>JAZHRO010000038.1:12008125-12677500 GCA_037157565.1 Thalassia testudinum | reverse complement strand
CGCCTCACATAAGAAAAAGCCTATTTCGCTGGCATTCCATGGGCACAACGTGGGAATTCAGAACACTGCTACAAAGTCAAGGGGAAAAGAACCACTCATTGCTTTAAGAAGGGTTCATCTTGACAGATCTTTCAATGCCAGCTCAACTACAAGGCTTCCACATCAGCGTACTTGTCAAAGTCAAGAAAATGCTTCCTCCAACACATCATAAAGCTTGCATAAGGACCAAGCAGCCATCAAATTCTCCTAAAGACATGTCACTTCTGACTCCTTGCCATATCATCAGTGATTGTTACCAAGAATCCGAAGAGAGATTTGTTTAAGGTGCATGCCCTTGCTTCTGATTAATCAAGCTAGTCATGGGATTTCCATTCTCTTGCATTGCAAAAGAGAGATCTTTGTAATCATTTGTGCCCTATAGCCAAATCTTAGCAGTTTGATCCCTCCCCAAGACATCCAACCATAATATCCTCCCAGCCATCAAATCATTGTGGGAGTGGATTAATCAATGTTCATTTGTTTGATCTAGTTTAGAGATCACAACCTATCCATTTCACAGCAGATTGCATCTCTTCATCCATCCTAATACTCTCCAATGTTCATCATCTAAGTCTATATCCTTACAGAGTAACACACAACCTCCAAATATGCCGCACAACTAAGAGCAGGAAAGAAAAGAAAAAAACCAAATTCCACTCCTATCATTCACTCATTAGTATCATATTTCATCAGTATTAAGGTTGCTCGTCCAAGCATCTGGGGTAGCTTGGACTCGTACTCAAACTCATAACTAAATGAAGTATTAATTCAAGAATAATATGAAGTGAACGGCATCTCATGAAAGATGCCTCTGCTCCTCGCGCGCGGTCGCGCACGTTATATTACCCAATTAATTATAACTCGTTGTTCCACTACGTATACAACTTCAGGTTGTATACTCCGTTCCACTTCTCTCGCACCCCTCCGGACCGCCCGGATCCCACGAGTGAATAGAAAATTGGATCCATATTGGATCTCACCTGAATCGCCCCATTTATCCTCCTGAGGAGAAGTTTGGTTTCAAACTCTGAGAAGAGATTTTCAGGAGGAGTACGCCATGCTAATGTGCCTTGGATGATCCACATCTTCGGGTCAGACGCTGATGAGCACATTGAACTATCCATGTGGCTAAGAGCCCTCACATGCTCCCTGCAAACTGGAGCTTCTCTCAGCAATTACTGCGATGTGGATTTATTATACTATGACCAGATGACGGAGTGCTTGGAATCAACCCCTGAATCCGAGCATGCGAACTTGTTACTACCCCTAAAGGTGAAGAACCTGCTCATAGCCTTCACCTTCCGGGTCGGCCTAACACCAACTTCTTTCATTTCATAATCACCTGGAGATGTGAAATCCCCCTTTATTCAAAACTATTAGCATCCGACTCCTACAACTAGCTCTTCGGAACCGGCAAACATCCACCCTTGAAATCATCCCTCCTATCCGCTGCCCCTGCTGTTGATTCACTACCTGACCCTCCAGGGCATTCATTGAATTAGGTTTCCCTGCATCTGCCGACCCAAATGGTGAAGACCCAGCTTCCCAGCAGGATTGGAATCCAATTATGAAAACGATACGACGGTAGTTACTACTGACAACGCACCCGGCCGGGCACATAGTCAACTGTTTCTATTGACCTGAATCACTCAAGTCAGACTTATTCAACATAATAAACATAACCCGCCAATACCTTACTAACCTGGGAATACTTCACTTCCTCCTGTGAAAAACCCCCAGTCAAACCTACCTCTCCTCTTGCTGCTTGGGATTGATTTCCTTGCCTTGCTTCTTCACCACCCGGTAATTCACTAAGAGTTACTACTGAAAAACCCGACCGGGTCAGAGTGGTTGTGTCCCTAATGGAGCAGTGGATGGAAAGTGAAGAAGGGGAGTGTGAGTCTGCTTATTGATTATACTAGTACTAGGCTGATGCTTCACTTAAGGTTGGCTCTGATCCCGGGGCAGAAGTCTCGGAAGCCCGATTCGTTGAATGAAGTTATTAACAGCTCGATGCACTCCTCCGACACAATACTCATTGGTTTTTGCCCCCTTGCTCGCGAAAGCCCCAGATGGAACCCGGCCCGGCTGCTTAGTCTGAGTCGGGATATTACCCGGAATGCTAACCTGCGAACGAAACCCTAGCTGCAGCTGCCTCCTCGGACTAGGACTCGGCTGAACTATAGATATCTCCGCTTGGGTGATCCCACTATTACTTGGCTTTCAGTTCTCCGTAGACTCGCACCAACGCATATATGACTCTGCCGCTTCACTCGTTGGTTCGCACCGCTTCGCACTGTCGGACCTTCTTTCAGCTACTATCTATATAGAAAGTTCCCTGCTCTCCTATTATTCGCCTTACTACTCAGTCAGATATATCCATGTTCGCGGGTGTATTTACACTTTATATGGTGGCTTGGTAGTTCTATGAAAGCAAGAATGAACTTCCGTGGCTACCAAGTACCCTCTTTGTATGTACCCTGCTACGCACCGCTTCGCACGTCAGTGACTGCTGATAGTCCCCTACCTTCGTACCCGATGGTCGATCTATTTATTCGAGTAAGGAGGAACGAAAGGTGGAACGTAGGATGGCTTCCGATTCAACCTCGCTGCGTCTTTCGACTCCCCTCTTCTACCTCGCTACGTTCTGTAGCTCCTTCCTCTGTATCACACCTAGCGTCTTACCTTACTAATACCGAGGCTCTTTAGTCATGTGAAAGCGGAAACCACGGAGGTCCGATGTCACGTCTAGTAGGGGTTGTACGATAGCATGACCGCAGGCAGTTCGAGCTGTTGAAGCGAGTGTAGTCATATCATACCCGCGCGTAAAGTCATAGATTCCCGGGTTTAAGTAGAATGTCAATATCATATACAGACCCACCCGTAAACAAGGCACCTCACTGGGCTACCCTAGTAATGGATGCGCTCCTTCGTTCGTCCCTACTCCTGAATTCACAGAGAGAATCGGACCAGGAAATGAATGCCCAACTACTCCAACCGCTCGATACTGATCTCTATCCTGCCCAGCTTAATGAACTGGCCCCCCGAGAAAGTCTTTCAGAGAGAGAAGTTCTCGTCCTCCCAGCGTATACAGACAGTACAAGGAGCCAGGTCCGACTGTGCGAGCTTCTTAGGTAGACAAAGCGGGAAGGAGCGAAGCTTTGGGACAGGGCCCCGGTCAGTCAGTCAATAATGGGACGGAGCTTAGTATGACAAACCTCGTACGCTCGTTGAGACTCCCCGCTACGCATCCTGTCTGGGAATATACGACCGCTGACACCCCAGCTTAGCTTATCTTATAACCCCCCCCGGAGGGAGATTGGTACCATGAATACTATGCTAGCTACGCATCTGGCTCCATTGGTACTACCACAGTTAGCGACACGAGCGATGGAGAACACAAGAGGGTTGCCGAAAAACGCTATTAACCCCGCCCCCCCAGCGTCACTCATGGGTGTTCTCTTCTTTACTGATAGCGTATTAACTCAAAGCAAGAGGTGCTTATTTAGGGCCTCAGTCATTCATCACCAGGTCTCAGCTACTATACTAAACTCAACTCACTGTCATGCCAACCACGTGGGACGTCATTACTTCCACACCACCGCACAGGCACGAGTGAAGGTGGCCTAGCCGCGTTAGTAGCTAAGAGTCCCAGCGGGCAGATTGGGCATAGAGGCTGGAGCGCGGGGTGCTAGGGAAGCTTAGCTTGGAACAAGGCTGCTCCGCTAGGGTAGGGTAGTCAGTTCCTAGGTCTAGGTCTTTGACCAAACAAAGGATGGATTGCTCAATGACTACGGCTCTTCTGCCTCACCTCCCCGTTTCCTCTACATCTCTTCTGCCTTTCCTCAGTTTCCCGCTTTGCTGGCGATTCGCTGTAGAAGTCTGTTTCGCCCCGTTGAGAGCTAGATGCGAGATAGGGATAGGGTACAGCAGAATCGAAAGCGAGATCAGGCTCGACTCTACGTACAGGCTGGACAGGAAGCTTGCTTGTTGTATTCGGGTTTGAAAGCAAATCCATGAAAGGTTCTCAAGTAGCAGTAAGTCGCGAGCCGTATGTCCAAGGCTGGAGAGGAGCGACAGGACCGACCGTCCGAAGGAAGCTGCGTAGCGGGAATTGTAGGTGAGCCTGGGAATTTGGGTGCAAACTCACTAAGTCAGTTATTAGCCTTTGTGAGCGGTCTCAGACATTCATACCTACTACTCCTACTCCGTAGAATGATGGTGATTTTTCTTTCGACAACAAAGCAGCTTGAACAACATTCACAACTATTTTTAGGCACTACGGTACGAGCTAAGTCTTCAGACGATCGATGCGAGATAGATTTCGCTCAACTACTCTATCTACGATACGCACCATCAAGTCCCGCTCCACGACCCTTACGCGCGCTACTATTAGAGGTTGCTTACACATCAAAGGAGGAGGCAAGCAACAAGCCTAAATAAAAGCGAACCTCTCTTTCTGCTTGCTGAAGGAGGAAGGAACCTACGGAGCGGAAGGGTACCAGACAGAGGAGCGTAGCGAGGCTAAGAGCGAGAGATGCATGCTGTGAGGAAAGAGTTCCCATTCTGATTCTTGAATAGTAGTGGAAAGCAAGCGGGAAAGCCATAACAGATGTTTACAACTACTCGAATGTACGGTCTATCTTCTTCCATCGAAGTCCGAAGGAAGTACAACCACTTTTACAAGCTCTCCTGTCAGTAAAGTAGAACCCCCCATAGCATAGGTAGGCCCTTGCTTGACTATCGTCACCCTCGCTGTCTGCATCTGAGGACTCCACCTCTTCTACTCGTACCGCTCGCTAGAAATACCTTGACTCCACTATATATAGATTGATTCCTACGTCCTTCTCAACTCACTTTCCATGGAGGGGGCGGGAATGTGCGAAGCGGAAAGGAGCTGGATGAGAAGTTCTTGCTTTTTCCTCTAGGCCTCGTCATTTGTCCTCGATTTGACGTGAAAAAAAGATGTTCCCATTTCTCTTTTCCCTGGCATCGAAAGAAATGACCTTCAGTGAGGTGGATTGCTTCCCTCTTTCCTAGTCCCGAGGGTAGGTTTTGTCAAACTGACGGAAGAGAAGGAGGCTGACTCCTGAATCCCGGAAATCCCAGGCTTTGGATTTCCAGACGTCGGTTCGTCTAAAGTCAAGTAGTGTAGGGTTGTCCTACCTAGGATGAAAAAAGGACTCTTTTCTTAGGGAAATACATTATACCCTTGACCAGTGACAGGCTGAGCGCACACGACTTGCCCTTGCTATGCGGGAGGACTAGTATGCTTTCATCTCACCCCCCGGGGTGAGGGTCCTTGAAGTCCCCCGGGTGCTTAAGGGTTGTAGAATTCCTTCTCTCCCTGCGGCTACAGTCACATTTTTCCTGTGGTTGGTTCTATCAGTGAGCACAAGACTGACTCCACTTCTGGAGGAAAGAAGGGTCATTTCCAGGGAGGCGTCGGTAGTAAGTAATTGGTTGTAGCATTCCGTGCCAAGGCCTACGATAACCTTTTCAAACCCAAGACCACTTGCACTATTACACTGGCTGAGGTGCTTTCTTTCACTCCTCATCTCATTTCCCCCGCCCCGTAGGATCGGTTTTATGAAAAGGGAAAGAGTGCTTTCTTGCTTGTGGGAGGGAAAAGGTTCATCCATCCTTACTACCACACCCAGTTGGGGAGCTCGAAGGGGAAGTGCTTCCTAGCTTTCCTTTCCAGTTCGGGGACAGGAATGACCGACTGATAGAGTCCACTCTTCCCTGGAGGGTTTAGGACCATCAAGACATTTCCTGATCAGAAAGTGGATAGCAGGCTTTTCTGGGCTAACTTTCTAGGTAAGGCTTGGGAGAGTTGGAATTGATAAATCCCACCCCGACGCCCAATAGCCACTTAAGGGGCGGCCGAGTAAGTAGTTTGGGCGAGTTCCTCGCGGAGCAACAAGTCGTATTTGTTGGTAGTCGACGAGCATAACTCGTTCCGTTCCACTGCGCGTCGTACCTCTTTCATCCACTGATATTCTATATAGTCAGATTGTCAACTCTGCCGCAGTAGGGTCAAGTGTGTCTAGTCGTGTTGGGAAAATCCACAGTTGACCAGCAAGGAGGGGAAAGGCCTGACCAAGCCTTCGCGTGTCTGGGGGTGCCGTCGACTGTCCCGGGAGAGTCTCAGGAGCCCACCTGGCAGTCCCCTTCATAGTCTTTTCCACTGATCCCACTCAATCTTTTACACCGATGTTTCTCTCGACCAGGTCATAAGGAACTGAACCATTTTTCCACCCTAAGCTACAACTCACAGCCTGCTGAAAAAGGCGAGGCTCCGCGCGACCCCACACCTCCTCTGCTGTGAACCTGGGCTTCATGTAAACGTCACAGTGCTGGTGACGGTCGGGACCGTGGTCGTCCGTCTCCGGTTTGCCGGCCGATAAGATCACTGAGATTGACCAGCCAGCTAGGTTGGTTTGGCTATTCCTGATTCTTGCAAATCGAGTTGGAATAGTAAACCACCTTTCTATTCCTTTATATTGGTAAAGTAGTCAGCTGTCTGCGCGAGTCACCTTCTTCTAAGCTCCGCTGGACGACACGGCATTCTCGTTCGATTTAGTAGTTGGGGCCGGCCGTACTTGTGATGGTTCCCCAGGATCCAATACACTTAGGTCTACGTTGCCACGATCTTCTTCCCTCGGGCGGGCTCGGCCCGGTGGGGGGCGTCGGGGAAGACTTCCTTATTCTAGGAAATAAGCAAGTCAACTACCTTATTACCCAGTACAGTTGGACGCATATTCTGTCCAGCATGGCCCCACTTCTTTGTTTTCGATCGGAGCATCAAGCAGCGCAACCCGGTTCTACTTGACTAAGCCCCGTGCTCGTCCAAGGAGGGAGTTTGCTTTACCCTCCGACCCCTGATTGGACTTTTGAATGAAGAGTGCCCCTCTTCTTTCTTCCCAGGTATCAAGTGTCTGGTTTGATAGAACCTCGTCGGATTTGGAAGTTGGTAAAGACCCACCCCTTGTTTCAGTCAGAATGAGTCCCCACCGGGACATTGGCTTCCGCCAACAGTGAACTCCCCAGGATCGCATCCCGCGCATATTCTACATTATAGCATGCAACTAATTCAGCTTCCGCTTCTGGGAGATCAAATGGAGCTCGATTAGTTTCTGCTAGACAAGAAATAAAAAACATAACCAATACGGGGAATAAGGGAATACCAAACCATATCTGCTTTTGCACCATGACAACCTTCAAATTACTAGAACCTACACATATTAGTACAGTAATCAGAATCAGACTAATAGAGACCTCATAAGAGACCATTTGAGCTGCAGATCGTAATGCTCCTAGAAAGGCATATTTCGAATAGAGGGGAGTGAGCAAGTCGGAGTATGTATATGGTGCAAGTCGTATGCTTTTGGTAGTCGACGCGCAGGTAGTTGAGTTAGCTCGTTACGCTATCGCTTCACTTCGCTCATTCCGTTACCTTCACTTCGCAGGGTATTTCCCAACAATCACAATCAGAATTCTCATATCCCACCCATGAACCATACAAGCACGTACTCGGCCCCACCGAGCTTACAGCTCCATACCCCAACCCAAGCCTGCTCTGGACCCCGGTCCTCCCGCATCTCTTCCTCGGTAAGCGGATCGTGGAAGCGGGGGGGTCGCCGGGACTGAGAGAAAGCAGCCTCCAACTCTAGAACAATAATGCCCGCAAAAGAAACAAGGGGCCGCCAACAAACGCATGGGTAACAACGTGATTCAATCCCGCCCCCTTACACACAATGCTACCATTAAAGTAAAGTCAAATAGCGTCGTAATACAGGGTTCAGCATACTATATGCGTCAGATATGCGTATATTAGCTTAATCGTGAGTGAATGCGTTATAAGCTTCTATTAGATGACTAAGACCCATAGGTTAGGAATGTGTGATTCCCGGGAGTGAATGTCAATTCGTTAGTCATTTGTGATTCTAATTCCAAGTGAATGCACTTTTAGGGTCCAGAACTTCACTAGCTAGTGTCACATAACTCAAACTCAATACTTAAGGGTATAGTCAGATTCCCCTAGGGAGAAATGACGTAGTTAGTGCAAGTACCAATTGGATGCTCAAGTCAGGGTGCAGTAAGCTGTCTCATTTCCCCAGGTACCAATCCAATGATTTCAAGTTAGCTCGAATTATGGCTTGTTTTTCTGCTCTTGGATGTTTTCTGTTGGTTTGTTGTTCCCACCTTTGATTTGTTCAGTGGGTTCGTGGATCTCTTGGATGTTTTCAGTAGGTTGTTTATTTGTGCAATGCTGATCAATGTCTGGATTAGTGAATAAGAACTCATTCTTCATGATGGATTGAATCACGTCATTGATGGCTTTCCGCATCTCTTTCCTCCTTTCTTCCTCTGGATCTAGGGGTTTGTTGATAAGCATTTGAGCAGGAGGGTTGGTGTCTTTGTTGTTCCCTATTTCAGTAAGCTGCTCAATGTCTTTCTTCACCTGAGTTCTTTGCTGTTCATAATAGGCAGCTGCTATCAGCCACGGGTGACCCTCAAGTGTCTGGGGTTTGATTGGTGCTGGAGGGGTGCAGTCTTCGTCATCAGTGTCTTGGTTGTTCTCGCTTTGAGTAAGCAGCTCAATGTCTTTCTTCACCTGGTTAGATGTTGATAATTGGCTGCAGCTATCAGCCACGGGTGACCGTTTTCCTCAACAGTCTGGGATTTGTTGTTCCCAGGCTGATCCGTGTCTTTCTGCTGAACCTGACTGGATTGAGAGGCATCAGACTCGTTATGCCACTTGTTCTCTTGGATGGTTTGAGTGGGTTGCTTCATTGTGCTAGTAGGCAGATCTGTTTCTTGATTCACCGGCACCGTCTAGGCTTGGGTGATTTCTGAGTAGGGATTCCATTTGGTTTTCTAGGGATTGGATCAGTATTTGAGCTGATCTGGAAACACCCTCAAGTTCCTCTAGATGAATTGGCACAGTATCTACCCATTTCTTCTCGCAATTGTATATTTTGACTCTTTTTTTAGAATCAGGTATTCCTAGTATCAAATCAGATTCTTTATTGCGAATGGTCAATGTTTTCATTTCCACACGAATGGGTGATTGAATCGTGACAATCTGTTTCTTAGTTTCATCATGATAGAGTTCTTTCATCCATTCCTCTATGACAATGCTTTTGACAGCTCCTTTGTAAACAATGGCTGGCTCTTGATCTTCATGATTTTTGAGGTAATAACATTTAGGTGCCAAGAAAAGACCTTCTTTCACCTTAGACTCCAGTTTCCATTTCCCTAAAATATCATTGGAGATTTCTGAATCAGGGAGTGGTTTACTCAGAAAAACTGAATCTGCATCAGTGTAGAAGCATTCATTTCGATTTATATATGGATGCATATAAATCCTTGCACAAGATGTAATTGCCGCAGAAATACTCTACCATTGGGACAGCAGCAATCCTCGCTGGTTTCCAAAATTCATCAGATGATTTATGAAGATTTCTTTTGTATGTGCACATAAAATGATCTTCACTCAATTTGTCACCAAACATAAAGCTGTTTGACATCATGACAGAATTGTATTGCTCCTTTCAGTCACAGTACTACCCTACAGGGTTGATAACAAATCTTCCATAAAGAGAGTTCATCCAAATTTTGTAGAAATATGATAAAGCAGAATTCTTTTCTTTCTTTGCTTTCCATTTCATGTCTATTAGTAAGATTACTAAGGCATGAAATTGGTAGTTCAGGCAGTTTTTCATGATGAGTTTTTCTTCCTTTCTCTAGACGATGAAGCAGATTGGTGGACTTGAGCAGGATGGCCTGTACTACCTCAGCCTACCACCCACACATCTTTCTGCTGCTGCCGTTGTCACGCCCCAAAAACCCAGGCCCCAACGAGGGTCGGATTACTGGGAGTGGCAACAGAGGAGGCGTTGGTTTATTGAATTCAGGTTGCACAAAATCATAATCGAGCCACCAAAGAGCAGCTACCATTGATCAACTGTAACTGTAAAAGTATGGCAGGAAAGCGTCAGAAAAATGGCACATAAATGAGAATTCTCAGCACAAATGGAAACATCCAACAAGCTGGCATATAAAGCAGAAATCCACCGAAAATCAAGGTATAAGGTTACCTGCTAAGCGTCACCCAACAATTCCTGCACTGGCGACAATCCCGCGAGTCGTCAAAGCACGGCTCGGCAACATTCTACCTGAAAGTAGGTCACAAAATAGGGATGAGCCAAACGGGTGCTACCCAGTAGGGACAAACCACTACTGTTTGAAATCAAACAAGGTAGTGCACGGGTTCACTAGCTGGCTAGATCCCTAGCCCAAACCCAAACCCCAGGTTTCAACTCCCAAACCCGGTTTCACCTTACTACACCAAAAAACCACATTCAATCCCATTACTCACTCCCGTTAATTAATGCTAACTCGTATTGACGTGGCTACCCTAATGATCGAAGATCCTATCACCCGCCGGGTCGCCACCTGCATGTTGAACAACATGAAGGAGTCTATAGCCAAGCAGGTCATGTCCTACTCGTCTACCAGAAAGATGTGGGACGTGCTACACGAGCTACATTCTCAGAAGAGCAATATTGCCCGTCTCTATCGGGTTGTTGAGGATATACACACTTTCCATAGCTACCCATAAGTGATCGATGTCTTTGGTAGAGTGTTATGGCTCTCTGAAGAATTTGTGATATGAGCAAGAAGGCTACTTATTAGAAACGCCTCTGTCGTCTGATGTTTCAGTTATGGCCAAGCAAAGGCAAGCTATTAGATCGGTTCAATTTCTGACAACCCTAGGTAAGCTCCCAGAGTACAAGGCCGTGAAAGATTAGCTAATGACCTCAAAGGAGACACCTACTACTGCTCAAAATTGCGCAGATATATGCACGCCTATCTCATCTCGAGATATCTGATCTGACTCCAGTGACTGACTGTTCTGTCATGGCATCAGTTGGCCGTGGTCGCGGAGTCTCCTCAGGCAGGGGGAGAGGATGCCCACCTAGGGGTCGTGGTGGCCGTGGACGAGGTCGTGATAGAACCACCTATTCTGTGAGCACTGCCACCATACCGGTCATACTATTGATAGGTGTTGGATCAAACACAGTTATCCGCAGGGACATGCCCTACGTGCCCACTAGGTTTCTTCCGGAGCTGATGAGACCATCTTTCAGGATGCTGATGCTTCGACCTCTCAGGTGACTATTTCTCGGGAGGAATATGATAGATTACTGACGTCCCAGTCTACTTCTGCTGGAGCTTCTTTTGTCAGATTGGCAGGATCTCATGATCCTGACTAGATAGCAGATTCAAGTGCTTCTTCCCAACGGACTACCATTACTGGAGATGCAACTTGATTCACGTCCTGACTTCCTTCCCACCCCTTCACGGTCTCTTGCTAATCCATTCAATGTGAGAGTAGCTGATGGTGCCCTATCTCCAGTTACTGGGCTTGGAGATCTTCCTCTGACTGGGTCTTGATCTCTCACAGATGTGTTGCATGCTCTAAAATTGGCTTTCAATCTGATGTCTATCAGTCAGATTACCAAGGCCTTGAACTGCCGAGCAGTATTTGATGATCATTTCTTTTTCTTGCAGGATCTCCGGATGATGAGGCAGATTAGTGGAGGATTTGAGCGTGATGGTCTTGACTACCTGAGAAATACCGATTTTCCAACTACACATTTATCTACTGTTGCCGCCTTGCTTTACTACTACTGCACTGCTCTCCAGTGGCATTTGCGTTTGGGTCACCCGAGTATTCCCATGCTGCGTCGTCAGTTTCCAGATTGACAGTTCCCTTAGTCATTCCAGTGTGATGCTTGTAAACTTGGCAAGCACCACAGAGAAATCTCAAATCCTTCAAGTCACAATAAAAGAGCTGAGTCACCTTTTGATTGAGTCCATGCAGATTTGTGGGGACCTTGTTAGGAAATAAACTGAGTCTCAGGGGTTTGAGGTACTTTCTGGTTCTTATGGATGATTGTACCCGGGTTACATGAGTCTATATGTTGAAGGAAAAGTCTAAAACTCCTGTACTTATTAAAAAACCTGACCAATTTGCTCTCTGAAATCAAGATTGAGTTTTCTTCTGCTATTCGTACTACCAAAAGAAGTGATAATGGTAGATCCTTGAGTTTGTGAATGCATCTATGGTAAGCACTTCATTTTTTACCTCTTTGGCCAGACTTCTTGTGTTCATACCTTCCAACAGAATGGGGTGGCTGAACGCAAGCTCAGACATTTACTTGATGTGGCCAGAACCATGATGTTTCAGATGCATGTTCCTTCTCAGTATTGGGCTGATGCAGTTCTTATAGCGGCTTTTCTCATCAATAGGGTGTCTTCACTCGTACGGTGACGAGAGCATTATTCTGTGGGTAGCTTCCCTCTTTCGAGGGTACGGTGGAATCAACTGAAGGCAACGAAGTAGCTGACGTTTTTCAAGTAAGCAACTTCAACTAGAAAACCGAAGTAGCTGACGTTTTTGAAGTAAAGGCAGAGAACGAGGTTGCTGACTTTCTTTATCAGGGAGAGGGTACGAGCTACTCCAGTAGCGCTATAGTTGCGAGGCAGAGAAGGTTTTTTAATCTACTACTAAAATCAAATAAAACAGGATCAGAGGTCAAGCAGTGGCTTACGGATAGCCCAAAACTAGTAGCAATGATGGAACGGGAGGTCTCACCACTTGTGACTTCAGCTTCAGCGGGGACTTGTGACTGAAGCGGCGGTTCGGGTTTTTTAAAGTAGAACATATACTAATAGAATAGGAGTGTGGAGCTGGTTTTGAGGCCCCAGGTTGAGGAATAGACGACCACACAGGGATAGGTAAGCTACAGAAGGACAGCTAAACAGTTCAGGTAATTCAGCTGTGAGTTGCTGCCTCAGAGCTACCTATTATGTTATGAAGTTGGATGCCACACTCGACCTAGCTGAACCAAGACGGACCAGACTGCTCCCCTGATTGTAAAGTGTTGCACACCTAACCTCCAGCCTTACTACACCGCCTATTGAGAAGGGAAGCAAGAGTCTAATAGGGAAGGAAGCACGGACCAATCAGGAGTGGAAAGTGAAGGAAGAGAGTCTTCTTGTCAATGAAAGCAATGAGACTATGTCACATATCTGCCTATCTCGACGTGAGTTCTTGCTCCCCAACCCATCACATTCATAGGAGATGACCTAAACCATGTGACGTTGCCACATGTGGACCCCCTATACGTGTCTTCCTATGTCAATGATCGGTAGTTCGGGTCAAGAGAGTTCTAGTAGATGGTACGAACCGTAGGTGATAGCCAAAGGTTAGGTTCAGGGGGCAAGCGTTCCCATTTTCCACCCTAAGCTACAACTCGTGGGACTCGAGACCTCTGATTTCGCCTCTTGCATCAAATGTCGAGGAGGGACCGTAAATACCTAGGACCCGGCTTAACTATATATATGCCTAGAGAACCACTTCCAGTAGGACCCCTCAAAAACCATCCCTTATCCATGTCGTCCCTTTCGTCACGCCTTCATCCTATTTCTATCTAGAAGCAATGCCGGGGGGAAGAACATGACTTGGTAAGAAAGAGTCAGTTCCCCATTGCATGATGAGGGAGGTCTTTCTTTTCTTCTTCATTTATTGGTAGCGTCTTCCCCGGTACCCTATTTATAGGAATATTATCTGCCCATCTTGTCAGAGAGGGGAAATTTGTCGCAGAATTCGACATCGTTGGAGAGAGATTTCTCCTCATCGGAAGAGAGAGGAAAGAAAGAGTCCATTTTGTCACAACCCGGTTGGAGGGTAGGCACCAAAATGGGGAGGAAATAGCAAGAATGACAGTCGAAGCCTGGAGGCTGATTGGAGACAGCCCACTTGACCAATTTGCCATTAACCCTTTGATTCTGATGAAGGTGGGAAGTATCTATTTATCATTCACAAATCCATCCTTGTCTATGCTGCTCACTCTCAGTTTGGTCTTACTAATGTTTGATTTTGTTACGAAAAAGGGAGAGGGAAAGTCAGTACCAAATGCTTGGTAATCCTTGGTAGAGCTTATTTATGATTTAATGCTGAACCTGGTAAACAAACAAATAGGTGGTCTTTCAGGAAATGTGAAACAAAAGTTTTTCCCTTGCATCTTGGTCACTTTGAGTTTAACCACCCACTTTCCATAAAGAGTCACTATTCTCCATGAGTTTAACCACCCACTTTCACAGCAAATCATTGAAATTCGACAGCTTGAGAATTCTAAGGCTTCCCAACCTCATTGGCTTGCATACCTCATCCCAAGCAACTAGGTGGAGGAAATACTATTAACCAAAGAAGGACAGTACCTCCATAGCTGAAAATTTGCACTAATGTTTATTTGATTTCCAACCTACTGGTTCTGGCTTGTTCAGGATAAATATAGAAGGTTGAATTTCCATGGTAGAAATATAAATGGATCGCATAACTATAGGTGTCATTGAATTGAAAGATACTGTCTTGAACAGCAATGACACTGCTAAATTCGTAGGTAAACAGATGCCTTAATACGTAGTGCTAATCTATCGTTATAACTGTCGTTTCACGGATATAGATGTTAATATTCCAACTTGTCTTTCACAAATATAGATGTTAATATTTCGTTTTCAAAGGGGGCATCATTGCTTTGACCCTGTCAGGAATAGATACAATGTTTCTGCTGATGTGTCATCTTTTGAGAGGGTGCCTTTCTTTTTCTAATGCGAGCTCCTTGCTTGATTGGATCACCCATACTTATGAGTGTCATTCCAAAGATCTCGTGTCTGTTCCTTTGCCTTCTATGCAGGTTGAAATTCCATATGAGAGACCATCTACTTCATCTTCCCCACCAACGTCTAATATGAATGTTCCTCCACCTCAACAATTAGAGGATTTGCCCATTGCTCTACGAAAGGTAGTAAGAAGTTGCACTCTTCATCCTATGCCACATTATACTACTATTGGCCATCTTAACCCTGCTTTGAAGAATTTCTCTACAGCTTTATTTGCCATGGTAATTCATAAGACTTATCATGAAGCTACGCAGGATCTAGGTTAGCAAATGGCCATGGATGAGGAGATGAATGCCCTTACTACACGAGGCACCTAGGAATTGATTGAGCTCCCTGATGGGGCAACAATGGTCGATTGCAGATAGGTTTATATAGTAAAATATAAACAAAATGGTACTCTTAAAAGACTAAAGCTAAAGCTCGTTGCAAAAGGCTATACACAGACCAATGGGGTTGATTATTTTGATACTTTTTTTTTAGTGGCTCGGCTCAATTCTCTTCATCATATTCTCTCTATGGCAATAAATTAGCAATGGGCCTTGTATCAACTTGATGTGAAGAATGCAACAATCTGCACACAATTAGATTTTGACACTTTGTGATCCCTGTGGCCAAAGCTAAGGCATCTAAAAGACCATGATGCCTTCAACTGAAACATCCCCCTCACTTGCACCAAACCTTAATGCCATTCCTCATGCTTTCATCCCCATCCTATGCATTGATATAAGTGAGAATATGCTATTCGGCAATCCATTCTAACCAAAAATCAACATGCTCTTAAAATTTTCCTTCCCCGAAAAGAGCTTCAATAAAAGATTGATGCTATTTAACCTTACTCCAACACACATATTGATAAAATGCTGACAGCAATCAAAATATATAAAATAGCCTAATCATAAGATGATGACTGACTATTAAATGATTTCTCCTTTCTAAGCTTTTGATAATTTTCCTGCCATCTTTCAAAAAAAGAAAAGAAAAGAAATTGCCAGGCCAACTTTCAAAAAAAAAACTGCCGGTCCTTTTTTTAGCTTACTGTTTATCATCCCTCTCACTATAATGGTCCGACTCATTTATTACCTACAGGCTTCATGCATGATGGATATCATAGGTCGATAAAAGGTGGTCATGTCAAATATTTCATTCCAGATGTTTTTTAAAATCAGTAGCTTAAAGGCTTACATAGAAATTCCCTTGAATCAGCCCTGTCTGTCCTTGCATTTTCATTCTGGAGAAGTCCTTGTATAGGTCCAAATAACAGACACACCCTCTATCACTGAAATAAAGCACTCTAAGTAGAGTATATCATCACTATACTAGGGTATAAAGGTTTTATTTTTTTTTTTTATTTTTTTTTTTTGCACATATTAGATCTAAAACTTGTTATGGGATGAAACGCAATGGCTAAAGCACTAGATTGTCTAAGTGGGCTATAATGTTACTTGCTCATCATCCTTTCTCTTCCCGTTTTCTTTTTCCTTTTCTTTGATCTTCTGATTTGTTCAGATTTTTTTCTCATCTTCTTTTCTTTTTCTGAATATACGCTCAACTTAGAGCTTCAGGAGCTGACATTAAAAGTTTAAAAGTCTGTGAATGGTATCTCAAAGAGATGAGCATTACTGTTTATTTATAAAGGACTGTTTTATTGATTGCGGTCAATTAAGAAATATTTAGAACCGCCCTTTCTCCAGCTACAAAATGGCCTGTGGTTCCCAGTGACAAGGGAACCGTCCATATATTCAGTCTTAGAGTTTGGGTGGTTGGAGATGAGGTATTCTCTGAAACTTCACCAGAACAATGCCCTAAAATGCCCAGCAGGACTCCTCTAACTCTCCCAATGCTCTCAGCAGTACCAACACTATCACAAATCCTAGCTCCTCGTTGTCATTCATGAAAGGTAAACCATCTTGACGGATGGTATCCTCGGCTGAGTTCCAGAGCTCATTTTCGAGTTTTTGGAATGCTTATTGTTACAACCTGGACGATCATCCAGCGACCATCCCCCTCTTGCACCCGGCGTGGGAACATTGGGGAAGGTCGCTGGATCAATTACACGTAAATCGTTCCTCTGAATTTACTTCGGTTTCTCATTCAAGCCGAACTACATGTAACTCATCGCGTCATCATTTTCGCGTAAATCGTTCCTCTGAAGTTAACAAAAAACAACGGCGGAAGCACAATTCCCACAGAAATCATCGGTTAGTTACCCGCCCCCGTGGGGTGGGCCCGTCCTTACAAGTCTTTGACGACCTTGATGCCCATGGAGTTGGCGGTGCCGATTACGGACTTGCAGATGGACTCGAGGGGCATGTACTGGCAGTAGGGGTCCGATTGCTTGACCTTCGCAATCTCGTGGACGTGCTGGAGGGTGATGGTGGACGCGACGGCGTGCCCCGGGTGGGAGCTGCCGGACTCGATCCCGGCGACCTTCTTCAGGTACCAGGTGACGGAGGGAGAGCGGACGGTAAAATCGAAGGTGCCGTCCTTGTAGGCGGTAATGAGGACCGCCATGGGGGTGTCCGGCTTGTACTTCTGCGTCCGGGCGTTGAAGTCCTTGCAAAACGCCATCAGGTTGAGCCTGTACTGCCCCAGCGCGGGGCCGACGGGGGGCGCTGGCCGGGCGCCACCCGCGGGAACCGTCAGCCGGATCGTGGCCGCCACGGGTTTCCGTGTTAGGATCTGCTTCAGGGACGCCATCGGGAGGTGGTGAGGTGTGTACTCTAGGTCGTTAGGGTTTTGGGTGGGATTGTGGGGAATGGATATCCACCGGCGCGCAGAGGGGGATGGAAGGTCCGATGGAGGGAGGCAGAAGGTGAATTACAAAACTGCATTGGTACCACCGAAGATTTTATTAAATCATATGGAAGCCAACATGACAATTTACTTGTTCAAAAGTAAGTATCCCACGTTGAATCCGTACTATTTAATTACCTACTCTTCAAGCGAATAAAATAAATTATTTTTAAGTAAAGATTTTCACGAAAATAAAAAATAATAAAAAAATTATTGATGTATTTCATACAAATTAACTGAATATTTTTGTTAGAATAATTACACTTATTCAGAAATTCGATGACTTTTTCAATACATTTTATTTATCATATTGAACTTCAACGTACCAACAAGTTCTATCTAACAAACCTACCTCACACTTACAACAATCTTCTTACTCAACCTTCTACTTCAATTTTTCCTTTATCAATCATTGATGAACCATAAGATATTACCAATAATATTTGAGGTTACATTATTGATAATTGTGTGATTAACGATTGATGCTTAACTTTAAGATGGTGTAAACTCAAATGATACTTATTTGTACATGTAATAAAAAAATGCAGAAACTAAATTAAGTGGAAGGAAACTAGAAAATGTAAAACTATTTAATAAAGGTCACATATAACAGCACAACCACAACGTTTGAACTATCACATTATATATATACACAAACAGGTCAACAAGTTTATGTTGTTACAACAGTAAGGTAATGTGCCTTTAACGAACCACACTTATCATAAAACAAAAGATGGCCAAACATCTAAAGCAAGGAAAAAAAAGAAATAACTATCCGCTCGCCAACAAAAGAGGCCAAAAGTCACCACTAGCAATCTATCAGCTGTCACACCGCACTGCATTCCTCCAGCAAGTTCACCAGATCCAACATGGCTCTAATTAGTACCTTTATGCATAGGCACAGTAACGCCTCTTACGCCGTACACATGAAGATGACCTCCTCTTGAGGCATCGACAAGCAGATCCTGGCTATAGAGCTCTCGCAACAATTAGACGTGTCGTTGCATTGGCCTAATCTGCAAGCGACAAGGAATACTTGCAGCTGGCATCCCATCCTAAAAATGGAACGCAACGTAGGTGTAAGACAAGAAACTTAGTAGAATTTAGTAGAACTTTATCCAATATGGTTTATCATGCGAGTGTCACTTACATGTGATACACAACACACACACTTGTGAAACCTACCCTTACTATAATCCCGACATGACCCATAAATTCTCTTACGTGTTGACCCACTAGTCAACTTAAGAAAAAGCATTACTCCTCACGTGGATTTGAGATAGATCTCATCTGCACACCTCCTTACCCAAGGTTCGAGGTTTAGACTACCTAGGCCCTCAATAGCTTACGCCTTTGAACTCAATCCAAAAGTTGCCTAAGATAGTTATGACCAGTCACATTAATGTACCTAGTGACCGATCACTAAACTCCCTCCCTCTGGTGATTATTCATAGAGACATAATCTAATGCCCCCATTGGATTGCCCTACAGGTACTCCATCAAGTCACCTTTCACACTTAGGGTGTTGGCTCATTGACCACTTTATCCCAAGGTGCTAGTGGTCTAACCCTTCGTCAACTAACCCATGTTGATCTCATGATTAATACCAGTATTCTCTCTCCAAAAGAGTACATTTGATCTCGTGTATCATTCGAATGATTTCTCGTGGAGATATCATCAGGTGCCTCCATTAGACTATCATTCTGTATACTCACTCCTAAGCCCCTACATGGTTATTCCCACAAAACCTACATGGCTTTCAAGACTTTCCCAAGTCTCATATGGACTCAACAATGAGTTGGTCCTGGACCAGGAACTCTACTTACTATTGGCTTCAATATTGGGCACCTGTCATCTTGGTCAAACGTATGGTATTGCCTTGTCAAACATCTAACATCAATCTCGGATGTCTTTTGGTAGCATGTCAAGATATATCTCTCTTAACCCCATAAAGTAAGCATCATTTCTCGCAATCTGACGTTTGGGGCATGGGTCAAACGTCCAATCTTTATTAGACCTGGCCATAGGTTGGGTTAAGTAGGAGATGGATCGAGTCAGTCGGGTCAAACTTTCAATACCCTTGGTCTAAGCCATAGTTGGGTCAATGAAAACAGGAAAGGTATGGGATTTGTTAGAAATAAAACATCGGGATTCGTCTTTGGATCCAAGAATTAGATGAATCGGGATCAATGTATCTCTCAAAAATTTGCATGTTAACTCCTTGTTAATTCAAATGATCGAAAATCATTTTGTAGTTAGAATTTCCTTGGCTCTTGAATCTGACTCGCAACTTGCATAACCTTTAAAATCTTGTGTCAGTGCTTTGTGAATGGTAACATTACTGTGATATTTGTAAGATTGTGTTTTTGAAACCTTCTTTTCCCATGCTTATCCTTAGCTTAATCCTACTGCAGATGTGTCGGGTTCATTATCCCCTTTATCAACTGTCGAGGGGGCTCTAGCACTGGTACTTCAAGATAACATCGTCCATGACACACCCAGGAGCTCACAACCCCAAACCATAATGTAGTGTAAAGGGGCACTTCAAGCGAACTCATACCCTTCCTCCAACACATGGGTAAAGCACTGTCCAAGACACCTAAGTTGTAAAATTGCACCTTAATGCTCCGTCTAAAGATATGAAATATAGATATGGAGCAGTTCCAATGCGGTAACATGTTAACATCGCATTCTCAAAGGAGGCAGTTTCCTCCTTCTCGATGATGGGAACTCACACCAATCCTTTGCCTTAGATTTTTACGAAAACTAAACAAGGGGCTTTTCTAATTTTTCTAAAAGTTTTTTAGGTTGTGTTGGTATTGTGTGTGAAATTTTTGACACAAGGATTTTGCACGAGATGCAAGTTCTTTGGGTCAGAGACTAAGCCAAATAGTTTCTAGGTCGCAAAAAGAGATCAAGTCACCTGAATCATCACGAGTTCAGGTAGAATTTAGAAAAAGATACCTGACTTAGTCTAAAAATAGACTTAGAAGTTCTAACAATTAGATCCACAGCCTAGTCCCTAGCTAGTTGTTAAAGATTAAAATTCATTGCATTTTAAAATGGATCTTCAACCTTAGTCCTAATTTTTAAAATTTTCCTCAAAAAATTTATGATTTTTCTAATGAAGATGCATGTAGGAGAAAATTTTTTGAATAGTTTTAGGTTTTGAAAATCCTGAGATGATCATCAAAATTTAAAAATACCTCATATGCTTATCATATGCAATGCCCTCATGCATTAGGAAAGGAAAATGTATCACTTTAGTGTAGGCGGTTAGGCTCAAGATGGCCAAAACCTAGGAGAAGAAAAGAAAAATAAAAGTAGGAAAAATGATGGGTTATTGTTCTGCACAAAGAATAGGTTCGCAAGAAAAACGTGTTCATCATAGTAAATGTGTGTAGAAACTCTTGAATTTGTAAGTGAAATTGAACTCATAAGGATTTTCGAATAAAAATATGAGAGTTCAAGTCGTTCGCAGGAAGGCAAATAGATCACAATCGCTTTCCTAATTAGAACTATAATTAAGTATCGAGTAGGATGATTATTAAAACCAATACTAAATCTAAAGCATGCAACTACTACAATTATAATATACTACTACTATAAAGCATACAATTGAAGACAAGTTGAAAAATAACTACAACTTTATTGAATAAGATAAGAGTTTAGCATAGATAATTGTATTGCAACTAGAGGAATGCTTGGAAAATTATAATTAAAACTAGATTACTACAACTAAAACTAGACTAGAGAAATGCAGAAATTATGGGCTTCGTAGGCGAGGTTCGGAGCGTCGGCGTAGATGCGGATGCGAAGGCGCACCTGCCAAAATCATCAAAGATAGTGTGGACTAGTACTAGTAGTAGAGATTATGTGGAGTAGGAAATTCTAAGTAGGAGATATATCTTAAGGGGGTGGCTAAGGGTTTATATAAGACTCTAGGAGGCTTCCTATTGGTCAGTCTAAGATGTCTAAGATCACTAATTTGGATTGTTAGGATTAATAAATTAAACATCAAATGTTAGGATTAAAAGCTACGTAATAGGATAGATTAGGTTTTTGTTGGGAATAAATCAAGGGCCTAAATTAAATTGAAAGGATGTTAGATGGCTTAGATTTATTGATAGAATGATAATCAAATAATTAAATGGAGATAGGTTAAATAGGTTGGGAAATAAGGATCCGAAAGGTTTCAAATAAATTTATCTTTCAAATAAATAAATGGAGAGGAGATTTTGAAAGATGATTGGTCATTTGTGGTTAAATAGATAGAAGGAGAGAGAATTGGTTAGAGGGAATGGGATTTGGTTGCTACTTAGGTGGGTTTTTTTTATTTTTTTAGCTTTGGATTTTGCATGGAAAAGGATGGGTAATTGGTGGACTGGGGAGTACATAGGTGGGTAGAGTTGGCACGTGCATGTGTGTTCGTAGGATTTGGCGACGGGATTGGATATATAGGATTTTTCGCAGTGAGTGCATGAGATTGGATAGAGTTACGAAGGGTGTTTGCTACTAGGGATTATTTGTGGTGGGATTCAAATGCATGTGAAATTTGTATCTGGGATTTTTACGTGTGGGAATTAATACGTGGTTATTTAATAAATGTAGAAAATTGATGTACTTAGTCTAATTAGATCAAGGTTGGCTAGGATTAGGTGTAGAAAATTAGGTTTCTAAATAGGTTAGGATTAAGGTCTAATTGGATTTTCAAATAGATCCATTTACTAGGTTAGTCCTTTTTCAGCTGAGTTCAATTCAGAAAATCCAATCAGCCTTGCTCTAATTCATCTGAAATTTTGTATATGCACATATAAAACTAAATACATCGAGGTACTAGATACAATTGCAGGAAAAATTGCACAAAAATCCACAAGTATGCATTATTTATAGAATGATGTCAAATGACTAATCTAACTTAACTAAATGCAATGTGAACTAATTTACCCTTAAACTAACAATAGTTAGGCATAAATTACGTAAATAAATATAGATATATCAGTTACCTCCCATCCAATGCTATCTTTTACATCATTCAGTCGTGCGTAAAGTGATGCATGGAAGAAGGTTAGTCATGAAATAGTTGGACACCAGAATGCCCTCAAGAATGAAATCTTCCTCTTGGTCCCCTAAAAGCAAAGTGGTAGAAGTAGGGGGACTAAAATGAGTTGGAAAAATATCTAAGTCTGGCTAAGGTTTTAATTCAGGATC
Organism: Thalassia testudinum; assembly: GCA_037157565.1. Lineage (NCBI taxonomy): Eukaryota > Viridiplantae > Streptophyta > Magnoliopsida > Alismatales > Hydrocharitaceae > Thalassia > Thalassia testudinum. The sequence goes on along the minus strand of JAZHRO010000038.1, from coordinate 12,654,697 downwards.
AAGGCCATACTCAAGGAGATCAGATGGTAGGTCCAATGGAAAGGGAGTGGGGGAATAGTGAGTGAGATGGTGAAGGGCGGGAGAAGTTAGGGAGGGAGGATGAAGTGAAGTTAAAGTTGGGGGTTCTGGTGATAACTTAGGAAAATCAGAAGGATAAAGATTAAACCCTAATTGATCCAAAAAATCTTCGACCACATTATCATATTCAAAATATGAATCAATAAAATCTAGTTCAATGGTAGCCAAAGTAAAGCATGAATGAATCATTGTAACGACCCGGTTCCCGAGTCCCTACGAGACACGAGAACCGGACCGACTCGACTAATCCCAAGACCTAGTCGTCCAACGAGGAAGTAACCAAAAGACAGTAAAATAAACCACATTCAGCATGAATATAACTAACAGTAAGAAAGTACAGCAGTAAGGAAAGAAACTACTACAGTATGTACCACCACAACAGTAAAACAACATTTATCATATAACAAGAACTGCAGGTAAAGAAGGTACAGCGGAAAAAAAAACTACTCACTAGAACAGAAACAAAAGGGGTACAAAAGGCTGTGGTAACTCTACTGGACCCTACTCGGCCCAGCGTCCTCTGCAGCCGCCGACCCTGGCTGCTCAACACCTGGTCCTGAAAAAGGTAACGAGTGTAACACATCAGCAAAACGCTGAGTAGAGTGGCAAACTAACTAAAGGCAACAGTAGAGTGTACAGTAGCTGTTATGTTCTATTACTTCCTTTATTCACATCTTTCAATTTTTCTCACTATTTCATTTATTTCTCAGATCCTTTACTTGATCTCGAATGTCCTCGTGGGAACGATCTTGATTGCAGTCTTTTCCAAAAGTAGAAGTAGCACGTGGTGCTCTCCTGGCCGGGAGAGTCCCCCGTGGTGATCCTACCCTCAGTCAACCACCCCAAGGTCACTGACAGATGTAACGGTGACTACGGCACGCGCGATAAACGCACAGGTAGCTAGCCCGCACTGGCACGCGGTCAGTCGTTTCCGTTAACGGGTGCGCCCAAAGCACAGCACGGAACCAGGGCAGAGCCCTCTCAGTAACAGGGGTCCAACCCCTCCACAGTAACCAAACCGGGGCCTTGCCCCTCCACAGTCCGCGCACCCTCGCCTGACTACCCTGGTTTGCCCTAGTGGGCCTAACAAGTCGGTGAAGGAGGCTAGCAGAACCCCGGGGCCCGTGGGGTAGCTAGTACTCTCCTAACACTACTAGCTCTCCTCGGTACTACGTACACGAGGGCCAACAAGTCGGTACAGAGCGGCCAATCCTAACCCCGGGTCCCTGGGGCGGCTGGCCCCACTCTGCACTAAACAGGTACAGGTACTTCCCTTGGTACTGCATACCCAAGAGACAGTACAAACTACATCTCAGTTCCATTCCTTTTTCTTTCCAGGAGTTCCACTCCTAATTCCCCGTAGGGTTCCAGCTCTTTATCTCAGAACATCATATGTTTCACTTTCCAGATTCACGTTCTCAAAATCCATGATCTCAAACATGTTTCTTTATTCATAACAGGCAGCTGTTAATTCAAATTACAGGCAGCTTTATATTCCTTTCCATTTTTCCAAGACTGCAGTATTATACATTCCACTAGTTTTTCCATCCTAAGATTCATGCCACATCCTAGGATCTAGCATACAACTAGTTTTCCAGCCCTAGGATTCATGCATCACCTAGGAGCTATCATTCCATACATTTCTCATTCCTAGGATTCATGCAATGTCCTAGATTCTAGTTATGGTTCCATACTTTAACAGATTTTAAAAATAACTTAAGCCACTCTACCAGGTACAACGGGAGTAATGGGGGCGTGATCGGGAATCCCGCGTGCCTCCGCGACTCTCAAGACTGCAACCGAACGAGGTCCTATCACAAGGATCAAACACAAGGAGTGTCTCAAAATAGTGTATAGCTACTGTAGACGGGTAGAGGAATTAATTCTGCAACGAACGCAACTCGAATCGCGGAAAACGGAGCCCGAACGGACCCTAAACGGGTCGAAAAAGATGATACTGTGCAAAATCAGACGTCTGGAACTCCTTCCAGACGTCTTAAAAAGTGGATCAGAGAATTACCTGTTCAGCGTGGTTTCCCAGACGTCCAGAAGTCTGCGGGGACGTCTGCCTAGATCCCAGACGTCCGATGGTCCCTCCGGACGTCTGGAGGTCACTCCCGCCGTCTGGTACAACTTCCAGACGTCTGATTCGCAAAGGATGGCGAATCAGCGAACCTGCGCACAGCCAACCCCCCTCCCTCAGTACGGTCAGTCGACAAGAAGGAAGAAGAAAGCAGACACTTACCTTTCAGACGTCTGTATGATCTTATAGACGTCGACCTTGCCGTCTGGCTTTCAACCCAGACGTCTGATTCTGGAAATTTTTCCAGAATCAGAACCCTGCTCGGCCTCCGCTCGCGACGCCGCCCGCGTCGCACCTCGCGCGTCTGCTGCTCAGCCCGCAGCAGGTCCCTCTCCGCGTCGCTCCGCGCCCCCTGCGCCCTCCGTCGGCCGGCCAAGCCGCTCCGGCGAGCTCGCCCTCACGGCAGAGCTCCGCCCTCGCACACCGCACCTCCGCACTCACTGCGGCCGCCGCTGCCGCCCTCGCGTCCGCTCGCTCTCGCCCACAGGAAGGAGAAGAAGGAGGAGACGGTGGAGACGGGAGGGGAGGCGCACCCCTTTTAACGCCGCGCGGAGAGGAGAGAGAAGGCGGCAGGCCGCCTGCAGCCGCAGAGAAAAGAGGGAATATGCGGTCTGCGCGCTCAGGCGCGCAGGTGACTCGCGTGTGTCGAAAATAACGGATTTCCAGACGTCTTGAAACTATCCCAGACGTCTTATCAGACGTCTGGTTGTGATCCCAGACGTCTTGTCCGACGTCTGAGCCACCTCCCAGACGTCTTAAAATACGTCTGGGGCACACATTCGTTACAATCATAGATTCCTCCACTACAACTTCCATTTTATAATTAAAGTCCTCAAAAAAAATCGTGATCAAGGGACCTCCTTGAAGCTTTGAAAATATCTAAAGAAATGGTTTGGTCACCGCAAATTATATCCATTTTTCTAGAATGGCAATTGATATTAGCTTTGGTGATAGCTAGAAAAAGTCTTCCAAGGATAATTAGGGCATTTTTTAATGTCTCAGGTACCTCTATGTTAAGGGCCAAAGAATCAACAGGAAATAGACAATTCTATACCTTGACTATGACATCCTTAACAATTCCCTGGGGTTTAATGGTAGATCAGTCTGCCAATTGTAGTGTAACCTCAATGAGCTTTAAATCACAAAACTTGAATTCCTTAGATAAAATCGTGGGAATGAGATCTATAGAGGCACCCAAGTCGAGAAGGGTGCGATCAAGAGTGGTGTTATATATGACAACTGAAATGGGGGGTGCACCCGAGTCCTTTTTCTTGAGAGGCAGCTTGCTCTGAACAACTGAGCTTACTGTCTCAGAGAGGACTACTCGTCCTAGATTCTTGGCCTGTCGCTTTGGAGTACACATCTTTCAAAAATTTAGCATAGGCAAGGATATACTTGATGGCATCTAAGAGGGGGATGTTTATCTCGACTTTCCCAAACAAGTCCATGAGATCTTGGTGAGAGGGCTCAAATTTCTTTTTCTTGGAACGAGTGGAGTGCAGTGCTTGAGGAAAAGGAATAGGGTTTGAATCTTGTGTTTCTTTTTCTTCTTGAGTAATGGTAGGGAGAGAATCAACTTGCATGGGATTAGGGTGGGTTTCATCACTTTGATGGCAAGGCCCTGGACCTATAGTGGTTTTCCCACTCCTCAGTGTAACTACATTAACAGTTTGGCTGTTCCGAGGAGGAGGTTGGGGCGTCTGTTGTTGTGGAAAACCCGGTGGGTGCTGTGATGCTGGGTTGATTGGAGGCTAATTAATATGGTTCTGATTTGAGTTCCTGCCCTGGTATTGGTTTCTCTGATTGATAGGCTTGGGTATGGGCTAGGAAGGCAGATGTCCTGCAGGTCTTTAAGTCGAAGTAACCCCAATTAGATTATGAAAATTTGTAACAACGTGGATGATGTAAACACGTTTATATCACATAAACCGTCTATTTTTGCACGTTCTTAGACGTATAATTGCATCATACATTATAAATATTGCATAACATACATCATCTTGCATTTAGGTTAGATTGTATATAATTTATGTTAATTGTTTTCTTTTATGATCAGGTGACAGGATGACATTTAATTGGAGCCTTGGATTGAAGATCCAACCATATGGATCTGATCAACGCGACGATCGAAGTTCAACGACTCCAAGATCGCCTCGATCGGACTTCCGTAGCATCAGATGTAGTTCGAGAAAGATAAGAGGTTAAGGGGCCAAGATGGTGTAAATCTGTACATCATATGACAAATTTGACTGCACGGATGTGTTCGGATCAATGATCGCAGCCCAACAGCGCAAAAGTTGGTCCAATCTGACATCGGTGGCACCATCTACAAGACACAGAAGATGGACGGCCACGATGGTGCCACGCGGTGTCATAACAGCCGCCCGAACCGGCCGTAGCATCTCTTCTCAACTACTACAAGTGCGGGTGAGGCAAGATCTCAGATCCAACTACTGAGAGGGAGTAACGGATAAATCATCTCTGCGCCAATCCACGAAGATAGCGCAGTGGAGAATGCCTCCACATGCAACCCCACGACACGTGCTCGAGCCCCTATGCGCCTCAAATCAAGGCGCGGGTGCGGGAGTGGCTCAATTTGACTATCGGATGGCAATCAAGCGGGCGGGAGATGCGCGACGTGGCAGCACAGATGGGCGTGGAATACGCACGCGCGCGATGACGTGCATTTGAACACTCGATCGCACACAGGCGCGCAATGGGGTGCAATGAAGGCGCGTGCGCAATGGCTTCTATGCTGTCGGATCTCGTGATCGGATGGTTGATAGCGCATGATCGTGTGTAGGCGTTGAAGTGAGGGGAGAGGAGGCGAGGCATGCATGCAACCTATGCCCACGTTCAGGGGCTTTAGTGATGCTTAAATCCGTCACTAAAAACCCGTTCGTGGAGCTCCCATGGTCGTCTTCTCGCCCCCATTTTGGAAGTTGATCCTGCGACTACGACGTCCTCCATCACCCCCAGTTCTTCCCACTTTGTTCTCTGTTTTCCGTCTCCGCTCTCCGTCTTCCAGGCGTCGCCCATCTCGGCTTGTCCTTCGAGCAGCCGACGAGGAGGATAACTTCTCTCCACCTTCTCTTTTACTACTTTCTAGAATATATTTTACTGCTTTCTAGTTGTAACATTTCCCGCTTTCGAGTTGTAAAAACATTATCCATTTTATAAAAGTGTTTTGTTCTCTCTCTCTAGTTTAGTATCGATTCATTGTATCTCACCTTTAAACAAAAATTACAAAAAAAAATCGCAGATTTCAAATCGATGTAACCTCCCTGTGTTCGACACAGAATTCTTTTCAAGTTTCAGTAAAAGTTATTTGTTGACGGATTTCTTCACAAATCAAACTACGACGACAGGTTTTCAAAACTCAAATCTATTTGCGACGATTTTTCGATACAACAACGGATTACTTCCAACATTTTGCTTTGCATTCCCTACAGGATTTTCATAACCTAGGTATTGATGTCTTCTTAGTTTGGCCCAAGTTGGTAAAAAGTTTAATTCGACCCATACCCTCCAAATGGGTTTTGTTCTTGGGAAGGAACCGTTCTTTTTTTTTTTGAAATAGAAAGAAAAGCTATCGAATCGTCGATAGTGATTGCGCAGCAATCATAGGTCTTAATTGACTTAAATTAAGCTAGGACTTAGCATAAGTTAGGGAAATTCATGCACGCATATGCATTATCTGCATCTTTACTGCTTTACTTTAGCTATGCATAAAATAATGTTATAATGTGCTGATTAAGTATATTATGTCGATTGCAGGGAATAAGCTGATCAGGAGCTGGATCTGAAGCTGGATCATGAATAACAGGAGTTGTAGCAGAGCTGGAGCAGAAGGCCTAGTTTAGATGTAGGAATAATAATATAAGGGGTTAAAAGTTTGCTATTCTATTAAGTAGGAATAAAGCAGTAAAACGTGAAGAACTTAGATCCATCCTAACCCTAAGATAGCCTAAAGACTTCCCCAAGCCTTAGTCACCCTTAGATTAGGTCATAACACCCTAAGAAGCTCTAAAATCCTAGTTCCAACCCTTTTCTACACGTCCAGATAAGTTTTAAGACGTCCAGGATCCTTAGCCAACTCCCGCACACTTCAAACCCACTTCTGTAGTGTTATTGGACATCCAGACACTTTGTCAGACGTCTAATTTCTGTAGAATACCCAAAACAGAACCCGAAATCCTTCCTGACTCTGATTGGACATCCAGACAACAAGTTTGGACTTCTGATTTTTGAGTATAAGACGTCTAATTATATTATTAGACGTCTGATACTGCTCTCCAATTCCTGTTTTGAGATTTAAGCCTTGATCTTGGACCTCTAGGTCCCTAAACCCAATTCCAACCCCATAGGAACCTAAATTAAGGTGCCCTAACCCTAGTACACCACCTCTAGACCTCCCTAAGGACATAATTAGGTCCTCACTAAACCTAATTGACTTGGATCTTAGTCAATTCCATCAGCCTATTCAATTGGACTCATTGAGTCCAATTGAGCCCTGATCTCAGCACACACTGTCCAATTGGACTCAATGAGAGTCCAATTGACCTAGACCTGACTTAATTGAGTTGTTTTACTCTCAATTAAGTTTCCACACACCCAAATAAACTTGAATTAAGTTTAATTGCACTTTACCTTAGTGAATTAGGGTTTATTATCCTAATTTGAGACCTACCTTGACCTAAACCCACTAGAACCCAACCTAATCAACCTAGCCACCTAAGTTTCGACCCACACACACCCACACACACCATCCACACGAAAATATCTATCCTAGAGTTCTCTAGAACTCTCTACCATGTGTGGTTGCCTTGGTTGCCAAAAATAGCAACCAAGAGCCATTCAATTTTTAGATCCACATTTGGTGGAAATAAAAACCACCATCGACCCTCTCTCTCTCACTCTCCCACGAGCTCCCACCATAGGCCTCTCTAGAGAATTCCATAATTCTCTAGAGAGCTTCCCTTAGGTTTATAAAAAGACCCCTTGGGTGGCCATTTGCACCCATTCACTTCCTTGGCATCCATTCCACTTAGGCTAGTCACTCCCATCTCCACTCCACCTCCACGAGTTGAGCACCACCATGGAGGCCACCATCTCCATGCCAGGAAGCTGGATCAGCTCCCCAACCTCTCTCCAAGGGCCGACCTAAGTTCCATTGGCCGCCCCTCCTTCTTCTCTCAACCACTCAAACGCCATCGGGGACCACCCCTGAATGCCCTTCCATTCTGCTAGATTTAGATTATGCTCTTCGTATATTTACTGCTTAGTAGTATAGCCTTATTTCTCCCCCAATGATGCATGCAAAATCCCCCCATCGATTCTTGTATGCGATCATTTTCTGGTAGCTAGATTTAATTTTCAAGTATTTATGTACAAGCTTCCCTCTACATTTTATGTTGCAAACGACTCTCCTGCTGAATGAATGAAAAATGCTTATATATATATTTGTCTCTATATGTTTGAAATCACCATGAGCTTAATAATTGTCATTCTTTTTGTGTGATTCAAGTTGCCTGTTTCCGATTCCTAATATTCTTACAACTAAGCATGTCATACCTAAATACGTAATAATCATGAACTGGCATGCAATTCTAAACAAAATAGAGTAAGATTGATTTCAAAAGTAAAAGCAACGCCTCTCAGAGACGAACGACCGGGACTCAAGTTTCTTTATCTTTAGAAATCAATTTTTTACGAACGTTTTTGCGCGACTATACTACGATTTCTGACGACTTTCAAATGCACGAAAACGGAATTTTGTCAGATAGCAAACAGGAAGGAACCGTATTAGTCCAAGTGTGAGTTGGGTAGTTCCTCCAATTGGAGTTGGAGGGATTTCTAAATTTCTCCTAGAGGACGGAAATATTCTCAGTGGGGTTGGGATTTAGATAAATGTAAGCCCTAGATGAACCGTAGAAAGCCTCTAAAAATTGATTATACTCAGCAGAGACAGTATTGAGATTATGCAAGTTTTCACTCTTCAGGATGTTAGGCGGGGTTAGTTGTGGAGCTTGGGTGGAGCTTGTTTAGGAAGTTGCCGCCACACGAGGCGTCGACGAAACGCCCAAGTTGATCTTCTAGTCCATGGTAGATCTACACAAGCTAGCATAAGGGAACCTTGTGGTGCAGGCAACTTCTTGAAAGATCTTGAAAGCGTTCCCAAGCATCGTGTAAAGTCTCGAGAAATTTTTGTTGGAAGGTCGTAATAGATCTTCACAGGGAATTTGTACGACTAATGGGGAAGAATTTTGTAAGGAAAGCGCTTTTGAATTGAGGCCAAATTGTAATAGATTTGATGATGATTCTGAACCAATAAGTGGCCTTATCCTTGAGAGATAGTGGGAATAACTGCATCAGCCATATGTCTTCTTGCACATTGCAATAATGGGTCGTTTGTGCGAGGAGAGTAAGTTCCTCAAGGTGGCTAAACGAGTCTTCCCTAGGAAGGACATGGAAGTGCTTTATTAGGTTCAAAATTGTCGATTTGATTTCAAATTCCCCTTTTGGTATGACCTCATAATTGGAAGGATCATAGAAATCCTTAGGAGGGATGCCAGGCTACTGAGAGGGTGGTGGGTTGGTCCCTTGGTTGGCTAGGTTCGTAATAGTCCTAGCCAACTGTTGGTAATTAGCTTGTAGTTGAGCCAGTTGCTCAACCATCATGGAGAAGGGATTAGGTGGGGGGGGCTTAATTTTGTTGATTAGGCATCTCAGCATTATGTAGCTCCAAGATAGGTAAGTGCAGGAGGGGGATGTCAAAGATGGAGGGGTTAGCTTGTGGATTTTGGGTGGAAGGGATAGAGGCGGAATTAGAGGTATGATTAGAAGTGTTTTGTGGATGAGATGTGAAAGTGGTGTTGGACCTATTTTGGATTTCCATTTTTTATGAATGCAAAGAAGAGGATCTTTTTGTGCGGGGGGCAGAATCAAGTGGTCCCTCCAAGTGTGGAATTTGAGACCTTCGCCCGTGCATACAATGGAAGAACGAGGAGGAGAGGAGGGAAAGATGAGAAGTGTGCAATCAAACAACAAAACTCTAAGCCTAATCTTAAGGTTAACTCCTTAAAAATCTAAGACTTGGGAATCTGAAAAAGCAACCACTAATTGAACTCCCTTCCCAAATCAACCTGACTAGGATAGAGAGGTGGCTTGGGCCCAAGCATGTCATATGAAAATCACCAGGGGCATGTGTAAACCCGTACCTATCTTTTGACTTCCCTCCTAGTCTGACATCATGTTTAATTAAGGGGATTTGGATAATTAAAGGTAACTCAAATTTCAGACATCAAACCTAAAATAAAATGATATCCTTAGTGGTCAAATGATTACCAATTTTAATTTAGGCTTAGGAACTTAAGTGCACAAGGAATGTAATGGCCATTAATTAGGGTAGTATACGATTATTTCAATATTTTCTTTTTTGTGCGAATTGAGCAAGAAGTGATGCCCAAGCCAAAACAATAGGTTCACAAACAAGGATTTTTTCTTGAAGGATTTTAGGGTTCTGATTAGGATAATGTGGATTTAAAGCTTCTCTCTTATTAAGGATTCAAACAAGTTTGAAATGATCGCACAAGATAAGGTAACCAAGTTTTTGAGTTAGTGGAAGCCAATTCCTGTAATTGGTTGTGTGACTAAGAGAGAATCAAAAACCCTAAAGTGGAAATCATGTGTATGCAATTCCTAAAAATAAATCTCTTTTTAAAATCATTTTAGGTGGTGGTCCAAACATGACAAATAACACCACCACCTGATAGGAAATCAAATAAGGAATTCAAAAATGATTTTTTCAAGATTTTAGAAACTTGTTTGATATTTTCTTGAATTTTTTCTTCTTACTGATATTTTTAGAAAAATCAACTAAACCCTCTAAAATTCATGTAAAAATATCCCTTAGGGTTTAGAACCTTCAAATTGGCCTTTGGAACCTTTTGACCTAGATTGGGGTTGTGCTCATTATTTGACCTAAATTAGGTTTTTGTATAAAATATCCAGTCAAACGTAGTCAAATCTAAAATCCAACTTCACCATTGAATTCCTTAGGTCCAAATTAGGTTTCTACCAAAATTTTGACCTAAGGAAAGGTCATCTTGACCTACTTTGCAATACAATCCACCCAATTACATTCTGATCCCTAGCTTTTGAAATACAGACCCCCCTAACTTCCTCACCACTCTTACAATTAGGTCCCTTCACCATTAAAGCGGAGGAATCCTACTCCGGCAAGGATCCAAGGAGGATTGCTCCCTTATTCCTCAGAGATCTCCTCCCAGATTTGGAAGGGAGATTCTCTGAGGAATTCCCTTCCATCTGAGCATGATCCCATGATGTGATTTGCACCTAATCTCTTGTGCGAACGCACAAGAGATGTGGGTATCTTCCACATTTCATCTCCGGCAAGGACTTGTGCGCTTGGAAGCTTGCCTTCCAAGCACAAGAGCCCCTGCCAATGCCTATAAAAAGACCACCACCTCCTACCGCACGAAATGAGCTTGACATGGCCGGAGAACCACCTCCAACTCTTCCCTTCTCCTCCGGCCAGGTGTCCAGCAGGCTCCGGTGACTCCTCCTCCTCCTCGTCGCTCCGCCACAATACCAGTGGTAGAGATGTCTTTATCTCCTTCCTCTGCGTCGCGCCATACTTGCGCACGCGCCTCCAGCCCCATCGTCGTTGTCGTTCTCCCTCCTCTGGAAGCTTCTTCACCGGCGGCTGTAGGTACGAGCCGTCCACCATCCTATCCCCCTTCAACCATTAATTTAGGTCAAAACTCTTCCCATTTCTCCTCTCTTTATTTCCCCTATATAAACTTCTATTTTTATCCCCTCGTCGCCACAGACCACCACCACCTTCTCCATCTCCGACCGACCACCGGCAAAGGCGCTTCCACTGCTTCACACTCCCACATGCCTCGTCAGACCCCTTAAAACTTCTGCCATTATCCACTGATCGTCATCCGCCCCTCCACTGATCGCCACACACACCCCAAGTGTCCACCGAACATACCCACCTTTACAGCCACAAAGCGACCTACGCATGCATGCCTAGGCCACCCTGCAGCCAGCCACCCATCGCCTCACCATCACTGTGATACGGCGAAGCTTCCCATGTGCTCTAATGAGGCCGCAAGCTCTAAAGGAAAAGAAGAAGAGAAAGGAAGAAGAAGCAAAGAATCCAAAGCCAGAGAAAGAAAGAAGAAAGAAGAGTAGCCAAGAAGGAGAAGGAAAGAGAACCAAAGAAAGAAGAAGCTAAAGAAGAGAGCCAGAGAAGAAGGAAAGAGAACTAAAGAAAGAAGAAGCTAAAGAAGAGAGCCAGGAAAAGAATCAACCTTTTTTATTCTATTCCTCTCAATTTCTCTTCTATTTTGCTACATTTTAATTCATAAACTCCTGCATTTTATTCTAAATTAGATTTTGAGTAGATTTAAGTGTTCAAATTACATTATTGAGATTAGTGAATAAATTCCATTTGCTCCCTGTGTTCGACCTCGGATACTTAGGTTTTCGAGTAATAAAATTCTTATTTGTTTTCAACGCTTGATCCCTGTAAAGACCCGTTCTGTTCTGAGCCCTTTAAGATATCCGGACGGCCGGTTAGACGTTTGTTCGGACATCTGGACACACTCTCAGACGTCTGGAAATTGAAAAAGTTATACGTAGCTTCACGTCTGTGCGCTGGCTGTGTGCAAACTACCTTTTCCCTCTTCTCTCTCTTTTTCTTCTCCCTCACAGAACCCTAACATGCCCTTATAAAGCCCCTCTTTCCCCCTTCCTTTCTTCCCCACTCCACCACAGCCACCTTCCCTCCTTCCTCTCCATTGTAGCGAGAGGGGCGAACGCGAGAGAGAGCACGAGAGCGAGCGACGAGGAGGAGAGGCAACGTGAGGAGAAGAGGAAGAGCTTGAGCTTGCGAGCTCGTGGGAGCTAGCCGGAGGGTGCACAGCCGAAGTGGTGCGTGCGGGAGGAGTGTGTCGGGGGAGTCGTCCCTGACACTTGTTGCAGCCGGAGCTGTAGGTGAGGAGGCGAGGCCACGACTGCACGCGGCGAGGAGCAAGAGGTGGTTTTGGTTCTGGGATTTTCCCAGAATCAGACGTCTGGCGTGCCGTCCAGATGACATATTGGACGTCTGGTGATGATACCAGACGTCTGAAAGCATTGTTGCGCGAAGGTATGTTCCTTTTGCGGTTACGGCCATGCAGGCCGCACCACAGCTTCGATCTGCATGGCTTAATATAAGTGATTTGCCTGTCTCATGTAGAGATAGCTTCAGGAAGGCGCGGGGCATCCCACGCGTTTCGGACGTTTGGACATCTTACTAGACGACCGGAAGCACTCCCAGAAGTCAGACATCTAGAGGTGGGTCCAGACGGTCAGGAAGAGGTTCTGGACGTCTGAGGTTGACGCAGAACCTAAGGTGAGACTCTGGTTACTTTTAAGACGTCTGGGACTTGTTCCAGACGTCTGATTTAGGTCTGCAGCTTTGTTTTTGACCTATTTAGGGTCCGTTTTATGCAAACAAGATATCGGTGTTTTCCTTATGAGTTCCTCTACCTGTTAGAAGGCCTTTTATACTGTTCTGAATGTTCCATTGTGGTATGTTCATTGGTATAAGGCTTCGATCGGTTGCTGGTTCGAGGCTTGCTGAGGTCGTGAGCCTGCCGTTCGAGCCCCCAATACTCCCGGGTAGGCTGGTAGAGTGGTTTCCCTTTTATTTAATTATTAAACATGATCCTATGTGAAATTGGATAACTTGAAATCTAGGATGTGGCATGAATCCTAGGATGAGAAGTACTTGCACTGTCGTATGCATGTTTGAGATTACAATCTTAAATGAATGAATAGAAATATGAATATCTGCCTGTTAATAAATAAGAGCTACATGTGTGTTACGACCCGGTTCCCGAATCCCTACAGGACACGAGACCGGATCGACTCGACTAATCCCAAGACCTAGTCGTCCAACGAGAAAGTAATCAAAAAGCAGGAAAGTAAACCACACTCACTATGCTACGCAACTAACAGTAACAAAAGTACAACAATAAAGAAGTAAAACTACTACAGTACACACCACCATAACAGTAGAAAAGTAACCAGGTACAAGAATATAAAGTACAGAATGTAAAAGTACAAAGGTGCAAGATGCTACTCACTACAATAGAAAAGAGTACAACAGAAGCTACAACTACTGGGCTCTATTAGGCCCAGCACCCTCTGCAGCCGTAGGCTCTGGCTGCTCAACACCCGAACCTGAAAAGGGTTATGAGTACACGAAATCAGCGAATGCTGAGTAGAGTGGCAACTGACTAACTCAGCAGTAAAGGTGGAAATGTAGCAGTTGTTTTTCAATTACTTTTTAAACTACTTATTCTTTTTCACCACTTGGTTTATTTATCAGGTCTCTTTCTTGATCTCGAATGTCCCTCATGGGAACGATCTTAATTGCAATCTTTTCTGAAGAGTAGAAGTCGCACGTGGTGCTCTCCTGGCTGAGAGAGTCTCCCGTGGTGGTCTTACACCCAATCAACCATCCCAAGGTCATGGACAGACGTAACGGTGACTACAGCACGGGCGATAAGCACACGGGTAGCTACCCCGCACTGACACGTGGTCAGTCGTTTCCGTTAGTGGGTGCACCCAAAGTAGAGCACGAAACCAGCATAGGGCCTAGCCCTCTCAGTAACAAGGGTCTAGCCCCTCTCAGTAACCAAACAGGGGTCTCGCCCCTCCACAGTCCGCGCACCCTCGCCTCATTACCCTGGTTTGCCCAGTGGGCCTAACAAATCGGTGTAGGGCGGCTAGTTGAACCCCGGGCCCCGTGGGGTGGCTAGCTCTCTCTCTACACTTGTAGCTCTCCCCAGTACAGTGTACACGAGGGCCATAGAGTCGATGCAAAATGGCCAAACCCACCCCAGGTGTCAACTCGAATGCGGCAAGCACCCCTCTACACTAAGAGGTAACACACGCTCCCCTTGGTACCACGTGCTCAAGAGGTAGCACATTTCCCGTCGCATTTCCATATCCATTCCATATATTCCAGTAGCTCAACTACTATTCCCCCATGGGGTTCATGCACATATTCCTCAGGCCATGCCGTACTAGGTTTCATCATTTCTATTTCCATTCTCATTTCATACATAGGCAACTTGCATTTCTATCGTTCACATTTCCGTACACAAGTTATATACAGATAGCTCGTATTTCCGTCATTCACGTTACCATTCTCAATTTATATACATGCAGCTCGTATTGTGTCCTTCAACGTATACAACAGGAATTTACGTACAACAGTTTGCTAGCACAGGTACTTTACATTTCATAGGCAGCTGTTATTTATTTACAGGCAATTGTTATTTTTCTATCTACTCATTCAAGATTGCAATTCAATCATTTATTACAGACATTTCAATTGTTTCTTGTCCTAAGATTCATGCCATATCCTAGGTTCTAATCATTCATTCCATACATGCATTTAGGCTTTAATTAAATTAAGGGGAAGCCACTCTACCAGTAAACCCAGGAGTAGTGGGGGCTTGAATGGCAGGCTCACGTGCCTCAGCAAGCCTCGAACTCGTAACGGAATGAAGTCCTATTACAAGGATCAATCACAAGAGAATACTCAGAAAAGTATAGAAAGTCTTCTAACAAGTAGAGGAATTCATACGGAAAACATCAGTATCTTAATTGCAGAAAACGAACCTCAAACGGACCCTAAACGGGTCAAAAATAGTGTTTCTGACTCAAATCAGACGTTTGGAAAAACTTCCAGACATCTTAAAAGTGTCCAGTGCCATACCTCAAGTCCTGCGCCACTCCTCAGATGTCTAGGAACTCCGCTGGACCGTCTAGACCCAGTTCCAGACATCTGACCACCTCTTCGGATGTCTGGAAGCGCTTCCCGTCGTCTGGTATGTCACCCAGACGTCTGAAATGCGTGGGAGGGCGTGTTCCGCGCCTTCCCGAAGCGAACCTGCACGAAATCTACCAAATCTCCTCAAAAAGGCAAGCAACAGTGTCTCGGCGGAGCGGCCTGCATGGCCGTATTTGCAAAGAACACGTACCTTTGCGAAGTCTACACCTCAGATGTTTGGGACATCCTCCAGACGTCGGCTACGTCATCTGGACGACGCTCCAGACGTCTAATTCTAGGAAAATTCCAGAACCAGAACTTGCTTCCGCCCTCTCGTGCCGCGCATGGCCACGCCGTGCCCTCTCGCCTGCAGCTCCAGCTGTAGCAGTGGCGGGGAGGACCTCCTCGACGCACTCCTTCGTCTTGCGTACGCGTCGCTCCGGCCGTGCGCTCACCGGCGAGCTCGCAAGCGCAACTCCTTTCCCTCTCACGCTGCTCCTCCTCTCCTTCTCACACCACTCTCGCACTCCCACTTGCTCTGCTGCTCTCGTTAAAAGGAAGGAGGAAGGTGGCTGGGAAGTGGGGTGGAATGAGAGAGAGGAGGGAGCTTTATAAGGGTGTGGGTTTAGGGTTATGTTGGGGGCGGAAGGAGAGAAGAAGGAAGAAAACGAGGGGTGTACTATCTGCGCGCAGCACGTGCGCAGATGCAAGCTCGTACTCAAAATTTTCGATTTCCAGACGTCTGGGAAGGTGTCCAGACGTCTGACCCACTGTCCAGACGTCCTAAAAGGCTCAAACAGCATGGGTCTTAACACTGTGAAATATGAAATGCCTGTGCTAGTTAGACAAATATCTGTGACATTTCTTGTTGTGCATGCAAATTGTGGAAATACGAGCTGCATATGTAAAATATGAAAATGGAAATGTGAATGAGGAAACCTGGTATGGAATAACATGTGAAATATGAGCATGAACCCTACATGGAATTAGGAGTAGAGCTCCTGTGGATAAATGGAATAGACTAGAAATGTGAGTGGGAAGTGTGCTGGCTCTTGAGTACGTGGTACCAAGGAGAGCAATTGTCCCCTGTTTAGTGTAGAGCAGAGCTAGTCGCCCTTGGGTTAGGATCCGAGGTTAGGATTGGCCACTCTACACCGACTTCTTTAGCCCTCGCGTACACTGTACCGAGGAGAGCTACTAGTGTAGGGGGAGAGCTAGCCACCTCACGGGGCCCGAGGTTCAGCTAGCCACCCTACACCGACTTGTTAGGCCCACTGGGCAAACCGGGATAGTCAGACGAGGGTGCACGGAATGTGGAGGGGCGAGACCCCTATTTGGTTCTGAGGGGCTAGACCCTGTTACTGAGAGGGTTAAGCCCTATACTGTTCCGTGCTGTACTTTAGGCGTACCCGCTAGCGGAAACGACTGACCGCGTGCTAGTGCGGGGTAGCTACCCGTGCGCTTATAACGCGTGCCGTGGTCACCGGTACGTTTGTCTGTGACCTCGGGGTGGTTGATTGGGTGTAGGATCACCACAGGAGGACTCTCCCAGCCAAGAGAGCACCACGTGTGCCTTCTACTCTTCGGAAAAGACTGCAATTAAGATCATTCCCACGAGGAACATGCAGGATCAAGAAAGAGATTTGAAAAGTAAACCAATGGGTGAAAAGGAATAACTTCTAAAATAAAATAATAGAAAAGATAAATTACCTGTTAGCTTTTACTGGTTTAGTTAGTTGGTTACCACTCTACTCAGCGTTCGTTGACTCCGTTTTGCTCATACCCCTTTATAGGTCCAAGAGTTGAGCAACTCGAGACACCGGCTGCAAAGGGTGCTGGGCCCAGTCGAGCCCAGCAGTAGTCTTCCTGTTTTTGCACTTTCTTTTGTTAGTGAGTTCAGACTCTTGTTACCATTTATGTTTCTGTGCTTTGTTTCCGCTTTACTGTTGTGGTGGTGATATGTACTGTTAGCAGCCTTTATTTCCTTTACTGCTGTACTCTTTTACTGTTAGTTACTTAACATAGTGAATGTGGTTTACTTTCCAAGTTTTTGGTTATTTCTTGTTGGACGACTGGGTTTTGGGATTAGTCGAGTCAAGCCGATCCCGTGTCCTGTAGGGATTTGGGAACCAGGTCGTAACAATGCCCTATACTACGACGCAACAGCTTTTATCATTTAAAACCCCGATCAATCAAGTGTGTTAACATTTTGGCACGTTTGTCAAGGAAGATTAAGTGTGTAAACACTCAATAGGCACAGAGCCTCAGAAATGCCAAGTGTTTAGTGTAGAGGCTCATTCCCCAAGGCACATGTGCACGCACCCCGAGGCAAAAAGCACCCCCTTCCCTAATAAGATTTCTTCCCTGCTCTCTCTTCCAGACTCGATTATGGCTAATTGGGTGAACAGTACGGGGTAATCGAGTCGTGAACAATGACCAGGTCCACCGTGCGTGCATGGTGGGTGAGGTGTGCGCAGCATGTGAGGCAGGGACCTCAACCCCGCTGTGAGAGGCAGACAGCTGCTGGCAAGATTTCAATTTATGTGACTTCACGCACTACTGATTCCACGATGTGAGACTAATCCCACGTCTTGCCTTCGTTGTGAACTTAAGCCGAAGGCTGTGTTCAATTGGTGCTCGTTGTTGCTGCTTCTAATAGGTTGAAGGCCTGGAGAGCTTCGGGACCTGAAGCTGCATCGATTGTATGTTGCAGTAGGTTAGATGGTGGTCGGAGAAGAGCTGTCGCAGTCGAAGAAGACAGTGGCAGCGACGGTGGTCCGACAAGAGGCCCGAAACAAGAGAACAGCCTTACGGCCGTATCAGATACGCTCAAGAGCTTCGTCGTGTGAAGATGAATACAGTGGTGAAGGTTGGAGGGTGTGCGGAGGTTGGAGGAGGTCTGTCGTCATCGAAGATGAAGGTGCGGCGGTGGGTTGATTGGGGAAGCAAAGGAGTGGTTAAAGCTTCTAATTGATAGAGGGCTTTTGGTCAGTGTGCGACAAGGAAGCATCTGGTGGCGGTGGCTATGCGTTTGGTGGACGATAGCGGCATAGCGGCTTTGCCAGAGGCTTGGAAGGCAGAGGGAAAGGCACGTGGACAACGATTGAATTGGGGTTTAAAGCGTCTAAAACTAAGATAGGGAAAGAGAGGGGAAGGAAGAACCTAGATTATGGTCGAAAGGAGGGGGGATTGCGTCGACTTTGATTGGCTGGCCACAGAGGAGAGTCCTCTGATGGGAGAGATGGCGAGGTAGAAGGGGTCTGGGAGCCTCCACTTTGGCCGACGAGAGGTGGAAGAAGCTGAGGAAGAAGATTTGTCTACCTATTGTACGTGGCAGAGGGCAATGACGGAGATTTGGAGAGGCTCACCAGAGTCACGGCGGAGGTGGCCGAAGGGAGAGAAAGTCGAAGATTTTGGGCCAAACCAGACTAAGTAAGACGGTGGAATCAAGAGAGACCTTAATAGAGCTCAATTCTGAGCTCAAAATCAAGAAAGGAACTTAATTGAATCATGATTTTAGGGGATTTAGGATCCCTGAAATCTCAAGCTCACTAGGGATCTTGACTCCGAGTTAGGTCATGGAATCAATTTCATTAGATTTCCTTATGTCTGAACACCAATCCCTCTAAATATGGAGGGATTTAGTGCTGATTTAAGAGAGATATTCTCTCTTGAAGCTCGGTCTGTGGAGTGTTCACCCCAACAATGGCGGTAGGGACCTGTTTGAAGAAAATGATGAGAAGTTAGGGACCTGATTGCTAGGAATCTAAAAGTTAGGGGCTTAAGTGTGAAGAATAAAGATCTTAGGGATTAAATTGCAAAGTAAGTCAGGATGGATTCTGATTGGGCTCAAATTTTGGTATTAGCCTAATTTAGACTTAAGGAATATAATGGTGAAGTTGGATTTCAATTTTGACCATGTTTGACTAGAAAAATTTGCACAGAAGCCTAAATTAGGGTAAAATCTTATCTGAGACTTTGTTCAATGTCGAAATGGGTTTAGATGGTCAAACTAAGGGTACCAAACCTTTCAGAATATTTTTATATGAATTTTAGGTATTTTAGATGAATTTTATCCTGACCAAAACCTCTTTAATTTAAGAGGATCTAAAATTAGGGTTATTTGTGCTATTGCGGTTCTCAGAATGCGTAAAACCATGTTTCTATCTGTGTTAACCCACTCTTTAGACTTTTGGGCTCATTTAACCTTTATTTAACCCATGGGTGACCTCGCTGTTACTCTACATTTATGATGTGATGTTAAAATTACATAATTAACCTTGTTTTAATGCTTTCTTCTCAGAATGGATTTGAGTGGAATTACTATCCTCAGGTGATTATTCAGGAGCATTTGTCTCTTGATTTTGACTAATTCAAGCTAGTTATGCCTAATGATGGTGTTACCCAAAGTGGTGGTTAGAAGGGTTATTAATAGGGTAGGAAGGTGGTGGTTGGCATGGGGTGTATGTGGAGGGCTAGGATTAGGTTTGGTGGGTGGTTAAAGGATCCAATGGAGGGCATTATCGACGCCAACCCAAAGGGTGTTGGAGGTGGTGATTATGGGTGGTTGTGGTGCCTCTTGGTGGTGGAGAAACACCAAGAGTTGGCGCCAAAAATGGGGCTTCTAGAAGGCCTTAAGTGGCTCCACTAATCAAGGGTTATGATGGAATTAAAGGGTAGATGTAGGATAGAGATGAAATGGGTTTTCGAGGGAAATTCTTGGTGCCAACTTTGGTGGTTATGGGGGTGCTTGGTGCCACTTTGTAGGTAGCTTTTGGAGGTGGTGATGGGATGAAAGCATGTGGGTATGCTGGCACCAAAATGAGGTGGAGTAGGTGGTAGCTTAATTGGACTATTTGGTGGAGCCAAGTAGGTGGGAATTAGGGTTAGGTTTGTATGGCCATGGAGGTGGAGTGGAAATTAGGCTATCTAAGCTAGCTTAGCTAGTAGGGAGCAGGGGAGGAGGTAGGAGAGCTAGGGTTTTAGAGGAGCTGCATCGAAGCTAGTTGGAGTAGATGGTTGCTGAAGATGGTTGAAGTGGAGCTTAGTAGCTAGCTTAGCTAGCTAGTTCTTTTCTAGTAGCTATACCAAGCTAATTTGAGTTGGATTTTTTTTGTTCTGAGCTGAGGTGAGCTGGAGTTGGTCTTCCTGAAGACTACCCAATTAGCTAGGGTAACTAGCTTAGGTCTAGTAGCTCAACTTAACTAAGTTAAGCTGATCTGAGTCTTCGGGAGCTAGAGTTGAGTTGACCCAAGCTGGTTGAGAGCTTCTTCAACTAACTAAGCCTAGGTAGTTGATGGCAATAGCTAATCCTAGTTAGGTAGAGCTTCCAATGAATTGTCTTGAGCTGGGAGGGGTTGGAATAAAGTTGGGATCAACTGACTTGAGCTAGTCTAAGTTGCCATCCAGCTGAAGTGAGCTGAATGGAGCTAGGGATAGGTTGATCCAGCTATAATGAGTTGGGATCCAACTAGGATGAGCTAAATCCAACTGAGACCCAGCTGATTTGAGCTTCTCCTTCATCTTCTGCCTTTTTGAGTGCTAGGGTTTGTAGGATCTGACTATCTGCTCATCCCTATTACTCAAATAAACACATTAAAAAGATAAAAAGTATGCAATGCATTCCTATCCTATGCGAATACCTAAATGTAGCCTAAAAATCTATTTGCGGAGTTAAAATCCTAAGAGCTAGATTTATTTTAAGGCATAAGAATGATGATAAGCTGGCGTTTATCAATCAACACATGGGCCTAAAAACTTGACCCAAGCCTTGCTTCCAAAGATTGACCCATGAGTTAAATATGAAGTACTAAAGTCCTAGACACAAACATAGATAATGATACAATGTAAATGGCTGAAAACATAAATATAGCCATGCTAGAAAAATGCCATACGTAAAAGGAACAATAATTACCAAATCTACTTTAGTTAAAATTTCATATAAGTTACGAAAGTCATCACTCACATAAAACATAAATTGCCAAAGATTCTAAAGTATTAATTCGCCACAAAAATACAGCCTAGAATATTTATAAATCACATGGAATTTAGGAAGCATATAAGTAATCCTATGCTACTATGTTAGCAGTTCAGTCTCCAATCCCCATTAATAACTTCCAATCTACTTCGTACTATCTTAACCATTGCCCCAAGTTTTCCCTTATTAAACATGCTCACACAGTTATGCTTAAGGTGATTAAAATAAAAAGATAATAAAGAAATAGTCCGTGAAAAAGGTGTTGGCACTAAGATAGTGGAGTTAATCTTATTTTGACTAGTTAGAAATAGACTACAATCCATGGGAACATTGGCAAGATACAGTCGAAGAGGTAATGAATAGGTAGTGGGGATTTTGGAAGCCTTTGAGAGTTTGAGATAATAGCAGGAGTAGGCAAAGTTTGATGGTGGTGGTTGGACATCTCGTACGATACCTAGAGAGAGGTGGAGATTTTGGGAAAGCGAGATAATTGTTAAATAGACGAAAAATTTACCATCCAATGGATGGGAATGGATTATTGGAGTTCCAACTTGAAACTCTTGAAGTTATTAATTTTAAATATTAATGATTTATGGATCCACCCATTTAAAATCTCGCCAATTGGAGGGTCAGGTCATGATAAAGAAATTAAAGCTCAAGACTTCCTATTTTGCGAGTTGGGCGAGTTAGGTTGATAGAGCCTAGCAAGTATCAATAAAAAATATAAATAAATAAAAACATCATTTTGCTTATATCTACATAATACAAATTAGTAACATATAAACATCCTTCGTAATCATACCATATAAATACTCTTAGGGATGAAATCATAAAGTATCTCTAAAAAAATATTATAATTGTTGCATTTTAACTTTCTTTATTGTTGCAAGTTAACCATCGTAAGTATTCAAATTATGTATAACTTAGTATGAGTGCATAGTATATATTTATGTATTGTTAAAGGCATACTTGAAATTATTTTTGGCCTTTAAAATATAGGCCTATTGCAATAAACCGATATATGAAAAGTTATTCCTACCAATTCTTCCAATATGATATCGTTACGTGGTATCAGAGGAATCACCTTGGATGATTCATGCAATTTGCGACTGTTCCATCAGGTTGTGCTGCTACTGCCACCGACGTTACCAAAGGCATCAGCTAATCATGGAGATCCTCATATGTTTTTAAGGTTTTCATGTCAATCGATCGAGGTTACCCTTTTGCATGTTCATCTCCTATTGGAGGGTAACGTTCTCTTGTTCTTATGGCCTCCTAAAAGCAAGGTGCTACTTCTTCAACTTTAACTTCTATTATTCAAGAGATTCCATCATCAATCCATCACAATGTCCCAACTGACATCTACGAATTACATACTTTGGAAAGCTCAATTTGAAACTTTGTTATGTGCTTATGACTATAAAACCCTACGGGAAGGGGTGAGATATGCGTGACGTAATATGAAATACGGAATAAAAAGATAACAACTGTTTGTCGTGCTTGATTGGGTTTTAAAAAAGTTGCATTGTAGTACAGCCGAAAAAGTGTTCAAAATAAGTATAATTTTATTACTTGAATTTTAAAGTTCAAGGTCAAACACAGGAAGCAAATTAGGGTTTAGAAATCAAGATCACAACTTTAGAATTTAAAAGAATATAATATGCAATAAGATCAATGATATAATGTAAAAAGATAGGAGTAAATGTAAGCAAAAAATGCTAAAGAAACCAATGTATATGAGTAAAGCTCAAAATTGGGCGTCTGATTTGTGAATCAGATGCCTTAAAACGATTATGCTACAGTGCTTGGCTCTTTCTTTTCTTCTTCTCCTGTTCTTCTTTCTCTGTCTCTGCCTTTGTCTTCAATCTTCTTCCTTCTACCCTCTTCTTCTCTCTGCCTTCTTCTCTCTCTGTCTGCCAGCTACCTTCAGCTTCTTCTTCCTTCAGCTTCTTCCTTCTCTTTTCTTTCTCTACCTTCCTTGCCTTCCTCTCTTTGGCTTTGGCTTCTTCCTTCTACTATAGCCCTTCTCCTTCCTTAGCTTCTCTTCGACCTTGTCTTCTACTTCCTCTTCCTTTGTCTTGGCTTCTCTTCTCCTCCTTGGCCTGCAGAGCAAAACCTACCCCCTACCTGCGCGAGCTCTCTTCTCTCTTGGGTTCCACTCCTAGAGCCACACTTCTTGGGTAATCGGGTCGAGTACGCGCTCGGGATCAGGCCCACCGACGTGCGGTGGGCGAGATGTGCTGGTCGAGTTGGGTCACCAGGTCCACGGGGCGTGGTCGCGGATGTGCCGATCGGATCGGGTGAGAGTGGGACCTCACCCCCTGAGTAGGAGGCGATAAGGCTAATGCAGAAATTCCTTTTATGCGGGTGCGGTGCTCCTCAACTTTCCGTGGTGGGACTATCTTCCCACCTCCTTCGCGCGCGCTTGTAGCAGAGTGGCTTCCTTTGATTGCAGCTGCAGCTACGACCCTCGACACCAATTGGATGCCTGGAGATGTTCGCGAAGACTTTCCGCGCAACCTGGGACTATGACCTGGAGCGAGCATGGCTTGGAGCAGCTTGCAAGCAAGCTTCAAGCCCGACGTCAATGGCAGAGAGCTCCTAGACCTGAAATCACGACAATAGCCTCGCAACCACGTTAAAAAGCTCAGGGAGCCTCGCTAAGGTGCGGCAAGTGTGCAGAGGTGGTCAGCATGGCATGGGAACACCTATGTGAGCGTGCCTAGGGCACACTGCGGCCGTGTGTGTGGGTGTGTTTGGGGGTGCGTTTGGGTGAGTGGCGTAGTGCTATGGGTGGGGGGTTATGATCAGTGAGTCGAGGCGGTGCTTATGGACCGGTCGGCGAGGAGGGAGGTGGTCTGTGGTGGTGGAGCGAACTCGCAGGAGTTGGTGGCCGGAGGTGAAGGGGATGATGGTGGTGGAGTGCGGCAGTAGTCGTTCGAGGGAATAAAGAAGGGGAAAAGGGAGTAGAGGGTGAGAGGACTTATTTAGCAGTGAAGGGACGAAGGGGGAGACGGAGGTGGAGTCTGGCGCATATTACCGACGCCGAAGATGAAGGTGCTCAGAGAAGGTGGTCGGTGAGGACGAAGGGGAGGCAGGGGCGTCGACGGGTGTTGCACAACACAGATGAGTGTGGGGAAGAGGAACCTGCCACTAGTATTGTGGCTAGGAGACGAGGGAGAGTAGAAGAGGTCACCAGAGCTTGATGAGCGAGTCGGTCGGAGGAGAAGAGACGAAATTGAGGGGGTTCTCCGACTGATTTCAAGCTTAGGAAATGCGGGGTGAACTGGGGTGTCTTAAATAGGCCCTAGAGGTCGGTTTTGTGCTTGGAAGCCAAGCTTCAAAGTAAGGTAGGTTCGCTGGCAATGGTAAATCGAAAGAGACCCAAATCTCTCATGCGTTCGCATGAGAGATTGGGTTCCAAATAGGGCCTCAAATTGGGTTCACATTGGAGGGGATTTCTCAGAGAATCTCCCTTTCAATTTTGAAGGGGATTCTCTGAGAAATTAGGAAGAAATCTCCTTCTAGAGCTCGTCGGAGTAGGATTCTCTCCGCTATGATGGCAGAGGGACCTAATTCCTAAGAACGATGAAGAAACTAGGGGGTCAAATGTAAGGGTTTTTGCAAGATACAGGTAGAAATGTAATTGGGCTGGACCTATTTAAAAAGTGGGTCAAGATGAATTCCCCTTAGGTACAAATTTTGGTAAAAACCTAATTTGGACCAAAGAAATCCAACGGTGAAGTTGGATTTTGGGTTTAACCACGTTTGACTGGACAATTTACGTAAAAACCTAATTTAGGGTAAATATTTGTCTGAGACCCCATTCTAAGTCAAAATAGGTTCCAATGGCCAAATTAAAAGTTCTAAACCCTAGAGAACATTTTTATATGATTTTTAGAGGGTTTATGAAAATTTTATCCTGACCAGAACCTTGTTTAATCAAGTGGGTCTGTTTTAGGGTTACAAGAAGTCATTTAATTCTCAGAATTCACACGAACCCTTTTCTGTCTAATTCAACCCACTTGTTATCTTTTTAAGACCATTTGACCTGTGTTTAGCCTTTGAGAAAACCTAATGTTATACTACAATGGTAAAATTACAGTTTTACCCCTTGTTTCTTGCTTTTCTCTCAGAATGGTTATTCAGTGAATTAGGATCTCCAGTTGGTTATGTAGGAGCTTTTGTTCTCTTTTATGGGTCAAAATGAGCTAGTTAGGGCTCATGATAGTGTTCCCATCAACAATCTCACAAATGGCACAATCACACAAAACGCACAAGAATGTTTAGGTGGAAACCAAAACTGGGTGAAAACCACCACCTAACCCTCTTGAGTTAGGATTTCCTAATCGACCTAGTCAATCAAATCCACTAAATAAGTCACTTCAACGAGGGTGATTTAACCTCTTACAACCACACTACTTTGAACGGGGTAGTGTACCTCAAAAAACCCCTTCTCTTCACGAGAAGGAGATGGGAATTCGCAATGCGAATACCCAACACAATTACAAAGAAAAATTACAAAACAACCTATAGTGCCAACAAAGATTAACCTAGCTAATATAGGTAAAGAAACTTCCCTTTAGTGGGAGTGTGTCGGCGTGACGATGCAGGTGCGTGAACCACACAGGGGCACCTCGTCGCTCTCGTAATCGCGGAGGGAGAGTGGGTGCACAACTAGATTCAAGCTCTCTAGATGTGGAACAAAAGCCTGGGGAGCTAGAACTTCTTCTAGATGATCTTCTACTTCTTTTTGACATAAGAGATGTGGAAATGGTATTCAAGGTGTGTCTTGGTGTGTATTTGCAAGGCAAGGGTCCTCCTCTATTTATAAAGGACCTAAGAAGGCTTTGGAAGCCCTTAGAAAGCCTCTATAGCCGTTGGCGTTGAACCCAAGGCAAAACAGGCTGTAATCAGAATCAATTATGATTCTGACAGGGTCATCAAATGTTTGGTCCAGGTATCAGACGTCTGAAAAACTAGTTTAAGACGTCTGGGAACTAAGTCAGACGTCTGATTCTAAGCAGGTTTCCTTCCTAACTTAGGTCAGACTTAAACAAGGTTCTAGTATAAGGCTATCAGACAACGTACAAGACGTCTGACACTACGTTTGGACGTCTGGAAACCTATTGTACTACAGGAATGGATTTTCAAGATAGGTTAACGGCTAGAAAATCTCACAAAGGTGATTTTGGGTCGGTTTAGGCAAAACGGTCATATATCAGACGTCTGAGGTCCTCTATGGACGTCAGATATAAGCCTAACGGTTATATTCTTCAATGTTTACTTTGTTTAACTAACTTTTCACTAATTGGACGTTTGGCACAACTATCAGACGTCTGGACTAAGTTCTAGATGTTTGATTTCAATAGACAGAACTAACTAAGTCCAGCCTAAGTTATTGGACGTCTGAGTAAATAGTCAGATGCCTTAAAAGTTACTATGAGACGTTTGATTTTCAGATTAGATATCCGATTAGGCTGTCAGAATCCTATTTTGATTTTCTAAGCTCTCTACAGAAAACCTAAGTATCCTAGGGTAGTACAGGTGTTCTTAGGACTACTTTAAGAGTTCTTTGAGACTCTTTAACAAAGATCTAGACACAAAGAATAAAAAGAAAAAGAATTACAAAAGAATACATGAAAAGAGAATCTATCGTATTCTTCTCTTCATGCTTTCGCTCCTCATGAAGCTCTGTCTCCTCTGACAAGCTCTTCCAATCCACCATGGATGCGAGCTCAAACTCTATCTAAAAACGTCTCCATTTTCAAATATCCTGAAATCTAAGACTTCAAATACAAATGTTAAAAAACACGTGCTTTGTTATCGTCAAAATAAACAATCGTGGTGTTTTAGCACCAACAATGACTTGTTCAATTTTGTTGATGGAACATCCTCTACCCCTGCAGGCTTCCTCACGAAATCTGATGGTTCTACTGCACCTAATGATGCTTATCTTGTATGGTATAAAATGGATGAACTTGTTAAGAGTTGGATTCTTTCTTCCATAACTGAAGACATTGCTTCTTAGATAACCAATCTTTCCACATCTCGTCAAATCTTGGAATTTCTTGAAAAATTCTTTACCATGCAACTTCGTGCACGACTTCTTCACTATAAATCTGAGTTACACTCTTCACAAAGGAGATCTCACTATTACTAAATATGTTAAAAAGGTCGAAACCATTGCATTAAATTTGGCATCATCAGGCAAGCCTATTGATGAAGAAGATTTAGTTCTTACTGTCCTTGGTGGATTAAATTCTGATTACGATTAGATTATGACCTCTATTAATAATAAAGATAAGTAGGTTTCCTTTGAAGAACTTTTAGGACATTTGTTATCCCATGAGCAATGACTTCAACAAACTCAACCTTCCCTTGAGCCTCAAGTTCATCACACTACACGTACTGGATCTTATGCTCGTGGGAGAGGTTGTTCTCATAATTTTTGAGGATGTAATCAGTTTTTGTCTTTTGTAAAGGGTCGTTTCATACCAGCAGTCATGGAAATTTTCCTATGGACACTTGGCATGGTATGGCCCCTAATTTTGGTCGTGGTCGCTCGGTGGCTAGCATTCAATGTCAATTTTGTCAACATTTTAACAATGCCGCTCTCACTTGTTACCAACGATGTGAAAATGACAATTTTGCACCATAGGCTAAACTGACAGAAGCTTATCCTTTTGAGCATATGTCATGGTATGCTGATTCTGAATGTCAACCAGAGGCTGAAGGACATTTAGTCTTGGTTTGGTCCGGATGGATAAGTAAGGCTGAACCGTGGCTAAGGCGGCTGGTAAGGATGAGGTGCTTGTGGACGGGCTAAAAGGGTGGTCTTTGAGTTTGGGAATTTCCCGCCCACTAGAAGTTGGGATGGTTTCACCATCCAGGATTATAGGTATTGGAAAATGGGTAATTCTGGATGGCATTGAGGTCCTCGCAGGTCTGAGGAGCCTCAGAAAAGTCAGAGAATGGGGGAGTGGAATTCCCCCGACTAGTATAGAAAGGGTCGGAGGTTCCTCCAATCCAAGAGTCCGATGGGGGTGGATACGGTTCCACCCCAGGAGAAGGTCGGTGAAAAATGTTTTGCACAGTCTCCCGTGTGGAAGGATGCTGTGCAAAGGAATTATGCGCAGAGGTGGCTCGCTGTAAGTGTTGAGTCAGCTCATCCACCTTCTCAATAATAGAGACCTTGTCCAATCGACTAGCCATTAATTCCAGGTCTACTGATGCGGACAGACCCTGCGTCTCGTGTGCTCCCTTAAGGTTCATCAATGCGCGGGTATTTGTCCTGTCGAATAATTCCATAGAGTCATTGTTGATAGAGTTCTCGCACATATTCTCAAGAATCTCCCACACGGTGTCCTCATGCTGACCCATGATATTCTCTCCGTGAGTTGCATTGACGAACAGCCTAATATCCTCACGGAGTTCCTGGTAAAAAGACTGGACTTGTTCCCATTTAGGAACTCTGTGATGGGGGCACTTCGTCATGAGATCCTAAAAGCGATCCCATGCCTCATGGAGAGGTTCTCCTGTCTGTTGCGTGAAGTGAGTAATCTGATGGCGCAAGGCATTGGTTCGACCAACGGGGAAGAACTTCTTCAAGAACTCGAACTGAAGTTCGTCCCAATTGTTGATCGGCCGGGTCTGTATTTGGTACCAATGGGCGGCCTTGTCCATAAGGGAGAAGGAGAACATCTTCATGAGGAGAATATCCCGATTTTTCGCATCGACCCGAAAGTCTGGGCCAGATGCTTTAGTTGTTTAATGTGCTGGAAGGGGTCTTCAGAATTAAGCCCATGGAATTTAGGTATGGCGTGAACCATGTTGGGCTTCAGTTCAGATTCGGGTCCTCCAGTCGGGATTCTGACTCGAGGCTCAATAGCCACCGCAGCGAGATTATAATGATCTCGCATCATGGGACGCTACGGTGGGTGCATGAAGTTCTGGAAGAGGTCATTGAGTCGCTGGAGCTGGTGCTCCAGATTATTCTCTTCCTCAACTGGTTGAGCCATTGTGGAAGAAGGTGAGTTGGGTTCGGAATCGGAGGAGAGGTCTATGTGAAGTATTGGTTGCACACGCAAAGGCACCGAGGCTCGGCCTCGAGGAGAGTGAATTTCTAAAGGAGGTTTCAAGGACCTCCTACCAAACATACACTGATGTAGAGGATGAGTTTAGCAGGTGCTGGACCCAATCAAACACCCAAAATGTTGGGTGACTATAGATGTTCGGGGCGGATGGACCCCTTGATCGAAAGGTCGTCCACTTGAGAATTACCTGGGTAGCCAGAGAGGGTGAGTCCCACGAAGGCCCCTACACGGTAGAATGCCCCCACGGGTTACAGGGTTTCCCCCACCCGTCCTCTCTTGTCATTGAGATTCCAGATAGACCAGAATGGGGACCTTGACCTCTTAAGTCTACCACTTTTAGTTAGGATCAAGGTGCTTAGGTTTTCACTTGAACTTTAACCTTTTGAGTACAAAGAGTGACCTAAGTTCAAGGTTGGTTGACCCAAGGGGTCAACTTCACCTACTAGTTCCTTTAAGAGCTTATTAGGTCTTGTCTTTTAGGGTTTAAGTGCTTTTAAGAGCCAAATTTCTTAGGATTTCTCTTAATAGGTGTTTTCAAACAATGGCTTAGGCACACTTCTTTTGGGAATTCTCAATTCTTGCTTAGAAAGTGTGTCTCTAAAACCCTAGTTTTGAATCTTATATTGGCTCTAATTGGTCCAGTTAGTTGCCTCTAGATTGGGTAATTAGGGCTCAAGCAATAAGGTTTTAGCCCTAACCACCTTTAATGATGTACAGATATATTGTGTTGAAATTGAAAACAGGCAGCTTTGGTGATTTACTAAGTATGGAAGACAGGTTATTCCTAAATTGCTTTTCTTTCTTTTTCTTCCTCTTTAGAATTTAGGGGTTTAGACGAGAGGATAGAAAATTACCTGTCCCTGGTGTGGTTGTTGTGCGGTTGCTTGTTGTCCTCTTGATTTCCTGTGCCTGCACAACAAAAGAGAAGAGATTAGTCACTAGAAACTCAAAAAATTGTGAATTAATAGCTTCTAGAATAGCCGTTGCTCCCCGGCAACGACGCCAAAAACTGGCTCGTCACCTTTGTTGATGTGGTTATTATAGTCATTGTGGTATATAACAAAAACGGTCATCAGTCTAATGCAATTTATTACTCGGAATGAAAAGTTTTCCGAAGTCAAACTCAGGGAGCAAACTAAAATTCTAGAAGCATATAAATTCACAATATATATAAGGTTTTACAAAAATTAAGAGAGAGAGAGAAAGAGAGAGAGGGTAATTGGCTTTTTCTTCTTCTCTTTCTTCAGCTGACTCATCTCTTTAGCTTGTTTTCTTCTTCATTCTTCTTTTGTTCTTCTCTGCTTCTTCCTTCTTCAGCATGTCTTCTTTCTTCTTTTCTTCTTCTCTGCTTCTTCTTTCTTCTTCTTCAGCCTGTCTTCTTTCTTCTTCTCAACAGCTGCGGTTCCTCTTTCTTTTTTTCTTCTTTCTTCTGCTCTGGTCCTTCTTCTTCAGCCTGTCTTCTTCTTTCTTCTTTGCAGCAGCTGCGGTTCCGCTTTCTTTTTTTTCTTCTTTCTTCTTCTCTGGTCCTTCTTCTTCTTTCTTTTCTTCTCTTGCTGCTGACTCTCCTTTTTCGCCGACGTCTGATTCAGCACTCAGATGACTTAACTGCTCTGTTGCTACAGTGCAGCTCTTCCTCTTTTCCTTCAGCTTCTTTCCTTCCTTTCTTCTTCTCTTTCTTCTTCGTTCTCTTTCTTCTTCCTTCTTCCCTGCGGCTAAGTCCTGGCTGCTGCTTCTCTTCATCTTTCTTCTCTCCTGCACACACACGCAAATATTAGCGCAAAACCTACCCTACCCCTTCTCCGCATCTCTCTCTCTCTCTGGATCTCTCTTTGGTAAGCTCTCCCAGAGCCGGGTAATCGGGTCAGGTCGCGTGCCCGGGTCCAGGTGCACCAGCGTGGGTGGTGCGCGAGGAGTGCACAGGAGGGTGTCGGGTCGGGTCAGATCCGCGTGGGTGTGCCGCGGACGAGACCCGGTGATAGGTGAGGGACCTCACCCCATGTGTATTTGGAGGTGAGGAGCCTATACCACTTTTTCAATTTAAGTGTGGGCGCTCGCCCATACACTTACAAGGTGGGACTAAAGTCCCACCTCCGCTCTGTTCGCCCGCAGACGAGAAGCAGCTGGCAATTGGGCAGCAGCGAAGGCTTCGCGCTCCCAATTGAGAACCTGGGCGCCTTTGCGAACGTGCCCTGTGTTGCCTGGAGCTCCCTCCTGGCGTCGAAGAGACCTGGAGCTGCCTGCAAAGCAACTCCTGCTGCTCGTCAATGGCGGCGAGGAGGGTGAACCCTGAAATCACGAAGACGGCCTCACGGCCACGTCAGACAGCACAGGGAGCTTCGGTAGAGTGTGGTGAAGGCGGTGCAAGGGGTGACGCGCTGTGAGAGTGCCTGTGGTCGTGCACCTAGGGCAACCTGCGTGCGTGGAAGTGGGTGTGTTCGGGGGCTGCTCAGAGTGTGTAGGGTGGTGAATGGAGTAGGGGAAACACTAGAGTGGAGTGAGGGGGAGCTTCTGGGCTTGTTGGCGAGGGGTGGAAAGGTCTGTGGAAGTGGAGCGATCTCGCCGGAGATGGTGGTCGGAGGTGGGGCAGATGAAGGTGGTTGTGGCAGTCGAGGGGTTTAAAATACTAATTCAAGAAAGGAAAAGTGAGAGGAGAGTAAGGAGAAAGTTCCTACCTACTTAATCGACGAAGAGGGAGAGGAAGACTGCCTGGCGCGTGCCTGCCGAAGCTGAGGACGAAAGTTCCCAGAGGAGGAGTGACGGTGACGAGGAAGAGATCTGAGGACGCCAGCTGGTGCGGCCTAGCATGGGACGACAAGGCAGAGTGGGTTCTGCTGCAGGTATGGCAGCAAAGCGACGAGGAGGAGGAGAGTTCGCCGGAAGCTAGGGCAGTCTGACCGGAGAGGAGACGAAAGAGGAGGGTTTTCTCGACCAAAAATAGCTTGGAGTGGACGGCAGCCCCTACCGCTCCTTATAAAGGCGCTGGCGAGGAGAGTGGCCCGAGGGAGCGATGTGGGGGAGCTCGCCGGAGATGGCCGGAGATGGAGACCCATGCCTTTCATGCATTCGCACGAGAGGCATGGGCAATCACAGGTCACAGGGGAGGGTCCCTGCGACAGAGGACGATGCAGGGAACCCCCTGTTCATTCCTGAGAATGGGCGCCATACCCTGCACGGCGCCATCCTCCGCGCAAGGTCGCCGGAGGTATGGCGCCTGCGCAGAGTGGCAGGGAGGACCGTTTTGCAAAGAACGACGAGAAAGATAGGGGGCTATGTGTAAAGGTTTCAAAAGATAACAGTCAAAAAGTAATTCAAGATGACCAATTTGTAAAGTTGGTCAAGATGGTCTTCTCTTAGGCCCAAATTTTTGTACCATCCTAATTTGAACCTAAGGAATTTAATGGTGAAATTTGATTTTAGGTTTGACCACGTTTGACCGATCAATTTGCGTAAAAACCCAAATTAGGTTATAAATTCGGCATGGTTCGCATTTTAGGTCAAAATAGGTTGCAATGGCCAAATTGAAGGTTCTAAACCCTAGGGAATATTTTTCCATAAATTTTAGAGGATTTAGTTGAGTTTTATAATGCCTCGAACCTCCTGAATTAAAGTGGATTTGTTTTAGGGTTATAGAATGTCATTTAATTCCTAGAAGTTGCTATAACCCTTTTCAGATTAGAACATCCAACTTCCTTCCTCATTAAGCTTATTTGACCTGTGTTTAGACCATTAATTACCCTGTTTGTGTACTGCATTGGTAAAATTACAGTTTTACCCCTTATGATTTATTTTAGTCTTCAATTTAGAATTCTCTGAGTTAAGCTTCTCTTTAGATTTTGTAGGAGCTTCTTCATACTTATTTAGATTAAATTGTGCTAGTTAGGATTCATGAGGAGACTCTCATCATCAAGGGAGCTAAAAATTTCCTAAAGAGAGAGCTTCCAAAATCACGAATCCCATTAATGAATTCTTCCAATTTGAGCTCAAATTCGAGCTATAGAAGCTCTTGGACCTTCCGACGATTTCCTTAACCAGGTTCAGGCCAAAATCCACCTTTCTTCTCTTTCTCCGTCGTCTTCGACCTGAGCTCCGGCGAGCTTCTCGCTCAGCTTCTTTAGGCCTTGCAACGGTCAAATTGGGAGGTCCATTATCTCCCTCAAGTTCGTCCACTCCTCTCACATTAACAGAAGTCCCTTCCCTTGTCTTCCTCGCCATCTACCCCCACTAGAGAAGTTCTTCTCCCTCACGTCCGGCGAGGCAGGACGACCCGAGAACCTCCTTCGTTCATTCAATAAACTAGGTCTCCTCCTCCCTCTTATTCTCTAGATTAGCTTTAGGACCTTAGTTTTTAGATTAGATCATGAAATCACCTTTCTCCCCTTTCGTCTTCTTCGCCTTCGGCGAAGCTCCGACGAGCTTGCCACAGTCCACCTAACATCACACCATGATCACCCACACCTTCCTCTCATCCCAGAGATCAAAAGCCCCAAGATTATTGGAGCTTTTGACCTGTGGAAACCTCGGTCTGACACACGCTCACAAACCACCACTCACTGTCACCGACTGGCCACCCTCACTCCACAAAACACCGAATGACCTCCACCATTACATTCCTCGCCTCACGACGAGACATGTGAACTATTTAATCAGGGCCTTTAGCCTGTGCTCTTCTTCGTAGGTGTTAGCCAGAGACATCTTCATCATCATTTTCGCTCACCACCTTCCGCTGCTCTAAGGTTGTCCTTCCACCTTAAGTTGGAGTGGATTACTTCCAAAAAGTCTTCCAGGCCCTCAATTGACCGAAGCAAGGCCTGCAACAGCTACAGGATTTATCTCAGCTGCAGGCGCAAAGGAAGGACTCACTTTAGTCTCACATCGTAGGGCGCTGAAAAATAAATTGATACATATTGATTTGTGTCCCTTACCCTCTCGCCCAAGAACACGAGGGGTCGGGTCCCTCCTCTCACGCCCTTGCGCACTCGGCCCAGCTTGCCCATGCTAGGTGAGCTGGACCAGCCCTCCACTATGCATCGAACTGAATTGGCTTAAATCGGATTTGGGTCTAATTTGTGAATCGGGTCTGGTTTGGGATTGAGGAAAGGATTATTGTGAGAGAGTGGGGGGATTTTTTCTCTTGGGATCCGTGCCTAAGTACTTTGGCAGATTTGTGAAGGGTTTATTTTGAGAGAGACATCTAAAGGCTTAGGAATTAAACAATCGATCGATTGAGTTAAATGATTAATTTGAGGTTGAGAAAAGCTCAAAATGTTCAAGGGCTTCATTGGTGGTATCAACCATCATTCTTTTTGCTTTCTCTCTCTGTCTATATCATTTTTGTTCTATAATTCTGGGCATAAATTGAATATTTCATATTGAGTTTTGATTGATTAATGTGCTCATTTATATCTTTTGATTAGTTAATTGAATTGCAATACTTGTTCCTTATGAATAACCTCGAAATTCATGAATTTTCGAGCACTTATAAATTTAAATGTCGATTCGATTTTCGTCACTATACTATGGCGTGATTCTTTCCTAAACTACGACAATTTCCATTCAACACTACAGCAGAAAAGTCTTTAGTAATTCTTGTATACAAGTTGCTCCTGACTTGTCTGGTTCTTCCATGCTCTCTATAGATGCTCCACCCCAACCACCAATTCGCACTCATTAGATGCATACTCGTTCAATGTGTGGTATTTCCCATAAAAAGGGTTTTGATACAATGACTTCTTTGGTGGATGCTGGACCTACTTACTACATGACAATGAGCAAGAGCTTCCATTGGGTTAAAGCCATGGACAAAGAATTTATTGCCTTACTTAGAAATGGCACTTGGACTCTTATACCTTCACAACTTACTATGAATATCATAGGCAACAAGTGGGTTTATAAAAGTAAGCGCCATTTTGATGGTTCGATTGCTGAATACAAGGCTCGTTTAGTTGTAAAAGGTTTTCATCAACAAGAGGGCTATGATTAGTCTGATACTTTTAGTCCCATTGTAAAGCATACTATAGTTCGTGTCCTATTAACTATTGTTATTAGTAGAAGATGACAATTGAGACAACTTGACGTTTAGAATGCATTTTTGCATGGAAAACTTGAAGAGAAAGTTTATATGAGTCGACTCAAAGGATTTGTTGATCGAGATAAGTCCTCTCATATTTGCTGCTTACAAAAATCTTTATATGGACTTAAGCATTCCTCTCGGGCATAGTTTTCACGTCTCAATTCATTTTTACAAAGCCGTAGTTTTATGGACACAAAAATGGATACTTCATTGTTTATAAAGACAACTAACGGCCACCATCTATTCTTTCTCATTTATGTAGATGACCTTCTGCTTATTGGTTCTTCTACTGAAGCTCTTGAGAGTTGCAAACTACCCACTAGATTACTAATCTCCCAACAACAATCTATCATTAATCTTTTGGCAGGGGCAAATATGTCCAATTGTAAGGCTGTGTACACTCCATTGTCTACTACAACATATTAGTCTTTGGTTAGCTAGAACCAATGGCACTCCTCTAGTTGATCCCACCATTTTTCGTCAGGTAGTGGGATCTTTGCAATATCTCTCACATTTACTCGACTGAGATATCCTTTGTTGTAAACAAGTTATCATAATTAATGCATGCCCCAACGGATTTACATTTCGAAACTCTTAAGTGTGTACTATGCTACCTCAAGGGGACCGCTGTTGTGGGACTCTATCCGTTCAAATGTTGCACTTCAATTAACAACAGACACAGATGCTGATTGGGCAAGTAGTATTGACGACCGTCTTCCACCTATGGATTTGTTGTATTTTTGGGCACCACCCCTATTAGCTGGTCATCTAAAAAGCAAACAATGGTAGCATGATCAAAGCACGGAGGTCGAATACCACGCAATTGCACTTGTGTTACTAAATTGACGTGGTCAAGTTCTCTACCGAGAGAACTTCAAATTTCACATAGAGATTGATTTCCACTTTATTCGTGAAAAAGTACAAAATAAGGAACTCAAGGTTCACTTTGTCTCTAGTAATCATCATATTGCATATGGCTTTACCAAACCCATTCAACTGCCTAATTTACAAATTTTTGAAGAGCTACAATTTGAATGGAGGTGTAAGTGTATGGTATATATTTCTATATTTTTAAGGGCATATTTGAAATTATTCTTAGCCTTTTAAATATAGGCTTGTTGTAATAAATCAATATATGTAAAGTTATTCCAATCAATCATTCCAATGATATGATTACACTTAGATTAGAAAGGGGTGATGGTTGAAATTGAGGTAAAGGTGTAGAAAGGAGACCAGAGGGGAGAAGGGTTGTAGAAAAGATGTGGAGTTGGCGAGAGGGCTACAAGCAATGAAAGGAGAGGGAGGTTGAAAGAGTGGAGATAGAAGGTTATAGATATCGTCAATGATTAAGAGTCAAAATTATGAAATAAGGAATTGAGGAGTAGAGGAGAGTGATAGAATGGTAGGAATGGATTGGAGGTATAATGATGAGTATTTAATTTTTTATTTCATGGATTTTCTTTTGTCGCTATTCTTTTTCTTCAAAAGGAGTAATTAAAATTGAACAAATCAATTCAATACTTTAAATGGTCAAATTAGATTTTGATCAATTTACCTTAGGTTTAAATTTCATTCAAAAAATCAATTAACTTAGGCCTTTTTAATTATAATTTATAAACCTAACTAATGGATTTAATTTGATTTGATTTTTAAAATATTGGTGTTAGCTTCGTATTAGGCTCTCGATGTTTTGTGTCATTACTCGGAGGCCTTTTTTTTTTTCCTCATAATTGGTAAAACGAAAATGTATAAATTTAAAAAAAAAAGAAGGAATTGTATAATTTGACACATCTTATCATTTGGTTGCCGCAATATCATGAATAGTCATGCCTTTCTTTCTTTCTTTGTTTTTTTCTTCTTCTTTTTTTTCTTTGAGAACAGGAGTAGTTGTGACTCGATGGCCCAAGATGAATTTTTAGTCTGAAAAAATCTCCATTCAAAATAGTTTTTTCTGTAGAAGAAAACCCTACTGCATAGTTGATCCGTCTTTCACTCTTTCAACCATATTCATATTTTCCATCGCAATACAACTGAATTAACAAGCCATAATAACAAACATTACGTTACGTACGATGCAACTACACTTTGATTTATTGTAATCGATGGAAAGAGACAGTGTTCGGCAACGGAAAGTTTAATTTTTGAGTGGGAGGGGTGGGATTTCCCATTTCTCGGTGCGTCACAGCATACGCCACACGGTGGATACGGATGAATTAACGTTCAGAAGTGGTAGAGGTGTTGCGGCAGTCGCGGCTCCGCGACAGCCTCGAGCGGCACCTTCCTTGGCGTGCTGAGCCCGAAGATCTCCTCCATGCTGAGGACCTCCGGCGCGACGCCCTCCGGGAGCCTCCACTTGAACCCGTGCAGGAGATTCGCAAGCGTGGAGTTGATGATCTTGATCCCGAGGCTGTAGCCGGGGCACATCCTCCTCCCCGACCCGAACGGCAGCAGCTCGTAGTCGTGGCCCTTCACGTCAATCGCCTTCCCTATGAACCTCTCTGGCCGGAACTCAAGCGGCGCCTCCCAGATGTCGGGGTCCCTCCCGATTGTCCACACGTTCACAAGAATCTGCGTGCCAGCGGGGATGTCGTAGCCGGAGATCACGCAGTCCTCGCGGGAGAAGCGGGGTACGAGCATGGGGGCCACCGGGTGGAGGCGCATGGTCTCCTTCACGATGCACTCGATGTAGGGGAGGTGGGGGACGTCCTTCTCCTTCACCCAACGGTTTTTGCCGATCACACGGTCGAGCTCCTCAACGGCCTTCGCAATAATGTCCGGTTGACGGAGGAGCTCCGACATTGCCCATTCCACCGTCACGGCTGAGCTCTCTGTCCCGCCGGCGATGATGTCCTGGGATTCACATTCCATTCGGTGTGTGGACAATATTAACAAAGTTAATTCAAGGAAAATGAAGGGTTTTGTTTGGTAATTTTTCTAACATTTTGTTTTTATTTCTGGTCAAAGGGTCGCCGTCGAACATACGTAATCCATCTGAGTAAATTTTACAATTTATTTTTAATTACGTGGAATTTAATTGACCATCCCCACGTGTCAATCTTTGACTACATTTCGAGGATACTTATTACAAAATTTACAAATAGTTGAATCATGCTCAGATTAATTAACGGGATCACTACTTCCAAAAGACAAAAAAAACAAACTTTTTCTCACCTGTGTGAAAGCCTTCACACCATTCCTCGTAAGTTTGACCTCGAGCGTGGGATCATCCGCGAGCTGTAGCAGCACGCCTACCATGTCCTTTGCCTCGTAACCCTCATCTCCCTTCCTCCTCTCGTTGTGCTCGTCCACTACGTGCTCCAGGAACCTGTCGAACTTCTTGCTCACTGCCTTCATCCTCTTCACGTATCCCTGCCGATGCGAGATCAACCGTAGCACACTTTGTTCGGAGAAACATATTGCGAGGGAAAATATTTTGTGCACCCGGATTCGGATCACACCACGATTTTAGCCGTGCATTAGGTTAATAAGGCAAAAATACTGTTGTATTTTTATCTTATTATACTTGGATGTATGGCTCAAATCGTGATTGGTGTGGATCTAAATATAAATCCGGTTGCTAATATGAAAATTTGTAATTTATAGATGATTTTCAAGTTACAGACTTTTTTCTTATTTTGGTTGGCAAAGTTGCAAGTGGTTGAATTTTCTTTTTATTCTGAACTAGTCAGGAAGGTTGCTTTTTCCACAACTGATGCCATAAAAAGATGTGGGAATTTTTATGTATCATTCTATTCTTTGATTAAGAAAATACAAGAATCTAACCAGCTTAGCTACTTTGGTACTACTCGAAGAAAATAAACGAATTGCTGACAAGGATATCCTTTTTGCACACATATTTGCAAATATTCTTTTCTTACATCATTATTCTCCAACATACATACCTTGTACTCTATATTAACGCAGGTGCACAGAGTAAACACCACTGATTAGTTAAGCTAGCTAAGTTAGTCAGTATAAAGGTTAAGTTAATCATTCAACTATTAGACTAGATTTTAAAACATCTATAATCGGTAGGAACCAATATCTAAAACTAATCAATAAGAGCATGGGTGCATGACTAAAAGAAATTATGTACGGATGATATGTTCATAGATTTGTATTCAAGGAACGTAGATATACAAATTTCCCAAACACAGCACGTAGTTTGATTTTCTAGTAACTTAAGCTGTTGTTGTATCAATCGAATCGACGATTATATCAGCATGTAAAAAAAATTTCAAAATATTCATACGGTAAAATTTTTAACTTAATTTATATTTATTCAACTAGATCCAACTAAGTTGAATTGACATCCAATAAAAAATAAATAAAGATATATAATAAGAAAAATTACTTTATAATTTTAATTATAGAAATATTAACGTACTTTTAACAAATAGTAATTAACTTAAAAATATAATCAAAATTGAGAGCTAATCCTATGATATCCCTCATGCAGCTCAAAAAAGATTTTTCTAACTTCTAAAAGAATTGTCAAATCAGATGGACGATCGGACTTGATTTTGATCGATACCTAAATCGATCGATCCAAACAGTATGGTAGCAATTTTTGAATGAATTTATCGAATTCATTGATTCAATCTAATTTTTAAAGCATTATTAATTTGTAGTCCCATCCTGCTCTCATGTGCTTGATTAGCAACGGTTGGTTTTTAATAGAGCATACCTGGAGGTCCAGGAAGTCAATCCACGGTATAAGATCCCCAATGTTAAGCACTCCATTCAGGAGGAAGAGCTCGTCGAGCATCTTCTTGAACTCCTCTGGCGTCACCACCTCCTCCACTGACCCGTCCAAGTACCTCTTCCCGAGCACCATGCGGGTTATCACGTTGAGGCTTACGGTCGACAGCCGATCCTTCAGGTTCAAGGTCCGCCCCGCGGAGCCAAACACTCCCGCGAGGAGCGATTGGACCTCCTCGACACGTATGTACTCATAGGATTCGAGCCGCCGAGCGCTGAAGAGCTCCATCACGCACGTCTTGCGCGCCTGCCGCCAGTACGCACCGTAGGGGGACCACGTGATGTCGGAGTAGTTGTAGGTGGTGTACTTTCCCGCCGCGGTCTTCGGCCGCCCCACGAAAGCGAGGTCATTGGTCTTGAGGAACTGCCTGGCCATCTCCTTCGAGGAGCCGACGACGACCGGCATGGAGCCAAAGCGGAGTTGCATGATCGGGCCGTACTTCTTGGAGAGCTCGTGGACGGACTGGTGGGGAAGGGAGCCTATGAGGTGGAGGTTGCCGATGATTGGGAGCGGCCTCGGGCCCGGCGGTAGGTTGAGCTTGCGGCGGCGTGAGAGGAATTTGAAGAGGACGGCGAGGGAAAGCAGCGCGCCAAGGACCGAATAGAAGGCTCGAGAGGTGGACTCCATTTGGAAATGGAATTAATGGAGCTTCTCGATGTTGTTTGCGGCGGTGGTGTGTGGTTTGGTTGTGGTGTGAGCGAGCAGAGTTTGGGATGCGGTATTTATAATTTTATAGAGATGGATGGAGGGAAATGGTTAGAACATTTCAGTGCAAGTTCTTGATTCGGATGGAAATTGGTTGGGAAGTCCAAGGGAAATTGTGGATCGGAGTCCACTGAAGTCGGCTGCAAAAAAAGTACGGACTTGTGGACCATTGGCGGCGAGCGCTATTGCATCTGAGTTGCAGTAGCAGTGCGGGGCAAGTTCGGTGGCCATTTGACGGTCAAACGCAGCCTCTCGTAATGACGGTCCTGCCCCTCCGGGAGGACCTTGGACAATTGCTTTGTACTACTGGCAAGGATGTTGGATTACCTTATGTGGTCCGGAGACGTTTAAAATGTACAAAAAATTATCCTAAGATATATTTTTGTAATGGGTTGATGTGGTATGTATATATATATATATATATGTAAAATAATTATAGATTAATTTTACATCGATATAAAATAATTTTTTATAATTTTAAAATTGATGTAAAATAATTTTTGATGACCTTATATTGATCTAAAATGATTATGAAATGATTTACATCGATATAAAATTTACTAATTATCTCTTATCTCTTACAATATCAACATACTAATTATTAATAATCTTATTAATCAAAAATTTCTTATACTTATTCTATTACTATTCTATCCCGATATAACAATATTCTCCTACCAAATGTATCCTTTAATTTATTTTAATTGTGAGATAAATTTTACTCAATTTGAATAGGATAACATGTGAAAAAAAAAAAATTATCCTAAGCTATCCTTTTTCAACATACCTCCTCTCACTCAATGTATGCATGATGCATCCTTGTACGTAATTGCTTCAAGCAAAATGGAACTCTCTTCTTTAAGAGCATTAGATGCTACACAACCGAATCATTGTTACACATAGGGCTACGTCAACAAAAACTAAGTATTCAAAGCTTTTATTTACATCAAATATACTGTGATCGGAGATATTATCTTGAATATGAGAACAATTATCAATTGAAGGGAGGTTATTTATAAGTGGATGTGTTTTTAATTCAAGTAATCACTCTTATTGGATCACGGGTTAGATTCTCAAAGAGTGCCTTACATTTAGACTCCAAATTAACATGCATGGTAAACACCATGCGTGTGTATTGACAATATTATCCAAGAATTCTTCAAAATTATGATTTGTCAATTTGCGAAGTTTAAATCACATAATTTAGTAAACTAAAAATGAAAAAATAGTTGTGAGATGTCCACAACATCCTGTACAATATTGGATATTTCATATATACAAGTGTCTGGATCAACAAATTTTTATCTACACTCAATAATAAGGCTTTAAAATTCATTTTGCACATGAATCAATTGGTATTGGGATTGTATTTTAGAATTTCATACCCTCTTACTCTTTTTGATGAATTCATACCATCCCTCCATCTCATCCATCCCATTACCCACAAGAAAGCTATTAGTTGACTCCACCAAAAGCTTTCCCTTTTTATAAGGAGCCCATACGATATTATCTCTTACTAGGTTACTTATTAGGGCTTAGATCTCCATAATAACATCTACAATGCCCCACGGAATAATATTGATGAGAAGTTGATGTTTCCACTCCATTCCATTATTATCTCTACGAAAGGAGACTTTTAATTCAAATGGAATCTTCCTCTCACATCTTTATCAAGATCAGAGATCTTATCAAACATTTATCTCTAATTCATCTCCCAAATTCAAAAAGCATCCACTAAATTGTATTATCTCTAATAATTATTATATCATTCCAAATAGATGAATAATAAGGTTAATAAAGTAAGAATGGTCATTTTAATCAATGTATTTTAATTTTTTATTGATAAAATAAATTTTTATAAATAAAAAATTATTTTTTAAAAATAAAAATTTTACATTTTAAGTGAAAAATTAATTATTAATTATACTACTATTCATTTTTAATCGATTAAAATTTATTTTCAATTGATAT
This sequence comes from Thalassia testudinum, assembly GCA_037157565.1. NCBI lineage: Eukaryota > Viridiplantae > Streptophyta > Magnoliopsida > Alismatales > Hydrocharitaceae > Thalassia > Thalassia testudinum. The sequence continues at coordinate 12,612,093 of JAZHRO010000038.1, read as the reverse complement.
ATTTTAATTTATTTAATTTTTAATCAATTAATTTTTATTTTTAATCAATTAATTTTAATTTTTAAGTGATTGATTCTTATTATACATCACAAAATAATTATAACACACATTTCACTGTTCGTGACCTGGATAAAATTATCTTAACATTTCGCTTATTCACGGGAGTGGATTTCCATAATTAGACTCTACGGGGTAGTTGAAAGCCAAAGCCGAAGAGAGGCCACTTTCCCATCGCGCAAGCAGGACAAGGTGGCTTTTTTATGAAGAAATCAATAAAAAAGGGATGGCACTTTCGTCACTCATCCTTTTGAAGAGACTTTTGCACTAAAGCGAAGGGAAGATATGGATGAAGTGGAGTTGAATTGTATGACACTTCAAGTATACTGATCGGGTCACTTTCACAATTTTTTTCTCCTGAATAGTTAAGGTGCTTCCTACGAATAATCACATCATCATGATGGAAATTCACGTTTGCTTGCATGTGATATCGAGAACGATGAGTTCTCCTTTCTGTCCCTGTTTAAGCATAAAAATGACTAAGACATCATTTATTTAACCAAAACCCATGAGCAACGGTCCAACGTAAAATTACAATGATTAAAGGAAAAGGCTGTAACGGGCTCTTTGAGTAATTGGCCATGAAATCGAATAATATCAGAACCAATAGTTATGAGTTAGAACGCGTCTCGGGCTCGGGCAAAATTATGAGGGTCGTGCTATCAAAAGACCTGAAGCATCGAATATTATATAATAGATAACTTGCACCTTCATAGGTCGAGTACTAGATAAATAGAAACCTTTTTCGTGGAGGATACATTTAGCACTAGTCTCACATGGGTCAACGAAGGCCACTACTCACCGGAAAGGGAAGTTTTGAATTTTAGAAAGAGGGTGGAGATGTAGCCGGCTTCAAATGTTACTAATTACACGAGGTCCCACCAAATTAAACGAGGGAATAAATAATCATAGGAAGTGGCTCACCGTAGGCTCCACCAAGGATCTAACGTTAAGGTTATTTTTGGTAGTGAGGTTAACTAAAATTAAAATAAAATAAGTAGAAATATTATTTGTAGAGATAGTTAAATATATGATTAAAATGATTGATATATTGATATAATGTTAGTAAAAAATATTAGTAGATATTTGTTTAGAAAAATTTGAGATATTTATTTAATAATATAAATAAAAATGAAAATATTAATGAATATTTATTAAGAAATAATTTAAGATAATCCTCAGCATACGATAATGCCGTTGCCAAACATGGCTTAAAAGTGAGCTTCCCCAGAAATTTCCTGTTGTTTACGGTGCCAGCTGCTGTAGAATTTATCAGAGAAAATATCCTCGAAAGTTCGCCTTGCATCAAAACGAATTAGGCGACGAAAGAAACAAAGATGCCTGTTTGACCAGGAATAAAATGTGTAAACAATAAAATTTGTCATTTCTGGAATATTTCAATTGTTTTCTCTTGACCCCGGAAAAGAACAATCCCACACAAGGAGTTATTCATCTTTTCATGACCCAAAGGAGAGGAAAATTTTCAAAATGACACGATTAATATGTGGATCAGTTCCCAACGTAACACTCAGTGAGGGGGCCACTTGTCCAATTCGAGAGTCTTGCACGAGTTGGAGTGTTTGGAAGATGGGTCCGATTGTACTCACGCTTCTCTGGCCCACTGCGTGCGGGGTCAGAAAAAAGGGGCCCACTTCCTGCACCTGCGCATCCAATCGAGGAGTTGGGGTGGAGAAAGATCTTGTATGTAAAGTCTTTGGAAAAGATGTTCGTTATTTATTTTTTTAATGTTAAAAAAAGTTTTTTTATATAAATATTTTTATAATCGTTTGATATTATATATATATCCTTAGATTTTTTTGATGTTACATAAAAAAAAAACCCTGAAATTTTATCAATTGTGCAATTAGAGTGCGATGAGAGGAAACTCTGCGATACGTGGTAGTGTGGTGAGGGCAATGATGGTGATTACTTGAATCACTAATGACATGATGAGTAGTAATGTGATGGAGTTGTCAATTATAGAAGGTAAGCAATGAATGGCAGGATAAAGGGTTAGTGTTTATTTTGTTTAATTAGTTATGGTTATGAGAGGGCCATTGAGAGGGGATGACAGGAGGTGTGTGCAGTATTATGGCTTAAAATATATGTAGGGTTGGTAGATGACTTAGATTTTTCTTACATTCCCAAACAATACATCAACAATTAATTTAACCAAAGACCATGATACTATCGTTAAGTTAAGAAAAACTTTAATTAAGTTGTTGGTGATACACTAACAAAAATTCATATCTATTAATGGAGAAAGGAATTAAGGAATATTCATGCAATATCCACGAATTCACAGTTAATGGTTGTTAAGGTTAGAACTAATGGAAGCTCACTAATGGAAGCTCACTAAAGGGTATCTTATGTAAATGGAAATAGGATTTCATGGGTATTTATATAATATCTAATAATACAGAGATATGTATGTAATATTAAAAGATTATAAGGATATGTATGTAAAAACTGTCACCTATAGTTAATGTTAGTTAAAGTTAAAACTAACGAAAAAGCATATCTATTAATGGAGATAAAATTTCAGAGATATTTATATCCTATCCAAGAGTTAAAGGATGTGCATGTAATATCAAAAAATTATATGAGTATTTTTATAAAAGTCTCTAAATAAAAAGGTTGTTATTTAGATCTTGACTAGGTCTAAATAATATTCACAATAATTTTTTGCATTTTAAATTTTTTAGGTACCTAAATAATCATATTTTTTTAAGGTCTTTTTTTGTTTGAAATTATTTTCCTAGAGTGATGCTTGCAACCAAGTGAGAAGGAGTGTACAACCACCTCTCATTTAGGGCAACGTTTGTTAAGTTGGATATAACGATTCATCCTATGAGAGGTATAATAATTTATTTAGGAAAAGATTGGGTGCATATGAAAGTTTACATTTGTTTGTACACCCCTTATTAGAGAAGGGTGTTATGGGTCATGACATCGTCATGTGATCGAAAGATTGATGGAAACATCATCATGAATTATAACTAGCTCAATTTGATCTAATTAAGTCAATAAAAGCTCCTACATATCCATCAGAAGGTCTTAAGGGTATAGAACATTGATTTTAGATGAAAATAAGAATACAGGGTTATTTCTGTAATTTTACCATCATATCTTGAATACAGAAAAACCACTTTTTTTCCAAGGGGTAATTAAGGGTCAAATGATCTTAAATATCCAACAAGTGGGTTAATACAGACAGAAAATTATTTTCGCGTGTTTTGAGAATTAAATGATTTCTGAAACCTTAAAAACAGACCCACTTAATTAACTGAGGTTCTAGTCAAGATAAAATTCATCTAAACCCTCTAAAATTTATATAAAAATATTCTCTAGGGTTTGGTACCTTCAATTTGACCATTAGAACCCATCTTGACCCAAAATAGAGTCTCAGATTAACATTTGCCCTAATTAGGGTTTTTACATAAATTACCCAGTTAAACTAGGTCAAACCAAAATCCAACTTCACCTTTGGATTTCTTAGGTCCAAATTAGGTTTATACCAAAATTTTGGCCCAATCTGAGACTGTCTTGACCTAGTTTGCAATTTGGTCCTATCTGATTTTTTATATCACATATGCCCTTAACTTTCAAAATCCTTACAAATAACCCCCCAACTTTGTCATCATTTTCACAAATAGGTCCCTACCGCCATGAATCCTATTCCTACAAACTCCAGCAACCTAAATTTGACATATTCTCCTTGATTCCTTGACGAATCCCTCTCAGATTTGAAAGGAAAGTTCGTCAAGGAATTCCCTTCCTTTTGAGCCAATTCCCATACCTTCAAACCTTCCAAATCTCTCATGCGAATGCATGAGATATTTGGGTGTCCTAGAGAATTCCAACTCCAGCGACATTCCAAGCTTGGGAAACTTTCTTCCCAAGCTCAAAACTCCCTCCAGAGGCCTATAAAAGGACTTATAGATCAGACTGAACCTCCCACGCTCGAATTCAACCAGATTCCCCCTTGATTTCGTCTCCCCCCATCCGGCCGAAGCTCCTCAACGTCCGGTGAGCTCCTCCGACTCCATCCTTCGTCCGCGAGTAATACCAGCGGCAGATTTATCTCTTTCGCTCTCTTCCGCGTCGTGCTGTACCCGCTGATGCCCCGTCCTCCATCTTCCTCGCCAATTCCTACTCACTGGAGCGCTTTCTTCTCCAACGTCGACCATACCGCAATCGGCGCTGCCTCGACTCTCCGTTGTCTGCCAACTACCTAGATAAGTCCCCTAACTCCTCTACTTCATTTTCATCCCAACCACACTTAATTTCGACAACGCTATCACCCGTTCACAGTCATCCCTTCCGCATCCGGCCACTCATCTGGGGAGGCACATCTCCCTCCACACACCACCAAACCCCTCGCTGTTCATCCCTACACCTCCACCTCGACCTCAGGAGCAAAAACCCTAACTTAGGTCGATTGCTCCTCCAAACTCTCTGTCGAACACACCCACCTCTGCGCACCAACTCCAACACCGTCCGGCCACCACAGCCACCTTCACGACACGCCACTCCCACCACCATACTCGCCACCCTATGGTGAAGCTCCTAACCTTATTTAACAAAGCCGAGAGGTCGTATTTTGACTTTCAGGTCTTCGCTCCCTCGACCGCCATTACCACAGCTTTGAGCGAAGCTTGAAGCCTTCTCCAGCCGCGCAAGCTCCAGGTGATATGCCCAGGTTGTGCGGAGAAGTTCCAGTCAGAGCTTCATGTCTTCAATTGACACCAACACCTGCTGCTGCTTCTCCAATTCCGCGAAGGCAACCTACTGCAGCTGTATGCAGAAAAAGGCGGTGGGATAGTCCCACCTCGGAAGTTGATGAGCGCTCACACTCGCATAAATTGAATTTGTCTCATAGGCTTATCGCCTCAAGTCATAGGGGGTGAGGCCCCAACGCCCCTCACATGCCTTGCCTGCGACACTTACACGCGGGTCTGGCCGATTCGATTACTCTCCTAGCCAAGCACTCCTTGGCTGCCACTCACCGTCGGCAGCCCTAGCCCTGGGTGCGCTCTACTTGAATACCCGATAACTCGAGGCCCTGAGAGGGCGGATCCCAGAGAGAGAAGGAGAGGAAAGCGCGCGGGGGTAGGGGGGTTTTGCTCTCAGGACCAACGGCCGACACTTAGCCATTTAAGGAACCACCCCCTTGCACGTGAAGAGAAAGCAGGAGAGGAAGCCAGAAGAGAAGAAAAAGAGAGAAACCTGAGAAGAAGAGAAGAGGAGCTGTAGGAGAAGAAGAGAGAAGGGACAACCGCAAAAGAAGGAGAAGAGAAGAAGGCATAGAGAATAGGAAGAAGAAAAAGAGAAATACCTTTGAGCATCATAAGCCGTCTGACCGGCTGAACAGACGTCCGAGCTTCATCTGAAGTGCACTGTGCACTTACCTTACGTGACATTTAATTGCTTAGTGCTATTGAGTTTTTTGATATAAATTGTGAGGGGTAATTGGTGATTCAAATCACCATTTTACCACATTCTTTTAGCATTATTTGACATTCACTTTCATTCATACTTGCTTGAAATTCTATTGATTATATATTTGTGTTTATTGTAATCTTAAGAAGCATTTTTGCCAATTACTTCCTGTGTTCGACCTCGGACTTTCATTCAAGTAATAAATTCTATTTGTTTTTCGCGTTGATTCGACCTATACTACACGCATTGATTTTAAAACATATTTCAGAGCGACTGACAATGATGTTATGTGATGTGTGAGTGGAAGTAAAAATCATTGTACACTCATCATTGTCCTTTATTTTAGGAGGGGTGAGATACATTATCTCCCTCTCCTGTTGTTACGAAAGGAGCTTCAAAACGTCTTTTAAGACAACTGGGAGGTGCTCCAAACGTCTGACAAGACGTCTGGAACCACTTCCAGACGTCTGGGATTTAATTTCTGTGGCACAGTGGATTTCGTCTGCGCGCCTGCGCGTGCAGACCTGCGGATACCTTCTTTTCCCCTCTCTCCTGCCGGCGCAGGTGCTGTCTCTCTCTCTCTCTCTCCCCGCGCGGCTTTAAAAAGAGCCCTCTCCCTCACTCTCATCTCCTCCGCGCCCTTCTTCCTCTTCCAGCCGGAGTGCGAGTGAGAGTGCGAGCGAGCGGCGCAGCGGCAGCCGCGGCGAGTTGCGGGAGGAGGTGTCGCGCGAGGGAGGAGACACTTGGCCGTGAGGGCTCGAGTTTGTCGAGGCAGCTAGAGCCGGCCGGCGGGGGAGCCGCGGGCATGGAGCGTCGCTGGAGGGCTACTGCAGCTCGAGCAGCATGCGGACGAGGCGCGACCGTGCGTCGCTGGTGGAGGGCGAGTCGAGCTCTGATTCTGGAATTTTTTTTTCCAGAATCAGACGTCTGGGATTCCAACCAGACGACGGTGAAGACGTCTGGAGGACTGTCCAGACGTCTGGTAAGTAAGTTATTTTCGCCTTCTTCCTTTTTCTGTGACCGTCCGTACTGATCACGAGGAGTGGGTACGTGCAGAGTTTGATATTCGCATCCAACGTGAATCAGACGTCTGGCCGCAGTGCCAGACGACTGGAAGGACTTCCAGATGTCCGGGGTGACCATTGGACGTCTGGGAACTAGGCCAGACGCCCCCGCAAGCTTCTGGACGTCTGAGAGACTACACAGAGCGAAGGTATCCTCTGACCCACTTTTTAAGACGTCTGGAAGAGGTTCCAGACGTCTGATTTTGGATTGTTTCGTCGTTTTCGACCCGTTTAGGGCCCGTTCGGAGTTCGTTTTCCGCGTTTCGAGTTGCGTTCTTTTCGGGATAAAATCCTCTACCCGTTTACAGTAATTATATACTATTCTGAGAAACTCCTTGTGTTTGATCCTTGTGTTAAGACCCCGTTCCATTGCAGTCTCGGTGGTTGCGGAGGCGCGCGGGATTTCCGACCACGCCCCCATTACTTACGTTGTAGCTGGTAGAGTGGCTTTAGAAATTATTAACATAATTTGTTACAATTATGGAACAATTAATAGAACCTAGGGCATTGCATGAATCCTAGGAATGAGAAACCAGATTGAATGATAGATCATAGGGCATTGCATGAATCCTAGGAATGAGAAACCAGATTGAATGATAGATCCTATGGTATTGCATGAATCCTACGGCCGGAAAACTAGATTGAATGATAGATCCTAGGGTACGGCATAAATCCTAGGACTGGAAAACTACTGAAATGAATATACATATTACAGTCTTGGAAAATGCGGAAAGGAAATAATAGCTGCCTGTAAATTGATTTAACAGGTGCCTGTTATGAATAAATGAACATGATTGAGAATGTGGGTTGTAAGAACGTGAAACTGGAATGGTGAAACCTGAATGTGCTGAGTTAAAAGAGCTGGAAACCCTACGGGGAATTAGGAGTAGAACTCCTGGAAAGTGAATGGAATAGAATTGGGGAAGTGAGCTGGCCCTTGAGTACGAAGTACCAAGGAGAGCGACTGTCCCCCTGTTTAGTGCAGAGCGGAGCTAGCCGCCCCAGGGACCCGGGGTTAGGTCTGGCCACTTTGTACCGACTTGCTGGCCCTCGTGTACGCAATACCGAGGAGAGCTACTAGTGTAGGGCGAGTATTAGCTACCCCACGGGCCTCGGGGTTCTGCTAGCTCACCTACACCGACTTGTTAGGCCCACTGGGCAAACCAGGGTAGTCAGGCGAGGGTGCGCGGACCGTGGAAGGGCAAGGCCCCTGTTTGGTTACTGTGGAGGGGTTGGACCCCTGTTACTGAGAGGGCTCTGCCCTATACTGGTTCTGTGCTGTGCTTTGGGCGCACCCGTTAACGGAAACGACTGACCGCGTGCCAGTGCGGGTTAGCTACCCGTGCGTTTACCGCGCGTGCCGTAGTCACCATTACGTCTATCAGTGACCTTGGGGTGGTTGACTGAGAGTAGGATCACCACGGGGGACTCTCCCAGCCAGGAGAGCACCACGTGTTACTTCTACTGCTCGAAAAAGACTGCAATCAAGATCGTTCCCATGAGGAACATTCGAGATCAAGTGAAGGATCTGAGAAATAGATAGATGGTGAAACAATAGAAAGACATAAATAAAGGGAGAAATAAAATAAAACAGCTTCTGCACACTTTACTGCTTCCTTAGTTTAGCTGCCACTCTACTCAGCGTTTCGCTGACGTGTTACACTCGTTACTTTTCAGGACCAGGTGTTGAGCAGCCAGGGTCAGCGGCTGCAGAGGACGCTGGGTCGAGTAGGGTCCAGTAGAGTTACCACTGTTCTTTTGTGCCCTTTTTGTTCCACTGTAGTGAGTAGTACTTGTTACTCTCTGTACTTTTCTTTACTTGTAGTTTTTGTTATGTTATAAATGTTGTTCTACTGTTGTGGTGGTACATGCTGTATTTTATTACTGCTAGTTATATTTCATGTTGAATGTGGTTTATTTTACTACTCTTTTGGTTACTTACTCGTTGGACGACTAGGTCTTGGGATTAGTCGGGTCGGTCCGGTTCTCGTGTCTCGTAGGGACTCGGGAATCGGGTCGTTACACCTGTGATACACCTGAGCAGGCGCATTCAGGTCATCACTAGCAAGGCAAAGGTGGTTGCTTGGGATGTTCGAGGTTGGAATGATCTTGATAAGAGAAAGGAGACTTACAATCTCCTTAGAGAAATGAAAGCATAGGTGGTTGGTGATCAAGGCCCTTAGCGACAAGGGACCTGAATCAACAACAATCACAAACAAGCACACAGAGAAAAGGCATAAGAAATTGGTGACCCAATTCCACCTAAAGGGGTTTACGTTTAGGGGGGAGGGCGATGCTCTCAAAATTTCACTATGATTTTGGGTAATACAGAGTCTTTTGTTTTTTCTCTAAGGTTGCGTAAAAAGAGCCCTTGAGGGCCTCTCCTCCCTATTTATTGTACAGGAAATATCTAATAACATTTAATCCTTGTAACAGACCTTACGAATTCCCCGGCACGTTTATTACTTGGCTATAAATAGCGTTGGAAATGCCACCATTAGCACCAATGTGGATGTTGTTGCCACTTCTTCAACTCCAGTCAACCGGGTTCTTTGGCAGGTTAGGCTCGCCCAGATCCATCCGGGTGTTGGTGGGCTTGAATCCTTCTGGATATAGGTAGGTTGGGTAGACCTGGATCCGCCTATTTGTCAGGTAATTGGGTAGCTAGATCCTTTATGGGTTTTGTGCAAAGTTTGAAGTTTGAGGGTGCTTTTTACCCATGATAAACATCAGTTTATCATCATTCTTATGCTCTAAAATAGATCTACCTCTTAAGTTTTTGTTAATCACTCTGAATCGAGTTTTAAAATCAATGCGTTGCAGTATAGTTTGAATCAGTGCGAAAAACAAATAAAATTTATAACTCGAATATCAGAAATGAAGTCCAAGGTCAAACACATGGAGCAAGTAGGAATTCAAGTGCTGATCTCAATTAATAAATAAATGAGCACAAGAAAATGAGCCAAATAATGCTAAATAATGAATACTAATTACTAAAAATTGATCATCAATGTAGAGTATAAGTCTAACAAGAGTTTAGCATGTCAAATGGAAATCTAGAATAAAAATAGTGGTAATTTAGATCACCAAGTATTTAATCTAGATAAACATATAATAGTTGAGTAAGAATGTCAAATAAACCCAGAATATTCAAGATCACTTAAGCAATTAAATAAATGAACAGTGCATCAGATGTCTGATTTGATAATCAGACGACTTAAGTGCTTCCTCTTCTTCTTCTTCTTCAATTCTTTCCTCTTCTTTAGAACTTCTTCTCTTCTTAAGCCTTCTCTATTTCTTCTTCAACCCTTCTCTATTCTGTAGCTGTTCTTCTCTTATTCTCTTCACTGTGCCTCCTTCTTCTTCTTCCTTAAGTCCTTCTTCAACTGCTCTCCTCTTCTTCTCTCTTCACGCACAGAGGGAGGCACTCTCAGATTTGGCTAAGTGTCACACAGAGCAAAACCCCCCTTACCCCGCTCTCTCTTTCTTTCTCTCTACGGGATCCTCCTTCCCAGGGCCACAGTTAGGGTAATTGGGTAAACGGGCTCACGCGCACCCAGGACCAGAGCTGCTGGCCGTGAGTGGCAGCCGAGGTGTAAATAGGGTTTAGGCGAGTAATTGAATGAGCCAGACCCGCAGGTTAGGTGTCACAGGTGAGGTGCATGTGAGGCGCGTGCAGGGACCTCACCCCCTGTGTTAGTTGAGGTGATAAGCCGACATCATAAAATCAATTTATGCCCGCACACCTCCACACTCGTTTCCAAGGTGAGACTATTGTCCCTACTCTGTTCACACGTTGGTAGCTGCAGTCACTCGCTCTGATTGAGGTCAAGGCAATAGTCAATGCTCCTAATTGACCTATTGCGTGTGTTGCTAAGGTGAATCCGCGTCACCTGGAGCCCAGACATGGAGGTAGCAGCTTGATGACCAAACTTCAAGCTTGCTTGAAGCTGCGGTAATGGCGGATGAGCACGATCACCTGAAACTCCAAAGAATGGCCTCTTGGCCACGTTAAGCACATTCAGCAACTTTGTCGTGTGACGGCGATCGTGGTGGTGGGCGTGGCGTGGCATGAGAGGGTGTGTAGGTGGCTGGAGGAGACGGAACTAGACGGAGGATGATGGGTGGTTCAGTAAGGAGGTGGAGTGGGCAATAGTCCTGAAAAGGTTAGGGCTTTTACTCTAGGGGCGATGGCGAAGGTTTTGGCGAGGTATTTGGGATAGTGGAGTGGGCGGAGGACCTCGTCGGAGGTCGGTCGAAGGTGAAGAAGATGACAGCATTTGGTGTTGTCGGAGGATGGTTTTGAGAGATGAAGAAGAGAGAAATAGAGTAGAGGGAAAGAGGAAATTAAGGACCTAGCTAAGGGACGACTAGGAAAGAGATTCACGCCAGCTCTGATTGGCCGGTGCCAGAGGGGACGAATTCTCAGAAGGGGGCAGCGAGGAAGAACAGGAAGGAACAGCTCCTGATTTGGCTGTCGAGGAGCAGATAAAGGAGACGAAGATATTGGCGCTCCCAAATTGGCGGTTGGGAGGCCGGAGACAACGTAGGAAGAGGCTCGCCGGAGCTCGTTGGAGAGGGGCCGGTGGAAGTGTTAGGAAGATGTTTTTTGCCTAAAACCTTGCTGAAGAGCACGACCATGCATTGGGCGTGCTTAAATAGGGCTTAGGAGGGGGTTCCAAGCTTGGGAACCTTGGAGCTTACACAAAAATAGGATACCCATTCCTTCAAAGACTTCGCACGAGTTTTTGGGAAGGAGTTGGGATCCAAGGTTGGTCCGATTGGAAAGAGGATTTCCTAAAGAATCTCTGGTTTAATTTTAGGAATGTTTCATCAATCAATCAAGTAGAACTCTCCAAATGAAGCTCGGCGGAGTAGGATTCTTGAGCGATAATGGCAGAGAGACCTTTTTGTGAAGAAAACAACAAAGCTGGGGGGCTATTTGCAAGGATTTCAAAAAGCTAAGGATCTAAATGAGATAAAAAGAGTTTGATTGGACAAAAATGCAAACTTGGTCAAGATGATCTCGGATTGGGCCCAAGTTTTGGTACAAACCTAATTTGGACCCAAGGAATTCAATGGTGAAGTTAAATTTAGGTTTTAACCAAGTTTTACTGGGTAATTTATGTAAAAATCTGAATTAGGGCAAATGTCTATCTAGGACTCTATTTTGGGTCAAAATAGGTTCTGATGCTCAAATTGAAAGTACCAAACCATAGAGAGTATTTTTCTATGATTTTTAGAGGGTTTAGGTGAAATTTATCCTGATCAGAACCTCAGTTAATTAAGCGAGTCTATTTTTAGGATTTTAGATGTCATTTAATTCTCAAAACACGTGAAACCTCTTTTTTGTCTGTATTAACCACTTGTTGGACATTTAAGGCCATTTGATCCTTAATTAATGAGACCCTTAATTAAACCTCGAGAAAACCCATGATTGTACTGCATTTAAGATATGATAGTAAAATTACAGTTTTAACCTTGTCTTACTGTATTTTTCTCAGAATGATTATGCAATGAATTAGAGCTCTCTAGTGGTTATGTAGGAGCATTTAATGACTTAATCAGATCAAATTGAGCTAGTTGTGGCTCATGATGGTGTTTCCATCAATTTTAATTCCGCAAATGGATTTTCAGGCTGCATTTAGACATTTACCTAGGATAGGCATGCATTGCATTTTAGTTGTATTTTTTTGATGTGTTTACTTTAGTGTCAAGGATAGATAGAAAGTCAGATCTCGCATGCCTTGGCACTCATGAAGGCAGAAGATGAAGAACCTCATATCAGCTGGATCCCAGCTAGATCCAACTCATCTCAACAGGTTCCTAGCCCATTCTAGTTGGATCAACTCATCCCTAGCTCCATTCAGCTCATCTCGACTGAATGGTGACTCTAGTTAGTTCACCTTAGCTCCATTCAGCTCACCTTAGCTGAATGGCAGCCCAAACTAGCTTTAGTTAGTTGATCCCAGCCCCATTCTAGCTCCTCTATCTCAAAAGAGTTCACTAGAAGATCAACCTGACTAGAAATAGCTGCTACCATCAACTAGTTAGACCTAGTCAACTGAAGAAGTCATGAACCAGCTCAGGCCAGCTCAAGTCTAGCTTCCAGAGGCTTAACTCAGCTCAACTTAGTTGAGTTGAGCTACTTGACCTAAGCTAGCTACTCCAACTTGCTAGGTATACTCCGGGAAGACCAAACCCAGCTCATTTCGACTCATTTCAGCAGAAGCCAGCTCATCTTAGCTTGGCTTCGTAGTAAGCAAAGAACTAGTAACCTAAGCCAACTAAGGTAGCTCCCTACAATTCTCTTCAACAACCACGGCTCCAGTGCAGCTCAGGATAGGTACTTCCAACTCTTCTCCCTTAAAACCCTAGCTCCCTCTACCTCCTACCCTACTCCCTACTAGCTAAGCTATCTTAGCTTAGCTAGTCACCTCCTTGGCATCCCTACCTAACCCTAAAACCTACCTAGCTAAGCTCCACCAAATAGCCCTAAACCTAGTCCTCCTAACCTCCTAGTCTTAAACCAATTTTGGAGCCAAAAAACCATCTCCAACCACCTCCCTTTCTAGTGCCATTTTTCCCTCCAAAAACCTTCTCATCACAAACTTACACCTAAGCCCACAATTAATCCCAACCCTACACCTAATCCACCTTCTAGAAATCCCCAATTTGGCACCAAAGTGGAGGCATCTCTCCACTCATGGACATCCACCAAGGGGTGGAATCAACCCATAACCACCCCCCTTTCATCCTTTAAAGTGGCGCCAACTAACCTAGGCCCTAGGATCCCCATATCCACCCATAACCTCCCTTAGAATCAATCCAACCCTTGCACATGTCCACGCCAATCATCTCCCTCTCCAGTTCTATATATTACCCCACCTAACCACCACTTAAATATCATCTTCTCCCTTAGTTAGGTCCACCATTAATCCACCCTTTCTCCACTCCAAGGAAGAAGGAAAGAAGAAGATTAAGGGAGCAACCTACCTGCCCCCTCGGTGCCTTCTTCCTCTCTTTCTTCTCCCTTAGCCACACCAAGGAAGAGGTCATCTTTGCACCTAGAAGGGACAGCTAGTCAAGAGGAGGAGACTTGAGGTGGTTGACTCCTACCTTGAGGAGAGATGGCCTGGAGGAGGACGGCTACAAGAAGAAGCTAAAGAGAATTCTTTTTAAGTGCGGGGTGATTGCACTTGGAACAAGAGCTCTCCAAAACTTCTACAGAGGATTCCCCTTCTTCTTTATCTTTATATTTTTCTTGTATTAGCTAGTGTTTCCTTATCTTTCATGTAACAAGCATTCAATTACATTGCATCTACTTTGCTAGTTAATACAAGTTCTCTTTGCCTTCCAAGCTCATGTCATTATCTTAGTGTGTTTTTCATGCTATTCTAGTGTAGTGCACACAACACTCTCATCTTCTAATTACCCTAAGCACTCTTGCCTAGGGTGAGCTTAGAAAAGAGGGTTTCATTCTTGTCACCTAGGCATAGTTTTAGCGTAATCAATCTTCACATCACAAAACCCAATTGTTTTTGAAACCCTAAAAATAATATAAATCAAAATACAAAAAGAGATGTGTTGATTTGAGAGGTGAGAGAGAGAACCACTTCATGTAATTAACAAATTGGCCTCCTTAGATGACCCTAGATACTCCACTATCTAGGTATTATAAATTGTAAAAGTTGATTGCAAAGAAACGTATTACAACGACATCAAAACATACTTTTAACAAAATGTGTGTTTCCCGCATCAGCCTCTCATTAGTTAGGCTATTTGAGTCCAGAATAAGATCGGGCAACTGGCAAGGCTTCGTTCGGTAATTGCCTCCAAACTGGGGGGTTTTGACCAACTTGGAAACTACACAATATGCAAGAGTAATTGTACTTTGGAGCAAAGACAAGCGGGATGTAGAGTTGCTGGAGTCCCATCCCTAAGCACTCTTAGTTCGAGCTGTTAAACGAGGGTCTTCTTTATGTATGCTTCAAACCATCAGGAGAGAAGGAGCTTGTGGGAGCACTTGCGTCGCGTGTCCCATGGATGTTCCATGCCTTGGCTGATCCTGAGGGACTTCAACGTGGTCAGATTTGTAAAGGAAAAGTTCGGAGGGAATGTTGTCTCCGGCTAAAGTATGGGAGGATTCAATGTTTGCCTGACAGATTGGGATGACCCATGGACCATCGTAGAGTTTCTGAGTTCTCCAGGGTGGCCCCTGCAATTTTCACGCATCGAAACAACACTCGAGGTCTACTTGGTAAATTCCTTGACTTCGGGGGTCCTTTCACAATTGTTGCACATCATTTATGGTGCTAATTAGCTCTGGACAACTCCCTTAAACTCTATGGGGCTCTTGCAAACTTCTGCACACTTGGGGACCCATGTAAGGGCCCTGTGTGGATTTCGCACTCTGTCTAGGGGTTTTCTACAATTATTCCACCCCTATGTTCCCTAAGTTAAGACCCCTTGTGAATGAACCAAAGTCTGAGATTGTTCTTACAATTTTTCCAGCCCCACTTTTTCCCTTACGAATCCTAAGCCTACCCTTATAAAACCCCCCCTCAAACTCCACGCAGCACACAACCACCACCCACCTCGTTGGAGATTCCTTGAGCGGCGTGCTCCATTTCAATCGAGAGAAGAGGGGACGAGGAACAAGGAGGAGAGGAGAGGCGCCCTCGGTGCTCTCTCTCTCTTTTCCTTTCTTGTTGCCGTTCGTGGAATGAGGAAAGGAGGGGTGCGAGTTTCAGCTCACCTGTGGAAAGAGGAGAAGGGTAGGGCGCAGGCCCTACAGTGCATGAGGATCGAGGGGCACATTTCCCTGTGCAACGTGCACTGTGAGCAGAGAGGAGTGACATTGGAGCATGTGCTTGCGCATGCCTTTTGAGGCATGAAGGTGGGAAATAAGAGGACCAGGCGCGCCGATCCGTGGGCCTCCACGAGCGCCAAGGTGCATGCCATGTGGCACGGGAGCGAGAGCAACAGTTCGCATGGACTGGCTCAGTCAGATCGGTTCGGGGTCGGTTTGCATGACCTTGTGGGAGTATTTTGGCCGATTCGAGGTAAAACAACATCGGAATCGTGTGTATTTTTAAGGAATCGTTGGAAAGCTATTTAAATTTTCTACATTTTGATACCCTGTTTGATGATGTTAGCATGGCATTAAACCCTTGAAAAATTAAACAAAGCCTAATGATCCGCATCTCAACCCTTCATGGTTTAGGATCGATACCCGAGAGAGGCACATGTCACGAGGCGGGCCGTACAACGATCGTGGGGGACACGGGCAAGCCACCCGCATCTCCTTTCTTCCATAGTGGAGGTAGAGTGGTTCTTCCTCTACTTGCCTAGACATAAAATTTAGTGATCTATTTTGGTCCTTTAGCGATGTCTTCCAAACATATGAATCTTGCTTGATTGTTGTAGTGTGGTTGTGTTATTATTGTGTGGTTAGGTTCCACATATTGTATAGAGGCGACAACCCTTGTGCCTTGATAATTGATGGGAACAACTGTAATTCCCTACTTTGAGGGGGTGAGATCAGCGTGACGTAAAAATACAGAATTAAAATATAACAATCTCACAAAAATAGACAATCACACAATGTACACAATGATGTTTAGGTGGAAACCCAACCCGGGTGAAAACCACCACTTAACCCTCTTGAGTTAGGATTTTCCGATCAACTAAGTTGATCAAATCTAGTAAACGAATCACTTAAACGAGGGTGATTAAACCTCAATTACAACCACGCTACAAATGCGATGGTAGCGTTCCTCAACCCCTTCTCTTCACGAGAAGGATTTTGTCCCTCGATAGAGATGGGAATTCGCAACGCGAATACCCAACCAAATAACAAAGTAAAATACAATAATAATCCTACAAAGCCAACAAAGTAATTCTTAAACTAAGCTTCTACAGGAGTTAGGATGTTTCCCTTTGCTAGAAGTGCGTCGATGACGCGGATGCGTGAACTATGCAGCAGTGCTCTCGTGAACTATGGCAGGAGAACGGGTGCGCAAATGATCGATGCTCTTTAGATGTATAACTTAAGCTTAGAGAGTTAGAACTTCAACTACTTCTCTTAGACACCAAAGATGTGGAAAGTGGTTTGCTTAGTGTGTCTAGGTGTATGTTTGAGTGGAAAAGGTTCTCCTTTATTTATAGGGGCCCTAGGAGGGCTTTTGAAGGCTTTGGAAGGCTTCCATAGCCGTTGGATACAACCTCCAAGAAAATCAGGCTGAAATCAGGGTTAATTATTGCACTGATAGGGTTATCAGACATCTGGAAAACTCGTTTAAGACGTCTGGGAACAAAGTCAGATGTCTGATTTTAGGCGGGTTTCCTTTTTGACTTAAATCAAATCTAAACAGGGTTCCAGTGAATTGTCATCAGACGACATACAGGACATTTGGAATGATGTCAGGACGTCTGGAAACCTACTTTTCTGCAGAAATGGATTCCCAAGGGAGTTCAACGGCTATAAAATCTCTAAGAAGAGATTTAGGGTCAACCGAGGCAAAACGGTCATGTATCAGACGTTTGGGGTCCTCTACGGACGTTTGATACGAGGCTAACGGTCATATCCTTCATTGTTTGCTAAGGTAGCCAACGACCACTAATTGGACATCTGGCAAAATCATCTGACGTTTGCTAAGACGTTTGGAGTAAGGTCTGGACGTCTAATTTCATCAGACAGAACTAACTAAGTCCAACCTAAACATTATCGGACATTTGAGTCAATAGTCAGACATCTTAAAAGTCATTATCAGACGTCTGATTTTCAGATTAGACGTCTTAAAAGGCTGTTCGAACCCTATTTTGGTTTTCTAAGCTCTCTACAGAAAACCTAAGTATCCTAGGGTTATGCAAGTGTTCCTAGGACTACTTTTAGGGTACTTTGAGGCTCTTTAACATGAATCTGGGTAAACAAAAAGAGCAAGGAAATAAAGACAAAAGTACATAGAAAGAGAGGAACAGAATTCTATCTTATTCTTCTTGTCCTTCTATCTTCAAGCCATCGCTCCTCGCGAAGCTCCTCTGTTCTCCGTCAAGCTCCTCCAATCCGCCATGGATGCGAACTCGAACTCCGTCTAACCACGTCTCCATTTGCAATTGACCTGAAACCTAGGACTTCAAGTGCAAATGTTAAATGACACATGTTTTGTTATCATCAAAATAAACGATCGCGGTGCTCTAGCACCAACAACACCATCATAAGCCTTAACTAGTAACTTTTAGTCAGGTATGATTGATAAAAGCTCCTACATAATCATCTGAGGGTCGTAATTCCATATTATTCTGATTTGAGAGAAGAACGAGAAATCATGGTTAATTTTGTAATTTTAACAGCATATCAAAAGCATAGATTAACCATCGGATTTTTCAGGGGTTAATTGAAGGTCAATTGAGCATTAAAGTGCAAAGAGTGGGTTCACATAGGTAGAAACGAGGTTTCACTCGTTTCGAGAACCACAATAGCACATAAAAACCTAATTTTAGACCCACTTAAATTAGTTTTGGTCAGGATAAAATTCATCTAAACCTCCCAAAGTTCATAAAAAAAGAATTCCAAGGGGTTTGGTTCCTTTGGTTTGACCATCTGAAGTCATTTTGACCTTGAATAGAGTTTCATACAGGATTTTGCCCTGATTTGGGTTTCTATGCAAATTACCCAATCAAATGTGGTCAAAACTGAAATCCAAGTTCATCATTAGATTTCTTAGGTCCATATTAGGTTAATACCAAAATTTAGGTCAAATCAGAGTCCATCTTGACCTAGTTTATAATCCAGTCCCTAAAAGTCTCTAGTCTTCACATTGAGCCCATAACTTTTAGATTTATTACGTTTACCCCCCTAACTTCTCACCATTTTCTTCAAATCAGTCCCTACCGCCATTGGTGTGAATGCATCTTCTCATTCGAGATTCGAGGGAGATTTTCTCCCTTAAATCAGAGCCAAATCTCTCCAAAATTGGAGAGATTGACCCTCAAGCAATCCCCGATCATTTACACTCAATCAAGGTCTTCAAATCTAGCTCTAGAGCTCCAACGAACTCGAGATTTTCAGGGCTCTATTCTCCCTGAAAACTTGAGCAATCTAAGCTTCTTTCCATGCTTAGAGCTCGTCCTGAAGACCTATAAAAGGCCCCCTCGCCCAAGCCGTTTTCCTTAGCTTAAAAAAGGCCAAGAACCCCCTCTTCTTCTCTCCTCTGATTGACGTCTCTTTGAGCTTCGGCAAGACTCTCCACCTCCTTTATCGAGCCGGCCAATGGTCAAATTGACCCGCTTAGCATCGCCCTCTCTTCTTCGTGACCGCGTCTAGCCAAAGACTGGTCATTCTCGTCTTCTCCTACCTCGTCGATCCTTCGCCGATGTCTTCACCTTCTCCGGTGTCGACCCATCATAGCCGGCTGCCCTAACTCTCTCTCTCTCTCGTGCGCTCTAAGTCTCTTCTTTCTCTTCCTCTCACCTTCCTGACTCTCTCCAACCCCTTAGAATCTAGGTTCGATCACCACACATACCGCACGCATGTCATCTTCCCTAGCACTGGCAAAGCTCGGGTGAGCTCGCATGGTCGCTACATGTTGACAAGGCGAAATTGGGTTTTAAAGTAAAGCGTTGTAATATAGTCGAAATTGATTTGAAAACAAATAGATTTTATTATTCGAATTTAAAGTCCAAGGTCGAACATAGGGAGCAAATGGAATTCATGCACTAAGCTCAATGAATGCAATTTGAACACATAATATTACTAAAAAATCTAATGAAAAATATAAAGCATGAGTATATGGATAATAGGAATAAATGTAGCAAAAAATATAATTTAGGATAATGGAACATCTTAAAAATGAAGTGTTACAGTGTTCCTCTGATTTCTTTCTTCTACTTCTTTTCTCTTTCTCCTTATCTTCTTTCTTCTATGTTCTTTTCTCCTCGGCCTCTCCTTACCTTGGCTTCTTCTTTCTTCTCTCTTTACCTTCTATCTTCTTTTTCTTCCTTCCTTCTTTGGCTCCTTTCTGCCTTGGCTTCTCCTTCTTTCTTCTCTTTCTTCTTCTCTGGCGGCTCCTTCTTCTTCTTCTTTAATTCTCTTCTTCTAATCTCGTCCCTTAGTCTTTCTTTGCCTTCAGCTGCTTCTCCTTCTCTTTCTTTCTCTTTCTTCTTCAGTGCTTCAGCCTCTGACTTCAGCTTCTTCCTCTTCAGCCTTGTCTTCTCCTTCCTTAACTTCCTCTGTGGCCTTCACCTTCTTCTTCCTTGGCTCCTTCGTCTTCTCCTTTCCCTGCAAGAGCAAAACCTACCCCTACCCGCACACGCTCTCTTCTCCTCTTTCTCTCTTAGGTTTGCTCTCCCAAAGCCATCGTCTCGGGTAATCGGGTCAGATATGCACCCAAGACTAGGCCCACTGGTGTGCGGTGGTGGGCGAGGAGTGCAGGGTTGGGTAAACGGGTCACGCCAAGTCCACGGAGGTCGGGTCACGGATGTGGCGGGTGAAGGTGAGTGGGACCTCACCCCGTGGTTAGGAGGCGATAAGCCCTATACAGTTTTGCAATTTATTTGGGTGCGGTGCTTCAAACATTTCCGAGGTGGGACTATCTTCCCACCTCCCTTAAGCGTGTCTGCAGCAGAATGTCTTTGCTTGATTGGAGTGGTGGCTAATTCCTTCGAAGCCAATTGCTTGCTTGGAGCTGTGCACGAGGGAAGTCCACGCAACCTGGGACTGTTGGCCTGGAACGGGTAGACTTGGAGAAGCTCGCAAGCAAGCTTCTTGCGAGCGTCAATGGCAACGAACCTCCAAACTTGCTATCACGCAAAACGGCCTCTCGGCCATGTCAGAATGCTTAGGAGGCTTCGCTGAGGCACGGCGAATGTACTGCGGGGATCGACGTGTCGTGGGGCTGCCGGAGTGCGCGTGCCTAGGGAACCTGTGGACGTGTGTGTGGGTGTGTTCGAGGGATGGTTTAGGTGCGTGGCGTGGTGAGTGAAGTGAGGGTTTATGATCAGTGAGGTGTTGCAGAGCTTATGGGGTGGTTGGCGAGGCAGATGGAGGTGCGGAGCGATGGGGATGCCTCGCCGGAGGTCTGGTTGGAGGTGGAAGGGGTGATGGTGATTGAGTGCGTCGAGGTGTGTTTTTGAGAGATAAAGAGGGGAAAAAAGAGTAGAAGGGATAGAGAACTTATCTGGGCATAAAGAGATGAAGGGGGAGGCAGGGATTGCGGCCAGCTCGTATTGCCGTCGCCTTAGACGAAGGCGCTTAGTGGGGGAGGACGGCGAGGACGAAGGGGTTGCAGAGGTGTCGCGGGTACGACGCGACATGGACAAGCAGGAGGAAGAGAAACCTGCCACTGGTATTGTGGCTAGGTGACAAGGGAAAGAGAGGGAGGTTGCTGGAGCTTGCTGAGCCACTGGCTGGAGGAGGAAGAGACGAATTTGAGGGATTTTCCAGCCAATTTCAAGCTTAGGAGATGCGGGGTGACTTGGGTCTACTTATATAGGCCCTGGAGGATGGATTTGTGTTTGGAAGCGAAGCTCAAATAGAGACTCAAATTGGGTTCATACTGAAGGAGATTTATCAGAGAATCTCCCTTTCAATTTTAAAGGGGATTCTCTAAGAGATCAGAGAGTTCTTGCCTTTGAAATCTCGTTGGAGTAGGATTTCCTCTGCTATAATGGTGGAGGGACCTAATTGCAAAGAACGAAGACAAAGCTAGCGGGTTTCTGTAGAGGTTTTCAAAAGATAGGGGTAGAAATGCAATTAGGCTAGACCTATTTGCAAAGTGGGTCAAGATAAATTTCCCTTAGGTCCAAATTTTGGTACAAACCTAATTTAGACCTAAAGAATCTAATATTGAAGTTGGATTTTGGGGTTCACCACGTTTGACTGGGTAATTTAATCAAAAACCTAATTTATGGCGAATATATGTCTGTGACCCCATTCTAGGTCAAAATGGGTTCCAAAGGCCAATTTGGAAGTTCTAAACCCTAGAGAATATTTTTATATGATTTTTAGAGGATTTAGGTGAATTTTATCCTAACCAGAACCTTGTTAAATCAAGTAAGTCTGTTTTAGGCTTACAAAAAGTCATTTAATTCGCAGAATTCACATGAACCCTTTTTCATTTGAACCACCCAATTTTTTATCTTGTTAAGACTATTTGACCTTTGTTTAGCTCATGAGAGAATCCATTGTTGTACTGCAATGGTAAAATTACAGTTTTACCCCTTGTTTCTTACTTTTCTCTCAGAATGGTTATTCATTGAATTAGGATCTCCAATTAGTTATGTAGGAGCTTTTTGTTCTTTTCTTTGGGTCGAAATGAGCTAGTTAGGACTCATGATAGTGTTCCCATCATACCCCCATACTTAGCTTTTGCTAGTCCCTTAGCAAAATTTGAATGTTTTAAGTTCTGTTCTAGACCATGAGTTCCTTGATATTCAGAGATTATGATGAGTGCTTTTTTTCTTTTTGATTAGGTTAGAATGCCGATAGTAGGCCTAGAGGTACTCAAGTACCAACCAAGATCCAGACCTGACCAGCTTTAGCCTCAGTCCGCCGCGAAGGTTTTTAAGGCCCACAGGAACTATCCTAAGGTTTGTTGGACTCTGCGGTTAAAGCGCCCATGCTTGTAACGTATTTTAGCCTCGGTTCAGTTTTCAGTGCGCTTTTTTGTAAGAGAGAGATAGAAGATTTTCTTTGTTTGGAGAGTTTTCTCTCTCTTTTCTTTTTTATTTCTAGCTTCGGATTGGATTCTCAACACGGGTCTACATCGGATTCTTCGTCCCCATCATCAATCCTTGAAGGGTCCCTGGCAATCGATGCTTCATGATAGCATCGCCCGTGGTAACCCCCAGAACCCTGACTTTCGAGATTTTGAGATATCTGGCCCATGGCGTTCTATAGCTAAATCCAAACCTTGGCAATTGATATTTCATGATAATGCCACACATGGCATCTGAATCAGCTCATGGTGCTTACATGCCCCCAGTAGGATATGTAAATATCTTAGGAGACAAGCACTGAGGAGATGATATGCTATTGCGCATCTTCGAGGGGAATTTCCCACCTCTTCGCGTCGGGAACTCGTCCAAATTAACTTGTGTCTATCGATCGCTCCTAATCTAGGAGACTTTTTGCGAATAGTTTAATGCTTTTGCGTGATTTTGATACTTATGCACACTGAACCAGACTGTGTGTGGATTAGTGTGCTTAGGTTACTGAGTCCCGCAAACCAGAGGTCAGTTAACGAGACCGAATACTCCCTAAGCCTTAGACCTAATACTCCAGCTTCGCATTTTCCCCAACCTCTTAAGGACCATCCAAATCTTAGCGGATACTTGATTTTTTAAGCCCAAAAGTCTAGCCCAAGAGGCCTGAGATCAGCGTTCCTACTAATCACTTTTGTGTCTCATTAACACTTTTTTTCTTTCATTTTCTTTTTCCTGATATGGCCTAGAACTTAGTTAACCCCTTAATTTCTTACTAATGACTATCTCTTCTTTTTCTTTTCATTTTGTGCTCCTTTTTGACATTTTTCTCTTTTTGTCCTCAAGTTTTGTATGGCCTCAAAATTTTATTTTCTCCAATTTTTTTTTTCACAATTTTCTAATTTTTTTGGTATTTTTGGAATATGTGATTTTTTTGTAAGAACCCTTCTGAATTTTGATTTCTATATGTTTACACTTTACCACCCTCCATGCCTAAGTTTTGCAATGTCCTCATTGTAAACGGAGGGTGTGGAACAAGTTTGGTTTTCAGGAATTTAGAACAGGATTTATCGGGTGTGCGAACGGGTCGGGAATGACTGTTGCAGACGATTTCAAGCTTTGGCACGTGTACCAGAGGTGGGATCGACTGTTCTAGAATCGAACTCATGGTGCAATAGACGTGAAGTACAGACGAATAATCAGAAGGATCTCAGGTTTTTTGAATGATGGGTTGCCTCCTGTAAAGTGTTAAATTCAACGCCTTCAACCGAGCAGGAAATGGTATGGAGAAGGAGTGGTCAAATTAGCTGAGTTTTGTAGAATAAGTACCTTGATCAAAAGCCTGGTTGGTCCAACTAGGTGCTTGTTCAGATCAACAGGCTGATGATGCAGTCCAAACCTAATCAATCTAGTGCGTTGATAAATGTAGATCAAGAGATGTGGAACTCACCATATATTATGGAGATCGAAATGATGTGGAAGTGTGAACCCAGGGTTTGGCTGTGTCGAATCAACCTCGTCAGAGTAGGGATCCATAAAATAATCAGTGAATAATGCGGAAACCCTACAAGAGTGATCAGAAGATGATGGAGCATGGTTTGCAGTCTGATCAATGTCCGAAACCCGATGGAGATGTGGCGGCGAATCATCTGCAATCGGCTCAGTAAGAGGGGAATCAGAATAGAAATTGAGTCCGGTTGTAGGTCGAGGTTGAAAACGGGTTTGGATGGGTTCTGTATATGTGGAGGAGGTGGCTTTAATAAGAATTGTGTATGAGGGTTCTTCTACAAAGGAATTACAGGTGGGTTCATTTAAAGAGTCCTCATAGTAGTCATCAAATTCAAATGTGAATGCCTGAAGAGTATTTATAGGATGAGGAAAATCTGAGTTAAGAAAAGATTCAAATTCTGGGTTGTAGTCACTCTCGGCATTTTTTGGTTTTGATTCTTGAGGATGGAAAATAAATGATTCCATCTCACTGTAAAAATCAGTGATCTCGGGGTCCTGGACCTTAGAGTCAAAGTTGAAAATGAATCATGTGAGCTGAGGTCGTAGATTGGCTTGTCGTTGTGAGGAAACAATGGTTCTCCGAAATCATGATAAGATTTGAAATCGTCGAAGAAATTGTGAGAATCAAGTTCTGAATGAGATTTGAGATCAGAGGTTCCACCATAGAATAAATCACATGATGTAGACTCAGCAACTTGATCTGGGTCTAGCCTATTCTTCGATTTTGAGCTCAAAGTGGTGTCCTTATTTGGTATAGGCTCAAGTTCTTGGCTTGTAGGAAAGACCCAATCGAACCCCCACTCCTCCAACTCCTCAATTTCTGTATTGTAGATTGACGTGACTTCCGAGAAATCGATCTGTATCTCTAAGGATATTGGAGAGGGATATTCATCAAATAAAGGCCCAGAATCATACTCCTCATTTAAACATTGATCTTCGTCATATGGGACCTTGTAATCTTCCCAATAAGATTCAGATCCAGATTATAGGCCAAGGATGTGGGTTAAATCAATAGCACCTAGGTCAGGATTACCTTCGAGGGTCACTGGTGGCGACCTTCCTCTATAGTTTTATTATTTCGTCGTAGTATAGTATAGAGAGAGGTGATTACCAGTTTAATACAATTTGTTACTCGGAAAATAAAAGAGTTCCCGAGGTCGAACTCAGGGAGCAAACTGTATTCTAGAGATACAAATTCTTATTACAAAAATAAAGAGAGAGAGAATTTGTTGGCTTTTCTTCTTTTCTCTTTGCTTCTCCTCTTCTTCCTTCTCAGATCTTCTGCTCTCTTCCTTTGTTCTTTTTCTTTATCTGCAGTGGTGATGTTCTTCTTCTTCTTTCAGCTGTTTCTGCTCGTCTCTTCCTTTTTCTTCTGCAGAGCGGTCCTGTTCTTCTTCTTCTTTCTTTCTTCTTTTCCTTTCTTCAGATCTTCTTCTTCTCGTGCTCTTCTTCTTCTTTCAGTTCTTCCCTTGGCCTCTCTGTGTTCTCCTCTGCCTCGCCTTCTTTCTCCTTCTTTGCCTTCAGGACGTCGTCTGATTTTCCAATCAGACGAGTTAAACCGTCGCTGCTACAGTGCCGCTCGGTGCTCCTCCTTCCTTCAGCCTTCGTCTTCTTCCACGGTTCTTCTTCACCTGTGCCTGCACACTTACACAGCTTGATCAGAGGGGCAAAACCTAACTCTAACCTCCCCCGCGTCTCTCTCTCACAGAAGCCGCTCTTAGGAAAGCTCTCCCAGAGCTGCCGGGTAGCCGGGTACGGTCGCGCCCGGGTCCAGGCCCACTGGCGTGCGTGGTGGGCGAGGAGTGCAGGTCGGGTTTAGTCGGGTCGGGCCAGGTCCGCGAGGCGTGAGCGCGGACGAGACCGGGTAACCGGGCGGGTGAAGGGGACCTCACCCCGTGTGCCGAGGCGATAAGCCTCCAGCACTTTTTCACTTTATACCGCTGCGCTCCTTCAGAAACTTCCGAGGTGGGACTAAATGTCCCACCCCAATTTGACGCCTGCGCGGAGGAGGCAGCGGCGGTCGAGGCTTCGCACGAGGGCTTCGCGCGAGGGCTTCGCCTCAACTGCAGCCTGACGCTTTGCGAAGACACCTCGCACAGCCTGGGAGTGTGACCTGGGCGCGGCGCGCCTGGAGCAGCAGGTCGAAGCAGCTCCTTCCGCACCGCAATGGCGGCGGAGGACGGGTGACCTGTTCACAGCAAAACGGCCTCTCGGCCTAATCAGAAGGTGCCGGGAGCTTCGCCAGAGTGCGGCGAAGCTCGTGCGGGTGGTGGCGAGGCGTGGCGGCGTGCAAGGGCCGCCCTAGGTCGGACTGTGGGTCGGGAAGTGGGTGTGTTCGGTGGATTTGCAGAGGCCGGGTGGCGGAAATTGGAAGGGCGGAAATGGATCACGGTGAGGAGGCGGAGATTATGTGCAGGTCGGCGAGTCGTGTGGGATGCTGGAGTGATGGGAGCGGGTCGCCGGAGTGTGGCCGGAGGTGGAGAAGGTGAGGGCGATTGGTCGGAATCGAGGGCGACAGTAAAGGTTTAAAGTGAGGAAAAGGAAGAGGGGAGAAAGGTGAGAAGTTATACCTACTTAGCAGGACGAGGAGGGGCCGGAGCAGGCGACAGTCGTATCGACTGTCGCCGGAGAAGAAGCTGCCCAGGGGAAGGGGCGGCGGCGAGGAGAGGGCCGGAGAGGCGCTAGCTGGGTATGGCGTGGCGCGGGAAGAGCGAGGGGGGCAACCCTGCAGCTGGTAGTGCGGCAGAGCGACGAGGAGGAAGGGGAGAGGCCGCCGGAGCTGGAGGGCTTCCTGTCGGAGTGGGAAGAGAGGAAGTGGGGGTCTTTCTCCGTCAGGACAGAGCTGGGAAGAACGGTGGAGCGACGGGGGTATTTATAGGGGCCGAATCAGAGAGGAAGGCGGAGGGAGACGACATGTCTCCCTCGCCGGAGGACGCCGGAGGAAGGATACCCATACCGTCCGTGCGTTCGCACGGCCGGTATGGGTGGTTGCAGCGACCAGGGGGGTGTTCCTGCGACGGCTGACAACGCAGGGCACCCCCTGTTGACTCGCCAGACCCTCACCCTCACCCTTCGCGGCGCCATGCTCCGCGCAAGGTCGCCGGAGCATGGTGCTGGCAGGTTTTGCAGGGAGGACCTGAATGCAAAAAATGAAGGAAAGTTAGGGGCCAAAATGCGAGGGTTCAAAAGTTGAGGGCCAAAACATAAATATTTGAGGACCAAAGTATAAAGTTGGTCAAGAAGGTTTCTTCTTAGGCTCAAGTTTTTATACATGACTAATTAGGACCTAAGGAATCTGATGGTGAATTTTATTTCTAGATTAAACCTTGTTTGACCGGTCAATTTATGCAAAAACCCAAATTAAGTTATTAATTGGGCATGGTTCTCAATGTAGGTCAAAATGGGTTCTGAAGGCCAAATTGAAGGTTCTAAACCCTATAGATTATTTTTATATGAATTTTAGAGGGTTTATTCTATTTTTACTTTGCCTCGAACCTCGTGAATTGAAGTGGGTTTGTTTTAAGGTTACAGATTATCATTTAGTTCCTTGGAATTGCTGTAGCCCTTGTCAGATCATCCCACTTTCCTTCTTATTCGGTTTGTTTGACCTATGTTTGGACCCTGAATTACCCTGTATGCAGATTATACTGGTAAAATTGCATTTTTACCCCTTATGACTTGTTTTCTCCTTAAACTCAGAATTCTCTGAGTTAAGCCTTTCCTTGAGTTATGTAGGAGCTTTTATCCTTTGTATTAGGTCAAAATGAGCTAGTTATGGCTCATGATGAGGTTTTCATCAGTCACCTTATCAGAATAAGGGGCAAGATTTACACCCTCGAATGGTTCTGTTTTAATCTCATCATTACACGAGGCTCGAAATGCTATGCTTGGTGAACTAGGATTTTGGTTTTCTATAGCTGGCTCAAAATCGTGTTCTCCTGCAATTGGAACTTCCCAACCTAATTCAAGATCATACATATTATATTCTATCTGAGTTGGGAATCCACAACAACCTTGTGCCTCCAACCTGAGATTTGGGAAATTAGACTGAGCCTCAATACTATTCCAAGATGTTTCATGAACTGTTTGGGGCTTGTACGGGTATTTCTGATTGATAACTTCTTTCAACGACCTCATCATCTCTTCTCGTTTTTCAAGATTATCTTGGTGTTTTTCCCAAAGTTCTGAATTTGTCATGCATTGGAGGTATTCAAAGTTATGTAATTTTTCTATCTCAATGTATCCTGTTATGAGAATGTCTTGGGTTGATCCTTTTGTGGCTTCTGTCAATAACAATTAGGCACAGTTTATGGTGAATGTTGTTGTTGTTGGTACATTAACCTTAATGTCTTCTACCGGTGTTGAGGTTTTGTACTCAATCTCATAGAATCTAAGGGCATCCTCAATCATTCTATCACTCGTGATTCTTCGTGATTCAGGTTTCTTCAATGGTTTTCCTAATTAACCAGGCTGCATATTTGAATCAGATGGTGGAATCAAGATGTAGAATCAGAATTCAAGTCTTAGAACGAAGTGATTAGATTTGAATAGAGACTCCCACTGAAAATATGTGTGTTCTCTAAAGAGAAGGGATAAGGGACTGGATGTGATGTTGACCCAATCAAGGCACCCAAAGATGTTTGGATGACTATGGAGGTTTGGGGTGGATGATATCCCTGGATCAGAAAGTCATCCACCTGAGAATTACCTAGGTATCCAGAGAGGGAGAGTCCCGCAAAGACCCCTACACGGTAGAGCGCCCCCACGGGTTACAGGGTTTCCCCCACCCGACCTCTCTTGTCACTGAGAGTCCAGGTAGACCAGAATGGATAACTTGACCCTCTAAGTCTACCAGTTTTATCTCCTAACTTGTGCCTTTGATTTCACTTGAATTAGTAGTTGTTTTGACTTGTGCCCTAATTTGGAGGTTGGATGGCCTACAATGTAATCCAACTTCACCTGACCTATCCTAAAGATGGCAGAATGATTCTAGGTCAAGACTTAGAAATCACCCTGATTTGACTCCCAGGTTATTAGCTCCAAGGATTTTAAGGTTCAAGTGATTTTAAAATCTGATTTTAGGGTTTAGTGCATATCCGTTAGAAGAAACAACTGACCGCGTGCCAGTGCGGGGTAGCCCCCCGTGCACTTATCGTGTGTGTCGTAGTCACCACTACGCCGTAACCATGATCTTAATGTGGTAAACTGGGTGTAGGACAAACATGAGGTGCTCTCTTGGCTAGGAGAGTGCCACATGCACGCCCTGTATCATGGGGATACAGCAATGAGATCTTCCCGATAGGGGACATGTGAAATAAAAGAAGATGAGTTAGTCCTAGTACAACTGTGGAAAGGTTTCTAATATGATACATGGGTTAGTTAAACCATTAAAAATAGAGGCGATTCACTTAAATGTCCATTCCTTTACAAATAAGTTAAATACCTGTATTAAATGCCTGCACAAGTTAAATTTTCTATTTGTCACTCTACTCAGCTTTGGCTGACGCTTGCTATCTGTACCCAGGTGAGGCGAGTGAGAAGCTAGTTCCATCGGCTGCATACCGAATTGGGCCTAGCCATGCCCAGTTGTTGTTTCTTAGTTTTCGTGGTGTTATCTTGTTGTAGTGAGTACTTATTTTTAGAACTATTAATTTATACTTTCGCACTTTTATTGTCTTTGTAATGTGATGACTATGGTGTGAACTCTGTTTATTTATCTCAGTACTACTGCTAGTTAATGGTTTATTCAACTGCTTTTATGTCGTTTAATTATTTTCTTGCTATAGTGTATGTGTGGAAAATGTTATTGCTTTGGTTTATTATTTGTTAGACGATCAGGTCTTGGGATAATTGACACGATCCGACCCGGTTCTCATGTGGAGCCAGGTCGGGTTGTAATAAGAATTGTGGGTTGTCGAACTTGGCTGCGCTCGGCCCTCCTATCGTGGACCAACAATTCGGTTGGGGAGGGCCGCATTGCTTGTTGACTTGACAAGGCTGTGGGCAACGTTGCATAGTTTGAGTTATTGCTGTTAGTGTAATTGCACTATATCTTGGTTGAATGCAGTGATCATCTACCTTTTAGAGTCCTACTTTTTGAGGAGAAATTTGCACATTGACCTTTCCGATTCTATTTTCCTTGGATAAGGATGGAGAGATTTTTCCAACTTGTCAAAGGTGCTTGGGAGGCCCCTCTCAGGGGGAATCCATTACAAGTATGCATTTGGAAGCTTAGGATGGTGAAGTCAAAACTACAAGCATGGGCTACAAGGGACAGGGAAAGGCCAATGGAAGTGGCAGGCCTACGTGACCAGCTAATGAAGGTGGTGTTGGATATCAAGACTAATCCAATTTGTAGTGATCTACATTTGAAGGAGAGAGAAATCAAGCCAAGAATTGATAGGCTCTTACTTGAGGAGGAAATGGAATGGAGATAACGAAGTAGGATCTAGTGGCTCAAGGAGGGGGACAAAGACACAAGACTCTTTGCTACCGCAACTCGATTTCGCTAGAACAACAATGCTATGACTACTCTAATTAGAGGGGATGGAATTGTTTTGGATGAAAGGAAAAACTTGAGGGATGAAGTGATTACTCACTTCATGATGTGCATACATCTGAATAACAAAAAATGTTTATTAATGCATTTTCTTAGTATCATATAAGCATTATGCATTGTAAATATTGCATTTAGGTCAAATTGAACAAATTGTAAAGTAATTTCTTCTTCTTGGTGGCCAGGAACAAGGTGACATTTAATCGGAGCCTCGGATTGAAGATCCAATAATACGAATTTAATCAGGGCGATGATCGGAGTTCAACAACTCCAAGATCGCCCTGATCGGACATCCGTAGCATTAGATATAATCCGAGGAAGATTAGAGATCAATGTCCAAGATGGTGTAAATCCGCACTTTAGATGAAAAATCCGACCTCACGGATAGGTTCGCATTGACGATCACAGCCCAATGGTGCAAAAATCGGTCTAATCTGACATCTGTGGCACCATCTACAAGACATAGAAGATGGGCGGCCAAGATGGCTGATGAGAACCTCAACATGAGCCCTAACTATCTCTTTTATGACCTAATAAAGTGAACAAAAGCTCCTACATAGCCTAAAGGAAGGCCTAATTCAAGAGATTACTGATCTGGAAAGAATACATGAAATAAAGGGTAAAACTGTAATTTTACCATTGCAGTTCATCAACGGGATTTTCTAGGAGCTAAACATAGGTTAATTGGACTTAATAAGAGAAAAAGTGGGATGGTTCAGTTAGAAAAAGGTTATTGTGAAACTTAAGAATTAAATGATATTCTATAACCCTAAAACAAATCCACTTAATTTCACAAGGTTTTGGTCAGGATAAAAATCAACTAAACCCTCTAAAATATATGGAAGAATATCCCCTAGGGTTTAGAACCTTCAATTTGACCTTTGGAACCTGTTTTGACCTAGATTGGGGTCCAAGCTTAATATTTAACCTAATTTGGGTTTTTGTGTAAAATGTCCAGTCAAACGTGGTCAAACCTAAAATCCAACTTCACCAATGGATTCCTCAGGGCCAAATTAGGTTTGTACCAAATTTTGGACCTAGGGGAAGGTTATCTTGACCTACTTTGCAAAATAGTCCACCCAATTACATTCTGACCCCTAACTTTTGAAAATCCTTGCGAAAGTCCCCTCAACTTCTTCGTCACTTTTCGCATCCAGGTCCCTCTACCATTACAGCAGAGTCCCATACCTCCAGCGAGGTTTCGAGGAGGATTTCTCCTCGCTTCCCCAGGGAGCTGTTCTCAGATTTGAAAGGGGAGTCCTCTGCGAAACCCCCTACCACCTGAGTAGCTCCCCATGCACTGAATCGCCCCATACCTCCTGTGCAAATGCTTGAGAGGTATGGGTATCACTTTCGGCCATACCTCCGGCGAGGGTTTTTTCCTGCCACCTTGCGCCTGACCCTCTTCCC
Organism: Thalassia testudinum; assembly: GCA_037157565.1. NCBI lineage: Eukaryota > Viridiplantae > Streptophyta > Magnoliopsida > Alismatales > Hydrocharitaceae > Thalassia > Thalassia testudinum. The sequence continues at coordinate 12,580,350 of JAZHRO010000038.1, read as the reverse complement.
GTGCCTATATATGAAGCACCATCTTCGGCCGAAGGGGGCAAGCTTGTGCTGGCCTGAGATACCCTCTAAATCTCCTCTGTCCTCATCTCCGGTCAGACTCCTGCAAGCTCCGACGACCTTCTCTCCCTCTTCTCATTGCTTTGCCACCATACCAGTGGCAGAGTCATCTCCACCTCGCTCCTCCGCATTGCGCCGTACCCGCATGAGCTTCTCCGACCTCCTCCTCATCACCGTCCTCTCCATCTCAGCGCCTTCTTCTCCAGCGATAGCAGGTACCGCCAGTCGCCACGTCTCCCCCTTCGTCCACTTAGTTAGGTTAGAATTACTCCTCTCTATCCCCTCTTCAATTCCCCCCTTTCTATTTCCCCTTTTCGACCCCTCGCAACCACTGTCCACCACCATCTTCTCCATCTCCGGCCGCCTACTGACGAGGCGCATCCACTGCTCCACACGCCTCACCAGAGACCTCACTACCTTTGCTATCGTCCACTGATCACCGTCCTCCCATCCATCGACCACCATCACCTCCCTAAATGTCCCTCGACCAAACCCATAAGCACAGCTACAGGGTGATCAAGGCACGCACGCTTAGGCTGCCCCGCGGCCTGCCACCCACCGTTTCACCTTCGCCAAGACACGGTGAAGCTCCTCGTGTGTTTTAATGGGGCCGCAAGGCTGTATTCATGAGATTCGGGTCAGCACCCCCTTCCGCCATTAATGCTGAAGAAGAAGCTTGCAAGCTTCGCTCTAGGCCACGCGCTCTAGGCGTCAGAGTCCTAGGTGGAGCGGATTGGTGTCGCGAACTCACACAACCAGGCAATTGGCTTAGCAGGCGACCGAGGCTGTGGCAATCGAAGCAGATCTCCTGCGGACGCGAGCGCAGAAGCGGGTGGGACATTTAGTCCCACCTTGTGAACTTAGAAACACGGAGAGAGCCTTAAATTGAATTTGTGTTTTTAGTTGTCTGCCTCTAGTACACAGGGGTGAGGTCCCTCGCCCTCATTCACGCCTCGTCTGCGACCTGCCCCTGTGGACCTGGCACCCGACTTGATTACCTAAACCTTGCACTCCTTGCGCACCACCCACGCCGGTGCACCTGGACCCAGGCGCACGTAACCCGACTCGTTTACCCGACTGGCTCAGAGAGCGAAGAGAGAAATAGAGAGAGAGAGTGACGCGGGGGAGGGTAGGGGTAGGTTTTGCCGCGTGGTGATTGTGCAAGGAAGAAGGAGGTGGAGGTAACTGCTGAAGAAAGAAGGAAGAGGAAGACGCAGCTGAAGAAAGAGGCCAAAGTGAAGGATTGTTGTCAAAGGCAAAGAACAGGAAAAGGAGGAGGAAGCAGCTACGGGAAAGAAGAAGAAGAAGCCAAGGAGGAAGCCGCAGAGAAAGAAGATGAAGAAGAGTAGCTGAAGATAGAAGAAAGAAGAAAAAGGAAGAGAAGAGAAGCAAAGGAAGAAGAAGAGGAACCGCTAAAGACAGTGGTAGAGACTAAAGAAGAAAGTCAAGGTAGAAGGAAGAAGCAGAAGAAGGAAAGAGTAAGCACTGTAGCAATCGCCAAATAGGGCATCTAATTTACAAAATCAGACGTCTGATTCACAAGGAAAATTGGAGAAAGAAAGAAGGAAAAGGTATGGCCAAGAAGAGAAGGAAAAGGAAGAAAGAGAAGAAAGAAGAAGCCATCAAGAGAATATTCAATTTCCTCTTCCATTTCTATTCTCTTTTTAGCTTTCTTATACATGGACTCATTTATATTATTGTTAAATATCATATTTTGAGAATTGTGATTTCTGCTTCTAAAATACCAATTTGCTCCCTGAGTTCGACATCGGATAGTTTGACTTTAGAGTAATAAAATTGTTATTTGTTCATACGCTTTTTCGAATATACTTCAACGAGATTGAATTGAAATACGATAAAGTGTTGCAACATTTTTTGGCGCTGTTGCCAGGGAGCAACAGGCATTTTAGAAGCTGACCCAATACTAACTTAATTTCTATCTTTTGTTGTGTTTATCGCAGGGAAAGTCGAGGAAAGAAAAGCAGTTGCACAACAACCACACCAAGGAACAGATAAACTTTCATTAGCCCTCTCTCTTAATCCCCTCAAAATCTAAAAAGGAAAATACAAAGAAAAATCAATCTAGGGCTACTTGTTTCCATATTTAGTAATTCACCAAAGTTGCCTGATTTTCTTTTCAACACATTTTTAATTGCACATCCACTTAAAGTAACTAAGGCTAAAACCTTCTTGATTGAGCCTTAGATACTAATTTTTGAGGCAACTAATGTGGACCAAATAGAGCAAATTTAAGGATTACAAGCTAAGGTTTTAGAGACACATCTTCTTCTAAGGAAAAGAGTCAAAAATTTCAAAAAAGAGGTGTGCTTAATCCTTGTTTGAAAAGATCTATCCAAGAGAAACCCTAAGCAAATCAGGCTCTTAATCCATTTAAACCCAAAAGCAAGGACCTAAGAAGCTCTCAAAGGAACAAAAAGGTAAAGTTGATCCATTGCTTCAATCAACCTTAAAATTAGGTCACTTTTGCACTCAAAAGACCTAAAGTTCAAGTGAAACCCTAAGCACCTTAATCTTAACTAAAAGAGATAGACTTAAGAGGTCAAGGTCCCCATTCTGGTCTACCTGGAATCTCAGTGATAAGAGAGGTCGGGTGGGGGGAACCCTGTAACCCGTGGGGATGCTCTACCGTGTAGGGGTCTTCGCGGGACTCTCCCTCTCTGGCTGCCCAAGTATTTCTTAGGTGGTTGACTTTTCTGACTAAGGGGTATCATCCGCCCCGAACCTCTATAGTCACCGAACATATTTTGGGTGTCTCGATTGGGTCTAGCACATTCTGATCTCATCAAATCCTTCGATGCATGTTTGGTAGGAGGTTCTTAAAACCTCCTTTAGAAGTCCACTCTCCCCGAGGCCAAGCCTCGATACCCTTATTTGTGCAGCAATCCCACCATATAGATCTTTCCTCTGATTCAGAACCAAGTTCTCCTTCTTCCATCATGGCACAACCTATTGAAGAAGAAACAACCTTGAGCACCAGCTTCAGCGCCTAAATGATCTCTTTCAAAACTTTGTGAACCCACCGTAGCATCCCATGATGTGAGATCACTATAATCCCGCTGCGATGGCAATCGAGCCTCGAGTCCGAATCCTGGCTGGAGGTCTTGATTCCGAATTCAAGCCCAACATGATTCATGTCATACCAAAATTCTATGGGCTTAACTCCGAGGATCCATTCCAGCACATTAAATAGCTCAAGCATCTGGCCCAAACCTTTGGGTCAGATGCACAAAACTAGGATATTCTGCTCATGAAGATGTTTTCTTTCTCCCTCATGGACAAGGCTGCTCATTGGTATCAAACTCAGACTCGTCCGATCAACACATGGGATGAACTTCAATCAGAATTTTTGAAGTTCTTTCCTGTTGGTCGGACAATGCCTTGCGCCACCAGATTACTCATTTCACCCAACAAACGGGAGAACCTCTTCATGAGGCATGGGACCGATTCTTGGATCTCATGCGAAGGTGCCCCCATCACGGATTTCCTAAATGGGAACAAGTCCAGTCTTTTTACCATGGACTCCGTGAAGACATTCGATTATTCGTCAATGCAACCTGCGGAGGAAACATCATGGGTCATCATGAGGACACTGATGAGAACCTCATTATGAACCCTAACTAACACATTTTGACCTAATTAAGTGTATAAAAGCTCCTACAAAACCTAAGGGAAAGACTAAATCAGGAAATTGCAAATCTGAATATAAAATAATTCACCAGGGGTAAAACTATAATTTTACCATTGCAGTACATAAATGGGATTTCTAAGGGTCTAGACACAGGTCAAATGGGTTTAATAAGAGAGAAAGTGGAATGATTCAATCAGGAAAGGGTTATGACAAAATATAGGAATTAAATGACATTCTATAATCCTAAAACAAACTCGCTTTAATTCACGAAGTTCTAGGAAAGATAAAAATAAATTAAATCCTCTAAAATTCATGAAAAAATATCCCCTAGGGCTTATAACCTTCAATTTGGCCATTGGAACCTATCTTGACCCAGATTGAGAACCATACCCAATTTTTGACCTAATTTAGGTTTTTGTGCAAAATATCTGATTAAACATGGTCAAACCTAAAATCCAACCTCACCATTGGATTCCTTAGGTCAAAATTAGGGTTACACCAAAATTTGGACCTAAGGAAAGGTCGCCTTAACCCACTTTACAAAACGATCCTCAATAATTCTTGTTGACCCTTATCTTTTTGGACCCTTGCAGATACCCCCCTATCTTTCTCATCTCTTTCTTCAAATAGGTCCTACCCCCGCACTGCGCAGGCCAGACCTCCGTTGACTTTGCACGGAGGATGGCGCTGCACAGACCTGGGGAGCCGGCCCCAGACTTGAAAGGAGGATTCCCTGGATTGTCCTCTTCTGCATAGACCGGTTCCCATGCCCTGCCGGCCACCATATCTCTCATGCGAACGCTCGAGAGGTATGGGTCTTTTTCCGGCCATGCCTCTGACGAGGAGCCCATGCCTCCTCCTTGCGATTCCCTCCCAGCCAGCACCTATTTAAGGAACGGCAGCCCATGCCGCTTCCTTCGAGCTTGTCTTGGCCAAGGAAATCCCTCAAAATTCGTCTCCTCCTCCGGCCATTCACCTGCAGGCTCCGGCGACCCTCCTCCTCCGCTCCCATCGCCCTGCCACCATACCAGTGGCAGGGTTACCTTCTTCGTCATCCACTGTGCCTGGCCGTACCAGCAGGCACCTTCCAGCACCTCTTCCTCGTCGCCATCTTCTTCCCTGGGCACTGTCTTCTCCATGCGACGGCAGCGCAGCCGCTCGCCGCCTCCTCCCTCTTTCGTCTACTAAGTAGGTAACAACTATTCCCCTTTTTCCCCTCTTCATTTCCCCCTTGTCTATTTTCTAAATCACTCACTGCCACATGTTGACCACCATCACATTCTCCACCTCTGGCAGACCAACCGACGAGGCGAAACCGTCGCTCCACTCCCCCGCACGCCTCGCCACCTATCTCAGAACCTCTGCCATCACTCATTGATCGCCATCCACCCCTTCATCGGCCGCCAACACCTCCATAAAGGCCCACCGAACACACCCATAAACACAGCCACAGAGCGACCTAGGAACGCACGCCTAGGCTGCCTTGTGACCAGCCAACCCCTGCCTCACCTTCACCGTAACGTGGCCGAAAGGCCGTGCTATTGATTTCAGGGTCAGGCCGCTCTCTGCCATTATCGCTGAGCTTGAAGCAAGCTTCAAGCTGCTCCAGGTCGCGCTCAGCTCCAGGCAAAGCCCTCAGGTGGTGCGAGTTTGCAGCACGCATGCACCCAGACTCCAAGTGGAATCGAGAGACTCCACGCCTGCTGCAATTGCTGAGCTTACCTCCTGCGGCACCAGCAGAAGCGGGTGGGACATTTAGTCCCACCTCGTTAGTTTGCAAGCGCCCTACCACGCTTAAGTTGAGTATGTGTTTCAGGCTTATCACCTTGAAACACACTGCGGTGAGGTCCCTAGCACCCCCGCCACGCCTCGTCCACGACACTTCCCTCGCGGACCTGGCACCCGGATCCGACCACCCTGCCTGTGCACACCTCGCACACCATTGACGCCGGTGCGCCTGGTCCCGGGCGCGTCACCTGACCTGCTTACTCGATTAAGGCTCTGGGAGAGCGAACCCTGGAGTGAATTTGAGAGAGAGAGAGAGAGATAGTTTTGCCTAACCGTGCACTGTGCAGGAAAGCAGGAAAAGAAGGAGGAGGAGATAGTGCAGCAGCAAGAAGAAGAAGAGGAGAAAGAAGGAAGAAGAAGAAGTCAGGAGAGAAGGACTCGCACAGTAGAGAAGCAAAGGAGGAAGATGAAGATGACACTGTAGCCGTAGAGAAGCTGAGGCGAAGAAAGAAAGAAAAAGAAAGACTTAGCACAGTAGAGAGTAGAGAAGAGAAAAGAGAGAGCAGAGGCACAGAGCAGAGAAGAAAGGAAGAAAAAGGAGGAGACGCAGCTCAACAGAGAAGTAGAAGAAGCCAAGTGGAAGAAGAAGAACCAGCAGCAGCGGCAGCTGAAAAGAAGAGGCAAAACACTATAGCAAGTGGAGTTTAAGTCGTTTGACCCTTGGAGTCAGATGTCTGAAAAGAGAAAGAGAGAGGCAGACAAAAGAAGAAAGAAGAATCATTTTTCTTTTCTTTAATATTTTTTGTAAAATAGTATATATATTGAAAATTGTGATTTTTTACGCTTCTAGAATTAAGCGTTGTTCCCTGAGTTCGACCTCGGAGATTTTCTATTTTCGAATAATAAAATAAAAATGCAAATACAAACCGGTCCCTCGAGGTACCAGACACGATGTGGGAGATTCTCGGAAATATGTGTGAGAACTCCATCAATAATGACTCCATGGGCTTATTCGACCGGACGAATGCCCCCGCATCGACGAATCTTAGGGGAGCACATGAGACGCAGGGCCTGTCCGCATCCGTCGACTTGGAGCTAATGGCCAGTCGGTTGGACAAGGTCTCTACCATAGAGAAGGTGCATGAGCTAACTCGACGTTTGCAGCGAGCCACCTCTGCGCAGAACTTTTTCGCACGGCCACCTCTCGCGAGGGAAACTGTGCAAAACATCTATCACCGATCTTCTAAGGGGATGGACCCGTATCCACCCTCGTCTAACTCCAGGATCGAAGGGACCTTCGATCCCTCCGATCCGCTCTATTCTAGTCGGGGGAACTCTGAACCCCCATACTCTGACTTTCCTAAGGCTCCTCAGACCTGCGAGGACCTCAACGCCATCCAGAATGACCCCTTTTCCAACACCTACAACCCTGGATGGCGAAATCATCCCAATTTCCAGTGAGCGGGAAATTCGCAGAATCAAAGACTACCTTATCAACCCCGTCCACAAGCCCCTCATCCATATTAGCCGCCTCAGCCTCGGCCTAACCCCACCTATCAATCTGGGCCAAACCAAGATCAAATGTCTCTCATCCTTCAAACATTGGCTGACATTCAAAAAAAGAATGCTGTAATACAAAAACAACACAAGGACGAGATCACAGAGGTTCGGAACTAACTCGCCCAGATGGCGAATACCCGCCAACCTGGCACACTTCCTTCGCAACCTCTGCCGAACCTAAATAACGTGCCGACCGAGAGGCGTGTTATGAATCCAGGCCATGCACATATGATTTATCAAGCCCCTTCTGTTCCCTCACCTGACGGGATGGAAGCTTCGACATCTTACGTAGGATTTTAACAGCAGCCACCCATTTTACCAACCCCAAACCAGAACCAGGCAGGATTAAACTCCGTAACGTAACCCGTAGTGTAAAGCAACTCAAGACCCACATTATCCAAACCACTCTAAGCCTGGTAGTGAACTAAGCCCTAGGATAGTTATCCAGGATGTCCCTATCCCAGATTAAGAACCTGGACCTATTCTAGAGGAACCTACCAAGGTTCCATTTCCCGAGGTCTTGACCAAGGGAAAAAGGATAACCAAACCCGTAGATCCTGAGGAGGATCTGATCAAGCTCTTTGAACAGGTCCAGATAAACATCTCCTAGATGGATGCAATCCGTCACGTACTGACTTACACACGATTTTTGAAAGACGTGTGTACACCCAAGCGTAAGTCGCGAACCAAAAGTGGGAGTTTGATCATACTCTCAGAGCAAGCCAGCTCTGTAATCTTGAGTAAACTCCTACCCAAGGCTAAAGACCCAAGCACTCCCCTGATTTTATGTAAAATTGGTGAAACCCAATTCGACAGAGCCTTGCTAGACCTAGGTGCCTCCATAAACCTAATACCTGCATCCCTCCTTAACCACCTTGAAGAGTCTGAGCTTAAACTGACAGAGGTGACATTGCAGTTAGCCGATCGATCCATTAAGTCACCTAAAGGAATACTCGAGGATGTCATTGTTAGGGTACGGGATTTCTACTTCTTAGTGGGCTTATAGTTTTAGATATGAATTCACCTGAGAACCCAAGGGATACATTGATTATACTAGGGAGACCTTTTCTGGCCACTGCTAGGGCCAACATAAGCTGTGAGAAGAGCCAAATAGAATTAAAATTTGGGAACCAAACTCTAAAGATTGACATCTTTAAGGCCCAACAAGGGATTAATTGCGGTGTTATAGAACAAATATGTGATATCAAAGCCGTGGTTGATGAACCGCATATCGAGGATAACCTGATAATCCCCGATCAACCACAAGAAGATCAAAACCCGCAATTAGAGGAGTCTGAACCTGATCAAGATACACCCATAACTCCTACCCTTGTTCCTGACGCACACCTTGAACCACCCGCTGCTGTTGATAATCCCGTCTTGGAACTCAAGTCCCTTCCCGATCATCTTAAATACGTCTTTTTGGGTTCAAATCAGACATTTCCTGTGATTATAAACTCCAGACTCACACCTGACCAGGAGTCCCATCTGATTACTGTTCTCCAGCAACATCGTAGAGGCATTGGATGGACTCTCGATGATTTGACTGGTATCAGCCCCTCTTATTGCACACACCATATCTACTTCGAAGAGGGCGCATGACCTTCGCGAGAGATGCAGAGACGTTTGAACCCTAATATGCAGGAGGTCGTGAAAAAAGAAATCATTAAGTGGTTAGATGTAGGGATCATCTACCCGATCTTCAACAGTCGATGGATGAGTCCAATCTAGGTTGTGCCTAAGAAGGCGGGGCTCACCACCATCATGATTGAAACCGGAGAGGTCCACGAAGAAGGATCATTTCCCACTACCATTTATTGATCAGATCCTCGAAAAACTAGCGGGAAATAGATTCTTTTGCTTTCTTGACGGGTACTCCGGTTATAACCAAGTGGTAATCCACCCAGAGGACTAAGAAAAGACCATGTTCACCTACCCCTTCGGGATGTACGCGTTCCGAAGGATGCCTTTTGGTCTCTGCAATGCACCCGCGACTTTTCAGCGGTGCATGCTTGTTATATTCTCAGATATGGTAGGTGATTATCTGGAAGTCTTCATGGATGACTTTTCAGTATTTGGAGCATCATTTGACGATTGCTTCCAGCACTTGGTTCACATACTCAGGTGATGCATTGTCGTGAATTTGGTTCTTTCCTGGGAAAAGAGCCACTTCATGGTGCTTGAGGGGATTGTCCTAGGACATCTGATTTCAGAAAAAGGCATCCAAGTCGATCAAGCCAAGGTTAACTTGATCACCAAACTCCCTTTCCTAGCTCGATCAAGGACATTCTAACTTTTCTGGGGCACGTCGATTTTTACCGTTGATTTATCCTTGATTTTCGAAAATCGCGCGCCCCCTGACCACTCTTCTCTCCAAGGATGTACCTTTCAATATCTCCAAGGAATGCACTCAAGCGTTTGAGATCCTTCATGACCGAGTTACCCAAGCCTCGATCCTACAGTCCCCTGATTGGTCTCAACCCTTTGACATCATGTGCGATGCATCTGACTTCGCTGTAGGAGCGATTTTGGGGCAGAAAATTGACGGGAAACCCATGGTCATTTACTACGCTAGCAAAACACTTGATGAGGCTCAGTGTAACTACACTGTTACTGACGAGTCGCCAATTCCGGCTCGTCTTTCAAGCAGCCGTCGAGGAGGATAACTTCTCACCTCCTTTATCTTTGCTGCTTCCTATAGTAGATTTGACTGCTTTCTAGTTGTAATATTTTCCACTTTTTAGCTGTAATATTTCTCGCTTTCTAGTTGTAAAACATCATTCATATTATAAAGTGTTTGCTCTCTCTCTCATCAAATTCATTGTGATTATCTCGCTTTCTAAACAAAAACAACAAAAAAATATAATCGCGGATTTCAAATCGATGTAGTGTCTCTGTGTTGGACCTGGAATTCTTTTTGAGTTTCGGTAAAGTTTATTTTTTGACAGATTTCTTTGCACATCATACTACAACGACGGGTTTTCCAAACTCAAATCTTTTTGTGACGATTTTTCGCTTCAACAGTTCACATCCTTGTTTAATGTGGAACAGCTAGGCATTGAGGCCAATACCCCCATTCTGGTTAGGCAGAGAGTATCTGATGAGGACAACACTATTCTAACCTAGGCAATCACTTTAGAGGAGGTCAAGGCAGCGGTGTGGTCAATTGGAGTCGACAAAGAGCCGGGGCCTGACGGATTCAACGCAGGCTTTTTATAGGGCGTGTTGGGGAATCATCGATCAGGACAATGGCTGTGGTTAGTTTCTTTTTTGTTGGGGGAGGAATGGTTCGTGAACTTAACTACTCATTCCTCACTCGTCCCCAAAGCTGGTTGCGTGAATTCATTGGGGGAACTTAGGCTGATTGCATGTTGCAACCTGCTCTATAAAGTCATCACAAAAATCCTTGTTGGTAGGCTATCAAGAATACTACCAAGGCTCATTGAGCCCAACTAAGGGTGTTCATTCATGGGAGGAAATTGACTGATTGTTCCCTTATGGCTATGGAGTTCATGCATGGGTTTGATTCAAGGAAAAAGATGTGTATCGAGGCTGACATATCGAAAGCCTTTGATAAGATAAAGAGGACATTCATTTATAAGCTTTTGGGGATCATGGGGTTTGATAACCAATGGATCTATCAGATAAAATAATGCATTGATGGGCCTTGCATTTCCCCGCTAATCAATAGCATATTGGTGGGGTTCATCCACACTTCTCGGGGGCTTAGGTGGGGGGACCCCCTCTCCCCCCATACTCTTTGCCTTGACTATGAATGCCCTTTTATTATTACTGGAAGTCCAATGACAATCGGGAAGACTAAGGAAGCTGTAGATCCGTGGGGTGGAGTTCCCTTCACATCTTTTTGCTGACGATGTTTTGATTTTTGCTCGGGGAGATACAAGATCGGCTGCTGCTATCCAAAGAGCTTTGCTTGCCTTCGAGGAGATATCTGGCCTCTCACTTAACGTGAATAAAAGTAGAGTTTACATATCCAAGGGAGTTAGAGAGCGGATGGGGGTATGCTTGGGGCTAGGAATTCTAAATGGAAGGCTTCCAACTACCTATTTGGGCACCCCCCTCTTCCCCATATCAACCAGGACCTCTCCCTTCCAATGCCTTGTTGATAAGGTGAAGACAAACATTGGGAGGTGGAGCACGAAACTTCTATCTCGAATGGGCAGGGCTTAGCTCATTCGATGGGTTATTGAGGGGCATGTTAACTTGTGGCTGGAGGCCTTCGTCATTCCTTGCACTACACTGAAGAAGCTCATTAAGATGGAGTCAACATATCTTTGGGGTGGAAAAGTCCACCTTCTAAGTTGGAGGGAAGTTTGTCTACTTACCAATGAGGGAGGCTTGGGAATTAGACACCTAATGGATCTTGATTTTACCAGGAATATGGGTGAACTAAATGAGGCATGCATACGACATCAACTATTTTCACTCTAGAGTTGCGATTAAGGGATCATGATGCTGGAATCATATAAGGGGTCATTTGGATAGAATTAAAGAGTGGTTTTGGGATTAGGCTAATGGAAATTGGGGTTGGCCAAATAAAGAGGACATGTGGGATCCCGCTAGGCTACAACGAGAGTGTATGCCTGTTAAGACCCGTGCTGTTTGAGCCTTTTAAGACGTATGGATTGTAGGTCAGACGTCTAGACACCTTCCCAGACATTTGGAAATCGAAAATTTTAAGTATAATCTCGCGTCTGCGTGCGTGCTGCGCGCAGGCAGTACACTTCCCTCGTTTTCTTCTTCTCTCTCCTTCCGCCCCAACGAAACCCGAAACCCACACCCTTATATAAGGCCCCCTCCTCTCCCTCATTCCACCCCTACTTCCCAGCCACTTTCCTCCTTCCTCCAGCGAGTGCAGCAGAGCGAGAATAGCAGAGAGGAGCGGCGTGAGGGGAGAGGAGCAGCGAGAGAGAGAGAGTAGCTTGCGAGCTTGCGTGGGAGCTCGTCGGTGAGCTTACGGCCAGAGCGGAGCGTGCGCAAGGCGGAGGAGTACGTCGGGGAGGTCCTCGACACTGCTGCAATTGGAGCAGCAGGCGAGAGGACGCGGCACGGCCACACACTGTGAGAGAGGGCGGAAGCAGGTTCTGGTTCTAGGATTTTCCTAGAATCAGACGTCTGGAGTGACCTCCAGACGACGGTGCGGACGTCTGAGGAGGAGGCCTCGCGAAAGTACGTCTTCTTTGCAGATACGACCATGCAGGCTGCTCCGCCGATGCACTGTTTCATGCCTGATTTGAGAAGATTCGATTACGCATGCAGGCTTCGCTTCGAAAAGGCGTGGGACACGCCCTCCCACGCATTTCAGACGTCTGAGTGACCTATTAGACGACGGGAAGTGCTTCCAGATGTCCGGAGAGGTAGCGGATGTCTGGAATTGGGTCCAGATGGTCAAGTGAAGTTCCTGGATGTCTGAGGAGTGGCGCAGGACTTGATGTATGGCACTGGATACTTTTAAGACGTTTGGAAATTGTTTCAGATGTCTGACTTGAGTCAGAAACACTATTTTTGACCCGTTTAGGGTCTGTTTGAAGTCTGATTTCCATAATTAAGAGACCGATGTTTCCCGTATAAATTCCTCTACTTGTTAGAAGACTTTTTATACTGTTCTGAGTATTCTCTTGTGATTGATCCTTGTGATAGGACTGGTTTCCGTTGTGGGTTTGGGGCTTGCTGAGGCACGTGAGTCTGCCGTTCAAGCCCCATTCTCCTGGGTTTACTGGTAGAGTGGCTTCCCCTTAATTTAAGTAAAACTTAAATGCATGTGTGGAATGAATAATTAGAACCTAGGATGTGGCATGAATCCTAGGATTAGAAATACTGGAATGTCTGTATTGAATGAATGAATTGCAGTCTTGAATGAGTAGATAGAATAATAACAAATGCCTGTAATTGAATAACAGTTGCCTGCGAAATATGTAGTACTTGTGCTAGTTAATTGTTGAATGTAATTTTCCTGTCGCACACATAATATGAGCTGCATGTATATAATTTGAAAATAGAAAGGTGAATGTTGGAAACACGAGCTATCTGTGAATAAACTGGATATGGAAATGTGAATGATAGAATTACCAGTTGCATGTGTATAACATGAGAATGGAAATAGAAATGATGAAACCTGGTATGGAATGACATGAGAAATATGAGCATGAACCCTACGGGGAATTAGGAGTAGAACTCCTGGAAATAAATGGAATGGAACTGGAAATGTGAGTGGGGAAGTGAGTTGGCCCTTGAGTATGGAGTATCAAGGAGAGCGACTGTCTCCCCTGTTTAGTACAGAGTAGAGCTAGCCACCCTTGGGTTGGGACTCGGGGTTAGGATTGGCCACTCTGTACCGACTTCTTGGCCCTTGCGTACACAGTACCGGGGAGAGCTACTAGTGTAGGAAGAGAGCTAGCCACCCCACGGGGCCTGGGGTTCAGCTCGCCACCCTACACCGACTTGTTAGGCCCACTGGGCAAACTAGGGTAGTCAAGCGAGGGCGCGCGGATTGTGGAGGGGCGAGACCCCTGTTTGGTTCTTAGGGGCTAGACCCCTGTTATTGAGAGGGCTATGCCTTATATTGGTTCTGTGCTGTGCTTTGGACGCACCCGCTAACAGAAACGACTAACCGCGTGCCAGTGCAGGGTAGCTACCCGCGCGCTTATTGCGCGTGCCGTAGTCACAGTTACGTCTGTTCGTGACCTTGGGGTGGTTGACTAGGTGTAGGACCACCACGAGGGACTCTCTCGGCCAGGAGAGCACCACGTGCGACTTCTACTCTTCGGAAAAGACTGCAATCAAGATCATTCTCACGAGGAACATTCGAGATCAAGAAAAAGACCTGATAAATAAACCAAGTGGTGAAAGAAAGAATAATTAGTTAAAGAAAGAAAGAAATTGGAAAACAACAGCTACCTATCCATCTTTACTACTTTAGTTAGTTGGTTGCCACTCTACTCAGCATTTGCTGACGTTTTGTACTCATAACCCTTTTTAGGCCCAAGTGTTGAGCAGCCAGAGCCTACGGCTGCAGAGGGTGCTGGGCCCAGTAGAGCCCAGTAGTTGTAACTTTCTGTTGTACTCCCTTTCAGTTGTAATGAGTAGTTCTTGCACCTCTGTACTCTGACATTTTGTACTTTATATTCCTGTACCTGTTTACTTTATATTATTGTGGTGGTGTGTACTGTAGTAGTTTTACTTCTTTACTGCTGTACTTTTGTTACTGTTAGTTGCTTAGTATAGTGAATGTGGTTTACTTTCCTACTTTTTGGTTACTTTCTCGTTGGACGATTGGGTCTTGGCATCAATCGAGTCGATCCAGTATCGTGTCCTGTAGGGATTCAGGAACTGGGTCGTAATAATGTCCGAATGCAAGTTCATTTGGGCCAAAGGCCATGTTCCAAAATGATCCTAATGTGCATTTTTGGCTTTTAAAGGGAAATTGCTGATGAAAGACAAGTTGATCAAGTGTGGGAATCGGATTGATCCTTCGTGCTTCTTATGCAAGAGGGAGGAGGAGGATACAAGTCACGTTTTCTTTCAATATTCTTACCGAAAGGAGGTTTGGATGGACACTTTGATCAAGCTTAACCTTCGATCTTGCCTTGGGGACTCTATTCAGAGAATCTTGGATTGCACAATGATCTTTGGGATAGATAAATTGAGGCTTAGGAAGGCGAGAAGCAAAAAGCTGAAAAAGCTCAGGGGCTTGTTAAAGAGTGTAGTTTAACACTTTGCTACACTGTTTGGAGCTTGTGAAACGAGAGAAACAAAATACTATACTTGAATGAGCAAGTTTATGAGATGGGTCTTGTAGAATCCATCTTAAAGGCTCTGTATCATGTGAACTAATTCTTGCATTGTGTCGAGGTACTTCCCTTCACTTTGATGACCCTGGTAGACACCCATACTCGCGCCTGTGCAGATGAATTTGACTAACACAACCTTCTACTCGATTCGGGTCTCCGCTGGAGGGCGGCCTCCCCTACATGATTATACATACACCCAACGGATCCGTGGCAGAGTCTGCTACGGCGAGAAGGCGGCTTCGATCTCGAGATAAGGGAGAGTAGGATGGTTGGGTCTCTGATCCAACGGTGTACGCCCCTCAACCACGCAACGAAAAAGCACGAAAAATTAAACGTCTCATTCCGCATCAGGTCAAACCCGAGGTGCCTCCCTTGCAAAATGGCCAACCCCCTTCGAGAGAAACCAGATGGTCCGGCAATCGAGCCCCGCCACGCTCTCCCCTTCCCTTTGTCTCCTCGTGCTCTCTCCTTCCTCACATCCGGCGCGCCGATCTCCCTCTCCACGACCCGCGAGGGCTCCTCGGGGACCCCTCGAAGCTCCTCTCCTTCCCCGCGCGCCTCCGCTCTTCCCCATTCCCGCCGTAGGTACGTGCACGCCGACCTCCTCGCGCACCGCGGGAGCGCGCGTTAGGGTTTGGTACGGAAGTGTGGGGGTGCTCGCAAATCGAGTGCGATGCCCGGTGACAGGGTTTCCCGTGTCCTATTTCTGGGAGGTGGTGTGGCGGGTCTCGTGCCCATGGGGTCGGGTGGAACCGTGTGGTTTTGAGAGGTTTATAGTGATCTGTCCTTTGATCTCAGAATGAGGGGGTTGGATTTGATGTGGAAGGCCTGGAGATGGGAGTTTGGGACAAGGGTTCGATGCGGGAGCTTCGGGATGATGGCATTGGTGGTAGATTGACCCTTTGTGCGATGTCCTTGGCTTGATTGGCTCCGGAGTTTGGGGGTTGGCTTCGGTTGAGTGTCGTCGATGATGTTGTGCGTATGCTGATGGGAATTCGTTTTGCATTTTGAGATGGAGCCTAAGGACTTTTCTATGCTCGTCAGCTCAGAAATTCACGAGTTTGTTAGTAATGCATTATGATCCAGCTGTCTCAGTGTCTATTAACTCTGATTCATGTTGATTCCGAAAATGTATATGGGCCGTGCGGAAATTTTGCATACTAGCTTGCTATTTGCCTATGGAAGTGCTTATGGAAGAGTTCCCATGCCACTTTTGCATTCAGGCCCTATTTGATTGATCTAAATTGGGAAAGGATTTCATACCCTTGACTGCATTGTTTGATAATGTAGACCATGCATGAGGTACTTAAGATTGACTAATCTACCTGGTACTTTTTGCTGGCATTTTTTCTCTTTGATCAACTTGGTCATGCCAAATTGTCGGTTTGATTCAACATTCATTTGAATTCCGAGTCAGTAAAACAATGAGGATTTGCTTGTTTTGGTTAGTTGCATGGCACAAATTCACTAGACTGGTTTTCCATTCAATGCAAGCATTTTACTTGCCTTGATAGCACTTAGTGAAGTTATTTCCAACCTTGTGGTCCCAAATTAAATGCTAATTTCATTCTTTCTTAAAAAAAAAAGACTAAGTTGGGAATGGAATTATCAAATTCTGCTTTCTAAAAAAAGGTCTTCTGCAGCAAATACCACTATCAAACAATGTAATATCATTGCAATGATGCTTAGCCTACAATAGCTGACTCATTTATGACCAAGCACCAATGGGACATAGCTTGAATGAAATGGCATTTTGTGACTGGTTGAATTCTCTCTCTCTCTCTCTCTCTCTCTCTCTCTCTCTCTCTCCAAGTAAGAATTTAAATTGCTGGATTATAGCCTGAGCCGTTCATGAAGCCCTAGCTGCTAGGTGTGAAGAAATGATAGAAACTTAAACAAACCTTTCAGCATATTAATGCAGCAATGACTTTACCTTAGCACTTATCCATGAATTTTCTCCTTTCTTTAAGCTATGGTTTTTGCAATTAAATGTATCTGTAGATATCCTCTTATACATGCTTTGGTTCCTGCTGATCTAGTCTTGTTGTTGCAGTTCACCAAGTACAAACGGATGGCTATGATAGATGAGCCGTTATATCCTATAGCAATATTAATAGATGAGCTTAAAAATGAAGACATTCAGCTGCGGTTGAACTCCATTAGAAAGCTTTCAACAATTGCAAGAGCACTTGGTGAAGAAAGAACTAGAAGAGAATTGATCCCATTCCTCAGTGAAAACAATGATGACGATGATGAGGTGCTTCTTGCAATGGCAGAGGAATTGGGTGTTTTTGTACCATATGTAGGAGGTGTAGAATATGCACATGTATTGCTTCCTCCACTAGAAACACTTTGCACTGTGGAGGAAACTTGTGTTCGAGAGAAAGCTGTGGAATCTCTGTGCCGCATTGGGGCCCAAATGAAAGAAAATGATCTGGTAGACTGGTTCATACCACTGGTCAAGGTATAAGTATCATTGTTTTCATTGGCATTTATCAAATTTCACCGTTATATGAAAGTTATAATCTCTCATCTTTTTATCATTCCTTTCTATTTTTGTTTAGTCCAAACCTTAAATCAACTCATTTTATTTCTTTTCATGCTTTGCCCATTTGTTTTAGAGGCTTGCGGCTGGCGAGTGGTTCACTGCTAGAGTTTCCTCTTGTGGACTATTTCACATTGTCTATCCGAGTGCAACAGAGCTGCTTAAAACAGAACTGAGGGCTACATATAACCAATTGTGTCAAGATGACATGCCAATGGTGAGGAGATCAGCTGCAACAAACTTGGACAAATTCGCTGCCACAGTTGAACCGAACTATCTAAAAACAGACGTTATGTCAATGTTTGAGTATCTGACACAAGATGGTATATAACTGCAGTTCAAAATATTTCTTTACAATTTTCTTTTCTGTTATACATAGTTAAATGTTTAGGTTGTTCCTAACTCTCATTTGAATTTTTCCTTGACTAGAACATTTTCTCTTTTTTTACATCCTGGCGAGTGATATCATACATTTATCTATGAAGTTAAGTGCAAATTGGTCATTGTAATTATCACTTTTCCTATATGCCAGAAAGATCAGTTTGACATACTCTCTCTTAAGAAATCGAAGATTGTAGGATGAAAGTCTGTGAGATTGCTTTGATTTCAGATCTCCCAGAAAAAAAATGCAGAGTATCCTGTTGCTCAATGACATTTTTCAAGGTTTTGTTTTCTGATGCTGAAGTTCCCTCCAAATTTAGTTCTAGATTTGGTTCTAAAATTGTATCATTTGTATTTCATTTATCATTGTGAAATAGGTTACTCTTGACTGCTACCAACTGTGTGTCTTGATGATAACTCCATAACGAAGGATTCAAATGCATATATTTAATGTGGGAAAGATTTAATTTTTCTTCCTGTTTATGGATTCAAGTGTGGGAAAGGGCTTGGTTGTTGTTGTGATGGATTCAAGTGCATCGTGACCTATGAAAGAGGTGGGGAAGCATTACCTGTAAGGTGTTTGCTTATTTTATCCGTGATGCAGTTGTGTTGTCTATTTGTCAGAATGGTGCAAAGTATCATTGCGTAATCATGATTGATATGATTGCAGCACTAGATTGTGACTGAGTACCTATTCATCGATTTGGAAAATAAGGATGATAGCTTGTATCTACACTGTCACATAAATATCTTCTCTATACACAGCATGCATACAATGAGAGATGAGATGATTAACTGTAATATTAAATCTATGTGTTGGCTAATTAAGTGCAACCAGGATAAGCAACTTCACCTGCATGCATGCAAGAAATGCCCCAAATAACTTGAGCAGTATGTAAAAAGACAGTATAGACTTAAGCAGGATGTATCTTGCTTCTTTTTGTCTCTTGTCAGGGCATCTTGCCCAGGCTTTCAATGAGTGCCTATGCTTTGCAGCAGAATTTGGAACTATTTCTAGAATGGTATACTTATAAATGATGACAACTAGCTAGACTATTAGATTTAGCTTTAGCAGCTGCATTTGACTAGAATTGAGCCATTCATGTCATCTTGCTCTGCCAAGTGCCTGATACTCAATCAATTCAGTGCCTTTATTCCCTTCAAAGAATTCACTGCCTTCACTTTGTTATCTATGGCTTTCATCAATATAATTCTACACCAATCCTTTTCCAAACTAAAAGCACTAGGACTATCTTCATTTTCTTTCGCCAATAATTGTCATGACACTAGGGGGAGAAGCTGATGCTTTAGTTAGTTTATCATAGCATGACATTGTACTTGCTTGTTGACCTGCTGACATTTTGATGTGTAAATCTGCTTATAAAGGCCACACTCTTTGACAACATTGAGCATTTTTCCCCTTTTAGTAAAGCACAAAGGTACATTTTCTTCTTATGTAAGCTTTAACTTCATTTTCTTTTTGTAGATCAGGATTCTGTAAGGTTACTTGCTGTTGAGGGCTGTGCAGCTCTTGGAAAGCTATTGGAACCCCAAGACTGTGCAGCACATATCCTTCCTGTTATTGTGAATTTCTCCCAGGTACTTGTCATTTAGAGGGATGTGTGCTCTTTGGTCATGTTGCTAATGGATTTGCTTCTCTACTCTACAAGGATTGATGGAGAGAATTTTTAGTGTCTTTATTTCACCTTGTACAGGATAAATCCTGGAGAGTCCGTTATATGGTTGCAAATCAATTGTATGAGCTCTGTGAGGCCGCTGGGCCTGAGCATACTAGGTACAACTTTTATCTGTATAATTTACGATTGTCTTTGTTGAGGGTAACCAGATTGCACAGGCATATGAAGGGCACTGGATGTTAAGAAATTTAGCTTTCAACATTTAAAAGTTGAGAAATCACATGTTAGACATACGTAGTTTCTAGACAGTTCTAGTTATTGCTTTGGAAATTTTTAAGCAGTCCTTTTTGTCAATGCTACCTTTCCAGAAGTTGCTCTTGGTATTTTGCCAGGAGCAACGTAACTTTTTATGGAGATATACATGCAACATGGCAATGGATTGATTTTTTGAGATCACATGGTGTTTAACATGAATCTGGAAAAAATGTTGCATTTTGCACTATTTTCAAGATAACTCGGAATGAAATCTATGGTAGTTGACCTTTTCAAAAAAGAATCTACAGTAATTGAATATTTGATTTTTTTTGGAGAAGGTTGTGAGCAAAATTCCTTACCTTTATGAAGTTTCCTATTATATAAGATGAGTGAACACCGTAACATGTGATGTTATACTCATTACAGCTCATCAGATCTTGTGTTTAGGATGTGATGTTGTACCCATCACAACCTTTTGGTCATTGTGTTCTCTATTTGTTTTCCTCGCATGAAAATGAAATTCGTAGTAGCCTAGAAAATTGAGGGGTGCATCTCTTGTCTTTGTGCTCATATGGTTAATGTAGGCAATTAAGGTCCTGATCATGGGAAAATGATGCAAGAAATCCTTTTATAAAAATAGAA
Organism: Thalassia testudinum; assembly: GCA_037157565.1. NCBI lineage: Eukaryota > Viridiplantae > Streptophyta > Magnoliopsida > Alismatales > Hydrocharitaceae > Thalassia > Thalassia testudinum. The sequence goes on along the minus strand of JAZHRO010000038.1, from coordinate 12,560,085 downwards.
AGAAAACTGAGAAACAAATTAAAAATGGAATGTCAATGTGTAAAATGACGACTTCTACGGTGATGGTGGACTTGAGCGATCTCTTGAATATATGAGTAGAAGAAAACCAACAATATAATGGTCTCAGCCTTCTGCTACAAGTTGAAGTGATGAACTGATTGAAGTGTTATCCATCATCAGTCAAAGAAACACTGTTGAAGACCTTTTGAAAGGCTTGGCATTTTGTTGTGGGCAACTTTTCTACTTCAAAAGTGATGGGAAAGGTGTGGCACCAAGCAAAGGGAACCTCTAGGGTGGTGATTATATCGAAGAATATTCTGCATAAGAAGACTTCCATAAACCTTGGTTTCCAGATCCTCTCATCCAAGCATGGCATCAAAGATGGGTCAAGGTCTATGTGGGTGTGCAACTGGAAGCTATTGCTGTTGTGAGGGTTTTTTTGCATCAGTTCTCCATGTCTTGTTTGTGGGTTTGTGGCTATTGCTTTGGGTAGAGTAGGAGTAGGAGGGAAGATTCTTGTGGGGTAGAGGCTGCCTCTTCTATTTGTGGTGATGGATAAGGAGGGAATAATGGTTGCTGCTTTCATATATGGTGGGCCAATGGTAAGTGATTCTTGAATTTCATTAACAAAGTTGTGGTGCAAGGACACAAGGTTACAGGCCAGTAGGAGATTGCATCATCTTTGTCTACTCATTTCAGGCAATTTACTTAGAGAATCCCAAGGGGAGGTGGTTATTGACTGGTAGGGGATGTAATAGACTTAAGAATGATGGGTTGAGGCTTTAGTATGACCTTTCTCTAAAGTGGAACTGAAGCAAGAAATCATGGCTTTAATGAAGGGGGATGGATCCCTCAGGACCAAATGGTTTCCTATTTTGTTCTTCAGGGAATTTTGGAATGTGTTGGCATGGGGTTTTTTGTTAGTGTTTTAGGATTTTTATTATGGTATTTAGGGTTTTGAGAGATTGAACAAATCCCTCGTCTTTTGCTTCCTAAGATTTGGCATCAAGAGTTGTGGATTATTAGCTACTTCTGCTTCTGAGCACGTTGTTTCTTATTGTTGCCTGGGTTTTTACTAACAATCTTAGAGTTGTAGTTGACAATCTGATTAGCCTTGTACATGTAACTTTAATTCCTGGTTACTGGTGCAGAGTCATTCATGTGAAACGTGGATTTTATGGGAATTTCTAAATCAGTTGCGGATTCAAGGGATGAAGATGTACATTACTATTAGCTCATTCCTAGTTTCAGTTAATGGCAAATGGAGGGGGGATGGACTCAGCCATAGAGGGGTGTCAGACAGCATTGCCCATTGGTTGTATTGCTGTTTGTCTCGGTGGTTGACACCCTTCCAGTTTGTTCCTTCGTTGCTTGTGAATGGGGAGTCATTTAAGGGATAGAGCCTGGGAGGTTCTTCAAGTCTCCTTGCTATTCTGCAGTATGCAGACAGTCTTATGTTTTTTTAGAGGGTTCACTCATTGGAGGATTGTGTGCATCTTGTCGTGCAAGTTCTCAAGGGCAGTCTAGCAGCAGGTGGGCATCCTGGGCTGTTCGGTGAAGTCTATGGATGAACTTTTGGCGGCCTTCAGAGGTGATGTTCAGGTTGATGGCTTGGCTTGGATCAAATATGCTGCAATTTTGTGGTCTATTTGGCCACATCATAATAGGGTGTTTCTCTGGGGTGATTGAGCCTGGGTCAAAAATTTTGTAAAGGAGGTTTTGGCTTTGTTTGCTTTCTAGTCTCAAAGTTTGTAATTTGCTTCCTCATGAAGAAATGAAGTGGATGGCTAGTGACCTCCAATGACCATCCTTTCCCTCCCCAAAAAAAACTTTGGCTTAGGAACTTTTTTATCCTGCTGGATCTATTTGGAGACTTATCTAGGTTTTGAATAAATAGGGTGTAGTCATCTTTTGTGGCCTTTGGGATGGGTGTTGATGGGGCAGATCAGTGTGTGAGAATTGTGTGGGCACCTTTGGGTAGACTACCCTTACTTTACCTTGGATTGTCACCTTTAGACAGAGACTTGAGGATTTTTGATTGGGCATTGGTATTGAAGGGGTAACGTTTTGAAGCGGTTTTGTTGTAACGGGATGATCATCCAATAATTATGATTGGCTCTTCCTCTTTTCAAAAAATCACTATACCGCTAAAAAAATACTAAAATATGACTTTCTGCCAGTTGGCAATGTGGATACTGTAGATCAGACTAGGGGCATAAACCCCTAATTCAAGAGTTGGTGCCTGGGCCATCCTGGTTCTTAGGTGTTAAGAGGGACCAACGTGATTTTGATAGAGCAAGGCTGCTTGGTTTTGGTAGAATAAGATCGTGCTGTATAAAATAGTTATGTGGAATATCTTATTGGCATTGAAAGAGCTATGCATATGGTGAGTCTTAGAATTTCTTTTATAGTTGCCATCATCTTGCTTCTCTGCATTTTCACCTGTCATTTTGTGTTCTCCATGTCTAAAAACAACCTATTTGCAGTGGATTGCAATTTTTTTTCCCCGATGGCACATGCATCTCAACAAATTCATATCATATAATAGCTTCTGAAAGTACCCCTTGAGAAAATACTCTTTAAAGTAGTCTAGTTATAAGCTAACGTTGAATTTGTAGAGCTGATCTGGTGCCTGCATATGTGCGGCTTCTCCGTGACAATGAAGCTGAGGTAAGAATAGCAGCTGCTGGGAAAGTGACGAAGTTTTGCAGAATCTTGAGTCCACAGCTCGCGATTCAACATATTCTTCCTTGTGTGAAAGTATGGATGTATTTTTTAGTGACTTTGTCCCTTTGGGTTTTTGATGATCGATTTTTTGCATCCCCTCTATTGTGCTTACATTTTAGTATACAAATCCAGGAGTTGTCTTCAGATTCTTCACAGCATGTTAGGTCTGCTCTAGCTTCAGTAATTATGGGAATGGCACCAGTTCTTGGAAAGGTTTGTGGAGCATAATTTTGGATGCTTATTAACTTTATTCATAACTTGAATAATTTTTTTGCTAAGTTTCTGTTTCATCACATCACCCCCACTGGAAATGATGCACAGAGTTATCTTTTTCCCAACAGCCTTCTGCAACCCTAAAATAGAAATCTCATAATAAGCTTTTACTTTTATCTCATAAATTGTCCTGGATTAGGTGAATCATCAATTTTTTTTTTTCTTAAATAAAGTGAAATTCTAGACTGAGACCACGAGTGATTTAAACTGCTTTTCCTTGGTTAATTCATTTTATACAATGTAATGCTGGTATGCTAGAAGAATTGGTTTTGGATGTTGGTATCCTACATAAGGACTTAATGTTGATTGATGCAGATGTCAATACTTGGTATTTTGTGATGCACTTACCAGTTGTTTATGAACCTACAACGTTTCCATAAAAAATTCTGGGCTCATTTTTTCATACGATATTTATGAACCTTCTCCTGTTTCGTTTACCAGCTGTAATATAAATGATCATACCACTATGTGGCTTGGCCAAGACTCATCATTATTTGGCGTTTGCAGGATGCAACAATTGAGCAACTACTTCCTATTTTTCTTTCTTTACTGAAGGATGAATTCCCTGATGTCCGTCTCAATATAATCAGCAAGCTTGATCAAGTGAATCAGGTGATTATCTTTATTTGTCTCATCAAAGACGTCTGAAATAAAGTTCCATCAAAACTGTGTTATATTCAAATCTGATATTTCTGCTTCCAATTGCCGTCTTTCATTTCCATAAATATGATGAGTTGTTCTGTGATATTTTATAGGTCATAGGAATTGATCTGTTGTCACAGTCACTATTACCAGCAATTGTCGAGCTTGCAGAAGATAGACATTGGAGAGTCCGGCTAGCCATAATTGAATACATTCCACTACTAGCTAGTCAGCTGGGTATGGGATTCTTTGATGATAAACTTGGTGCACTCTGCATGCAGTGGTTGGAAGATAAGGTATATAAGATGCGTGAAATTTACTTTGTTTTGTTTTCTGAAAAGAGTGAAATTTACTTTTTGACAGTAGCTGCCTAGGCGTGGGCTTTTTTCCATACATCAGAGACATACTATGTGACAATTTTTTAAAGGATTTTACATAGATATTTCTGCAAACATTCACACCTACATATATACACCCATCTTTTCCATGTTTACACTGATACCCCTGAAATCTTCTTGCCCTTTCAATGCACTTCCATCAATGTTGCCAAAAAAAAAAGCATTGAATTTAACGGCATTGGGCTAAATGCAAAAATATTTTTCAAAAGCACCCTTTCTTCCCTTAATCTATCTTTCCCCCAGCGTCCTCTTCCTCATCCCCCTATTTTTCCTTCCTCCTTTAACTGGCCTCCTTCCTCCAACCACCTTGTCCCACCTCCATCCTAACCCATCTTTCCTCCTCCACTCGTCATTTGCTTTGCTGGAATCAAGTAGTGAAATATACCTAAAAAAGACTCAGAACAAATACATGAAATTAAAATCCCTGATCCTTACTATCAGCCATGCACCACTTCCTGGGAACCTCACCTCAAATAACTCACTGTTGAGCACCAACCTCTTTTATGCCCCTTCTCCTCCTAGAACTCCATGGAGGAAACCAGCTATCTGCTCCCCCTCTCCTCCCCACCTCAAAGGCAATCATTGGATCTTTTTGAATGATCATGTAAAAGCGTGAATTTCTCCTTAGGGATCCATCCCCCCTGCCGTACTCACGATCTGTATGCTTTTGCACATTGCTGAGGTGGTAACATGCAAGGAGGAGCCATAATCAGAAGCGCTATTCCAAGTTCTGTCACACCTTTTTATGATCGGTTCCTAGAGAACTGTGAGGTACTTCACACAGGGCATCTTCATTGGTCTCTGATGTATATAGATAAAGAAATATGCAGAGAAGGCAATGACCCTTTATCTATCATAGTAGGTTCAAACCTCCCAATAATGGCAACTCTTCTTTATGGAACATTATAAGACTTGAAGTGCCCATTTTGGAATGTCATTACTGCTCTGTTGTGTACACTATCGAGGTTAAGGAACGCCAGCTTTGTAAGAGACTCCAGAATAGTCCATGGGCCTTCCATCTTGTTCCTTGGAATCAAGTAGGAACAGGTGAGTCAGGCTATTGAGAGAGTGAAACCACTCAAGAGAATTGCTCAAATGTCCATGTAGTTGAAGCTTTTCATATTGAGACTCAAATATTGTAAATGAAATGGCCCCTCGCAGACATCACCTTCATCTGTAGAAGGAAACCTATGTGGCTGATTGGATTGCAGAGTGCCGGTGGTGGAGTTCCTCATTCTATTGATCAATGAACTCCTCCATCAGATCTGTTTCTTAAGGTCATCATAGTTCCTTGTTTTGATGCTCCTGAAAGTCTGAAAGTTCCCGAGTCTCTTTTCTATGTTTCTAAGAATGCAATGCCTTGGTGTATCACTGGCTTCACATATTATCAAATCATGCAAGTTGTGTAAGTGCTCCATATTTGGAAGGGAAAACCTGCTCGTATGTCCTCTAGTCGTCTAGTGTCTGGAGATGCCAGAGTTTCCCAATGTCTTTGGTAAACACTCCGTACCCTTGTATACCTAAAGCTTAGGTAATTTCTATTGTACATATTAAAAACCAAAGTCACACCTATTTGATAAGAGTTCCCCTCATATTTAGCATCCTCAGCAGCCTTAGTGTCTATAGGCCTCAAAGGGAAGCTGTCTGGTTGTGTGACATGAACAGAGGTTTGATGGGTTGTTTGGACCTAATTAAGCTATTGCCGGATGGAACTAATGAGTAGTTCTTCTCTTTGCCAAAGATATGCAGGAGGAGGATGGAAGGCAGAGAATGGTGAGCTAGGTGATTTGGGAGAAGGATAAATTAACAAAAAAAATAGAGCATTTGCAAAATTTCATTGTGTTTTTTTTCCAAATTGGGGGGTAGGAGGGTCACATGAGATTACTGTCTCCTGTATCAGTTACTCAAAAGCAACAACCATTACAAGGAAGCCCATAGGGCCTTCAAAGAGTCCACCTGCTACAAACATTTTCAACAAAAGCTCTTTCCCACCGGAAAATAACTCCATTCTGCTGCATCCAGATGACTCATGAAACGAAGAGAGAGATTCTTTCTTGATCTGAATGGCCATCTTCTAAAGCTTCTCCGAAAATCAGTGGTTGAAGACGTATCTAACCAGCTTATGTGATATCTCTCTCAGACTTCACATGTAAAAGGACAAGTGAAAAATAGGTGGTTGCAATGTTCCTTGCTTTTCCCATAACGAGAATAAGTGGGGTCTGGTTCTATCTCCACCTTCAACCTGTAAGTCTTCATCTCTAGCCTTTCTCCACACAACTGCCACCCAAAAAGCTTAATTTTCAGAGGCATTTTCTGCCTCCAAATAAGCTGCAATCTTTGGAAAGCGCAACTTTAATACCAGTATCCACATGTGATAGAAATGTATAGGCCATCTTGACAGAAAAAATCATCCTTGTTCCGAGCCCAGGAGTCATTGTATATTAGTCTAAAACTGGTAAACTTAATTACTCTTTCATTAGATGCCAGTGGAGGGGTATTCAAAGATGCAAGAAATTTTCATGGGTACCAATGTAGATATGAAGAGGCAGGGTTATACATTTAATTATAGATGTTTGTAAGAACATTATGTCTTGCCCCATTTTTCAAATGGGATACTAATTTGACCAATATGGTTTCTTGTTTTATTTTTTTGCTATTTATAGATTTTTTTTTCTTAGAGAGATTGTATTACTCAAATTCTGACAACTGTTGGTAATGGGGAGTCTAGGGAGCGAGCACATGCAATCGCATCAATTGGCTAGCAAAATGAGCCGGAAGTGTGCCAAAACCTCAAGTTTGTCTCTGTCTCTAACTTATAGATTGTGTTGGGATTTTTAGGGGATAAAAATGATTTCTCTTATTGATTAAAGAGAGGCCTTAGCCCTCTTTATATAGAGGGAGGCAAGGGCATACATGAAAATATACTGATGACTTAAAAATAGTAAATAAATAATTAAATAACTAAGTAATTTATTTTCTAACAGGCTAACAATCCCCCGCAAGTTAAGATGTGAGAGATGGTGAAGACTTGGATGCTTAAGGTAGTGGAGATCAACTCTTGTCGACGTGGTAATCCATTCTTCGTGTCTTCAATCCTGGGTGTCTCTTCTTGTACGCCCTAATAGAGCTAGCTAATGCTTGATTTTTCTTCTGGTGTGTGAAAGCAATGATTGATGTGCTAGCGACATGCTGCCGATATGGTCCTTTTTCGAAATAAGGCATATTGACATGAAATTAATTTCGATATACAGGCGTATCACCGGTATATCGAGGTTGTCGATGATATGCTGATGTCGTGCCGATACCGGTGCTGATGGCTGCAGTTGCTGCTCTTGTTGGCTGTTGCTCCTGCAGCTGGTGGTCCTGTTGCTCCTGCAGGCTACATTTTCTACCTTCTGCTTGGTGGCGGTGTGACGATGACGATGGGTCTTGACTCTTGAGTCTCAGTGGTGGTGAAGTGACACTGTAGCTCACGAGTCACGACCGGAGAGGGGAGGTGGTGGATTTGTTGCTCTTGCTCATCTCACATATACACAAAAGAGAAGGTGGGGTTTGTTGGTGTCTTGGTGATTGGTATAGCATGTTGACTTTGATTTATGTAATGATTTAAGATTTATGTTTTCATATGTATGGCCTTCTTACATAACCTTTTAAGGTTTGTAGTTAGCAATTTGTGATTTATTTGAAAATTTAATCATTTTAAGTGAATTTAGTCAGCATCCGTCGGTATGGGTCAACACGCCGTCGGCGTGTCCTCGATACAAATAATTTCGGGCTATCGATAACCTTGATAACCTGTCATCGATACATAAGCGTTTCAATGGTATGCCCTCGGCATGCCCACGATACACGCACTTGGAAATTCATCGGCACAACATTGATTTTGGCACTTCAAACCTTGTGTGAGGGTACTGCCTGTATACTTGGCATCTTGAGGTGGCTCCTTTTTTCTTGTTGACGTGGTAGTCCCTTCTTCGTGTCTTCAACCCTGGGTGCCTCTTATTGTATGTCTTCACAAAGCCAGTCAACGCTTGGTTTCTCTTGAGGTGTTTGCGAGTACTACACATACTCTTGACATCTTGAGGATGCTTCCGTCTTTATTGTTTGTCTTCCACTCAAACATATAAGGACTAAACAGAATAGACGTAGAACTTGAAGGGGCTACACACAAAGGCCCCAAAACAAAACAATAAAATGTAAACTTGAAACTCAACTGGACCTAACACGCAAATGACCCACTTTTCCCCTTTTTTCTTCTTTGGATTGAAATCAGAGAGGGAAAGGGAGACCTCTCTTCTTGTTTTGTTGACTCCCTCTTTGCTCCTTTGGAGCACATCGTTGGAAGGCATGTGGCCGATGGGGATGGCCACGTTGTCGTCTTTGACAAGGACCTTGTGGTCTTGGAAGGAAGCATGGTGGTCGTTGTAACGTTGGGAGGTGAGGTATGGCTTGTAGCTGAGGTAGCTGTCGTCGTTGAAGGAGCGAGAGCGACAAGGTTGCATGAGGTCGTGGTGGCGCAGTGGTGGTTGTTGCCACCGCTAGGGTTGGGCGACGCCCCACCAGTCGCTGGAGGCTGTGGTGGCATGGTGGTGGTTCTGATCGGCAACAGCAGTAGTAGCCAATGAAGGATGGAGGACGGCGAGGAGGAAGAATAGAAGAGAAAGAAGGAGATAGGAGATGTGTGGGACATCAGAGAGCCTCTCCGGTGGCTCGCTGGAGTCTCCCTCCCCTCTAGGGTTTCTTCTTCTCTCCTTTTTTCTTTCCCACGAGATCAAACCTGCTCTTATACCATGTTGGGATTTTTGGGGGATAAAAATGAAGGATGAAGGAAGGAGAGGAGGAAGAATAAAAGAAAAAGGAGATAGGAGATGTGTGGGAGAGGAGAGAGCCTCTCCGGTGGCTCGCCGGAGCCTCCCTCCCCTCTAGGGTTTCCTCTTCTTTCTTTTTTTTTTCCCATGGGATCAAATCCGCTTTGGTACCATGTTGGGATTTTTTGGGGATAAGAATGATTTCTCTTATTGATAAAAGAGAGGCTCTAGCCCTTTTTGCATGGAGAGAGGCAAGGGCATGCATGGACATATACCTATGACTCAAAATAGTAAATAACTAATAAAATAACTAATTAATTTATTTCCTAACATATTTTATGCACAGCAGTTTTAGCTTCATGGGAGCCACTGGATGATATTTCTCTCCACTTGCCAGTTGGTGAGAACATTCTCACGTCAGAAGCAATCACCTGATTTAGAAAGTTTGGTTGGGAAACTCCCAATTTTTGGAATTTTTATGATTTCTTCTGATTCAAAAGTTTGGAATGAGGTCTGTCCCCAAAGTCAGAGTGAGGTCTTTCCTGTAAATACTGTGCTCAAGATTTGTCCGTCTTTTTTGAGAGATTTGCTTGGTGCATTTGTATTTGATTAACCAAATGTTTGAGCTTAGATTATATACTTGGCAATTTCTTCCCTAGCTTTATTCTTTCCCATTTTCTACTTCACCAGGCATCTTATCCACGTCTCTGTTATGTTTTGCTACCTCACCAATTGTTATCATGACCGTTGGAACTGCCTAGGACAAATGTTTTTGAGGAAAACTGGTTGTAAAGAATCCTTGATCCTTGGGTTGCCTCCAATATCAGATGATAACTGGCAGTCTGTCACAAGTATACTCAAGCAACCTGCCTGTCAAGATCTCTAAGTTCATTTCTTCTTGAAGCCCCAAGAATGCCTTGGCCCTCAAACAAGGACGACCAAATCCCTTTTCATTTACATCTCTTACACCTGAGGATATGTTTCTTTACCAAAACCATTACTGGTCTGTGTGTCCTTGAGTACGTGAAAGATGAAAATGATAACAAACCACAACTTTGTGTGAAAAGCCAAGTGTTGAATCAGTATTGATACTAAAACCATTTATCAAACCTTTTTCACACTGATGGTGCATTTGTTTAGGAAGCTTGACAAGTTGATTGCTGTTGTGAATCCTGAAACTTGGTTACTGTTCTAGTTAGTGAGAGTGGTCATGCAGTTCTGCAGAGGCTAAATCTCTGTTAAGTGGCAGCTTATCTACTCTTTAGTGGCCAAGTCACAGCGAAATCTCATGAATAGGCTTCTCAGCAAATGCTGGTGGCCAACTCAAACACTTAAATAGGGAGGTTGACTACATGGTTTCTCCATTAAGATGTTAATCTGCCGTTGTTTGTATTTGCACTTAAATCCAAATAAGCAATCTCTCCTAAAAATGTTTGCCATGAAACTCTGACACCTTACCTAGAACATTAATACTTCTCTCTGCATGTCGAAACCACCTCTCTCGTTGCTACACAAGCTATCTCATATCGTATTAGTCTACTTATGTTTTTGATGCTTCCTTGTGTATTTGTCAACCTTTTAGTTTCCTTGCTATTTGTGTATTTTACAACATTTTTCTTTGTAAAAATCTTAGACTGGGTAGGCTTTGGATATATTCATTAGGCTCTAAATGGTGATAGTAATAAGACTATGCTAATTGTTGAGTGTAGGGACATACTTATTATTTTTGTTATTCTTGGGTGTCTTTGTAATTCTCCTAAACCTCTCCAATATAAAAGAAGCTAGGGTTTTTATTGAATAATAAGATGCTTTCTTTTCTTCAATATGGTATTAAAGCAGCGGTCCTAGACCAGTATTCTGATATCCCACCAAATCAGTGATTCAAATGCCGATGGCATGCTGTCGGTAATGGTATTTTTGAAAAATGAGCTGGCCGATCTGGAAATGATGTCGAAATGTCGACGATACGGGCGGCATGCTGGCAAATTCTGACGAGTTGGAGTGCAGTTTGGTGGGAAGATTTGAAATTAGGAAGGCGAGAAGCTGGATTTTGATTCGGATGCACGCACATATGCATGCATGCATACGATTTTTGGGCTTTGATATATCATTTTTTAAGCCGTTGAAACCTTGGGTACGGTCACGATGAAATACTTTTATGTTACACAATTAATATTTTTTAAAATTAATATCATTTGACTATTTATGTGTTCTTTTGTTGGCATGCCCTCGGCATGACTATTGAAAAACGAGCATTTCCACGATGTGCCCTCGGCATGCCCACGAAATGCACACTTAGGATTTCATCGGTACAGCGTCAAAATCAGCATTTCGAACCTTGCACCAAATATCCACTTAAAAGATGATCAAATCACCAACTTGAGGGGTATTTGATCATCAAAAATCAAGATGAAGTAGGGTAGTAGCGACAATGACGTCGAGAAGAGGGTTCCTAGTGCCGCCGCCAGCCACCATGCCCCACTAGAGGGGCCTACTATTGTTGTTGGGCAACAACGTCGCCCATGGGGGTCGCAGAGGGGCCCTGTTGATGGCGTAGAAGACCCTGTTAGGTATGCTATTGTTACCAGCAGATCAACAGGGAGTCCACAACTAGATCTTAAGGTCACATCATGGCCTTGGTTTCTGAGTTGTGGAGATCTCTCATGTGTAATGGAGTCTTCCACACATTACACATGTGGTGATGAGCCTCCTCCCACCGTTGATTAAGATGTCTTTCTCAAGCATGATGAACCTTCTTTCATACTAAGAAGATGAGTTTGACCCACTAGAAAAATCAAACTTAGGTTTGGGAGGACTTGCGTTTGTAGTCTGATGAGCCACGGGGGTCGCCGTTAGAGCCGTCGATGGCCATCAAAGAATTTAATGCAGAAAACGTAACATGATCGCAAATAAGCAATCTCAAGCAATCCATCACAAAGGAACCAAGAAGAGTGGTTACCTAGTTCTATCACAAGGGGTGTACGTCTAGGGGGAGAGCAAGGCTCTTGAAAAATCCATTATAAATGGTGATATTACAATCTCTCGGAGTTCCTTTCTTTCTTGGATTGCCTTTCATGGATTGCCCGTTCCCTCTTCTTAAGGGTCTCTCACTATTTATAACATGGAAAAAGTCCTAGCCAAGTAGGATCTTTTCCATGATCTTCGATACATCTTTTGTCAGGCCGTTCGTTCGTTGTCAGATTATGGGTAGCCATATTTGTATTGTTGTCATTCTGAGCTTAGATGCATTGATTCTTTTAGTAGGTTAGGGGATCTAGGTTTGCCTGAATGTAACTAGATTCGGGTTTGGTCAGTTGTAGGTGGGTCGGGTAAGACTGGGCCTACTTGTTTATCCTGTAATCCGGGTAGCTGGATCCTTTATTAGGGTTTTGCGTGTAGTTTTGGATTCGAGGTGCTTTTTGCCCCTCATTACAGTCTAAGGAGATTCAAGGAGGAAGAAGAGGATCGGAGGAGCGTGGATTGTAGACTTCGGTGTCTCTGTTCATCTTACAAGAGATGTGCAGCGATTGGTGAATCTCAAGGTTCCACTTGGGGTCAGGGATGTCAGAGTGGCTAATGGAGCTACGTCATCCATCACAGCAGTTGGGCGTGTGCACACTTCCCCAAGTATTGTGATTGAAGAGGTTTATTGTGCTCTAGAATTCCCAATGAACCTGCTGTCTGTGAGTCGCATTTGTAAAGATCTTGGGTGTCAAGTGGTTTTTGATGAGGACCATTACTACTTCTAGGATCGACAGACATGATATATTATTGGTGAGGGTATAGAGGGAGATGGTCTGTATTACCTGGGCACACCCACACTTTTTGTAGGAGCAGCCTCCATAGCTATTGATCCTTGGCTGTGGCACAGGAGGTTTGGGTATCCATCGCTTAAGAAGATACGACAGATGTATCCCAGTCTGCTAGATTCCTTGACTTTGCAGTGCGAGGATTTTCAGCTTGGGAAGCACCACAGGAGCGCTTACCCACAGAGGGATGTTGGAGTGAGTTTTGTTCTCTTTGTTTTAGTCTATTGTGATGTGTAGGGACCATCTAGAGTTCCTACCCTAGGAGGACATAGATACTATACAATTATTGTGGGTGATCATAGCTGCCTTACTTGGATTTTCTTGATGAAGACTCGCTCAGAGATTCTTCAGGCTATAAGTAGTTCTTGGCAGAGGTTCAGACTTAGTATGATTGCATAGTTTGAGTCTTTCGTAGTGACAATGCCTTGGAGTTTATGCGGCGAGATGTTCTGAGCCTCTTCTCTTCTTGGGGCATCATTCACTAGACATATTGTGTTCACACGTCTCAACAGAATGGTGTAGTTAAGTGCAAGCTTCGACATCTTTTGGATATTGCTAGGACCCTGATGATCCATATGAAGTTTCCTAAGCAATTTTGTGGAGATGCCATACTCACTATAGTGTACCTGATTAATTGGGTACCTTTGCCAATTCTTCATGGGCAAATTTCATTATAGGCGATTCACCCAAATTGTGAGAGGCCAATTCCTCTGCCCCTTAGGGTTTTTGGGTGTACCTGCTTTGTACAGGCGTATGGTAATCCAGACAAGTTTTCTCCTAGGTTACTCAAATGCGTCTTCCTTGGGTATTTCAGGACTCAGAAGGGCTACAAGTGTTATGACCTGAGTTGCAAAAGATATATTGTCACTGTCGATGTTAGTTTCTTTAAGAAAGTTTCATAGTTCTTAGACGAAGGAACATCTATATAGGCTGCTTTGGAAGAGACTTAGGTGTATCATTGGAGGCCATATAGTTGACAGATGAGGGTAGTTTAGACACGGAGGAGCTGAGGGTACTTACTCAGATTACCACACTTGTCCCACTTTTCTGTGACAACAAGTCAGTTACCTACATTGTTTCAAATTCGATCTTCCATCATTGATTTAAATGCCGACAGCATGCCGTCGGCAAGGCCATTTTCGAGCAACGGTCGTGCCGACATGAAGAAAACGTCGATTTACAGGGATTTTGTCGGCATGCCGTCGGCATGGTCTGCATGCTGGCGAAATTGGTGTCCATGTCAAGGTTGCTATTGGTTTTTTTAATTACTTTTGCTATTTTTGTTGGTATGCATCGGCATGCCCTCGATATGCCCACAGCATGCCTTCGGCATGCTCATCGGCATGCCCACGAAATGCACACTTGGAATTCATCGGCACAGCATCGAAATCGGCATTTCGAACCTTGTCTTCCATGAGAGGATCAAACACATTGAGGTCAACTGCCACTTTGTTTGTGATGCTGTTCTCATTAGCAGGATTAGTACCCGATATATCTCCTTAGAGCTCCAACTCGTTGATATATTTACTAAGGCTCTGAAGAAGAAGCATTTGAATATCTTATGCGATAAGCTGGGTGTTGTAGATATCTACGCCTTAACTTAAGGGGGAGTGTTGAGCCTAAGGACATACTTATTATTTTTGTTATTCATGGGATGTTTTTGTAATTCTTCCAAACCTTTTTAATATAAAAGAGAGGCTGTGATTTTTATTGAATAATAGATACTTTATTTTCTTCAATACTAATAATATCCTGTGTTCTGAACTACTGACCATTGTATGATAACCCTATTCCATGAGTAAATATAAGTTTCTCATAAATAACAGTGTAATGTTGAAGCTATAAGAACACAGGTAATTCATGGATAGTCAAGTACACGTCAACTGTTAAGGCTTAATACGTATTATAAGGTAATATCCATATCGGTAAGTAAAGAACTATGAGATTCCTGAAGTAAAATCCGATCTGCATTCTAACTTTCTTGCTCATCTCTCCTAACGAAGTAGTTTTACAGTGGTAAAGGTAGTTGAGGGCAAGGTTGACAAAATTGATATTTGTATTCACTGTGGTGGATTATATGCTACATGGCAGAGTTATGGGGGATGAATCAATTTTGAATTTTTTACTCATTCAAATATGACAACAATTGAAATATATTGATATAGAGATGAAGTCAAATAAATTCTTTGCATGATGCATTAGATATACAATTTTTCCAGGTAGCAATTTCAAGTTTTCAACTATTCTAAATGCAGAGAATAATATATTGTAACTTAGTATAAATTCTTTGACTTTTTTTTATAGAAAGGTTAAAACCCTTGAAGTTATCTACTTGACATCATGATTTGATAGCAAATGTTCTTTAGAAGTTCATGTGCATAACAATGGCACCATGCAAGAGTTTAGATCGGTCGCTGCAGCACTTGGCTACTCAACCAATCACTGTTCCAAGTACCCAAGTTATTGGGCCAAGTGAGTATGTGCCTGAGTATTGATATTGGGTTTTGTGAGTACAACAATCAAGTCTTTTCCTATACTAAGTGGGGTCGGTTATATAAATTCTTTACCTCCACACAGATTGATTTTGAGTTATTTCAGGATTTAAATTAAAGTAATTGAGGTCATACTTAATAGTTTTCTTTCGGTACTTATTTGGTCTTCCTCATCTTCTCTTAGTAGGTTCAGCCTCCAACTTCTTGCATTTCCTGACTGGAGCATCTAGTTACCTTCTTTGCGAATGTTTAAACCATTTTAGGCGTGTCTCTCATTTTATCCTTTATCGGTGCCACCATAATATTTCTCGAATAATCTTATTTGAAATACGATCAATTTATCTATGACCACACATCCGTCTTAACATCTTCATTTTTGCCACAGATATTTTCTGCACATGCCTATAGTTGATAACCTAACATTCAGAACGATACAACATGTTTGGTCTTATCGCAGCTCGATAGTACTTTCTTTTGACTTTCAAAGGAATCCTCTTATTACAGAGAACGCCGTATGCACCCTTCCATTTCAACTACTCTACATTAATTCTGTGTAACATTTCCATCAATTCCACAATCTTATTAGAAAATGGATTCCAAGCACTTAAAAGTATCTTTCATTGGAATGCACTCTTCTAAAATTTTTACATCCATCCCGTTATTATTCCCTCTACGACTAAACTTTTATTTTATATGCTCAGTCTTTGTCCTGCTTAGGTGTAGTCCTTTAGCTTTTAGGGCTTTTCTCCAAAATTCAAGTTTTCTGTTCACTTCATCTCTTGTCTCATCAACCAACACAGTGTCATCAATTAAAAACACACCATGGCACCTCAGTTTTGATGTACTTCGTCAACTCATTTATGACCAGGGCAAAGAGATAAGGCCTTAAAGCCGATCCTTGATGCAGACCAATTGTGATATCAAAGTAGTCCGTCAAATTATCCTTAGTCCTTACACAAGCTGCAGCTCCATAGTACATATCCTTTATGATATATAAAATTGGTACCTATCTCTTTTCCAAAATTCTCTACAAGATATTTCTTGGGACAGAATCATAGGCCTTCTCCAAATCAATAAAAATCATATTTAAATCATTCTTCTTGACTTTATAGGTTTTCATCATACGTCTCAAGAGATGTATTGCCTTAATAGTAGACCGGCTTGGTATAAAGTCAAACTGATTTTCAGTTATCACAAAGACTTGTCTTACCCTTCTTTTAATTATTTTCTCCCAAAGCTTCATCATATGACTCATCAATTTAATATCTATATAGTTGAAACAATTTTATATATCTCCCTTGTTCTTGTATAAAGGTATCACAAAACTTTTCTTCCATTCTTCTGGCATCTTCTTACCTCGTAAATAGTATTAAAAAATTTTATGAGCTAAGTTATACCCCTTCCATCACTTTCCAAACGTTTATAGGAATATCATCAGGTCTAACAACCCTCCCACTTTTTATGATCTTTAAACCCTCCACTACTTTCTTTTGTATCCTTCGATAGCTTGCCCAATTCATATAATCTTCTGAGTTTGCTAACTCCCCTAGGATGATATCATTATTTTATTTTTTATTACAAAGCTTATGAAAATATCTTTTCCATATTATATTTATATTATCATTAGCTATAAGCGTCATTCCTTGTTCATCCTTGATACACCTTACATGTGTAAGGTCCTTTACTTTCCACTCTCTTGCTTTAGCTAACTTGAAGATATCTTTTTCACCTTCTTTAGAATCAAGTTTCTTATAAAAATATTCCTATGCTTTTGCTTTTACTTCACTAACTACTTTCTTTGCTTCTTTCTTTGTTATTTTGTAATTTTCCATGTTTTTATCAGTCTTATCTCGATATAAGGCTTTAAAGCAAATTCTTTTAATTTTAAGCTTCTCCTACACTTCCTTACTCCACCACCACGCCTCCTTTTGTCTTGGAACTCCTCCTTTAGACTCGCCTAACACCTCCTTTGCCACCTTCCTAATACAGTTTGCCATATTTAATCACAATTCATCAGCACTTCCATCAAAATCCCAAGTCTTTTCTTGCATCTTCTCTTTGAAGTTCTCTTGCTATTTCTTAAGATTTCATCATTTAATTATCAAATTCTTAAACACCAATTTTCTTTTCTTTGCCTTCTTTATATGAACATCCATCACCAATAGATGATGTTAAGTAGTTAAACTTTTCCTTTGAATAATCTTGCAATCTTTACAAGATAAACGATCTCTTCTTCTCAAAGCAAAGTAATCAATCTGTGTTCTTTATAGGTGACCCAATGCTCTTCTTATTTTTTGAAGAAGGCATTTGCTATGAAAAGATCATAAGCCATTGTAAAATCGAGGAAAGTCTTCCTTTCTTCATTCCTAATACCAAAACCATGATTTCCATGCACTTCTGCATACTTTTAACTATCTTTTCCCATATGCCCATTTAAATCTCCACTCAAGAAAGTCATTTATTTTTGTGGTATTCTTTGAATTCTCATATCAAGCTCCCCCTAGAATTTATTCTTTATTTTTTTCTCTAGATCAACTTGAGGTGCATAAACTGAAATGACATTTAAGATTTCTTCTTCTAAGATTAATTTTATCAAAATAATTCGATCACCTAATTTCTTAACCTTAACTATACTCTCCTTCAAATCCTTATGAATAATAATGTCTACGCCATTTCTAGCTTTGTCCTTTCTTAAATATCATAATTTGAAACCTGTTCTCTCAATTTCCTTTACTTTTTTCCAACCCACTTAGTTTCTTGAAAACAAAGAATTTGAATCATTCTTCTTATTATTGTATCTACAATCTCCATAAGCTTACTGGTCAAAGTACCAATATTCTAATTACCGAATCTCAACTTCTGTTGTGACACACTTCGATGGCGAAGTGGTGGAATTAGCTTCTTTACTCTCATGCTTTCCTCATGTGAGAATCCTTGCTCATTTTGGACTATCTATATCCGGGCAACGATGTAGTGGAATTGACTTTTTTATTTGCATGCGTTCTTCATGTAAGAACACTTGCTTATTTTGTACTACATCTGGACGGTGATGTAGTGGAACTAATTCTTTATTCGTACACATTCTTCATGCGAGAACTCTCGCTCCTTTTTCACTACACTTGAGCATCATTGCAACGCGTCGCAAGTAGGGAATACCCCAATGAAATTTGAGTATTTACTGGACTTCATGTTTAAAAATTCGACAAATTTTACGCTGGTCATTGACTACCTAATGCAACCCTCTTCTTTTATTCGAGCTTGGGACCAACAATGAAAGAGTACAAGAATCCCAACACAGGTGGAGTTATGTGAGATAACCATTGATAATTACTTGGCTAAATAATTAGCCTAATTCTCTTCTTTCTTCGTCAGCCTCTCCAAGAATCTATGAATTCATTACCTATCCTGTTTAGTAGAGAAACTGCAATAGGTTCTCTATATCTCATGTAAACTATGTATTGATCAGTCACATTTTATGAAAATAATGTAGGGAAGGCATTCTACTTTTTATTTAAAAGAAAGTGATTAGTTTGTAAGTCAACCGTTCACTCTGGAACTTAGGAAGTGATAAAAACAAATGAGAAACACTAAAACAGGAGACTGCATATATGCTCAGAGGCGTTCAGAAATTCACATGCTCCATCTTGTCTCAGCGGTACATAGATATCCAAAGCTTTGGCTCCTACTCCTAGTAGGGATGAGAGAGCACCTATTTGCAACCATGGAGAGGTGTGGATACTTGCATGCAGTGTTTTCCCACTTTTGCTTATCCATCCTCTGCTACATTATTTTGTTGCCCAAGCGTCTATACTATTTTGCTACTAATCACCTTATGTTCTTGCAAACCTTTCTCCTTTATAATGGCCTCAACGCTGACTAAGTTGCACCATAATTTTCAGGTGATCCCTGTCAAAAACAAAGTAATTGTTCTATGAAAATGTCCTTTTATTTTGATGTCATCCTAAGCATTCAATTGAATGTGAATAGATATACAGAATTAGATATATGCATGCCTGTCCATGACATACCGCTTTCTTTTTGTCTATGCAATTAATCCATTTGTGTGCGTTGCTTGGAACTGATGCTTTTGCAGATGAAATACTGGTTCTCATTCAAAGCCTTAAATTTTCAGTATTTGTTTGGATTTATGCACCTTTGTGTAAGAAATAAGGTGCACACCAGGAATGCATTTATACATTCCTAGCCAATCAAATCATGATGCATCGGTAAATGGTTATTGGAAAATGCTGTTCACTCCAAAGTTTATTTATTTGTTATATCATGATATCACAATTAGAAGTCTTAGTCAGAATATATTTATTTATTTCTTTATTTGCAAAAGGAAAAGAATGGCTACTTGAGGTTAAAGTCGGTAGTCATCCACTTCATTCAACAACCGAAGTAGAAATTACAAATTGTGGTTCCAAAAATAAGCCAAAATGCACACTTCCCTTGCAACATTCTCTACCCACATCCTCGTCCCTCGAAAAAGTGTCACATTGCATTGGAGCCACAAGGACCGCAAAGCAACACAAGGCTTGACCCTAGATGCAGTATTTGTTTGAACACCATTCCTAATGGAGCCCTATAAATCTTCCATGGAGGCTATAATCGGTCCTGAATCCTCTCAAAGCTGATTGTTAAAATCACCAGACCAAAACAAATGCATACTATCTTCATGCCTCTGGCCACACAGGCCACAAAATGTATCAACCTCTGCTGGCGAATGGCTCTGGGGAACCTTAGTAACAAGCCTTTTCCTCTGTAGCAACCAAAGAAAGAGCTTTACCCTCAAGGGAACTTTCATTTTCCACGTATATTGACAATCCAATACAACAAATTCAACATTATTAGCGACATCTCCATGCAATAAATACACCTTCTTCACTTTAAATGGTCCCACATTCCACGCCAAGGAGTCAGGTGCTCCCATACTTGGTCTTAACTCAGGAATCGATGAAAGTAGCAGCTGCAGGTCTTGGATCCTTGCATCTGAAAGTACACTCCCAAGCATGGGTAACCAATAGACAAAAAGCACATCCCAAGCTTCTGCCACTGATTGAAGCTTGTTTACTGCAGTGCATAAAGCTGGGCATCATCTCAGCAAAAGCCCTACCGTGTCCAGTCTTCTTCTCAGAACTTGAAAGCCTGCCCATCCCCCAAAACCAGGTGGAGATAAGAGGAAACCTTATGCATCACTGGTACCTAACTCCTCCAAAAAACTGAAGCTCCTTGACACAAAACTGTTCACTGAGATAGGCTGAAAGATGAACCATAGGACTCCATTATAAGTTGGTGGCAATAACTGTCTCATTTTGGAAAAGCTTGAGCACCCACTTTACTAACAAGGCATCACTGAAAGTGTTGAGACCAACAATCCCCAAGCCACTCACCTTTTTAGGCTTACACTCCTCATCCCATGGTGCCAGCTATAGAAACCTCCCAACAGTCTCTCCTGCCTTCCAGCTTAGACGAAATTTATTGTTAGCAAAAAGCATAATTAGTGGGCATAAAATCACCAATCCATCCTAATAGGTTTTCAAATAACAGACGACAAAAGAAGTTATGGAAATCTCTACTTCCATTAATTTTATTTTTCATGCTTGGACAATTGGATCCGGAATCAGAAATCTAATACATGTTGGGCAATATACATCTATACCTCTGCCAGACCTTATCTCTTAGATTTGCAGATTGTTTTGTCTTTCTTTCTTAGTTTTCCTTATTTGAAAATCGGTCCATCTTAATAGAACAGATATTAGATTCTAAAATTTGATTCAAATGCATGAAATGTTTCATGCTAAACCTGTGTTCCAGTCATCCAATTCATGGGACAAAATTGTTCCCCTGGTTAATGTTAATTTGAGTCTTTCGTTTAAGTTTTAATCTTTGGGGTTGCATCCATTAAGTGATAACTACCATTAAGTTTGTCAAACTCAAATATGATTCCTTCTCTGTAAAGGACCTTGTAATTACTTTTATTTACCAAACTATTATTATTTGTTTTAAGATATTTTTTTGTTTGCTAAATATCTCTACAATCCATTTCTTCTGAAAGCATGTATGGAATTTCATTATAGGTTTTTTCCATTCGTGATGCTGCTGCAAATAACTTGAAGCGCCTTGCAGAAGAATTTGGTCCAGACTGGGCAATGCAACATATTGTTCCACAGGTTTTTCTGAGTTCATCTTGATTCTTCAACATTGTTGGGCTCCCTTAGCTTCTTTTAGAAAATAGTTAGGACCTGGATGTGAATTGGTTCAGGACTAGATGCCATTTTGATTATTGTGGACCGTACCCCGTTATTTCTTGTACAACTCCTCACTTGTTAAGAAATAAATACAAGCGAAATAAGAATGGGCATAATATTAAACCATAACAAAAATGAACACTTGGGTTTATGTGGAAACAAAAATAATGAAGAGTTGAGAGAAAATTATAGAAGAAGGCCCTTATTGGGCAAGATATTTTTGTATTCTTCTTAAGTATAAATTGGAGGATACATGAGCCTTATATATAGGCAACTCAAGCCACACACAATTTGTCCTACACAATTTGGGATTAAAATAGTTCACAACAACTCTTCACCACTCAACATCAACTCATTCCTGGATTGCTGTACAACGCTTCCCTTCCATCTCTTTATACTTGCTAACTGGCAGGTCATTTGACCTCCCTTTTTTTGAGAAATTGACTATGATTAGTCGACGTTAGCAATCATCCATTGCATCAATCAAAAAGAATGGCTTGTGATGCCAGTCCAAAAAGGAGGTCACTACAATGAGGCCCGGAACTCCTTGAGAGAACTCACTTCCCTTCATTCTGAACAAATGCCCTTTCATGCCTAAAGATTACTTCATTTCTCTACCATCGTAATGACCAGAGAACCACAAAAGGAGTGCATGCTCAGTCTAATGGTATGGGCCTTTTCCGAATCTCCTTCAAAAATCAACCAAGAATGAACCAATGAGGCATCAACATGCTGGAAGCCAACCAGTTCCCGAAAAGCCTCCGCAAAAAGACAAGAAAAGAGGAAATGCCAATCCTCCCTTCACGGAACAGCTTGTATCTGAGGTTAATGCAAACTTCATACTCTCTCTCCTCAACAGATAGTCTGAGGGCCTGATTTTCATGGGCATCTGACTTTTCCAGGTCAACTGGCAGTCTCTGAAGAGATCAACATTTCTCTCCTGTGATTTTTTAAATATTTTTAAATGAGATAAAAGAGGGACATAGGCACCTGTATCCAGACTTTATCAAGAAAGATTAATCCGCCTAAAACCAACCACCTATTATTCATGTCCCGGGTTGGGATACAATTGGATGTGATGTATCTGGATTTGTCCATGGTCATATCCGTTTTAAAATCTTTCCAAAAAAAAGGAGGAAAGCATATAGATATTAATTTTGCAAGATCGGTGGAAACGGATGTTAAAATCTGGATTTTTTGTGGATATGAATATGGATACAGATATCAAATTTTGAACTTAGTGGTCACTTCCCTTCATTCTCAACAAATGCCCCTTCATGCCTAAAGATTACTCCATTTCTCTACCATCGTAATGACCAGAGAACCACAAAAGGAGTGCATTCTCAGTCTAATGGTGTGGGCTTTTCCGAATCTCCTTCAAAAATCAACCAAGAATGAGCCAATGAGGAATCAATATGCTGGAAGCCAACCTGTTCCTGAAAAGCCTCCGCAAAAGGAAAAGAAAAGAGGAAATGCCAAGCATCCGTGCATGGAGCTGCTTGTATCTGAGGTTAATGCAAACTTCATAGTCTCTCTCCTCAACAAATAGGCTGAGGCCCTTATTTTCATGGGCATCTGATTTTTTCAGATCAACTGGCAGTCTCTTAAGAGATCAACATTTCTCTCCTGTGATTTTTCAAAATATTTTAAAACTAGATAAAAGAGGGACATAGGCGCCTGTATCCAGATTTTATCAAGAAAGATTAATCCTCCTAAAACCAATCACCTATTATTTATGTCCCGGGTAGGGATACGATTGGATGTGATGTATCTGGATCTGTCTGTGATCATATCCGTTTTAAATAGGATATAGATATCTTTCCAAGAAAAAGAGGAAAGGATATAGATATTAGTTTTGCAAGATTGGTGGATACGGACGTTAAAATTTGGATTTTCGCCGATATAGATATGGATACCAATATCAAAATTTGAATTTTAGCGGTTATGGATATAGATATGGGCACATATATCCATTATTTTCTAGATATGGAAATAGATATTTATTTATTTTTTTTTGCGGATATGGATATGGATTCAGGTATTGTTATGATCCGGTTCCCAGATTTCTACATAATCCGAGATCGGTTCACCTCGACGAATCTCAAGATCCAGTTATTCAACAAAAAAATAATCAAAAATCAAGAAAGTAAATTACATTCACACATGTAACATAGCTAAGTCGTAAAAACGTACAAAGCATTAAAGGAAAGTAAAACTGCTGTTTCATTACATATCACTACAACAGAAACATCGGAAACGAAAGTAATAATAGAGACAACATTAACTAAAAAATGTTCTACAATAGTACGGGTACAATAAGAAAGTGTAGGAAACTACGACTGGACTTGACTGGACCCAGCACCTTCTGCAGCCGGAAGTTCAGGCTGCTCAACTTCTGGTCCTGAACAGTGTTATGAAAAAGATAGAGTCAGCGAACGTCGAGTAGAGTGGTATCTATACTATTTAAAGTAGTAAAAGCAACATGTTTAATTTTTTTCTATTTATTTTGTTTTGTGTATATTTCTTTTTCACTCATGCTTCTCAATATTTAGATATTCTTGATCTTATATGTTCCTCGTGGGAACGATCTTGATTGCAGTCTTTTCCGAAGAGAAGGTACACGTGATGCTCTCCTGGTCGGAAGAGTCTCCCGTGGTAGTCCTACACCCAGTCAACCACTCCAAGGTCACTGACAAGATGTATCGGTGACTGCGGCACGCGTGATAAGTGCACGGGTAACTATCCCGCATTGACGCGGTTAGTCGTTTCCGCTAGCGGGTACGTCAAAAGTTTAGCACGGAACAGTATAGGGCATTGTCATCTCAGAATAGAGGTTTCGCCCCTCAGAACCAAACAGGGGTCTCGTCTCTCCACAGTTCGCGCACCCTCGTCTGACAACCTGGGTTTACCTAGAGGGCCTAACAAGTCGGTGTAGGGTGACTAGCCGAATCTCGGATCCTGTGGGGTGGCTAGCTCTCTCCCTACATTAGTAGCTTGCCTCGGTACCGTGTACACGAGGGCTAACAGGAGTCGGTGTAGAGTGGCTAATCCTAACCCCCGGTCTCAACCCAAGGGCGGCTAGCTCTGCTCTACACGAAAAGGAGATAATTACTCTCCTTGGTGCTACGTACTTAAGGACCAGCATACTTTTCGTCTACATTCAAGGTTTCCAAATAACCACAGGAGTTCTACTCCTAATTCCCCGTAGGGTTCATGCTCATATTCACCACATTTATTCCGATCCAGATTCCACCATTCATAATTCAGTTTTTATTTATATGCAGGCACAGCTCGTGTTTCCATAATTCAAAACATGCCACTGGTGATTTCACAGGCAATTGATTATAAAATACATGCAGGTCGTATTCTAACAAGCAACTCACAATTATTTCATAGGCAATTGCTAGTTGTTTATCTTAATTTTGCATATAAGTACCAAACCGTGTATTTATTTCTCTACTCTAGGGTTTATGTCACATCCTAGGATTTATGTCACATCCTAGGGTTCTAGTAAGTTAATTTTATAATGCATGCTTATTTGAACATTATTAAAAGCATTAAATCACTCTACAAGACAATTTGGGAGTACTGGGGACTCGAACCGCAGATCTAGGTGTTTTTGCAAGCCCAAAACACGCAGTAGGCTGAAATCTTATACCAGAGAATACATTACAAAAGGAAGGTTTAGAACAATGTACAAATGCTTCTAGTACGTAGAAAAACTCGCAAGGAAATTATAGGTACTTCGTTTGCGTAAATTGGATCCTGATCGGATCCCAAACGGATCAAAAACGTGTCTACTGTTCAAAATTAGATGTCTGAGAATAAGTTCAGATGTCTTAAAAGATACAGAATTTTATCTTAAATCCTTGCGGTGTCAGACGTCCAGGCCTCCTCTGCGATCGTTTGAAGGCAGTTCCAGACGTCGGATCACTCCTCTGGTCGTTTGGAAGCACCTCTGGTTGTCTGGTGAGCTGATCAGACGTCTGAAAGTACGTGGGAGAGCGTTCCATGTTCCTTCCCAAGGTTGCTCCTGCGTACGACAGTCGCAGCCACCAAATCAGGCGCAACAAATACTTCGGTGGTGAGGCCTGCATGGCTGTAACCGCGAAAAGAACATACCTTCGCGATAAATGAGCTTTCAGACGTTTGGTCTTAACTTCAAACGTCCAGATGCTCTACCAGCTGTCTGGACTCCGCTCCAGACATCTAATACTGGAAAATTTCCAGTACCAGAACCTGCTCTCAGCGCTCTCTGCCGTGCTTCTCGCTCTGCCGCAACTCCAGCCGCTGTAGATGGTCGAGGCTGCCTCTCTGGACTCTCCTCCCACATGCGTTCGCGGTGGCCGTGCGAGCTCCGTCGAGGTTCCACCAGAGCTCTTCGACCTTGGCCTCCTCCCGCACTCTCCTTGCCTTCTCGCTCTCCCTCGCTCACCTCCTCTCGCGGCTGTGAAGGTGGGGGTGGTGGTGGTGTTTGGAGTGGAGAGGAGAGGAGGGGAGGTTTTTAAATAGGTGGAGTGGCGGCTTAGGGTTCGGGGGAAAGTAGGAAAAAGGAGAGAGAGGAGATCCTGCATGCCGCGCGCGTGCAGATGCAGTATGCGTACAGAAATTTCATTTTCAGAAGTCCGGGAAAAGATCCAAACGTCTAGATAGACGTCTGACTGAGACTCCAGACGTCTTAAAAGACTAAAAGTGAGATGTGTCTTTACAGATATCTATTTTTTTAAGAGTTCTTTTTTCATAATGGGTATTATATGTAAAGTGCTTGTAGTGTTTCCCAAAACCCTTTGTCCCAAGTCCCAACCTCTTGTGCCTCCCTCCCTCCCTCTCTCTTGCAACCCTAAGGCCTTGACCTCCATTTCCACCTTCCTTTTCCATGTAACAATAAGCTAGGTATATTTATTTTTATTATGAGGTTATCTTTTAATTTAATTATTTAAGCTTTCAAGTGCATCACGGTTTGTTTAATAGCTAAAATTTTTAAATTTTGAATAACTAAGAGATGAATAATATCCGTAAGATAATCCATTTCCGTAACTGCATAAATCTGTATTTGGATTATGAATATTAGTTTTGTATCTGCATCCGTATCCATATTTAAGGATATAATCCTTTAATTTTCACATCTATATAATATCCATTTTCATATCCACATTCATTCTATAAAACGTATATGGTAATGGTATTGCTTATATCTGGATTCATATTCGTCTATTTGCATCCCTAGGCCCGGGCCATCAACTCCTGCTACTGTATAAACTCTGCTACTTTCTGGTTGTATCAGTGCCTCACCAACTGTAATACATCATCCACATGTATCATCCACTCTTGGATCTCAATAGTCTGTCACTGAATCCCCTAAATTTAAGGCAAAGCAAATGGCCTTGGAAAATGTTCCTCCAAAACCCCTATTCCCAAACAATCATCATGCTGAAGACTGGGTGTAGACCTGCCTCTTAGCTGGAAAAGAGTATGGCATCACTAGAGACATGCAGATAGCAGCCCCCTTCAAATGGCAGATGCTCCTCTGAGTCCTCTCAAGGTTGTAATGTGACCACTCAGACGAACTTTTATGCAATAAGAATACAAAGTCGCCAAGGAGGACAAGTGAACCTTCAACCTTGTCGCTCTGAAAATCTCAGTTAGTCTTCAAATCAACTCCCCAATCCGCCCACTTGGGTAGATCTTCACATCCTACCAAGCTACCAAGGTGATCCGTCCATCCCTTGCCCTTTTCTAAGAAACCCCTCTTTCAGCTACCCACTCTATTCTCCTTTTCAGGTAACTGGAACACTTGACATGAAAAAGATAGGAATGGCAAATAACATGGCCATGAGTAGACCGGTCTCCCCATCCCACCAACCCCACCCCAGATATGAGTCAATGGTTTCCAGCCCTCTAATTTCTTCTCCACCCACACCAATATAATGCTCCAGTCAGCCACATGCAAGGCGAATCAAAAAGAGGTAATTCCAAATACTGTAATGGTATGAATTTTTTTTGGTGCCCCAAGCATAACATCATCTCTTCACCCCATTTTTGGTGAAGAAATCTGGTCTCCAATGAAAAATCTGGTCCAATGCCTCTTCTTTGCTAACTATAAGGATATTGAATAATCTGTATTTCATTTTCGGTGCCATTTCCGGAATAATGACATGCTTCTTAGTATTGATTTGTATGGAAGTGGAATGACATCGTGATCAAATTCTTGGTGGAAATCAACTTCATGTTGTTCTAATAGGAACTTATGCCTTTTAGAAGTCTTTTCCATTATGGTGCAGCAACAACTGTTTTGGTGTTTGGTCTATTCCGACTATGATAGATGCATCTGACATGGCACTTCCATGAACAACTACAATATTTTTGTTCTTGTTACTGCTAAGTCTCGCTCTGTTAACCTGATGTTTACAGTGCCATGTTCCAGCTTCTGCTCTTGAGATGTTTAGAGTGATGGTTCAACTTGCAGAGATTTGAGTGGTAGTTTTTTTTGAAAAGAGAAAGGGTGCTTATCACGATGATAATTACCCAACTTCAATTAATATGGGCCAAGAATCAATCTTGGCCAAAATATTACAAATGGTTCTCCCAAAAAAGTATCAAATGAGAAATACAAGCAACAAAGTCTCAAGATAAGGTTGCTACTCTCTAAAGATAGCTGCATTCCTGCCAATCAAAATGGCACACATGACAACCGAGACCTTTGCTTTCTCCTTCTTTCCGGCTCTTCTATAGGAACTCCAGAAATCACCCTAGCTAGAAAAATGGTTCCAGACACGTTCTACAAAGGGGCATGCAAAAAAGAGATGATCGATATCTTCATCTTCCCTTCGACAAAGTGAACATCGCCATTCCGTGTTCGGTGCCCACCTTGCCCTCTACATCCTTGTCATCAATCGTCCCCTTCTAAGCAGTCAAGAGAAGATCTTAATCTTCAAGGGGCAAGTTGCTTCCCAAATCAGTCTACAATCTTTGATGAGGTTAATATCAATTGTTGGTCCCAAAACCATTGGCCTTCTGTGGGCCTCACATATGGAAAAATTAGCCTCATCCCAAACAAAAGAATCCACACTCCCTTCTATCTGAAAGCCCTCCAGTTCATGTAATTCCAGAATCCTTTGATCTGATAAATTTCCTCTGAAGGAAGGGCACCAAGAACGATCCCAACAATCTCCTACTATAGTTAAAATTGCAGAGATTTGATGTCTCTTTCCATGCTTAGTTGGAGTAACTTTTAAGAAAAATACTTAATGAGGATTTTCTACCGGAAGGCTAACTTGGAAAGATAGGTCTCTTTCCCAATGGACAACGCTCATAACCATAAAGAATCTCCTAAAGACAGGGAAATGAGGTTTCCAAGCATGAGAGTCTTATGGGCAAGCTTAAACAACTAGGCTTTTGAGTAAAGAAAGCCCCTATCAAGAAGCACCTTCGCCTAGGCCCCATCAATCCGTGGCATAGGTGGTACCCTTTTCCAGAAAGCTAGAAAGGTTAAGTTTTGTCATAGATCATCTTGATTTCTTATGGTTCTGATGCAAGCTAATTTAAGCAAGGTTAAATGCCTTTATTTGTGTTATCCTAGTTCATTTTTTGAGGGACTTTTTGCAATAGAGTTACATTTTTGCTCTCTTTATTAAAAATAGAGTTATTTTAAGCAAGCTTTTGTTTTGATATCGCCCAGTTAGCTGTGGCTTCCTTTCTTATTTGATTCTGCAAGTGTATCATACCGGTAGGAAGTCTATCTGGATCAAGCATTAGAATGAATGTATCTCCCCCCACTATCCCCATTATTATTCCCAACTTGAAAGCATTATGAATGTGCTACATGATAAGAACTTGACAGTTTCTAATGACTATACCGCACAATGAGGAGCAAAATAAGTCCATTGTGCTTTAGTATGTTGCTGTCACATTTATTTATTGCAGGGTCCTTTTTCCAAATAGGAGTGCTCTGTACCGCAAGCCATTGGAAATGCCCTTCCTTGTTTAATGTGTTTCTATATGGAAAGCAAGTTCAATGCCAGAGAACATTAGAATACATTCCATTCCAAAGGATGAGGTTTTTAAATGTCTGAATCAATTGGTTGAAATGGAGAGGCGATTTATGTGTTTTTCAAGAATATTCCTTTGAAAATCAAGGGGACATATCATATACTAGAAGTGAAATCTGTCATGCTACATGGACTCAAATATTTGGTTGACAATTATGGGCATGTGCAGGACATGCTTGCGATAGAATGGTGTTTTTTTTTGGAGGTTGCTTATGGCAGAAATGATGTTGAGATGGATGTGCAAGCATCGGATCCAAGAGGAACATGCATAAAAGGGCAGGATGGCATCAATAGATAAAATGGGATAGATTGTTTAAGGTAGTGTGCAGAAGGTTGCCTTCTGATGCACAAATTTGAAGGTGTTGAAGCTGGTTTTTGAGTGGTTAAGGAAGGCCAAAAGTCTTGGCAGGAAAATATCAACCACAATAGTGGTTTTGGGATCTCCTAAGACGTCCAAAAATAGATCTGAATGGAGGCAAAACTGTGTAGCCTACACTCAATGTGGGAAAAAGCTTATTTGTAGTAGTTGTTTTTCATGCAGTTGTATGTATGATTTCTTCAAAGTTTGTATCTTGTCCTTTTGCATAAACCCCAGTTGTTGATATACTTGAAACTACATGTTACTTGGATCATATTTGTATAATAACATTAAATATTTGAAAGATTTTCCCTCTTCCAAAAAAAAAAATTGTCATGTCACATTGGGGGAAGAATCTAGATGAAGGAAAATGTCCATATCCTGTGAAAAGAACATTGTGTT
The DNA here is from genome assembly GCA_037157565.1 of Thalassia testudinum. Classification (NCBI taxonomy): domain Eukaryota; kingdom Viridiplantae; phylum Streptophyta; class Magnoliopsida; order Alismatales; family Hydrocharitaceae; genus Thalassia; species Thalassia testudinum. The sequence goes on along the minus strand of JAZHRO010000038.1, from coordinate 12,529,877 downwards.
TCTTTAGATATTTTTCCCTTGGCAGTACACAATATACTTATATACTTGAGGAATTCTCCTATTATATTCTAGTATAGCTTGATATTCATTGTCCTCTATTCAAGGCCACTGTTGTTTTCAAAGAGTTTCCCCTACCTTTTAGTTTGAACTTGTATTTTACTTGTTTTGGAGCGTTGTAGGCTTGAAGTTAATATTTGCTTTAGCCAATATGTGCACTAGTATGTGCATATTGGAATTCCACCTATTTACTCCTTTAAGGCAGCAAAAGTGAAATTTTTTATTATTCTCTATTTCTTTGATAAAGAAACACAATTAAAATACAGGTGAATTAGCATGAGGTGGTTCCTTCAATGCATGTAACCATGTCATTACAACAAAACCAGTAGGTTCATTGAATCACTTTGTGGCAGGTACTGGAGAAGATTAATAACCCACACTACTTATACCGGATGACGATCTTGCATGCCATTTCGGTTCTTGCCCCAGTCATGGGATCTGACATTACATGCCAGAAGCTGTTGCCTGTGGTCATTGTTGCATCAAAGGACAGGTAGATACTGAGCAGGGAAAGCAGTTATGTTCTCATATTGCACTCAAACTGATGTACCTGGTCTCTCTGTTATCTTTTAGGGTACCCAACATCAGATTCAATGTGGCGAAGGTTCTGCAATCTCTGATTCCCATCGTAGGCCAATCTGTGAGTGCAGTGCCGTAAATGCTAGTGTGGAATGCTTCTATTTGATTTTCTCTCTTTTCATCTTTTACTATTTACTTCTGCATTTCTAATAATCGTTGCTTGAAAGGTCGTGGAGCAAGCAATTAGGCCCTGCCTTGTTGATCTGAACGAGGATCCTGATGTGGATGTGAGGCATTACGCTGGTTTGGCACTTCAGTCCTGTGACCAGGTCATGATGTCCAGTTAGCACCATTGGATTCATCGGAAAATGTAAGGTCACGTGGAAGTCGGAGGTCAACCTCTTACCTGATCCACGGTGAGCTCTATTCAGCATTAATTTTGTGTTGTTGCGTTCTGTAATTGCCATTACGGTACAGAAAAAGAAAGGGATTTTTCAGGGTTTGATTTTAGTTTACGTTATATAATGGTGGTGGAAGCATGTATCTAGGGAGGAACTGTCATGTACGGGAAAAAGGAAGGAATATTTAAGGGTTTGATTTTAGTTTATGTTGTATTAAGGTGGCGGAAGCATGTATCTAGGGAGGAACTGTCTTTGTATGGGTTCTGATTTTGTGGACATGTAGAACTAGTTTCTTTGATCTAGAACTTCTCTTAAACCCAGTTGGTATGGCTGATACTTGTGAGAGATGTAAATCCTTGATCTTTGTGATATTGTGGGTCGGGAATGGTGTAAAATATTTATAGCAAAGACCGTCCTTTTTGGCTCGGTGATTCTCTTCCCGTGGATTGGAAATGTCTCTTTGCCTTGCATCACTGCGAGGAGCATCAGGGCCGTGTCCTTGTACTGCATGGTTAGTGTTACTTTTCTCTTAGTTCACACTGGTCTAAATTGGTGTTCTCGGCCTTCTTTTTCTTCTCCCTTCTTCAGTCTTCCTTGCCTTTTGTCATCATTATACGATGGTTTCTCCTTGTTTACACTGCAGACTATCCAATCTATCCTATATCTGTGATGATAAGTACTGCGAAATGCAATTGCGGGTGATCTTCCTTTTACTATATTACATTTGAGGGTTAAAAATATGGAAAATTTTGTAAGTGGCAGGGGGTGTTTGCGCAGCGGAAATTGAATGGAGGTGATTCGAGAGGTCAAATGTAAAGTTGCGAAAAATGAGAAGATTTCCTTTGATCAAATTCTTTATATTTGTGCTAACAGAAATAGGAGGAAATTAGGTTTTTCTTTTTTGCCTCGAAAATTTCCCTCTCGTGTGGGAAATGGTCTTTACGTATGTGGGGAAATGATGGAATCCTGGAAAATAGACTTTTAGCAGGTGATGGAAAATTTTTAGTCAAAAAAAAAATGGTTCCCTTTCCATTCTTTCATTTTCCGAAAAGCGTAAACATCCCTCCTTGCTCGTCAAGTGCATCTGAAACGTTCCAAATTTTTTGGGCATTTGAAAACTGATAATAGGAGCTAGCACCAGTCATTTTTATAAAATGAAAGTGCGTTGCTAAAGAAACTTTTACGTTGAGTCGGTTGAAGGGGAGGGGCGGGTGTCCTTTTTGGGAAAGGAAGTAAGTTTCGTTTGACAAAGGAAATTATTAGGAAGAATAAAAATTAGAAGTAAAGAGAATAGAAGAATTTAGAAATTTTATTTCATCCATAGTGTTTGGTTGAATTTGTTATCTTGTCAAAGAAATTAGAGATTTTTATTTTGTTTGGAGTGTTTGTTTGGTGGAATAAATTAGTGAAATAATAATAAAATTAGTTGAAAAGAAAAATTAGGTGGAATTAGATTTTTTATTAGATGAATTATCTAATTTTAAAATTACATCCTTAACTATGAAATCCTATAATTTCAAAATGAGAAATAACAAACGTGAAATTAGAAATGAAATTAACTTTTACTCCACCAATCAAACAGAACTTATAAAACATTGGTCGTCTGTGTCGTAAAGCTATAAAATTAATGTTATAGCAATGGTGGTGGTATTGTGCACAAAAATCTTGATTGCTTTATTCTATTGCACTGATAGGATACGCCGACGGTTGTTTTCCAGTAGTATATAAGCAACTCTATGTTGTGAGGGGGAGGTGTGTACGTACGTGTGAATATGGTGAGCTTCCACCAGTTTTCCTAGATGGAACAATATGGAGAAGAAGACTATTGGTTGTCTTCTCCCAGGACATGCATATAACGAACAAAACTCCCAGGATGATTTTAGTCAAAGAAACCAAATCAGGTAGAGCAATAGGACCACCAATCCATCCAATTCGTGCTGGCATTTTTTCTGAACCAGTAAATCATTTGAATAAACCACAATAGGGCTGCTTTTCGGTCCAACCGACTAAATCAACTAGTCCAAAATCGTTTAGGAACACTCTTCCAACCACATACAAATTTTGTGAATATTAAATATTTAAGCCTAGCTGCCCGTGAGAAGAAACTTAACCAATTCTCAAGCAACTTCGATCTTGGGAAGGTCCAACCCTCTCTTCCCCTCCTCTCGTCAGAACTTTTTGCTAGCATCAATTGTGTACGGATAATACTAATTCCAAGGTGCGCTAAGATATTGGGCTGGGTGAGGCCCCGCCCTCGAAAACTTGGCGACGTGGACTCTTCGCGTCAACACAAGTGACGTCGACGAGTGCAGCCAATCCTTTCCCTCGATGTCTGGAGCCTTTGCATGGTTAGCCACATCGTTACAACGTCGTGATGAGAGATTAGGCTATAAAGAATAGCTCAAGATAACCCAATGGTCCACCGACAAGATCCTCAAATGACATCGGCTTACGTATGATACGAGGGCACCTGTTAAATCCCAAACTAGAAAAGATAAAAACTCACGTGCCACCGAAGCCGTAAGCTACACTTGCGTGGGAATTTGAGGAAAAAAAAAAAAAAGAAAAAAAAAGCTTAATTTAGATAGAGAGGTAGATTTTCGTGGGATAATTTTTTTTATAGATAAGTTATTGTATATTTTATTTGAAAATTATAAAGATTATTCTCTTGGATTAGCATGTGACAGGAGGATAATTTGAAGAATTAAATTATGTGTAAAATTTTGTTATTTATGAGCTTATTGACGAGATAAAGTGTGCGATAACATTTCCATCTCTATAATATACCGTGAACGGTTGGGAAATTTAAGATTTGTTCTTTATATACATTTCCAAATATTAGATTTTGTGACATATAACTTGGATAAATTATTTTAAGATTTTTCGTGGATTTGCATTTTACTGGATAAACTCTCACAAACTCTTAACTTTTAATATTTGGTGATTGATCCTAACACAACAAAGAACCTTTATTACTCTAACGTTGTGTTTGGTAGTGAAATTACAGTCGGAATACGAGATAACAGCCTTGTTAGGAGTGGGTTAGGGAGAGGTGGGCATGGGTTACGAGGTTTATTAATATTTTTTTTATATATAATTTAAAAATATTATCTAATAATTATAATCTATTGTATCAAAATTTACTAACTCTTTCTCCTCTTTCACAAAATTAACATATTAATCATTAACAATTCTATCAACCATTACAAACTCAATAACTAAACAACTTCTTATAATTATTTCACTCCAATTCTATTCTAAAATAGCATTATCCCCCTATCAAATGTAGCCTAACTTAACATGGATGCCCAACTTCTCCTTAAAAATAAAAGGAATAGAAAGAAAGTAGGATCCCCTTCAAAAGATGTGGACATGAGGGGAAGTGGGTGCTTCAAGGGAGGGTTGAGAGTGAGCGGCACCTAAAATTGCGAGGGATGAAGAGGGTAGAGATGGCATTCATCTCTGGCAATGTGCAGTTGGAAATGATACATCAGAGATAGGTTCCAAGGGTTAGGTCGTGAAAATTTATAGGATAATCATTCAAAATCTTTAACCCACGTCAATTTAGGAATAACATATCTTGCGTTAAATACCGTTAACCAAAGTTAAAATATCTCTTCTACTAAATCGAGTTAAATCGAGTTAACTTTCATTTTCATATCTTAATCTGATTGACAAATTAAACCTAAAGGTGCATTTGGAAGGGAGGATATCCTCGGAAAACTTGCGTTTGGCAGGGGTTTAACCCCAGGATGAGAAAACCTAGGTTTAAGAGGAAAACAAGGTTGAGAAACCCAAGATACACAACCTTCCAACACATTCCATGCCACTTGGCCGTAAAATGGTGTGCCCAAACTAAGCGGTCGAGATAACCAAAAAAGAAAAAAAAAAAAAAAAGGAGCAAAACAAAAAGGGCCAAGGGGTCACTAGGCCTAGTATGGTTGAAGTGGCCCATATCACATGCTCTCAACGGATGGGTTCCGAGGTTATGTTACAGCTGTACCCAAAGTTTACATCACACTAGTGGGTAGGCTTACGCTTCGCGGCTGAGAAGTGGGTGGATGGTGATAATGGTGGCCGCGTGTGGTGAGTGGGAGGATCACCTACTCTGCCACTCCCCATTTCCCATCTAAGACTAATCAACAATATACATTACAGATAAATATGCACATGCTTTTCAATCTCACAAAATAGTGAAATCATCTGTAGAAGAATCAAAATTATGATGATATATTCCATAGGTTCCTCCGTTAATCCTTCTCGTGGAAAAGGATCCTATTCTTAGGAATCATCACTACCTGGAATATAAAACAATTGTAACTATTTGCTGGTTTACATCACTTTGCACTAGCAAAAAAAGGTGGCCCAAGTTTGACAATAAAATCAATATCCGTAGGAGGATAGAAAATTTTTGTAGGACGTTGAGCATGTTGACCCCTGAATTGAGCTCAAACTGTAGGATGTGGGTGTGCACCTTCCTGCCTTTGTCGATGTCCTTAATGATAAGGTGTAGCTCATCATACCTAAAATGCATAAGTTAAATTAGAAATTAGGTTAAACACTATCAAATTAAAAAAAAAAAGGGTTAAATGTGAGATTTATGGAAAAAGACCTAAAACACTTAATTTGTGCTAAAAACATATAATTAGGTTAATTTGGAGATATTCTATACCTAAAATGCATATGGATGATTTGAATGCCAATTAAATATCAATTTGAGCTTAAAAGTACAAATCAATGGTTGGATTAACTTCTAAATTATTCGATTAAGTTGCCATAAAAGTTTCATAAGATTTTGACACCATCAGTGCCATAAAATCAAGATTTTGTACTTAGGTCCTTCATGCATATACATATCCTTCACATTCTATAAAGCCAAAACATCTCAGGGACCTATTTGAGAACCACTGGGGACTTTTCTACATTGAAAACTCACCACTAATGGGTTTCATCGCAATTGTTATACCGTTTTGCTTGATGGGCTGGTGTACAATTACACCAACACACCTGGGCAGCACCTGTTCTTTAGCTCAGGCTCACGATAAACATGAGCTCTGTTGGATGTCCATTCCTCTTACCTTTGATCTAACGGTCGATCTTCACCCAACCGGCCAACGCTGGTGCACACATGATTGCGACCACCTCCAGATCACATCCAACAGTCGTCTTTTGTTATAAAACTTCCCGCGCTGCCCTTGGCTTCATCACAACCATTGATACCCTATGGCCTACACCTTTGATCCCAAGTCACCCTAGCTCCCTTGGCCTATATATAGACTTCCTACTCGAGCTGCAATCTTGATCGATCCCTCTTGGATTGGTCATTCTTCCTTCTCCAGCTTCTCCTTCTTCACTCCACGACTGGTGACAGTAGCTACATTCCCTTTCTCACTTTGTCCACGTCGAGCTGGATCCCATAACTCCAGGGGACGTCCTAGGAGTCCAACTAACGGATTCTTCAATTGCTGGAGACCTTCTCCCTCAATTTGTCATCACCGATCATCGATCATGGTCCTGGAGATCCCATTCTTCCAATTATAGTAGATTTTAATGCTTTCTAGATAGATTTATTGCTTTCTTAGATTAGATTAGTTAGATTAGAGTAGCGTTTACTGCTGAATTGAGTGTGAATTGGTTTAGAGTAGTTGTAGTTAGTCACTACCCTCAATCGGTCTTCTCTGATCAACCCTGATCAGAGAGGTGAATTAACACTTGTTCATTGGTTCATACAGCTTGCTCTTCATCTACCTGCCATGATTATCTTCTTTCCTCGCCAATTTAATCCATAATTCATCCCCTCCATCAGAGCAAGCTTAGATTTGAAGCTCTCTAGCTTCTAGATTTAAGTTGCGCTCAAATCTACTAGAGGGTCTTCTTATTTCATTCCATAAATCACAAGGACCCTCCCCTGATTTTGGATTGAGCTGATTTGCCAATTTGATTCAAATTTGATTTGTGATGCTGATTGAGTGGATTATTGAGCAATTGCAATTAATTGGGATTTAATTGAAGAAATTGGATATCTTTGGGTTTAATTGAATATATTGTGAATGCTTTGGATTGATTTGATAAAATTTTTAATGCTTGGATTTCTCGCTCCTAATTTTTACACTCAGCAATGTTTCTGCCATTGTTTGGGAGCGAGGCCAATGAGAATCAGTTGCACTGATTTGAGGTCATTGCAATAAGCCAACTAGTTTCTAAGGATTGCCTGTGGTCTCTAATTACTAATTAATAGTGTGTAGAGACTTTGGCGGATCAGATTAGACCAACGATCTTAGATCAAGGCCCAGGTAGGCAACATCTTGATTTTATCGAAAATGATTTAAATATGCTATTTGAGAGTTTAAGTAGGTTTGATAGAGTTTAATGAAGGTTTGAATTTGATTTTAAAGCAAATACAAAGCCTGATTTGGTCCTACACCTTCATGCTGTCAATAGCAAAAGGTAGAGATTAGAATAGAATTTGATTTTAAAGCAAATACAAAGCCTGATTTGGTCCTACACCTTCATGCTGTCAATAGTGTAAGGTAGAGATTAGAATAGAATTTGATTTTAAAGCAAATACAAAGCCTGATCTGGTCCTACACCTTCATGTTGTCAATAGCGTAAGGTAGAGATCAGAATAGGGTTTCTAGAGTTCTTTGATCTTGGATTTGTTTTAGTATGATTTTAGACCTTCTGATGATCGTTTGCGATGCCTGAGAATGGAATTTCAAGGTTTTGTTTCAGATCGGGGATGAACTCTGTCATCACCCAGATCTGGAGCAATGTTTGGAATCCAAGCACTCAAGTAATGATCTAATGTTTTGAATGAGAATGAGAGTTGAGTTAATGATTTAGATTACAAAGGAGTGATTGGAATGAAGTTTAAATCTCAAGTTAGTTCTAATTCAAATCTTTGTCAATAGTAGCTATCTTATCACTCAGGTCTTCTTTTTGTCAGTAGTAGCGATTAAAGCGATTCTGATTTGGTTTTAAGTTCATATGAATCTTTTGATAGAGTGTATTGATTAGGTTTGATGTAAGAACCATTCATGTACTCGTGAGCTACTTTGAATTGCTTAGAAATCATTGTAGAATTCTTTGTCAGCAATTACATCATTGGTTAATTGTCCATATTGAATAGACAAATGTAATTCATTGTTAAATAATATTCATGCATTTGATTCTGATTCTAAATGAAGTTTAGAAGTTTGTAAAGCCTTTATCTATATTTCCTGCAATTTTGAATGAATCTTGTGGCTTTGAAATGAGTTATAGATCAATCTATAGCCTCTGTCAGCATCAATTCATGCTAAAATATGTCCAAACTTTGTTTTAGGCATGGATTTAATGTTTAAAATATATTTTTATGCTCAATTCTGATGTAAATGGATGTTTTACTGCTTATATCCATTTCTTCGAGCACTTAGAATGATTTTTAAGGCTTTGGTTTCTTGCGTAACACTTCATTCAAGCCTAGTTTTACCCAAATTGTAAGTACTGAAAAAATAAAAAACAAATGTAAATAAATAACATAAATGTGTCTTGAGTAAGATTAGGTTTGGTTTTAGATGTGTGTAAGGTTAGATTTAGGTTTCGAGTCTAATAGTTAGGAGAACATACCAGTAGAAGTCTAAGTTTTCTTTGATTTAGAAATAAAAGAAAACAAGCAAAAACTACAAAAGGATTCATTCTTCTTCTCTTCACACCTTTCCCCCCTCTTCTCCTATCTCTACAAATCATAAAAAGAAAATAAAAATTTAAAATACTATAAAAATTCCTTTGTATATAGTATTTATACTTGTAAATAATATTAAGTGTATATGATAACTTATATGCATATAAAGTATGTAAATAACTTATATATCTATTTTATTTACTTAAGTAGGTATTTATGTTGAGTTATACGGTATATATTATTATTATATAATTATGTATTTGTTTATTTATACTATATATACATAATCCATAAGTATTTATAAATAGTTATGTATATATTTATAAACACAATTGTACCTGTAGATATAACTTAAAGTAATTATAATGTACAGTAATATATCCCTATATTTATTTAATTATCTATATATTGTACATATTTATATTTAGAAGTTAATTACGTATATTAGTAAGTTAATATAATTTAAATTAGTAAATTAATAAATTATTGAAATAAATTATGTTGTATACTTGTATACTATAGTTTAAAGTACTTTCAACATATTTAAAGCTTATTTATTCTGTAGAATAGTACTTATAATATATGTATCTATATATATTATTATGACCCGTTTCCCGAATTTCTACAGGACCCGAGACCGGCTCGACTCGACTAATCCCAAGACCCAGTCGTTCAACAAGAAATAACCAAAAAGCAGGGAAGTAAACCACATCCACTATGCTAAGTAACTAACAGCAAAAGAGTATAGCAGTAAAGAAAGTAAAGCTGCTACAGTATATATCACCACCATAACAGTAAATGGAAACAAGGTACAGAAACGTAAAGGTACAAGAGTCTGAAACTCACTAACAAAGAAAGTATAACAATAGGAAGACTACTGCTACTGGGCTCTGCTGGGCCCAGCACCCTCTGCAGCCGGTGACTCGGGCTGCTCAATACCTGGACTTGAAAAGGGGTTATGAGTAGCAAAGTCAACGAACGTTGAGTAGAGTGGTAACCAACTAGCTAAAATAGTAAAAGCTAACATGTAATTTATCTTTTCCAATTACTTTATTTCACAAGTTATTCCTTTTCACCAATTAGTTTATATTTTCAGATCTCTTTCTTGATCTCGAATGTCCCTCGTGGGAACGATCTTGATTGCAGTCTTTTCTGAAGAGTAGAAGGCACACGTGGTGCTCTCTTGGCCGAGAGAGTCTCCCTGGTGATCCTACACTCAATCAACCACCCTAAGGTCACGGACAGACGTAGTGGTGACTACGGTACGCACAATAAGCGCACGGGTAGCTACCCCGCACTGGCACGTGGTCAGTCGTTTCCGCTAACGGGTACGCTTAAAGTACAGCACAGAACAGTATAGGGCCTTGCCCTCTCAGTAACAGGGGTATAGCCCCTAAGAACTAAATAGGGGTCTCGCCCTTCCACAGTCCGCGCACCCTCGTCTGACTACCCTGGTTTGCCCAGTTGGCCTAACAAGTCGGTGTAGGGTGGCTAGCTGAGCCCCGAGCTTTGTGGGGTGGCTAGCTCTCTCCCTACACTAGTAGCTCTCCCCGGTACAGTGTACGTGAAGGCTAAGAAGTTGGTGCAGAGTGGCCAATCCTAACTTGGGTCCCAACCCAAGGGCAGCTAGCTCTACTTTACACTAAACAGGGGACAGTCGCTCTCCTTGGTACCACGTACTCAAGGGCCAGCACACTTCCCCACTCACATTTCCAGATCTATTCCATTTATTTCCAGGAGCTCTACTCCTAATTCCCCGTAGGGTTCATGCTCATATTTCTCATGCCATTTCATACTAGGTTTCATCATTAACATCTCCATTCTCAGGTTATACACATGCAGCTCGTATTTCTATTATTCTATCATTTAACGTGTACAATAAGTAAGGTCACATGTAATTGTTTAACTAGCATAGATAATTCATATTTCATAGGCAGCTCTTGTTCATTAACATGCAGTTGTTAATATTTCTATTTACTCATTCAGGACTGCAATTCAAACACGTAATACGGACATTCCAAGTACTTCTCGTCTTAGGATTCATGCCATATCCTAGGTTCTAGTTATTCAATCCACACATGCATTCAGGTTTATAATTAAATTAGGGAAAGCCACTCTACCAGACAACCCAGGAGTATTGGGGGCTCGAACGACATGCTCATGTGCCTCAGCAAGCCCCGTACCCACAACGGAACGAAGTCCTATAACAAGGAACAATCACAATGGAACATTCAGAACATTATAAAAGGCCTTCTAAAAAGTAGAGGAACTCTCAAAGAAAACACCGATATCTTGTTTGTGTAAAACGGACTTCAAACGGACCATAAACGGGTCAAAAATAGGGTTACAGATCCAAATCAGACGTCTGGCACAAGGTCCATACGTCTGGCACAAGGTCCAGACGTCTTAAAAGTAGATAGAACTCACCTCAGACTCTGCGTCGACCCCAGACGTCCAGAAACCCTTCTAGACTGTCTGGACCCAGCTTCAGACGTTCGACCTCCTCTTCGGACGTCTGGGAGTGCTTCTGGTCGTCTAGCAAGTTGTCCAGACGTTCGGAATGCGTGGGAGGGCGTGTCCCGCACCTTCCCGAAGCAATTCGTGCACGCGACAACAAATCTCCCATAATAAGCCACGCAAAACGTAGCTGCGGAGCGGCCTGCATGGCCGTATCTGCAAAAGGAAATGTACCTTCGCGAAAATCTGCTTTCAGACGTCTGGTGTCGCTACCAGACGTCCACTCCGTCGTCTGGACGTCACTCCAGACGTATGATTCTGGGAAATCTCAGAACCAGAACCTCCTGTCTTCCCTTGCCATGCGCAGCCACGGCTTTGCCTCCTCGCCTGCAGCTCCGGCTGCAACAGTGTCGGGACGACACCCCCGACGCTCTCCTCCTCCCGCACGTGCCGCTTCGGTCGTGCGCCCTCCGACGAGCTCCCATGAGCTCGCGAGCTCAAGCTCTTCCTCCTCTCCTTACGCTGCCTCTCCTCCTCGTCGCCGCTCTTGCACTCTCTCTCGTGCTCGCTCCTCTCACTGTGGTGGAGAGGAAGAGAATAAGGTGGCTGGCCGGGTGAAGTGAGGAAGAGAGAAGAGGGGAAGGGTTTTTAAAGAGTGCGTTAGGGTTTGGATGGAGGAGAGAAGATGAAAGGAGAGAGAAGGAGGTACTATTTGCGTGCAGCCCACGCGCAGACGCGAAGACTGGTACCAAAAATTTTGATTTCCAGACATTTGGGAAGGGGTTCAGACGTCTGACCGACAGTCCAGATGTCTTAAAAGGCTTAGGACAGAACGGGTCTTTACATCACAATAAACTTAAAGGAAGTTTCGTCCCTGAAACTTAAGCTAGCTAGGGTGCGGAAAAGGAAAATATATACGCATAACTTAAAGAGGACCGAAGCCAGTCTGAAAGGACGTACCCTCAAAAAGCTCTGGGTACCGCTCTTGCATCACCGCTTCAGGCTCGCAGGTAGCCTCCTCGTACCTCTGGCTCCTCCAGAAGACCTTCACCAGGGGTACCTGCTTCCATCTCAAACTCCGGACGGCTTTGTCTAGTATCTGTACTAGTTGCTCAAGGTAGGTCAGGTCGTCACCCACCTCGACACTCTCGTGGCTCAGAACGTGACTGGGATTGGCGACGTACTTCCTGAGGTTGGGCACGTGGAACACGTCATGCACACCAGAAAGCTGGGGAGGAAGGGCAAGCCTATAAGCAAAGGGTCCTACTCGCTCCAGGACCTCAAAGGGCCCCACAAACCTTGGCGCTAGCTTCCCTTTCACCCCAAAACACTGCAGGCCCTTCATGAGAGAAACGCTTAGAAAGACGTGATCCCCAACCTCGAGCTGTACCTCTCTGCACTTCCGATCGGCATAACTCTTCTGTCTGTTGCTGACAGTACGAAGTCGTATGTGAATTTGCTCTATCACCTCCTGACTTTGCTGGATCAGCCTGGGGCCAACCTCCCACTTGGTCCCCACCTCTACCCAACTCAAGGGCGTAGTACACCTTCGTCCGTATAGAGCCTTGTAGGGTGCCATGCCGATACTCGAGTGATAGTCGTTATTATATGCAAACTCTGCTAGGGGTAAGTGCTCCTCCCAAGAACCCCTCTAGTCTAGTACACAGGTGTGTAAAAGGTTCTCAAGTGTCTGTATCGTGCGCTCTGACTGTCTGTCCGTCTGGGGGTGGTACGCCGTACTGAATCTCAATCGTGTCCCCAAATCCTGCTGAAACTCAGCCCAAAATTGGGAAGTAAAATGGTTATCCCGGTCGGATACAATCTCACACAGAACTCCGTGTAGATGTACCACGTCGTGAATATATCTCTCTGCAAACTGCGCTGGTCCCAAGGTGACTCGGATTGGTAAGAAGCGTGCTGTCTTCGTCAATCTGTCCATAATCACCCAGACTGCGTCATGTCCTCGCTGGGTAATGGGCAAGCCCACCACTAAGTCCATGGTGATGCTCTCCCACTTCCACTCTAGCATGGGAAGTGGCTGCAACGGTCCTGTAGGCCTTTGATGCTCGGCCTTTACCTGTTGGCACACCAAACACTATTGCACGAACTCACCTACATCCCGCTTCATCCTCCTCCACCAAAAGTTGCGTCTCAGATCATGGTACATCTTCATGTTCCCGGGATGTATGGTGAACCTGGACCCGTGTGCCTCAGTCAGGAGCTCCCTCAATAGCTCGTCGTCCCTGGGAATGCACAAACGTCCCCTTGGTCCCCTGACAGTACCCTGTCTCGCAACGACTGCAGATACGGATCTGTCATCTGTCCTGTGATGATGCGGTCTATCAGCTCTAGTCTCGTCTATCGTGTCACTGTCACTGCCCCGCAATGCCCCTGTAACTCTATTGGTCTCCAACTGCCCAACTCCTCCATAAGTCTCCAACTCTGTACCTGTAAGTTGGCCAAGTGGGCGGGCGCCTTCCGACTCAAGGCGTCAGCCACCATGTTGGCCTTCCCCGGATGGTAGGAGATGCTGCAGTCATAGTCCTTCAGGAGCTCTAACCAACATCTCTGTCTCATGTTAAGCTCCTTCTGATCAAACAAGTACCTGAGGCTCTTATGATCTGTGAATATCTCAAAGGTCTCACCGTAAAGGTAGTGCCTCCATGTCTTCAGCGTGAAGACAACAGCTGCCAGCTCTAAAAGTCATGGGTAGGTTAGCTATGCTCATGGGGCTTCAGCTGCCGCGAAGTGTAAGCGACAACGTGACCCCTCTGCAGAGCACACCCCCTAACCCCTGCAATGAAGCGTCCATGTAGACAACGAAACCGCCACTGCTGTCTGGGATGGTAAGCACAGGAGTCGAAGTCAACCTCTCCCTAAACTCCTAAAATCACGCCTCATAAGCGTCTGTCCAAGAAAAGGGCACGTCCTTCCAAGTCAACTGAGTCATAGGATGTGCAATCTGCGAGAAACCTCTGATAAACCGTCGGTAGTAACCTGCCAGTCCCAAGAAACTGCGGATCTCTGTCACTGTACATGGCCTCTCCTACCTGAGTACTGCTTCTACCTTGGCTGGATCCACAGCCAAGCCATCCCCTAAAATCACATCACCCAAGAAGGTCGCCTGCCTCAACCAAAACTCACACTTGCTGTATTTGGCATACAGCCTGCGTCGTCTCAACGTGTCCAGAACCATACGCAAGTGCTGTCCGTGCTGCACCTAATCCCGCGAGTAAAAGAGCACATCATCAATAAATACCACCACAAACTGATCCAGATACGGTTTGAACACCTGGTTCATCAAATCCATGAAGGCAGTGGGGGCGTTGGTGATCCCAAACGACATGACCAAAAACTCATAGTGTTCGTACTAGGTGCGGAAAGCTGTCTTGGAGACGTCAGTCTCCCTGATCCTCAACTGGTAGTAGCCTGATTTCAGATCAATCTTGAAGAATACCGTGGCACCTCGCAACTGGTCAAACAAGTCATCAATCCTCGATAGCAGATACCTGTTCTTGATAGTGACCCTATTCAGCTATCTGTAGTCAACACAAAGGCGTAGGGTACCACCTTTCTTCACAAATAGTACCAGGGCTCCCCACGGGGACACTCTGGGCCTCACAAAGCCCTTCTCCAATAGGTCCTGCAACTGGAACTTGAGCTGTCGCAGCTCAAGTGGTGCCATCCTGTACGATGCCGTAGAAATGGGCTGGTCCCCGGTACCAGTGAGATCTCAAACTCGATCTTACGCTCATGTGGTAGTCCTGGAAGCTCCTTTGGAAACACGTCGGGGTACTCTCTGACCACCGGGATGCTCTGAAAGTCTGCCACGGGGTTGGGCTCTGCCATTATACAAGCTAGAAAGCCCTCACACCCCTGGCCGAAAAGTCTCGCCGCTTGAAGTAAAGAAATGCACCTGAAACCTCCGTCCACTGGCTGTTCGTGAAACTCAAAAGAAGGCACTCTGGTATGGAGAAGACGATCTTCCTCTCAAAACAATCCACCAAGGCATGGTAAGCGGACAGCCAATCAATTCCTAGAATCACGCCAAAATCCTCCATCGGTATCACGATCAGGTCAGCAAGGAGTCTGTGTCCCTCAACACTGACCTCACAGTCTGTGTAGACCTCCTCAGCTACAGACAGCTAACCACCCGGACCTCTGATTACAAATGGATCCTCTAACAACACACAGTCCTATCCCAAACTGACAGCGAAACTCGCAGCAACAAACGAGTTCGTGGCACCAGAATAAAAAAGTACGGAAACTAATTTCCCAAAAACTGTAACCATACCTGCCACCACTGAACCTGATGCCCTAGTGTCTCTGTGTGTTAGGGTGTTGATACGCCTCTCATCTCTTGGTGTAGAAGAAGCAGCCACACTCTGCGTCGGACGGGTAGCCGCTGGCCGGTACCCTCCCCACGCTTCTGTCCTCCCCCACGTGCCTGGGAATTGCGACCACCTGCTCAGCCTCCAGCGCTCAGTGCAGGGAGCATCTACTGCGCTTCAGCCCTAGATGGGCAGTCCCTCCTGATGTGGCCCGGCTGGTCACACTGGAAGCAGAGGGGGACTCGACTCCCTCCCTCGGTAGGTCCCTATTGACGGTTGGGCGGGGGTGCAGTGTTGGCAGCTGGCCCCTGTTGGTGGCCCCCAAAGGCCATTGACGGCCCCACAAAACGAGACGGCTCTCCTACGGGAGCCGTGTGCCTCCTCTCTCGCCGGCCTTGTGAGTACTCTGGCTGGTAGGGCCTCTTTCGTCCGCTGTCAGTGTCTCGTGCGGTCGGGTTGATCTTCTCGTACGTCATAACTGCCTCCACCACTCTCGAGAAGGTGGGCAGTTTCAGGGGTTTGACATACCCTCGAATGGCAGTTCGAAGCCCCTCAGTGAACCTCCACAGGCGCTCCTCCTCAATAGCCACAATTGTTGCAGCAAAACGTGGCAGCTCCAAGAAGCGCGTGCGGTACGCGCTGACAATCATCGTCCCCTCGCGGAGAGTGTGGAACTCCCGCCTCCTCTGATCCTACCACGTCTGTGGGAAGTACTGCTCGTAGAAGAGGGTCACAAACTGGTTCCACGTCGGCTCTGCCCTATCCTGACCTCTGACTGCCCTCCACCACCTGTGTGCTGCACTCTCCAATTGGTACGTGGTAAAAGCCACGTGGCACTCCGCAGGGGGGCGAAGGGTGTCAAACACCTTCTCGATCTGCTCCAACCAATCCTCTGCCTCAGACAGGTTCTCATCCCCCTTGAAAAAGGAGGGCTTCAGCTTTTGGAACTGTCTGAAAAGCTCGTAGTGCAGCTGTAGTGGGGGAATGGGCATGCCTCCAGGTAGGGAGGGCTCGTGCTCGGAAGTGTCAGAGTGTAGTGGGGGCAGTGGAGGACCACCCCCTCCCCCTCGTCCAGCGCTGCGATGGTCTCGCAGTCCCACAGAGGACTCCCCCTCCACGTCCCCAGGGAGAGGCACTCGTGGAGGCAGGTGGAGCTCCTCTCGTACTATATCTCGTATCAATTGGGTGACGTCCTGAGCTTGAAAACCCGAGAGAAGTGGCTGGTCGACTGACACCTCGGGCTCGGCATGCCCGTCCCTCCGACCTCGTCCAAGGCCGCATCCGCGGCTCGCCTCAAGGGCTCCACGTTGAGGCATCTCTCGCAAGGAGACGGGAAAACAGAACAAAAAGAAGTCAACTCTAACAGACTTCAGCGAAGGAAACTCAGAACAGAAGTCAAAAGGTACGTTGTGGTGGTTACTCTAGTTATATGCACGTGAATTGGTTATTCTCAAGCTAGTGGTTCATTTCTCGGGATGACCTTGCTCTGATACCATCTTGTTACGACCCGATTCCTGAATCCCTATAGGACTTGAGACCGGCTCGACTTGACTAATCCCAAGACCTAGCCGTCCAACAAGAAATAACTAAAAAGTAGGAAAGTAAACCACATCTACTATGCTAAGTAACTAATAGCAAAAGAGTACAGCAGTAAAGAAAGTAAAGCTGCTATAGTACATATCACCACCACAACAGTAAACGGAAATAAGGTACAGAAACGTAAAGGTATAAAAGTCTGAAACTCACTAACAAAGAAAGTACAACAATAGGAAGACTACTGCTACTGGATTCTACTGGACCCAGTGTCCTCTGCAGTCGGTGACTCGGGCTGCTCAACACCTGAACCTGAAAAGGGGTTATGAGTAATAAAGTTAGCGAACATTGAGTAGAGTGGCAATCAACTAGCTAAAGCAGTAAAAGCTAACAGGTAATTTATCTTTTCCAATTACTTTATTTGACAAGTTATTCCTTTTCACCCATTGATTTATATTTTCAGATCTCTTTCTTGATCTCGAATGTCCCTCGTGGGAACGATCTTGATTGCAGTATTTTCCAAAGAGTAGAAGGCACATGTGGTGCTCTCTTGGCTAGGAGAGTCCTCCGTGATGATCCTACACCCAGTTAACCACCCCAAGGTCATGGATAGACGTAGCGGTGAGTACAGCACGCGCAATAAGCACACGGGTAGCTATCCTGCACTGGCACGGGGTCAGTCATTTTCGCTAATGGGTACGCTCAAAGTATAGCATGGAACAGTATAGGGCCTAGCCCTCTCAGTAACATGGGTCTAGCCCCTAAGAACCAAACAGGGGTCTCGTCCCTCCACAGTCTGCGCACCCTCGTCTGACTACCTTGGTTTGCCCAGTGGGCCTAACAAGTCGATGTAGGGTGGCTAGCTGAACCCCGGGCCCCGTAGGGTGGCTAGCTCTCTCCCTACACTAGTAGCTCTCCCCGGTACAGTGTACGCGAGGGCCAAGAAGTTGGTGCAGAGTGGTCAATCCTAACCCCGGGTCCCAACCCAAGGGCGGCTAGCTCCACTCTACACTAAACAGGGGACAGTCGCTCTCCTTGGTACCACATACTCAAGGACCAGCACACTTTCCCACTCACATTTCCATATCCATTCCATTTATTTCCAGGAGCTCTACTCCTAATTCCCCGTAGGGTTCATTCTCATATTTCTTATGCCATTCCATACTAGGTTTCATCATTCACATCTCTATTCTTAGGTTATACACATGTAGCTTGTATTTTTATTATTTACATTTCCATTCTCAGGTTATACACATGCAGTTCGTATTCTATTATTTAACGTATACAACAGGTAATGTCACATGTAACTGTTTAACTAGCACAGGTAATTCATATTTCACAGGCAACTCTTGTTCATTAACATGCAGTTATTAATATTTCTATTTACTCATTCAAGACTGCAATTCAAACACGCAATACGGACATTCCAAGTACTTCTTGTCCTAGGATTCATGCCATATCCTAAGTTCCAATTATTCAATCCACACATACATTCAGGTTTATAATTAAATTAGGGAAAGCCACTCTACCAGACAACCTAGGAGTATTGGGGGCTCGAACGACAGGCTCATGTGCTTCAGCAAGCCTCGAACCCGTAACGGAACGAAGTCCTATAACAAGGAACAATCACAATGGAACATTCAAAACAGTATAAAAGGCCTTCTAACAAGTAAAGGAACTCTCAATGAAAACATCGATATCTTGTTTGCGTAAAACAGACCTCAAATGGACCCTAAACAGGTCAAAAATAGGGTTACAGACCCAAATCAGACGTCTGGCACAAGGTCCAGATGTCTTAAAAGTAGACAAAACTCACCTCAGGCTCTACGTCGACCCCAGACGTCCAGAAACCCTTTTAGACCGTCTGGACCCAGCTTCAAAAGTCCGACCTCCTTTCCAGACGTCTGGCAGTGCTTTCGATCGTCTAGTAAGCTGTCCAGACATTCGTAACGCGTGGGAGGGCATGTCCCGCGCCTTCCCGAAGCAATCCGTGCACGCGACAGCAAATCTCCCACAATAAGCCACGCAAAACATAGCTGCGGAGCGGCCTGCATGGCCGTATCCGCAAAAGGAAACGTACCTTCGCGAAGATTTGCTTTCAGACGTTTGGTGTTGCTAACAGACATCGACTCTGTCGTCTGGACGTCACTCCAGATGTCTGATTTTGGGAAAATCCCAGAACCAGAACCTCCTCCTGCTTTCCCTTGCCGCGCGTAGCCGTAGCCTCACCTCCTCGCTTGTAGCTCTGGTTGCAGCAGTGTCAGGGACGACTCCCTCGACACTCTCCTCCTGCATGCGCCGCTCCGGTCGTGCGCCCTCCGGCGAGCTCGCGAGCTCAAGCTCTTCCTCCTCTCCTCATGCCGCCTCTCCTCCTCGTTGCCGCTCTTGCGCTCTCTCTCGCGCTCGCTCCTCTCGCTGTGGAGAGGAAGAGAAGAAGGTGGCTGGCCGGGTGAAGTGAGGAAGAGAGAAGAGGGGTTTTTAAAGAGTGCGTTAGGGTTTGGATGGAAGAGAGAAGAGGGAAGGAGAGAGAAGGAGGTACTGTCTATGCACAGCCCGCTCAGAGACACGAAGGCTCGTACCAAAAATTTCGATTTCCAGATATCTGGGAAGGGGTCTAGACGTCTGATCGGCAGTCCAGACGTCTTAAAAGGCTCAGGACAGAGCGGGTCTTTGCATATGTGTATAAACATGTATTTAAATGTATATAAATAGAAATAAATAAAAAAAATAAATTAAAAATCTAAAATAATAAGTTAATAATATATACTAACTAATTTATAAGTCAATTGAACCATTAATTTATTAATTTGTACTTTAATTAAGGAATTAATCAATAAATCAACATGTAATTATTCCTAACTTTAACTATCTTTTAAATATATTTATATATTTAATTATTGTAAATAAACTATACTAATAAGTATCCCCATGTATTGGTTACATGTATATATAATTTAATTGTAAATTAATTAATTATTTAATCATTTAATTAAGTCCTAAAATTACCCTAAAGTAACGGCCGACGTGTCAATTGGGTGTGCTAACAAAGTTCCACATTGGTAACTTCTGAGTGCATAACGTGAAATAAATTGAATGGCGTGTGTAAGCCACTCGTCAAATTATGGAGGTCGAATCCCCATATACATTCATTTGATCATTCCCTTGAGCATGCTATTGAGAGAGAGGTTTGGGTTTGGAGCCCGTGGTTGTTATGGGCTTATATGGGCCCAAAATTGTACAAAAATATACTAATTAAAAACTAAGGCCTACCTAGTAGTGGTTAATCTTGCCCTAAGAGGGGCTATTGATTCTAGGAAAAGTGAGCCCACAAATTCCAAATTTTTTAGAGTAGAGATTAAGTGTTGAATGTGTACGTGTGTGTTGGAAAAAGCTAAGTGTTGTAGCACATGTGTGTGTTAAAAGTGGTTAAGTGTTAGTGAGTTTAATGAGTGTTAGCTGTGTGTGTTGTGTGTAGTATGAGTGTAAGTGTTAGTACATATATGTATAGTTAGTATATATGTATTAGTTTAGTATATGTGTGTATATATATATATGGAGTATATGTATTAAGTATTATATATATTATTTTTAGCCTTATTTTAGTGAAGAAGTGTTTTTAAGGCTCTTTAGTGGCGTTTATAGATGTTAGTGTACATAGTTTATATATGTTAGTATAGATAGTTCTTTTGTACCTATATTAAGACATTGCTTAGATAGTATTATACATAATTAACTTAAATTAGTTTAGAATAATTTTTGATGCCTTTATACTTGTATCTATCTTTGAGGCATTGTCATTAACATAATTCATTCATTGTTGTGCATAATTAGCTTAAATTAGTTCATTTTTTGATTGATTGATTCATTATTTATTTTGATGTAAATAAACTTAATATTTTTGAAATAAAAGATGATTTTTGGATAATAAAGTGATATATATTAATAACTGTTTTCCAGTGAACAACCTGGAATAAAATCAGTAAAAATTGTATATAAATAAAATGACATCCATTTGGATTGTGACACTATACTACGACATACTTGATTAACCCTAATTAACTAACGATCCAGATCGTCGATCACCTGACAACACTATAGGTTCTCAAAACGGTGGGGAATGTGTAGATGTTGGGCCTCATGCAGGCCCACAACATGCTGCTGTAGGGGTCCAGGGCCTCGTGGAAGAAGCAAAACTTGCTGTAGCTGCTGGCCATGACGTTCCTAGAGAAGACATCCCTCTTGGGCATTTTAGCAAACACCTTCAAGGCATCATCAAGGTCCCCGAACTTGACCAGCATGTTGAGGAGCACGTTCTTTAGAGGGATGCTAAACCTCAGGTAAGTCCCAACACATGTGCACAGACATAGTGGCCTGCATCGACGATGCGCTTGGTGTGGTAAAGGTGGAGGGCCATGTAGGCATCATTGTCGAGGGCTTGGTGTGGGGTGGAGTTGAGGAGGAGGACTTGGTCGAGGTGGCCCTCGAGACAGAGGCGACATATGTCGGGGGTTGGGTTGGGGGAGGCAGAGGTGAGGTTGGTGGAGCTTAGAGCGGAGGGCTTGAGGTGGGGGTTGGGGCTTTCTTCTCCGGTGGGGTGGGGTGGTGACGGGGTGGAGGCGTGTGGTGGGTTTGGGGGAGAGGGAGAGGG
The DNA here is from genome assembly GCA_037157565.1 of Thalassia testudinum. Lineage (NCBI taxonomy): Eukaryota > Viridiplantae > Streptophyta > Magnoliopsida > Alismatales > Hydrocharitaceae > Thalassia > Thalassia testudinum. The sequence continues at coordinate 12,508,268 of JAZHRO010000038.1, read as the reverse complement.
GAGGAAGGGGAAGCGAAGGAGTGGAGATGGTGGGGTTTGTGGGATAGCAAGTGAGCATTGGGAGGTGGAGGTTTAGGAAGAGGGGTGGATGAGGGAGAGGGAGAGGGAGGGACAAACCATGCGTGATAACAAAGAGCAGGGAGTGTAAGAGAGATGGGGAGTGAGGAAGGGGTGGGGGGGACGACACTTGTCCCCACCCAAACCTTGTTATAGTATAGAAGTATAGATCCCTAGGTTTAGAAGTTCCATCCCCTTCCACCACCCACACTCGGGATAATTTTTGTCCCCCTTTATCCCATGTATGGAGAATACTCTTCACTCCACTCGTGCTCTCCTCGTGCTCTCCCTTTTGTCGTCGTTGTTTCTGTGAGAGCAATTCCCCTTGCCACTAGTTGCCTGAGGTCTAGCTGTTCGTTGGTGGTGCATCCATGGAGATGTTTAATAGATTGTCTACTCGGTGATAGTGCAGTTGAGGAGCACAACGATTGTTGATGTTTGATTGCGATGACAGAAACTTGTATTCTAGTTTTGTTGTGTTGTTTGATAGTCCCCTTTTGTTTGTTTTATTGGATTGATCAGTTTGTTTGTTCAAAATGTTTTTTTAGTTTGAGTTTAGGGTTTTTTTTTGTTCTTACAAGTATTGTTTTCGTCAACTTCACGACTAGGGTATTGGGTTGGATGTTGGTAATTTGGGGTTTGGGTTTTGCATTTCATTGTTGGGCTAAGGGTGTAGGGCTAGGATTTTCAGGTTGGATTCACCTTTTCTTTTTTGGTCTAGGGTTTAAGGCTAGGGTTTTCAGGTTGGGTTGACGATATCTCCTTGATCTAGGGTTTCGAGGCTATGATTTTGATGCTGATTTGATGCTTCTTTCCTTGCTACTGTGGATTGATTTCTTGTGGGTTTTGTGTATTGGTTGATGCAGCTTTCCAAGGACATTGCATTCATATATTTTGGTTGCTTTGTTACACGTTTGCCACTGCACTTGTTTGATTCATGTGAGCATGTTGTTTATCATGTCATCCTAAAGTTGCTCTACGATGCTTTGTTTATTCTTTTAATTTGGTTGTCGAATTCTTTACTCATTTGCTGTGGTTGGAAAGGACATTGGTTAGGCCATGGGCCTTTATGACTATATCGACCTGTGAATCTTGAGCTGTGCTTATATTCTTTATGACCATGACCTCCATTATGTGAGCTTTACTTGTCAATCACATCATTCCCTCTGCCTTAGCTTGACCCAACCTCTCCATTTTCTCTACAGTCACTCCATCGTTGCTTGGTTCATGTCATAATTGTGCTAGTGATTATCTTTCTCTAACTATGAATCCATTGGGAGGAATTTGGGTATTTTCTCTCTTTCCTTTGGAGGGTTGACATCCTTGTAATCATTTCATTTCATTTTAATGAAAAATCTATGTTTCAAAAAAAAAAATGGAGGTGACACCTTCACTTGTTCCTATGCTCCGCCCATTAGTCTGTCCAGATTTGAGATCATTATAAGGAGATATTTGAGCCCAACTAGCTATAAATGCCCCACTAGGTCAAGGGTATTGTGCTTGTGCTTTGTCATTAAATCTCTTGTCATCGACTTACTTGCGGAGGGGGAGCAAGAGGAAGAGGAGTTTAAAGAGCACACTGTAGGGTTTATTGGCAGGAAAATGTTGATTATAAGGTAAATGTTCTTGTTAATACTGTGTTTTCTTCAATTTGAATGATTTTTTCTTTTGTGTTGTTGCAGGTAAGGTACCTTGCCTATCTCGTGGGATGTTAATTGTTGGTCTATGAGGTTGAGATTTTTCTATTGCATGGTTTGAATGCCTCTTTCTTTCCTCTTTTTAGTTGAGAACTTTGTTTTGCATGTTCATTTTCAATTGTTGTAGATTACATGTTATTGTCATGACCTTATGCTACTGCCTACGGATTGTTTTTCCCCTCTTAGGGTTGATTTGAAAATGATAAGGTAATAAACCAAGTTATGATACTATTATATGATATTTGTATTATGTTTCTATAAGTGATGCATTCTCTTATTTTAAGTAATGTATTTTCCCTACCTTCAAAAATGGTATTTTGTTGATTAAAAATTCATTAGGTGATAAGCCACACCATATGGGAACATGATTTTGTTGCTTTAAAAAAGTTACATGATTTTTGCTCTTAAGAACACATTAGACTGTCGGGTACGTGTTGTGTGGTTTCTTTTGTTTCGCTGTATTTTTGGGGAAATATGTCGATAGAATATTGATAGATTGTCTGTACATTGAAGATATCCATGCTCATAGTAATCTTTTTAAGTTATCTGCTTGGTGAACTTATGGTCATTATGCTTTGACTTTAGAATAAATATGTTCTCTTATTAGTACTAGTGTGATGTTGAGCATGTTGAAAGATTTTTAATTGAAAGTACAAATGATTTTGCAAACTGAAATAACGTGCTAAATAGAATCAGAACTTTGCATCTCTTTTGTTAATATTTATGATTTATCTCTGAAGCAATTTACATCTCTGTCTTGCCCAGTTCATCCTTTTTTATCATAGGAATGAAGTTCATTAGCAAAAATCAATGCACTACACTGACATAAAATGAGAATATAAAACTTACAGATGATGTACAACCAGTTAAGCATGGTAGGATTTTATTGCAATTACCTTAGTATTTTAGTTGGCCTTGTTCATCTACGTAGGATGGCCTCCTCATAGCCAAACTCCCTTCGAAATAGAAGTTAGAAACCGAGGGTAAACAACTAGGTGGATGAGATAAATATAATTTTGGTGGAGTTGATCTCTGAACACTGCAAGAACAAACAGGCTGAGAATGCTCCATTGACACACAACACATGGAACAATGTATGTGTTCAATTGAACAATATGACTAACCTCAACTATGATTTGTCTAAATTACAAAATAAGTGGAAGACCCCCTCAAGAGGGATCGTGCCAAGTTTAACTATCTCTTTTTTTTTCTTTCTTTTTATCAAAGAAAGGACCACTACCGATTGTGGTAGTCATCCATACTTATTCATTCATAAAAAGGTAATTACAAAGCTTGCCACAACCTGGCATATGACACCACATCATTACAAACATATCCACACCTTACTACCATTAAATAAGGAATCATTCCTTGACTTCCACATCACCCACATGATTACAGTCATAAACAGGTGCGGTTTAGAATTTGAGCAGAAATCGCACCACAAGGTGTCCTACCTCGGGATGGAGCAACCACAGAATCTTCGCCAACTTCATCCGTAAACAAGCAACTGCTAAAGAGGTGTCTGGCGCCGTCTTCATCATAACCACACAGAGGGTAGGAGATGGCATCTGTACCTAGAAATCTTCTTCTCAACGCACCTGTGATCAGTTCTTCTCTTCTGGTCAACCAGAGAAAAACCTGCACCTTCAGGGGAATCTTCAATTTCTAGATAGCTGCACAAGAATGTCTATGCTCATTCACCTCCCTGCTATCCATCATTTTCTCCTATGCCTTCCGTGATGTGTACACCCCGTGTCTCCACTCAAATCTATCCACCCCATCTCTTGGTTGGAAGGCACCTATAGTCTCCAATAAGCGCTGAGACTCCTTTGTGGACCTCAACTCATACGATCCCCCAGAAGGCCTGATGCTCCATGTGCTAGTATCCACATGCCAACAATCCTCCACCTTCACCTCCTTAGAGCTTGCAGCTTTAAATGCCCGTGGGAAGAGGTCCTGAAAGCAACCAAGCCCACTCCAGTCATCTTTCTAGAACTTGAAGCCTTTGCCGTCACCCAAAACTGGCGAGAATTGATTCCAGTGCATCTGCATGGCCTTGGAGAGAGAAGACCAAAAAGGGGAAGCATTCTGCAAATGCAAAAGAGTTTCAGGAGCGTTGTTGCTAGCATAAGAATCATGAATAGTATCCTGCCAAAGTCCTTCATCCCCTCTAAGGATGATCACACCCCACTTGAGCAGTAGAGAATCACTGAACTCCCTGAGGGATTTAACACCCAATCCTCCACCCTTCTTCGGAAGGCATACATTTTTCCACTTGATTGGTTGCAGAAACCTCTCGCTATGCGTCGGTCCCTTCCAAAAGAAATGCTTTCTTACCACATCCACCTTTTTTACCATGGAGCCAGGGGTCTGAACATAGATAAAAAAAAAAAATCGGGATCACAGATAAGATTGAGAAGTTTAACTATCTCTTAAACAAAAGTGGCTAGGGGTTTAATTCAAAGAGAAAGATCTTTATAAGTCATAATTTTGTCTCTTGATGTTTGGGATGAGGTAACTTAGCACATTACAAAGTTGGTGTTGTTGTAATTAGTTTGAGTAGACACTTACAACTAATTACAACTACATACCTATTTGTAGTTACTTGAACAATACAAGAAATTACCGAACAAGGCTTTCCCATTGTTCGAGGAGGTCAATGCAATAGTTGGGCATGACATGATGACCGAAAAACTTGCAAATTCCTCTCATCCAATGGATGAAGCTAATTCTTCTAGATGACCATGCCCACGTCCACCGTAGGACCCACCAAGAGATATTCCCTCTGAGGACCCACTCAAATCTCCTCTAGATGGCGGCTATGATGAACCACCGGAATTTGATCAATGGAATCCCTTCACAGATACCTACACTGCCTCTTATTCAAGGTTTGCACCATTTGGTTCAAGTGCTCGACCATTGGCAAATCATGAGGGTGCAACCCCTAACGGAAACTATTTCCCTAGCGCTTCTCAACAACTGAATTTCCAAGATGCATCACAAACACAAAGGTTGGATACTACCCAATCAACTCCTCAGTCTCGCTCGAGGAGGATGGTACCCCCGCCCTTTCGACCTCTCTCTCGAGGTTGACTGGAGGAGTATCGGAGAGAGGTGAAGACATGGAAGGAGAGCATCCCCCTTCTCCCTTTAGCATGGAAGATGTGGACTCCCCCGCAGCAACTCTATTGCTGAGGAAAGATGGGCTGGTGGTGCCATTGGCGATGGGCACGATTTCGACGACGTTGGGAGGGGTCTCTGGTCACCCTTTGACTGGCGAGGCGGAGGTTGGATTCCCACGTAGGGCGGATAAACTTCCAGAGGCTCATCCTGATGGCTCATCAACGCTATAGCGGTCGAGTGACGTCCCCTTGTTGACCGGCGACCAGGTAGAGATCCCCCTTACTGGTTGGAGACCGTGTATGGTGTGCGGTGGCTGTGGTGGCAATCTTCGCTATAGGAGGAGGTGGGGATTTCATTGAGGTCAGAGATCAAGGACGGTGGATGGTCGTGGAAGGATGCCGCAGCCTTCACAGCAGACGACGGTGTTGGATCATGATGATGATGAGGTGCGTAGGACTGTGGAGGTGGTTGGCTTCTAGTAGATTGTGAAGGAGGCCCCCAGTTGTTCTAAATGAATGGGGTGCTTACGTGGAATGTGCGGGGTCATAATGATCCTTCAAGAAGGACATCGTTGGGGCAGTATAGTTGTATTTAGAGAGTGGATGTCGTGATGTTGCAGGAAACAAAATCGATCGATTGTGATGTTCAGATTTGGAAAGAGATTGGGGGTTCTTGGATGGAGGGGTTTTGGTCCCTTGATGCGATTGGCCAATCAGGAGGACAGATCCTCGGATGGCGGGAAGATGTTTTCTCTTTGGAAGATTGCTTTTGCGGGGAGCATGTCATCTCTGCGAGATAGGTTAGAAAGGTGGGAGGTGCCGTATTGATTGTCACGAGGGTATATGGTCCATCAGATGCCCAAGTGAGGGGAGTCATGTGGGAGGAACTCGCGGCCGTGGCTGCAGAGTGCCATGGAAATCCTTGGTTGCTCGGAGGGGATTTCAACGTCACCCTGTAGACGGAGGACAGAACTAAAGGGCGGGGAAGACAAGATCCCGGGTCGGACCTTTTTGTGGATTTTGTTGCTACACATGGCCTCGTGGATTGGACCCTGGCTTCCTGTGCATACACTTGTAGGAATAACAGTAACCGGATGTCTAGGATTGACAGATTTCTCTCTAACGTAGAGCTGGAAGAGGCTTTCCTTGTGGTGGATGTGTCGGCTTTGGAGAGACCCTTATCTGATTATACACCCCTTATGTGGTGGCCTAATGAGGGGTCTCTTTTTGGCACATACTTCAAATTTGACAGATCTTGGCTGATGAAGGAAGGCTTTCGGAGTATGGTGGAGAAGTGGAACTCCATAGAGGTGGAGGGATCAGCCACATGTTGCTTGGCGAAGAAGCTGAGTGTTCTGCGGGACTACTCGAGAGTGTACAAGAGGGAGATCAAGGCGTCCAGGAGGGCCAAGAAAGAAGAGGCATTGGCGGAGATCACCAGAATTGATAGGTAGGAGGACCAAGCCCCTATTTCAGCAGAGGATAGGGAGGTTAGGGCGAGGATGACATGGGTGGTACAGGAGGATAGGAGAGTGGAGGTGGAGTGGAAGACGAGATCGAGACAGAGATAGCTGAAGGAATGTGACTCTAATACCAAGTTCTTTCACCAAATGGCCTCTGCTAGGAGGAGAAACTAGATAGAGAAGATGATGATACATGGGGAGACTTTCTCAGGTAGGGAGGAGGTGGGACGAGCTGTGGCGGATTACTTTAGAGAGTTCACTAGGAGGCACGTCAGAGGATGTTAGAAGTGATGGGAGAATGTGCAATGTGTCACAGAGGCTTAAGCGGAGGAACTCACAGCTGGCTTCTCGGAGGACGAGGTAAGGCAGGCGATTTGGAGCTTGAATGCAGAGGGGTGCCTTGGCCCAGATGGTTTCCCTGTTTTCTTTTTCAAGGAATTCTGGCCCCTTGTGGGGGCGGATGTGATGCAAATGATGGAGGAATTAGCGGCCGAGAACATAGGTTTTGATAAGCTGAATAGATACTACTTGTTTTTGTTGCTTAAGAAGGAAAGGGCTGAAATGATCCAGGATTTCAGATCGATTGCATTATCGAATGCTGTGTACTTTACTATTGCTAAGGTCTTGACCTACAGGCTCAAAGACCTTCTTGGAAATCTGATTTTCCCTGTTTAGGCGGCCTTCATCCCGAGGAGGGAAATTTTGGATGGTTTTGTAGTTGCAATGGAGGCGTTGGCCACTTGGAGGAGGGAGAAGAAGCAGACTTTTTTGTGGAAGGTTAACTTCAGCAAGGCATACGACTCAGTGCAGTGGGATTTTCTGTGGGCTTCCTTGTTTAAGAGGGGTTTTCCCATGGTGTGGATTGATTGGATGAAAATGTGCGTGACAACGATATCTTTTTCAGTTCTGATCAATGAGAACCCGACAGGAGGATGGGTGCAACCTAAGAGGGGGGTCAGACAAGGTTGCCTGCTTGCACCAATGCTGTTTGTGCTTGTGGCGGATGCTCTGGCATAGGCAACGCATAGTGCCTATGCTAGAGGTTAGATCAGAGACTTCATGGTTGGTGAGGACAGGGAGACAGCGGTCCTGCAATATGCTTGTTTTTTTATTTTTTTATCAAAAAAGGACCACTATCGATTGCGGTAGTCATCCATACTTATTCATTCATAAAATGGTAATTACAAAGCTTGCCACAACCTTGCATATGACGCCACATCATTACAAACATATCCACACCTTACTACCATTAAATAAGGAATCATTCCTTGACTTCCACATCACCAACATGATAACAGTCATAAACACGTGCGGTTTAGAATTTGAGCAGAAATAGCACCACAAGGTGTCCTACCTCGGGATGGAGCAACCACAAAATCTTCGCCAAACTTCATCCGTAAACAAGCAACTACTAAAGAGGTGTCTGGCGCCGTCTTCATCATAACCACACAGAGGGTAGGAGATGGCATCTGTACCTAGAAATCTTCTTCTCAACGCACCTGTGATCAGTTCTTCTCTTCTGGTCAACCAGAGAAAAACCTGCACCTTAAGGGGAATCTTCAATTTCTAGATAGCTGCACAAGAATGTCTATGCTCATTCACCTCCCTGCTATCCATCATTTTCTCATATGCCTTTCATGATGTGTACACCCCGTGTCTCCACTCAAATCTATCCACCCCATCTCTTGGTTGGAAGGCACCTATAGTCTCCAATAAGCACTGAGACTCCTTTGTGGACCTCAACTCATAGTATCCCCCAGAAGGCCTGATGCTCCATGTGCTAGTATCCACATGCCAACAATCCTCCACCTTCACCTCCTTAGAGCTTGCAACTTTAAATGCCCATGGGAAGAGGTCCTGAAAGCAACCAAGCCCACTCCAATCATCTTTCTAGAACTTGAAGCCTTTGTCGTCACCCAAAACTGGCGAGAACTAATCCTAGTGCATCTGCATGGCCTTGGAGAGAGAAGACCAAAAAGGGGAAGCATTCTGCGAATGCAAAAAAGTTTCAAGACCGTTGTTGCTAGCATAAGAATCACGAATAGTATCCTGCCAAAGTCCTTCGTCCCCTCTTAGGATGATCACACCCCACTTGAGCAGTAGAGAATCACCGAACTCTCTAAGGGATTTAACACCCAATCCTCTACCCTTCTTCGGAAGGCATACATTTTTCCACTTGATTGGTTGCAGAAACCTCCCGCTATGTGTCGGTCCCTTCCAAAAGAAATGCTTTCTTACCACATCCAACTTTTTTACCACGAAGCCAAGGTGTCTGAACATAGATAAAAAAAAAAATCGGGATCACAGATAAGATTGAGAAGTTTAACTATCTCTTAAACAAAAGTGGCTAGGGGTTTAATTCAAAGAGAAAGATCTTTATAAGTCATAACTCTGTCTCTTGATGTTTGGGATGAGGTAACTTAGCACATTACAAAGTTGGTGTTGTTGTAATTAGTTTGAGTAGACACTTACAACTAATTACAACTACATACCTATTTGTAGTTACCTGAACAATACAAGAAATTACCGAACAAGGCTTTCCCATTGTTTGAGGAGGTCAATGCAATAGTTGGGCATGACATGATGACCGAAAAACTTGCAAATTCCTCTCATCCAATGAATGAAGCTAATTCTTCTAGATGACCATGCCCACATCCACCGTAGGACCCACCAAGAGATATTCCCTCTGAGGACCCACTCAAATCTCCTCTAGATGGCGGCTATGATGAACCACCGGGATTTGATCAATGGAATCCCTTCACAGATACCTACATTGCCTCTTATTCAAGGTTTGCACCATTTGGTTCAAGTGCTCGACCATTGGCAAATCATGAGGGTGCAACCCCTAACGGAAACTATTTCCCTAGCGCTTCTCAACAACTGAACTTCCAAGATGCATCACTAACACAAAGGTTGGATACTACCCAATCAACTCCTCAGTCTCGCTCGAGGAGGATGGTACCCCCACCCTTTCAACCTCTTTCTCGAGGTTGATTGGAGGAGTATTGGAGTGAGGTGAGGGCATGGAAGGAGAGCATCCCCCTTCTCCCTTTAGCGTGGAAGATGTGGACTCCCCCGCAGCAGCTCTATTGTTGGGGAAAGATGGTCTGGTGGTGCCATTGGCGATAGGCACGACTTCGACGGCGTCGGAAGGGGTCTTTGGTCACCCTTCAACTGGTGAGCCGGAGGTTGGGTTCCCACGTGGGGCGGATAAACTTCCAGAGGCTCATCCTGATGGCTCATCAATGCTACAGCGGTTGAGTGACGTCCCCTTGTTGACCGGCGACCAGGTAGAGATCCCCCTTACTGGTTGGAGATCGTGTATGGTGTCCGGTGGTTGTGGTGGCAATCTTTGCTATAGGAGGAGGTGGAGATTTCATTGAGGTCAGAGATCAAGGATGGTGGTGGATGGTCGTGGAAGGATGCTGCAGCCTTCACAGCAGACGACGGTGTTGGATCATGATGATGATGAGGTGCGTAGGACTGTGGAGGCGGTTGGCTTCTAGTAGACCGTGAAGGAGGCCCATAGTTGTTCTAAATAAATGGGGTGCTTACGTGGAATGTGTGGGGTCATAATGATCCTTCAAGAAGGGCATCGTTGGGGCAGTATATTCATATTTAGAGAGTGGACGTCGTGATGTTGCAGGAAACAAAATCGATTGATTGTGATGTTCAGATCTGGAAAGAGATTGGGGGTTCTTGGATGGAGGGGTTTTGGTCCCTTGATGCGATTGGCCGATCAGGAGGACAGATCCTCGGATGGCGGGAAGATGTTCTCTTTGGAAAATTGCTTTTGCGGGGAGTATGTCATCTTTGCGAGATAGGTTAGAAAGGTGGGAGGTGCCATGTTGATTGTCACGAGGGTATATGGTCCGTCAGATGCCCAGGTGAGGGGAGTCATGTGGGAGGAACTCGCGGCCGTGGCTGTAGAATGCCATGGAAATCCTTGGTTGCTTGGAGGGGATTTCAACGTCACCCTGCAGACGGAGGACAGAACTAGAGAGTGGGGAAGACAAGATCCTAGGTCGGACCTTTTTGTGGATTTTGTTGCTGCACATGGCCTCGTGGATTGGACCCTGGCTTCCTGTGCATACACTTGTAGGAATAACAGTAGCCAGATGTTTAGGATTGACAGATTTCTCTCCAACGTAGAGGTGGAAGAGGCTTGTGGTGGATGTGTCAGCTTTGGAGAGACCCTTCTTTGATTATACACCCCTTATGTGGTGGCCTAATGAGGGGTCTCTTTTTGGTACATACTTCAAATTTGACAGATGAAGGAAGGCTTTCGGAGTATGGTGGAGGAGAAGTGGAACTCCATAGAGGTGGAGGGATCGGCCACATGTTGCTTGGCGAAGAAGCTGAGTGTTTTGCGGGACTACTCAAGAGCGTACAGGAGGGAGATCAAGGCATCCAGGAGGGCCAAGGAGGAAGAGGCATTGGTAGAGATTATCAGAATTGACAGGTAGGAGGACCAAGCTCCTATTTCGGCAGAGGATAGGGAGGTCAAGGTAAGGATGATACGGGTGGTACACGAAGAGGACAAGAAAGCGAAGGTGGAGTGGAAGACGAGATCAAGGCAGAGATAGCTGAATGAAGGTGACTCTAATACCAGGTTCTTTCACCAAATGGCCTCTGCTAGGGAGAAGAGAAACTGGATAGAGAAGATAAACATGGGGGGACTTTCTCAAGTAGGGAGGAGGTGGGACGAGCTGCGGCAGATTACTTAAGAGAGTTCACTTGGAGGCGCATCAGAGGATGCTAGAAGTGGAGAGGGGAGAATGTGCAATGTATCACAGAGGCTCAAGTGGAGGAACTCACAGTTGGCTTCTCGGAGGACAAGGTGAGGCAAGCGATTTGGAGCCTGAATGCAGAGGGGTGCCCTGGCCCAGATGGTTTCCCTGTTTTCTTTTTCAGGGAATTCTGGCCCCTGGTGGGGGTGGATGTGATGCAAATGATGGAGGAATTCGCGACCGGGAAAAAGGTTTTGATAAACTGAATAGATACTACTTGTTTTGCTGCTTAAGAAGGAAGTGGCTGAGATGATCCAGGATTTCAGACCGATTGCGTTATCGAATGCTATGTACTTTATTGTTGCTAAGGTCTTGGCCAACAGTCTCAAGGACCTTCTTGGAGATTTGATTTTCCCTGTTTAGATGGCCTTCATCCCAGGGAGGGGAATTTTGGATGGTTTTGTAGTTATCATGGAGGCGTTGGCCACTTGGAGGAGGGAGAAGAAGCATGCTTTTTTGTGGAAGGTTGACTATAGCAAGGCATACGACTTAGTGCAGTGGGATTTTCTGTGGGCTTCCTTGTTGAGGAGGGGTTTTCCCATGGTGTGGATTGATTGGATGAAAATGTGCGTGACAATGACATCTTTCTCAGTTCTAATCAATGGGAATCCGGCAGAAGGATGGGTGCAGCCTAGGAGGGGGGTTAGATAAGGTTGCCCGCTTGCATCAATGCTGTTTGTGCTTGCGGCGAATGCTCTGACATGGGCAATGCATAGTGCCTGTGCTAGGGATTAGATCAGGGGCTTCATGGTTGGTGAGGACAGGGAGACAACAGTCCTGCAATATGCTGATGATACCTTGTTTCTGGTCGAGGGAACGGATCTGGAGGCTAGGAGGATGAGAATCCTTTTAACATTATACCCTTTTATGGGGGTTTGGTCATACATGAAACATTTAGTAATGTCTTTTATGTAGGATGCTCTTGGGGCAGTAGATGGGTGGCATGTCAAAGCAACTTTGCCTGCAAGGCTACAAGGTTGGCTTAGAAATATGAAAGGTTTCATATCCCAAAATGTCTTAGCTGTAGTTTCATTTGACCTCTAGTTTCTTTATGTCTCCACAGGATGGGAGGGGTCGACCGCAGCTATGCATGTCCTTAAGTGGGCTATGGGTGAAGGGAACTTAAGAGATACCTCATTGATTGTGGGTTTTAGAACACTTCCAAGTTTCTTGCTCCCCACAGAGGTGTGGTCTACCATTTGTCGGATTTAAGGGCCCGTGGTCATCCCTACAGAGGTGTGGTCATTTACCGGAGATAAGGACCTGTGCTCGTAGGTCCTTTGAAAGCCATAAGGTACTATTCAATCATAGACATTCTCAACTAAGGAATGTAGTTGAAAGGGCATTTGGTGTGTTGAAGAAACATTTTCGTTGCCTTGAGTTGCCTTCAAACTACTCCATCTGTGCCTAGCAGCATCTTGTTATGGCATGTTGCATCCTTGACAATTTCATATGGAGGTTCAATGTGGACGACGACTAGTTTTGCTTGGGTCTTCCTTCGTGATGTATTCATTGCAGTATTATGAAAGACGATTAACACTTTAATTTTATTTATTACTCGAGATTTTAAAATATCCCAAGGTCGAACTCAGGGAATACACGTCATTCTAGAAACATAAATTTATAATTAATTATATATTGTTTTACAAAAATTTAGGGAAGAGAGAATGAGCAAAAAAAAAAAACTCTTCTTTTTCTTTCTCTTCTTCTTCTCTTTTCCTTTTCTTCTTTCTCTGCCTTTCCCTTTCTTGGACGTCTGATTCAGAAATCAGACGCCTTATCTGATCGGCTTCTTCTTCTTCTTCTCCTCTTTTCTCTGGCCCTTCCTTCTCTGATCGGCTTCTTCTTCTTCTTTCTTCTTCTCGGTTCTTCTTTTTCTCTTTCTTTTCTTTCTTTCCTCTTGGCTTCTTCTGTGCGGCAGAGGCTTCCTCCTTCTCTTTTCCTTTCTTTTTCTCTGGCCCTTCCTTCTTCAGCTCCTTTCTTCAGCAGCTCCTTCCTTCTTCCTTCTTCTTCTTCTCTGCTGTTGCTTCTTTGCGGCTAAGTCCTCGCCGCCCCTCTTCTTCTTCTTCCCTACTTGTTCCTTGCACACACACCAGCGCAAAACCTACCCCTACCCTTCCCGCGCGTCTCTCTCTCTCTCTTAATCTCTCTTCGGTACGCTCTCCCAGAGCCGGGTTATCAGGTCGGTCGCACACCCGGGTCCAGGCGCACCGGCGTGGGTGTGGTGCGCGAGGAGTGCATGGGTTAGGGTAATCGGGTCGCGGGTCAGGTCTGTGTGGGCAGTGCCGCGGATGAGACCCGGTGAGTGAGGGCAAGGGACCTCACCCCAATGTTTCGAGGCGATAAGCCTCGAACACTTTTTCAATATACGTGTGGGCATGTGCCCACACACTTCCGAGGTGGGACTTGCTGCTTCATGCGCCTGCAGGCATGAGGCTTTGAGCGATTGAGGCAGCAGCCGAGGCTTACGACCCCAATTGAAGACCTGGGCACACTCGCGGAAGTCTTCCGCGTCGCCTGGGGCTTACGCCTGGAGCTGGAGAGGCTTGGAGCTGCTTGCGAGCTTGCTCCAAGCTTGTCATCAATGGTGGCGAGGGTGCGTGACCTGAAAACACTAAAATAGCCTCGCGGCCATGTCAAAAAGCTCAGGGAACTCCGTCAGAGCACGGCAAAGGCAGTGCGGGGGTCGACGTGGCGTGGGGAGGCCGGAGTGTGTGTGCCTAGGGCGCACTGTGTGCGTGAGAGTGGGTGTGTTCGGGGGGTGTTCTTGGTGTGTGGAGTGGTGTGAGTGGGGGGAAATGTTGAGAGTGAAGGGATGTTTATGGGCTTGTCGGCGAGGGGTGGGATGGCCTGTGGAGGTGGAGCGGCCTCGCCGGAGTTGGTGGCCGGAGGTGGAACTGATGGTGGTGGTAGTGGTAGTCGAGGGGTTAAAAGTGACAGTTGAAGAGGGGGAAATTAAGAGGAGAGTAAGGGAAAGGTTTTGACCTATTTAACTGACGAAAGGGGGGGAAGGAGGCGCTCGGCGCGTACCTGCCGATGCCGGAGACGACGATGCCCAGAAGGGAGGTAACGACGATGAGGATGGGATTTGGAAGGCGCTAGCTGGTGCGGCTTGGCGCGGGAGGACGAGGCGGAGTAAACTCTTCTGCAGGTGTGGCAGTAGAGCGACGAGGGGGAGGAAGGGTCGCCGGAGCCTGTGGGCGCTTGACCGGAGGAGGAGATGAAGATTAGGGGTTTCCTTTGGCCAAAACAGGTTTGAAGGAAACGACTGCCCCTGCTGCTCCTTATATAGATGCTGGCGAGGTCTCGAGGAGGTGACGTGGGGAGCTCGCCGGAGAATGGCCGGAGATGAGACCCATTCCTCTCGTGCGTTCGCATGAGAGGCATGGGCAGCTGTAGGGCATAGGGGAGGGTCCAGGTGGAAGAGGATGACGCAGGGGACCCCCCCTCGTTTCTAGGGCCGGTCCCCATATCCCGCGCGGCGCCATCATCCGCGCAAAGTCGCCAGAGGCATGGACGGCTGCGCAAGGTGGCAAAGGGACCTGCCTGCAAAAATGAAGGGAAAAGATAGGGGGCAAAGTGAAAGGATTCAAAAAGTTAAGGGTCAAAAAGTAATTTATGAGGACCAATTTGTAAAGTCGGTCAAAATGGTCTTCTCTTAGGCCCAAATTTTGTACTAACCTAATTTGGACCTAAAGAATTCAATAGTATAATTTGATTTTAGGTTTGATCACGTTTGATTGGTCAATTTGCGCAAAAACCTAAATTAGGTTAAAAATTGGGTATGATTTTCAATCTAGGTCAAGATAAGTTCCAAAGGTCAAATTGAAGGTTCTAAACCTTAGGGAATATTTTTTCATGAATTTTAGAGGGTTTAGTTGATTTTTATCCTACCTGGAACCTCGTAAATTAAAGTAGATTTATTTCAGGATTACAAAATGTCATTTAATTCGTAGAAATTGCTATAACCCTTTTCAGATTAGATCATCCCACTTTCTTTCTTATTAAACTCATTTGACCTGTGTTTAGACCCTTAGACACCCCGTTTGTGTACTGCATTGGTAAAATTACAGTTTTACCCCCTGTGAATTGTTTTATTATTAAATTTAGAATTCTCTGATTTAGGCTTTCCCTTAGGTTTTGTAAGAGCTTTTGTGCACTTATTTAGATCAAAATGTGCTAGTTAGGGTTCATGATGAGGCTCTCATCAAATTCTATCAAGGATTTCTTTAGGAAGTTGAGGATCTAGGTGTTGTCCTCCCCAATGACTGTCACAAGAAGATGTTAGAAATGGGGAATTTGATTGTGACTAGATCACACATGCCATGTGGAATGACTACTTGAACTGCAGCCAATAGCTTCTTTCTTATGGTTACTGTTACTACCTAGACTTTTTTTTTTGAGAGAATATTACCTAGACTTGTATTAAACCTATGACCACCTAGTACATTTTACTACTCCCTATTATTAGATCCTCAAACACTTAAGGAGACTAACCACATGACACTCGTCTATATGCTTCTGTTGCTATGTTATGCTCTCTATATCGCTACTGCTATGTTAAGCTCTCTCGACTTAAGACTGCTATACTATTGCTACCGTTGGTTTTAAATGCTCTATGTTTTAGAGTTATCTAATTCTATATTGTTGCTATGCTATGCTCTCTATATTGCTGTTGTTATGTAAAGCTCTATTGATTTAAGAATGCTAGTCTATTGATAATATTGGCTCTAAATGCTCCATGTTGCTATGTCATTCTCTCTCGATTTAAGAACCCTGTTCTATTGCTATTATTGGTTCTAAATGCTCTTTGTTTCAGATGTTGTTGTTGCTATGTTCAACTCCATTGCTCTATTATGGTCCTAATCAAACTCCATTCTAGCACATCTACTATGCTTGATCGGTCAAGAATTGTGTAAGTATTTCATTAAGTACATCCTTAGTTTAATCACATTTGTATTCATTCTCTACTTTTACCTTGCATAAGGCTTGTTGCTTTGAGGCCCATGCAGCGAGTCCTGCACACGGAGGAATCCTCCAAGGTGGAGATGAGTTTCCTTGGTGTTATGTATGACCAGTTGGAGGTTGAGTGAAGGATGACCAAAGTCAAGTACTCGGAGGGGTTGGAAAGAGAGCTAAAGGAAACCAAGGAAAAATTGCAAAGGGCCAACAACCATATTAACTTCCCCTGTGACAAGGCTACAACACTTTGCAATGATTCTATTGACAAGCAAGGGATCCTTGAGAAGCTAAATGCAATGCGAGCTTCAAGCTCTCAATGATGTTTTTCATTTCTACTATCTAATGCTTACTTGGTGTGTAATTGTTTGCTACGTATGCACCATGGGCTCCTACAAGGTGCTTAGAAACCATAAACTTGTCCTTGCTACTTGAAGTTGACATTATGTTCTAGGACAACTGGCCCTTATTAAACTTTACTATATTTTCATGAAATTTTTATATATATGTCCTTGTAAATTTTCAATAAGACGCATATATCCTTGTGTGCTTGATATTTACGTGTATACCCCTACAAAGTTGTTCTGATAAGGCTGTATGTCCCTACTCCATTAAACCCAACAGAAATTGTTACAAATATTTTTTTAAAAAAGAAAATTGATATTTATCTCCCTACATTTATCTCCTTATTTATTCCAACTCCTCCACCTTCCTTCCTCCTCCTCCTCCATCTTTTCCTCCTCCTTGACCTCCTCTTCCTCCATCATCGGTTACCATCACTGGCCACCATCACCAACCTCCTCTACTCCTCGAGCGCTCATCTTGGACGGAGGGCCCATCACCAACTTGATATGGATTCGCTTGTATTGGAGGGAGCCAATTAACTCAAGAAGGTCGACACGGGTGTGGAGGGCGGAGATAGAGGAGGGGTTGATGGTGAGGGTATGGTTGTAGTTGACGATGGCATGGACGAAGTGGTTAGATGTGCTATGGGCGATGGAGTGATTGAGGAGGTAGGTAGCAATGAAGTAGGGAGGGCGACGTTGTGGGAGTTGAGGATCTTGGAGAAGTGGTGGACGAAGTCGAAGGGGAGGCCGACGTCGAGGGAGGCGTTGGTGATGGCACGATGGAGGAGGAGTTTGACAACCTCGAGCTTAGTGGCAAGAGGGAAAGGTGGGGGAGGAGGAGAGGGGGGTGGTAGTCAAGGTTGACAAAGAGGGTGTTGTAGAAGTTGTCGTCATGGAGGAGACGGGAGATTGAGGAGTTGAGAAGGAAATCGATGATAGTCGCCGGTGATGGAGGAAGAGGAGTGCAAGGAGGAAGAGGAAGGGGGATTAGGAGTTGGAATAAATGGGAAGATAACTATAGGGAGGTAAATATAAATTCTTATTTTTTTAAAAATTTTTACAACATTTTCCATTGGATTTAACGAAGCAGGGGCATACAATCTTAACAGAACAACTTTGTAGAGGTATATACGTAAATATCAAGTACCTGAAGGCATATGTGTCTTATCGAAAGTTTACAGAGATATATTTATAAGAACCCCTATTTTCATTACCACCAATGGGCATATTTTGATTTACATCCAATTAAACTCATATCTTATCTCCTTTAAATTAGCTCATACTAGCATCATTACATTCCATCTTCTTGCTTTATTTGATTTCCTACTTTTACTGATTTAGGTTGGCACCCAACAGAGGAATTGGAAACCTAGTAACTTCAACATAACAAATGCAACTATCTCATCCTTGGTGAGCCAACTATCCATCTATTTTGGATTTGAATGCTACGTTAGCAAATATCTGATCTTAGCAATTGTGCAGGCTATTGGAAGAAACACCCATTTTAATATCAAACTTCTAGATGTAGAAACAATGCATATCTTCACATTCAGATCAGAAAAATAATCCAACTTGCAGATTCATTTATCTTGAAGCTAATTTCATATGTGACCTGAGATGCACATACCTACCTAATGTAATAAGAGCCATTCTGAAAGTGCATTCCATTCTCTATAAATATCAACTTATCCAATGGTGTCCATCTATCGTAACGTGTACACCAATTGAATTTGTAGTTGTCGTCTAATGTCTTTGTTTCTATTCAATGATATTATACAGTTTTATAAATCCCTTAGGACACCTCATGTATGTTTGTCATTTACTCAATGAAGTTCGATTTCTTCAAAACCTTATTCCGAGCATGCATTCTACTTGGATAACATATCTTAATTACAACATTGCTCCAGATCAAACATTTCCTCCATATCAGTGCATTCCAAAAGTATTACATCAAAAGGATTTAACATATATGTAGATGAATCCTTTCAATTGGATTAAATTAAAAGAAAATTGATTCCATTTTTATTCTACAATAAGTGATTGCTCACCAAATACTTACCATATGATTTCAATGAAATACAAGAGAGGCAATTGAGCTGGCATGGGATGAAGGCATATGTAAAAGTACATCAAAAGACACATAGAAATTACAAAAATGAGCATAACAACCGGTAAATAACAAACAAAAAGAGAATATTGTTGTATGCAAATGTAAGTTCAGGATTATTGATCAGGATCACAACAGTATAAGTTCAATGAAGTCCAACTTATAACTCAGGTCAGAGACTAAAACAAATGTAAGGGCAGTTTGGGAACTCTGCATTATTTCAACAAACTTAATTTCCATTCAAATCACAAATCCCATCACTTATCCCTTCTTACTAACACCCAACTAGGGAGAAACCAAGGGAAAGCTCCACCAACTATCTTAGTGCAAACAAAAAAACAAACAAAGCATTTACCCCCGTTATCCCAACTACACATTAGTTATCCCTTCTACCATATTCACCCTTCCGAACGCACCCTAACAATACACAGTGGAAAGCACTTTCTGGACCATTACCAACAATCCACCCACAACTTTTTGTATAAAAACCCAACTCCAGCTCCTCACCCATCACACCAGTTTGCATGCTCTTGTCCCGCCAATTACCAGTAACAATTAACTGCAGAGGCCTGAGGAAGGGAGATTTCCACCGACAGCATCAGCTTGCAACAAGATAATGGGGGTGAGACTCACTATGACTTCTATAAGCAAATTTTGTTACACAAGTAGGAGCTAGGAAAGGACACCTGTACCTGAGATTAAACCCGCTTCCTTTTATCCCTTGTGGCAGATTTTTAACTGGGTGCAATGTAAGATAAGCAAAAGGAAAGAGAGCATGAGAAGACATGCAACCGAAGGTCCCGCTTGTTGTAAGTGGTCTTCTCATTACATCCATGCCTTCTCCATGCCAGTTTAGTTCAAATCAAATGCATCTCAGAACCAAAAATATCTCTTGGGTATGATCATATCAAACTTTAGTAACACTAAATGGAAGTCATAAGCGCTAACTGTTCCCTAACCTAATTACTCCTTAATGGGTGTAATTTTTGGCTTTACCATGACTCCTATCCCTTTTACTCGTCATTATGAAAACATCCATGTTTTATACCCGATGCCTATTCAGATCCAAGTGGGATGGATGCTCCCGAAGAACCCAAGGAGAGATCAAATGGAGTACTAGCAATCGGTGCTCTAGGGAAAGACTTGAATGGCATTATTGGGAATTCACTGAAAGACGATACCTCAGAAGGCTCCTGTGCATCTGGAGGCTTTGAGGACATCACGGTAGAAGAACTGAACACACTGCAAAATGCACGAACAATATTATTGTTGCGCAAGAAAAAATCTGGCTCTCATGAATCGACAAAGAGCATGCAGGGGACTGGCGATCTTCTGTTAGAGAGATACATGAGTTGCCCGTCAAGCTTGGAGATTGATCGCGGAACTCGCCAAGTATTTCATGACGATGCGGACATTGCTGAGTCGGTCGATGCCTTGATGAGAACACAGATCATCTTGAGAAGAGGGAGAGACGACCTCAAAGGGGATTGCAGCACCAGTAAGTGGAGATTCTTCTCGTTGCTTCTCAAAAAGGTCTACAACTACCAAGTCACTTTTGCACCAACTCTGGAAAAAGATACATCACCAGGATTCAGAATTGAGAAGGTATAGATTCATTTGTAATAGATGGCACCTGTGATATAGCTAAGGGCCATACTTATATCATTTGGCATTTCTGATACAGATCTTGAAATCAATATTCCACAAGAAGATATGCACTCAAAATGCTAAGTATTTGGAGAAAGAATCCATGGATGAAGAGCACATTGATGACCGGAAACTACAAAACAGAGAAGGATGCAAGTGGATCAAGAGAGATTCAGAGTGTAAGGAAATTTATTCTTCGACTTCAATATTTATTTCATGCAAATTAGTCACAAGTTTTAACAGGGTGGTATTCCATTTTACAGATATTGTTCTTGAGATGTAGACGGCACTATCTATACAAGCTAGCAGAGTTCTGCAGAAGCAAGATTTGGTTGAAATCTGCTTTGGTTGAAATCTTTTGCCTTTTAAGTGCTCCCAGAACATGCTCAAGCTAGGTTGCAAAATTTCCAGCCAATAGCCAAAGAATGTATCTGAGGAATTTTAAATGTTTTTGAGAAAATGATGACATGGAGTGTGGTCCTTTTTTTTGTGGTAGCAAATTTCTTGCCATGTTTTCAGTAATATGACGGTATCATTCCCTCTGCACAAAATCCAAATATGGCCTTCAATGCCATTTTGTGGACATCAAGCACAGAAGGGTGAGACAATGATGCTTAGTAGGCATAATTAGTGATAACTTGTTTCTCAGTGACAATTGGAGGTGTAGTTCACTTTAGAAATTAATCAATCACAGCTGAACATGTAAGACTTATTCTCTGCAATATATCCCTTAAATATGAAAATGACCACCAGATATTATTAAAATAATTGATTGAGTGGTTGATCTTCAATGGAAAATGTCCATGGTTCATCTTACCATTTTCACCAAATCATGACAGAAAATTTTCAAAAATGGAATGAGATTTCTGTACAAATGATTTTTGGTGGTTAGTTATGAGGTTGGATTCATCCCAAGGATTGGATAAACATCTCATATCATCCCAAGGATCAGATAAACCTGTCCTAGCATGGGAACGAAGAGCTAGGAACGAGAGGGCAAGCATAAGAAGCAATCACCATGATTAGAACACATGATTTGATAGCCAAGTTTCCACCCATCAAGAAGTAGCACACTGTACACATTGGAAAAGGAATCTAACTTGCATATTGCATTATATAAAAGTGGAGCTTAGGAACCCTCTCTACCTTTGTTTACAAAGTAATAGGCTTACAAATGAAGTCAAGGCCCAAGCGAGCTTGTATGAGATGGCCTGACAAACTGCTCAATGACCTATATATGTATAGGCTTTTTTCCTTACCCCCATTTTATTCTTGAATTTTCTGGCACACTTATGATGTAGCAGATGTGCAAACATAGAGCACAGAAGGATGAGGTGACGATGCTATACTTAGTGATAACTTATCTCTTAGGAATAATCGGAGGTATAATTCAACCAATATGTACCTTGGAAATTATGCAATCATAATTGAACATGTAAGACTTCTAGTTCTCCATATAGCCCTTAACATGAAATGGCCACTGGAGCTCATAAAACATTAAAAGTAATTGGTTGTCCATTGAAAAGACCCTGATTCATCTTACCACTTTCACAAAATCATTACAGCACACTTTCAAAAGCAGGAGACTTCTTGAAATGATTTGTGGTAGTTGGTGAGGAGGGTTCATTCATCTCAAGGATTGGATAAAGCTCTCTAACATGGATGAAAAGTTAGGAGAGAGAGAACAAGCATGGGAGGCAATCACCACAATAAAAACACGTGACTTGATGACCAAGTTTCCACCTATCAAGTAGTATATCTTGGAGAGGAACCTGAACTTCCAGATTGTATTATATAGACGTAGATAGTAGGAGCTCTCAACTCTATCTTTTTTAACAAAGGAATAGGCTTATGAAAGAAGTCAAAATGAGCTCATATGAGGTGGCCCCACAAGCTGCTTTACATCCTCTACTTATAGGCTGTTTCTATTCCCTCTAGCTTATTCATGAATTTCATGCAACATGATGATATAGCAGAGGCAGTTACATGAAATCCTGATGTGGTATACTGGATTTGATACAAGGAAAACTTTTTTTTGGGAAAAGGATGCAAGGCAAGCTTGGGTTTTGCACCATTATTTCATTTGAATTCTTATTGCTTGCCAGGAGATCAGGAGGTTACGGCATGTAGCAGACATGGAATGGCCATGGCTAAGATGGGAAGTGATTGTTGAGTTAGAAGATTCTGAAGAAGCTGGGACTCTGCTAGAACAGTTTCGACACACATGCATAGAGACAGAAGTGGTGGTTATGTTTTTTCTGATCCTTTTGACATGAATGTCAACTCAAATCTTTTGGTTGGGAAAGCTGAATTTCCTCACCAGCAAAGGTACTCACAGTATGCAACCCTTTGATTAGGGAATATGGCATCCCTCACTAGGTGAAGCATTTGGCTTATTGGCCCCTATGATGGTTTTTACAGTCAGTTCATTTGAATTTACACATGGGTATACCAAAGCACTCTCCTCACAAGGTTGGGTTCTCCACCTAGGCGCACATGTACTGCTTGGAAATCTGTCTCTCTCTCATGTACAAATTTGCAGACAAGGACCACAAGTTCTATAAACCATAAAAAAAATGCACGCAACATAATGTTGAGGAAGCTGGCTACAATTTGACCTTTGTCTCCTCAAAAAAAAAAGCACATAACTTACGTTGAGGAGGCTGGCTAGAAATTTGACCTTTCTCTCCTTGGATGATGTACTTAGTTAATGGGCATTTCAATATTTCCTTCACTAGGGTGAGGTTCATAGCAGGTAGACCAAGTAGGGAAGGGTGACGGTGGTCCCCTCTAAACCTTGAGTCTCTTGTCATGCTAAACCCGCAACTCTCAGGCCAGGGGAGGTTCCTAGTTGGCTTGATGCAACCATGTTGCCGAGTCAAGGGAAAGGATTTGCTTTGTGATCTTGAGTATCATCTTGCAGAACTCCAACACACACTTGCATGGGATGTAAGTTAATTTCTTCCCTTATTAGGCAGTGACATTTAGGGACAGGGATGAGGCTTCCAAAAACACACATCAAAGTTTCTGCATTGACCAGCTTCTCAATAAACAAGCAATATAAAAGCAATTGTCAGTTTCATGATTTCTTGTCTCTTCATACCTCAAAAGTATATGTGTTGATTGGAAAGTGAAATCTAAAGCAAGAAGACATCTAATATGAAACTTAATAAGCCATTAGTGGGTAGGAAAACTATCAAAAGGAAAAACAGAGACACAATAGGAAAAAAATAGTTTTGCAAGAGAGGCCAATTTCACATAAGTCAAAAGATGTCCACAATTATTAATTTGTTTGACAAAAAAGTCTAAGATACAAAATTTGCACCTTAAGAATGTTACTGGACTTTTATGGGATACACAAGACAGGATAGAGAGCTTTATTTACGGTTCACTATCACAGAAAGGTATCTTCCCCTACAACATTGCCTCTAGAGACTTTGGAAAGAAGAAAAATTTCACAGCTAAAATAACAGAAGTGACACAGAAACTAGATGATGTTTAGGACAAGAGGATGCAGATAAGACAACAAACTGAATCTTCTTTTGCTGAGCAGAATGAAGCTCAAACTTGCTGTTCAGTTTCTCAGACACTGAGTGTAAGGTAGTTAAGCAATGCCTCCGCATGAGGTGCCAGAGGGATGACATCATTTGCAGTGGCCAGCTCAAAATCCTCAAATTGGAAAGCAGGTGCACAGGTACAGCCAACTAGGGAGTAATGCTGTTCAGGGTCCCTTTTTGGAGCAAGGACTATGGAACTGCCATCTGGAGAGTAAGATTGTAAGTCCCTTGTAGGGAAAGAGCCGAACCATACATTTGGAGGAACAGTGTATTGAGGTCGTTGGCCGGCTTCTAAATCTAGGCCGAGCACAGTGTGCTTAATCACCCCATCGTTGCTTAGTTCAAGTACCTATCAGATGTTTTATACAAAGTGACAAACCCATCAAAATATCATACATAATTAGGAATTATAAGTAATAACTGAAGCTATTATGCATAAAACTCTAAAAATCACAACTGTTCTGATTAACTGAATTGATAAAATAAGCAAAGATGAAAGTGAAGCATAAGCCGTTTGTCCATGGGCAGTCTCCTTGAATCCCAAAAAAGTCTGGAAGGTTTTAGCAGTGAAGCAAGCATCATTTCCCACTTCTTAGAAACTACTCAGTCTCTCTCATCTTTTCTGCACTTCCTCCTACTTTTCCTATTTCCATTCTCAATCTGGTTCATGGAAATTCACTGCCTCTTTATGCACCAATTGCACTATAATGCCAAGCTGCATATCTCCAATAGTTCAACATCATATGAAATGGCGATGATTGACAGGATTCCTCTCTGGCAATTACTGCGGCAAACGATGCAATGGCTTCGGTTAGGCCAAAGCCCAAAATTGTATACCCAAATAATAGTTTGGCCAATGAAGGATTTCTGGCTACGAAATGAATCAATGAGCTGAAGACATTGCCAAAGCCAATGGCAGCACCTGCTAAATCAATGGTAGCAGCTCCTAAATCAATCAATGGGAGAAAGAATGGTATGCTTGGGACCAAGAGTCACCCCGAATCATTCTAAATCAATCAAGGATGAATTTGCACTAGGCTTTGATCATCCTAATACAAGCACCACAACTGACTACTGGGCATCTGTCTACACAAGGTTCTCCAGAGAGAATGTGATCCTCCAAATACCATACTGTTTCCAAGGAGTACCACTGCAAATGGATTCCCTTTGCCTATTCACAAAGCTTGAGAAACCTATGGGAAATAAATGCAAGCATCATTCTTCCACCACCTTTTTTGCACCAAACTTGGTTAGTGGAAATGTAGATTCACCATCATGGTGCAATACTAGCACTGTCTCTCCTGTAGCAACACCCTTAGGTTGCATACCTCCAACAACATTAACAGTGGGTGTACTCAGTTAATGGTGCTTCCTCCCCCTCCATCATTCGAGCATATTTACCAGATGACATGCGTGGGACATTTAGGATGACCTTGTTGAAGATCAGCAAGAGAATCACTATAAAGTCTCTTCTCATCCATGCTGGTCACATATTACAATGATGAATATTGCTTAGAGTAGAATTCAAACACAATGGCTTGTCTGAAAAGTACAGATTTTTGTATAAAGTACTTTCCAAAACGAACCAATCCTCTACCAGAAAAAAGAAACTAGTATTCTTCTCAGTCATAGGTAGAATTTAGATCTGAGTATGCAAACATAGTAACTGCCACTTCCTATTCCATCATGTTTGATATTTGATATCCTTCCTTTATAGGGATCAACATAATACTTCACGGAGGATATATAAATTATATAGCATTATGAATAATTTGTTGATACAGGAAACAGTCTATAGTTTGCTACCTTAACAAGTGCCTCTTTTTTCACAAGTAATTGATACATGCCCTCTTCATTGGTGATATCATCACCATACTATGAATAAACTATTTAGGATGTGCAATCCATAATTGAAGTACTACAATTCAACCTGATCTTTCAAAAATGAAATTCCAAAAATAATTTCTAAAAAATGCATGACTTGCTTGATCACAGGCAACTACCAATGGAGCATGAAAGGAAAGAAACAAACCGAGAGAGGATCGCCCATATAGAAATGCCAGGTCTCAGCACATGGAATGCGATGAAGATGTGAGACACTCCCAGATGGCAGCAAGAAATAGATGGCTGTGCTAATGGGACGATCTACTTTGTCTGAAAAAGCTCAGAAGACTAGTAGGAATGAGAAACAAACTGCAAGTGAAAGGTAAGGGTGAAGTGTACAAGAGGAAACAAAATGTCCAGCATAAGGCAGTTGATCTATAAATTTCTATTAATTGCATCAAGAATGTGAATGACTTCCAACATTTGGATATTAGGATGTTTCTCTTTTCCTCTGTATGTCACTTAAAATGAGATCATTTTAATCAAAGTTAACTATGGGATTACTCATCACATGTGGATCTCGAAGCTTGGGCAGAAAGATTCATACTAGAATGTGAGAGAGCCTTCTTGTATATTAATTTAAAAAATCACAAGAGCCTTCTTGTATATTAATTTAAAAATCACAAACATGGAGTAGATAGAAGTGCCAAACAACAAACTAAAGGAGCCAATCTATATCTCAAGGCATAAAAATCTGATGATTTTGTTAAACAGTAGAAGAATACGTGGAGTCTCAACTTTATCATTGGAGAACTCAAGAGCAAGGTTTAAAAAAATGCGAGGCAGTCCAAGGCGATTTGCTTTCATTGAGGTGAGGCGTAAGCCTTAGGATTTGCAAAAAAAAACAAGAAAAATTGATATGACACACCTTATTTATATAAACTCATATATGATTTATATAAACTTACCTTCATATATGATTCATATAAACTCACCTTATTTATATATGATGGTATGGGGTATGACTTATGACTTAGTTATGAGTATGAAAACTCACCGATTCATCATATGGTATGAATTGTAAATGGTATGATTTATCATCATCACAAGTTATCTATATATGATTTATTAATCAAATTGTATGATTGAAAACTCACCTTGAATTGGGGACTTGGTAGATGATTTATATATCATTAACTTTGAACCTGAAGCTAAGGCTGGATCAATATCCGAACCTAAAGCCATTATGCTGGTCCTCACAATTGTGCCAAACCCTTTATAGTTCGGGTCTTCTCAAGGGTCAAAATATTGGGGAAGAGGTGTAGGACTGATCTTTATCAATTGCCTCTAATCCTCTAAAAAACTTTTTGTTTGTCGTTAGGCATACCTCCAAGCAATGGCCTAAGCAACTCTAAGCTGAACCAAGAGTAGTCTACTCATGATTTACTTGTGATTTTTAGGTGGTGGATAAGGATTGGTTTCATATACACACCTTGAATCATCTTTTCTAAGGTCCTTCCCTTTCCATCCCATCTTTTCCAAGGGAAGAAATCAGCCAAAACCCTCCAACGACAGCTATTGCAGCACTGGCGATGCTCCTCCTTCTCAGAAGATGCTGCTGCACCTGAGGCGGTGCCTTAGATGCGCCTCGGCCTCTGGTCAGCAACTTGAGGCTACCGCCTTGAGGCGAAATCTTGGCGCCTCGCCTCAAGGTGTACGCCTTTTTAAACCATGCTCAAGAGACAAAAGGGATATTGGTCTCTTTATATAAAGAGGCCAATCCTAATCCAACTCATAATACAATCTACTAAATAAGAAAAACAAATAACAACCAAATCTCTTAATATCCGAGCCAAATTTTCTAAAGAGATAATTCTAAAATAGGAAATGCTAAAAATAGAAAATAATAATTTGATGAGTGAATTTTTCTTCCTTTCCGCTCAACGTGGGACCTTGTAGGCTCTCCAACACTCCCCACTAAGTTGGACGTGCACGATCCAACTTGAGGAAGAACTTCAGGAACAAATTGGTCACGAACTTCAAGCATGCATGCACGAACTTGGAAAATTAGGCTCGAGCATGATTCTTGTTCTGGATGAAAATCGTAGCAAAAGCAGTGGTCACATATGGGAAATACTCCCAAGCAGTAATAATCTGGGAGATGATCCCAAGTAGTAAGAGACGATCTCAAGTACATGGCGGCTGTAGCAAAATCGTAGTCGCAGTAGAATGGGAAACGATCCTAAGCACATGGTGGCTACTTCGCATCGGCCATGGGTTACGCACAGGAAAAGATCCTTGCATAGAGATTAGTATAGGAGAAACTCGAGTTTCCTTGGTTCAACAAAAACCAATCACGCGTGGGATTGGCCCACACACAAGGTATAGCGTGAACTTTAATCCATGCTTAGGGAGAGAGAGGGTTGCATAGCCCTCTTTCTTCTTTACGCGTTAATGCCAGAGAACCAAGATCTTGCCTTGGTCACGTCCAACCTTCTAATTTCACGTGGAATTCTTTTTCACGCAGGGGAGAGATTGCAAGATCTCTAGGTACATCGTTGGAGGCGTGGTTCCCATGAGAACTTGCTCTTATACCATGTTAAAGAGTAGAAGAATACATGGAGTCTAAATTTTATTATTGGAGAACTCAAGAAACAAAAGGGGTATTGGTCTCTTTATATAGAGAGCCCAATCCCAATCCAACTCCTAATACAATCTACTAAATAAGAAAAGCAAATAACAACCAAGTCTCTTAATGTCCTGGACAAATTTTCTAAAGAGATAATTCTAAAACACGAAATGCTAAAAATAGAAAGTGATAATTTGATAAGTGAAAATTTCTCCTTTTCCACTCAACGTGGGATCTTGTAGGATTTCCAATAGATTTTAATGTCAAAAACTCTAGAGACAGCCCAAGAGCTTTTTTCAAAAGGGTAAATATGGTGGCCATGGGATTTGATCCCATGGCCTCTAGATGCCAATGGGGTGCTTTACCACTATACCAACCCCTTGGCAGCAGGACCTCAAGATCTTGAATCAGAAGAATGTAGTTAATTTTTCTCAACGTATCCAGTGCAACTAGGCATGACTAGTCCAGGAGGCAATGAAGTTTGTAAGCCTCAATGCCTAGAAAGTGATAATGCAGTGAAAAAGAAAAGTGACAATGTCTAAAAAACATTAAAAAGTGCAATAAAGAAGCGCCAATGTCTAGAAGAATGCCCAGAATAATCTTTTCACCATAAAGATGTAAAATTATGGGAACGAATAGGACAAGTGACAAGGTGCGTGCAGTTGAAGACACAGGGCAAGAAGTAGGAAAAGAAACTGCATGCAATTCTGTTCTTAACTAGGAAGAAACCTCAAGGTAATGGCTTCTTAACAAATGCTTGAGCTTATTTGGCACCAAAATTCATACTTAAAATAGTGTCAACCATCCAAAGTCTTGAGAAAAGCTTTTAAAATTAATCCCTTGCCCTCTTATTTAGACTTTCAGAAAAATATCTCGTGGCTTTTCAAAGCACTTATTACGATGGTTGATGTCTTCTTAAAGCTAAAATTGACAAAATTCTTGATTTTCCTGGCAGGCCATGTGATGGCACAAAATCTTGTCCAGCTGGGTCCTTAAGTTCTTCCAAACTAGGCCATTCATCTCAAGAAGATTTATTGGATTCTGCTTATTACCATTGCCTGTTTTTTAGTTGTCCCCAAAAGAAGGCTACATCACCTGTTCACTGACTGTTCCGTGATATAAAAACTGTGGGCTTATTACAATAACCTGAAGAGGCAACTCAATATAATTATCAGATTCTTTATGGTGCACTAAGAATGCCACATGTAAACTGAAGGGTTTCCAAGCATCACAAAGTAAAAAAATGCATCAGATGATGCTGTTCAATTGTCACTAAGTATCATCTCAAAAGCCTCTTCTATGAACACTTTTTTCTCCATATTGGTATTTCTTGGGAAAAAAACCCATATCTGCACCTAAAAACAGCTGGAGCCTATAATTAGAAATCACATGAATCTAGACCAAAAGCAACCATACAGCAGGGCGCTGGTCTCTAATATTAGAAACAATGGAATCGAAATATTTTTAACACGATGTACTTACCTAAATTCTTGTTACCATGTACTTTCCAGTGCTTATGGAGAAGTCTATGGAATACGATGGGCATAAATCAGTTCCCTGAATTATGAAAATGTACACATGCAAAGCGATTTTAACATTTAAATGCATTACGTGAACATTGTACTTTCCCTGATCTCTCAAAGCGCAACTAATTGCTATTTCGAAAACAGTAGCTTTTATCTGTGCCTCAAAGAATGTGAAGTGAAAATGGGTAACCATAGAATGTAAAGTTATAGCATGAAAAAAGGAGCAGATACTTTGGGTTTCTAACCTATAAAAAGCCAGTAAAATCAATGAATTAATTGCAAGATACGGCAGAAATATGGGCTGATGGTTCATAGTATGGTCTCTAAATTTTAGCTGTTGATGTTTCTGTAAGTTGAATCCTTTACTCATTTGTGATCATCGAGATTACAGCATGTGAGAGAAATTAATGTAAACTCTTTTTGTAGAAGTTTCATGATTACGGATGGGATAATACTTGTTCCTTTCAAGATGTAAAACCTACAACGTGTTTGAATATGTTTTTAGTCTGACCTTTCTAAGATTTGAGTTGGAAGTAGGCTATGAAGACTTGCAGATCGCCGCCCTCTAACTTCGGCTTAAACATTTTCACTTGTCACATCATCCCAATGTAGTTATAAATTCCATAAGTACTTAGCACCAGTTTCTGTCAATTAAACTTGGTCTAAGACTTAGGCACTACGATAGAACTAAAGCCAAGACCTAGTCAAAAGATGTAGGTGCTAAGCTACTACGTTTGGTAATTGACGTGACTTATCACATAAGCAATAAGGAAGCCATGATTTCAGGAGGAATAGCTTGTAAAACCACAAGTTTAGGCCTACCTCGGTAAGATTTAAGCTAAAATTATGCTATACAAGGGTTTATCATCAGTAACACTAAATTTTGAATTAAAAAAGTTTAGGTATTTACTTAGGTCTTTCTTGGCCTAAACACAAGTTGTTGACGTTTTGTGTGTGTGTGTGCGGGGGGGGGGGGGGTGGTGTGCGTGGTTGTTGTTGTTTTGTAAATGAATGAAAGGGTCCCAATCTATGATTTAGACAGCGTCATAAACCTTCAAAATGCACAAATAGGTTCCAAGAGTGTATTGGCCTCCATTAGGTAACCTGAGTTTTGTGCCCAACAAGAGCTTGAAGCATCCTTTTCTTGATATAAACAAAAAAACCCAAACCAAGCCTAATAGCAAGTTTAGGAAGCATGAATTCCTCTTCAAAGAAGTCTTTTGTTAAATCTTAATCCTACCTAAAAGAGTAGAATACCATATAATGGGAAAGGGAAGAAATGGTTATGAAAAAAACAACAATAAGAAGAAAAAGTAATGGCAATGCTTTTTTGGCCAATCTATGATTCAGACAGCATCATAAACCTTTGAAATGCAGAAATAGGTTCCAAGAGTGTATCGGCCAAAAAGAGAAGCCTCCATTAGGTAACCTGAGTTTTTGTGCCCAAAAAGAGCTTGAAACATCCTTTTCTTGATATAAACAAAAAAACCCAAACCATGCCTAATGTCAAGCTTAGGAAGCATGAATTCTTCTTCAAAGAAGTCTTTTGTTAAATCTTAATCCTACCTAAAAGAGTAGAATACCATATAGTGGGAAAGGGAAGAAATGGTTATGAAAAAACAACAATAAGAAGAAAAAGTAATGGCAATGCTTTTTTGGCCATAACAATAATATATGACCTTAAAAGTGTGCCACCATGTCTTTATCAAATGGTGAAAATAGGACTAGAGAAGGACACCAAAGGATGCTTATCTATGCATGGTAGCCCATGCACAATTGAGGATGAGACAACAAATCGATGATAGAAGATTGACCAGGAGAGTGATACTAAAGATTGGGGGGATGGGGTCATGAGATCAGGGTGCAGTTTGGGTTTTTTTGCTATGTGAGGAGAAAAAGATGCTCAAGGCATTTTAGGCACAAAAACATGGACAAACTAACAGAGTTCTCCCATTACATGTAGTCCATCCTATTCAAATTCAATCAAATGGAATTTCCTCAATCAATTTTGCAACTGGACTTGAGTTAAACATGATGACCTTCACCAAAGATGTTTTTGACATGCAGCAACAGGTCACAAGTTTATGACTAAATATGCCATTGGAGTTTTTCTTTTTCCTTCCATTTTACCTATTTTTCTTTGCAAAGCCTTCACATGCGTGCGAGAAAATGGAGAATTCTGGTCTCTCGAACGTTAGGGGATGAACATGTTGGGGTTAATTCATAATTGATCTACCTCTAACTTAGGATGGACTTGAATCATAATTGACATCAACTGAACTTCATTCTTGATGGGTATCAGTACTAGTGAATCAATACCGGTATCTCATATACTAAGTATCGGTACTAGTAAACCAGTACCAGTATCCCTAACTTATAGGATCAGATCCCATATCCAAAGGAGTACTGGTATTGATGCCAAGTATCGGTACTCATTGCTTACAGTTTGTGATTTGAGTTCAGTTTTACTCTTGTCCAGTACTTATGGTGTACCAGTACTGATGACTAGTATCGGTACCCACGGCGTACTGGTAACCCCTCTAGAACCTCACCGATCTCACCGAGTACCGGTACTCATGGCCTCAATCTGTAATCAACATGTACTGATACTAATGCTCAGTACCGGTACTAGTGACTTATAGATCTAGGTCACTTTAGACCCTAAACCAAAACTGTGCCGCATGAGTACCGGTACTCATGATGAGTATCGGTATACATAAGTCACAGCTTTTGGATCTTAAGAACCTAAAACCTCATCTGCATCTCACATGTACTGGTACTCCTGATGAGTATTTGTAGTAATAAGCCAGTCTCTAGTTTTGAGACTTGGAGCCAAAACTGCAATGCACAAGTACCGACACTTGTGATGAGTACCGATATTTGTGTTAGTTACCAAAATTGAAATCTAGGTTTTCAAAGAATATGAACAATCATCTAATCCTAGTTTATGCAAAACATATGATTCTATGATATTAGTTTGAATGGTATAAACAAATGTACATAGATGATGCACAAGATATTAATCAAAGATGCCAACAACATATATATATATATATATATATATATATATATATATATATATATATATATATATATATATATAAAGTTACCTGTGTTCATGTTTATAGAGATGAGAAAAGGTTTCTTCTCCTCCAGTCAAGGTCTTCCAAGAGATTCCCACCTTTAACGACTTCTTAACGAAGAAGGTTTCTTCTCCTCCTTTTTCTTCAATCGTTCACCTTCGGAGTTTTCCCTCAGTTTCTCTCAGATCTTGATGGGGAGGATTAGAGAGAATAATCATGTGGGTCTCTTGGGGACTTGACCACTTATAATTAGCAATTAGTCACATTAATTTCTGTGGGTAATTTTGCATATCCGCCCATCAAGGAAATGCAAAATACCAAAAGGTCTCTACACATTACATTTGAAAAACCACACTAACCCTTGTGCATTTATGCCCAAATTAACATAATAACCTTAGTTGATTACTTATACTATGGGTATTATAAATGGCAGCCCTTTTTACTTTATGTTGTATGATCATATTCATATATAAAATACATATACTAATTCATATATGCTGGATTATATCCAACAGAACACACATGGTCAATCAGAATCTCACTTAGCCTCAAAATTCGATCAAGGATGTCTCCATTGATTTGTGAATGGACCCATCTTTAGTGTAAAGAAAGCCATGAAGGTTAATCTATCAACCGCATCAATTCCTCCAAAAATAGATAGCATCGGAGCCACAAAACACATTCTAATTCCCAACCAAAGTCCAGCAAGTGATCAAGGAGACGAATGGCCCAACAGCACCGCGATTTCTAAATAGAGCCAACAAGTTCCGAGCTTTTGACTCGTAGTAAGTCGCATCATCTAGAAACACGAGAACCCAATAACGGAAAACATCAAAGAAGCGGGAATCGGAGGGAAACGGCATGAATCTAAGTGAAGGCCTTACAGTGGGAGGGGAGCTGTGACTTGCGTAGGATGAGAGACGTGTCCCTGAAGGACTCCACGTAGTATCCGCCTTCGGGATGGGGCTTTAGATCGAGCAGAGCGGCGATCTCCGACGCCGTCTTCGTTGACGCCATCGAGAGAGAGAGAGAGAGAGAGAGAGAGAGTATGAGAGAGCGATTGAGAGAGTTTGAGAGGGGAGTCGGCAGGTGGGAAGCGAGATCTAGGCTCTCTCGGAATCGCGTCAAGTTCCAACCAGGACGCCAAACGACGGGGAAAAATAATGGAGTTAAATTTTATATTCAAACATTTAAGTGTATAAAATTAAATGCACGTATACTACTCAATCACGGTCCTCCTCCATGAACATCAGATATCTTAAAATATCATCTAGATCTCTGATTTTCTTTTGTATTTACTTTCATCCACCTCACTACCATTCTCTTGAAGAGAGTTCTATTATTCTTGTCTTTTGTGTTGATTGTGACTCCATCCATCTCGAGAGGCCCCTTATTTCGTTATCATTGAAGTCATCCCAGCCCTTCCCAACATCATAGAGTTTGCGATGTTGTCTTCAAATCTTTTCGAGGGGAACTCTTTCTTGTGGCTAGATGACCTTCGACGGAGATGCTTTGGCTAGAAGTAGCTCCTCCGTCCTTGACAAATCTAGTCGATTTCCAACATTGAGCAAGCTCTTTTAGCCTTGGGCAGGCAACGTTGGCCTCCCATGACCATTGCTGACTATAGTAAGCTTCCATTGCCTCATCACTTATTGCAATTTATGAAGAATAGCTTGGCTAGGAGTTTGGTGCCACAAGCTCCATCATTGGATTAATCTTGGTTGCAAGATGGGATCTTCTTGGGTAAGGATTGATCATATCTTGGGACCTTTTACGATAAGCCAACATCAAGTCCGACACTCAGGTATCATCAAACTATCTTTTTGGTCATACCACGCAGTATAGGATCTATATTGGTATTGGATCAAGTTGTCTCCTAGAGTAAATTTTAGAAGGAAACCATGGCAACTTTAGTGATTGAAGGTGCTTTAGGTCTAGTACAAGTTCCTTTGGATGAAGAATACATGTTTGGTTTGTTCATCTCCATAACCACAATCTTTTTTTGGCTCACTTGCACATGTATTGGACCACAGTAGCAATTAGAAGCAACAAGGTCAAGGGTTCATCAATCATCGATATTGGTTTTCTCGTGATGTGAGAATTGCCAACTTCTTAATGGTGGCATACGTAGTTACCAAAGTGTGGAGTTTTCTTGAGGAGCCACCTACTTCAGGAGACTTTCTTTTTCTTCGTTATTTTTTATGTTGTTTCTATTGCTATGTTCAAACGTCACTTGAAAGGGGTATTGGGGAGTCCAATTTCATCTAAATTACCAAACATCCAACAACACTATTGGATGTCTAAACTAACCATCAGACGACACATTTTCAGTGTGCGTTGTCTAATTAATCAACCAAACATACATTGCCCGAGCAGATCCTTTCTTCACAAAATGGCTTTGGATGCTCCAGTTGATAGTTGATTTCAGGGTCAAATGACTGATCTTATAGAATAGGTTGTCTGATCTTAAATTTAGACATTTGTTGCATGCTTCAAGCTTAAGGTGAGGTTGAACTCGAAGATTTTGGCTCTCAAACCCCAACCTATCCATTCTAGACATCCATAAACCGCTTTTAACTATTCTAACTCATATTAGGAACATAAGGAACATTTGAAACCTCATTAAAAACATAGCTAACATATCTAACTACAGGAAATTATCGATGTTACTTCTAGCATGCCCACAAAGCAATTACCATTAGAAAATCATCCCTGCATTTATCTCTACACATGCATAGGTTAACAAACTGATATCTACATCCTTTCCATCCAAATTACATCCACATACACCAAGGGGGAAAGGCATTTCAAGAGGCAACAATCTCTACTCATGTAAGGACTAACCCAACATAGTTATAAAATAAAAAAACTCACTCCCATCCAACCATACATGCAAGGATCTAAACATGCAATCCCATCAAACACATGCAAAGGTGACATCTACCAGAAATTCGTTCATTCTTACGACTCCATCGATGGAAATCAAAATAGGGCACAAACAAGGTGGACCAACTTCCGTACCCTGAGTTTGAAGGTCAAAATTCTCTATGTCTATGCCACTTCCTCCCCTTCTTCTTCAACCTCCCTTGAGATGGAGAGCCCCAGATGCACCTAATATTCCCTAAATCTTCTACGATAGATGAGGAAGAGGAGAGGAGGAGGCAAGAGGAGAGAAGTTGCTGGTGGCGAGGGGGAAGAAAGCTTTGTTGGGCTCATCATTGTCTCCTAAATCATTTATATAGGTGTTAGAAAAATTACAAAGATGCCCCTTCAACTAAGGGAAAGAGAAAAGGTCAATCTACCAACTTAAATTCTCCTTCAAAAAGCTTGTGAATGCAATAATTGTTGAAGCTCTTTATGGGAGTTAATCTATTAAGCTAAGATTTAAGGAATGGAATTTTAAGTACCCATAATTCAATTATTAAAGTCTTAATAAGGATTTAATTAAATATAAAATAATCATTAAAATTCAAACCATTACATTAAGTATCTAGGTATCACCATCTCCCAAGCCTTCGGTGTATCAAGTACTGAGGACCACTATCACCCTCGTACCAAGGACCGCTATCACCATCGCCTACTTGACTTTCCCAGCAGGTACTTTTTTTTTTTTGTAGTGAAGAAAGAATAATTTTGCCAAGATATTTGGACATCTAAGGGGAAAATTATTCTACCCAACTTAAATGGCCAATTTAGTTAAATAACCTTCTCTATTACGAGGAAAAGGCTTCATTGTAATCAAATGAGCTAAGATCACAACGAAACCTTTCTTTATGATTAAGGGGAAGTCAATTTAATTACCCAAGCAAAAAGCTAATAGAAACCATGTTCGGTCACTGGTCAAGGATGCCATGGCCAACAAGTCTACCTACGTGCAAAAAGGTTCAACATACCACGCCCATGTAAAGGACTATGAAATGGCTTACATATTCAAAGAACCAAGAAGAAGCACTTGAGCTTTTTTAGTAGAATAATCTACGACAACTATAGCTACGGAGAATCTTTGAATATAATGGTTACTTTTAACATCAGTCATTTGCTCGCAGCAACACCTTCAACCATCGGAAGAAGGAGCTTTTTCATAGATGCCACGGTAAATTAACTTGTAAAATTACATTTGCTATCAGCCTATAAAATGCCATTGAAAAAGTTGCTTTATCTATAGAGATGTCAATTTTTATACACGTCCCATCTAGCATCATTAATAACTAATGGTTTTAGAACTAAACCAAAAGAACTTTTTACATAATACCACAAAAATCTCCTGAAGTCACACCATCCTTGTTACCATCTCAATATTTATGTAAATGCCATGTGACAATGTTAGTTTTGCTAACAAAAGTGCCATTTTATCTACCTTCATTGGTTAATGGTATTAGTGAGTGATGCTTTTGAACCTAAAAGAAATGAAAATATTTTCATTTTTATCCTTATATTTATCTGCTTCATCTCTTTTTTCACCTCCAACACACACACACACATCCTCAGGTCCCTACCCATTTCCTCCTCCTTTTACCCTTTCCTCATCCCTCCTATGGCCACTGCCTCCTTCCTTCCTACCCTTCCTTTTTTGGTCCCTATTATGGTTTCTCCTCCCTATCCTTCCATCTCCTACTAAAATCCTCATTGCACCTATCTCACCACCATTCCTACTTCTAGTTCCCAACATCTAGTACCTTGTAGTCTTATAATAGGCTTGCATCTCAACTATTGGTCGGATCTTCTACGTCAAATTAAAAGTTTTTAAACTCTTTTATAGAAGTTGGATGTCATGTCTAGTTGATTTAATTATGGACACAAGTACGAAAATGTGCGTTGCCACACATTTTATAACGCGCGGTAAGAATTAACCGGTTGAAAATCAATCAGATCAAAATACATTAGTTGGAAATAGTTTTCAACTGGTTGAAAATCAAAATAAATTGCCCTACTCATTTCCTCCTCCTTTTACCCTTTCCTCATCCCTCCTATGGCCACCACCTCCTTCCTTCCTACCCTTCCTTTCTTGGTCCTTATTATGCTTTATCCTCCCTATCCTTCCATCTCCTACTAAACTCCTCATTGCACCTATCTCACCACCATTCCTACTTCTAGTTCCCATCATCTAGTAACTCGTAGTCTTATAATAGGCTTGCGTCTCAACTACTGGTTGGATCTTCTATATCAAATTAGAAGGTTTTAAACTCTTTCACAGAAGTTGGATGACATGTCTAGTTGATTTAATTATGGACACGAGTATGAAAACGTACGTTGCAACACATTTTATAACACGTGGTAAGAATTAACTGTTTGAAAATCAAGCAGATCAAAATACATCAGTTGGAAATAGTTTTCAACTGGTTGAAAATCAAAATAAATCAGTTGAAAATAGTTTTCAACTAAAACACATTGGTCGGAAATGATTTTCAAACAATTGAAAATCAAAATACACTGGTTAAAAATTAAAACATATTAGTTGAAAATGAAAATACACTAATTCGTTTTACCTTTTTATTGGTGGTAAATGATTTTTTACTTAGAACGTAATTTTTCACTTACAAAGTGATTTTTTATCTATGAAAAGTAGTTTCTACCAAGGGAAAACTAAAATACATTGACTAAAACTATCACTCTTACTTTGTACGTTGTAAAACACATTGCAAATATACGTTTGTTTACTTTTTAGCTTCAATTATTTGAATTTGTCATGTCCAAATGTGGTATGGGTGAAAGGGAGCAAGAGAATGGGAATCATCACAATGATAATGAGGAGAGGGAATGATTGAATGGGGGGATGCGTCAATGGTGTGTCAGAGGAGGAGGGTGATAGAAAAAGTTGGTTTCAACGTGGGTAAGATAGATATGATGAAATATGTTGAAGATTAATAAAGGCGATAGTATGGGTTTGTTGACATGGAGAGAGAAGGGTTGGACCTTGATGTAGGCGTAGTTATAGAGATAATGAATGTGGAGGCGATTGTTAAGGGCATCAACATCACCAATGTTGGCGGAGGATTAAATGGGCTAGAGATGGAGTAAGGGGTATTGGGAGGAGGAAATGGAGTGGAGAAGGAAGGAGAGGAGGAGGAAGTGGAAGGAAAAAGTTGTGAGAGGTAACAAAGAGTGATGAAAGTGTGGGTAAGAAGGTAATGGGATTGTGGCCAAAGGGAGGAGGAAGAGGTGGAAGAAAGTGGAGACAAAAATGTTAGGTCTGTAAAATTTTAGGGGTTTAATTGAAATTAATCCACCTCTAACTTAAGATGAACCTGAATAACAATTAACCCCAATTGAGCTTATATCTGAATGGGTATCGGTATTGGTGTATCAGTACCAATATTCCATGTAAGGGGTATTGGTATTGGTTGACCAATACCAGTATCCCAGTCATACTGTTTTGAGTTCTATATCCAAAGAAGTACAGATACTTGTGCCAAGTACCGATACCTATAGCTTGCTGTTTGGAACTTAAGCTCAAATGAGTACTTGTCCAGTACTTATAGTGTACTGGTACTTGTAATAAGTATTGGTACTCATAGGGTACTGGTATCCTCCAAAAGAGAAGTGATCTCAACAGAACCGGTACTTATGAAGAGTATCGGTACTTGTTAAGTACTAGATACACTACTTGTAGATTATAAGTATTGGTACTAGTGACCAGTACCGGTACTCATAAGCTACAGGTTGTAGTAACTTCAAGTCCAGAACTTGACCTGCGACTCATGAAGAGTATCGGTACTAGCAACCTACAGTACACATTAAGGTCCAAAACTGTAACGCTTAAGTACCGGTACCCATTTAAATGGTATCGATACTACTTGCAATTACCAGATGTATGTGTTTTCTGAGAACATGAAAAGATCTAAACATACCATATAAGTTTGCACCAAATAGAGATCAACAAATATCAACTATCTAAACAGAATGATATTTATAGATTTGAAAAGAATAAGATGAACAACGAATTAGATAAACTACACAACATGATTCTTTCAACAATGAATATACACACATGCATACAAATGCATGCCTATGGTGATTATATGTTACGACTCGGTTCCCGAATCCTTATAGGACCCGAGATCGGCTCGACTCGACTAATCCCAAGACCCAATCATCCAACAAGAAATAACTGAAAAGTAGGAAAATAAACCACATTTACTATGCAAGGTAACTAACAATAAAAGCGTACAAGCAGTAAAGGAAGTAAAAGTTACTAAACAGTACATACCACCACCATAACAGGAAAGTAAAACAAAGTACAGTAACAGGAAAAGTAAACAAAGTCTGAAACTCACCAACAGAAAGGAAGTACTACAAGAGTAAGGAACTACTGCTGGGCTCGACTGGGCCCAGCACCCTCTGCAGCCGGTGACTCGGGCTGCTCAACTCCTGGACCTGTAAAGGGTTATGAGTAAAAGGAGTTAGCGAACGCTAAGTAGAGTGATAACCAAACTATCTAAAGCAGTAAAAGCTAACAGGTAAATTTATCTTTTCCAATTATTTT
Source organism: Thalassia testudinum (assembly GCA_037157565.1). Classification (NCBI taxonomy): domain Eukaryota; kingdom Viridiplantae; phylum Streptophyta; class Magnoliopsida; order Alismatales; family Hydrocharitaceae; genus Thalassia; species Thalassia testudinum. The sequence goes on along the minus strand of JAZHRO010000038.1, from coordinate 12,467,974 downwards.
AATTTACAAGTAATTCATTTTCACCCATTGGTTTACTTTCAGATTTCTTTCTTGATCTCGCATATTCCTCGTGTGAACGATCTTGATTGCAGTCTTTTCCGAAGAGTAGAAGGCATACGTGGTGCTTTCCTAACCGGGAGAGTCCCTTGTGGTAATCTTACACCCAGTCAACCACCCCGAGGTCACAGATAGACGTAGTGGTGACTATGGCTCGCGTGATAAGCGCACGGGTAGCTACCCCGCACTGGCACATGGTCAGTCGTTTCCGCTAGCGGGTACGTCCAAAGTACAGCACAGAACAGTATATGGCCTAGCCCTCTCAGCAATAGGGGTCTAGCCCCTCAGAACCAAATAGGGGTCTCACCCCTCCATAGTCCGCGCACCCTCGTCTGACTACCTCAGTTTGCCCAGTGGGTCTAACAAGTCAGTGTAGGGTGGCTAGCTGAACCCCGGGCCCCGTGGGATGGCTAGCTCCCTCCCTACACTAGTAGCTCTCCTTGGTATAGTGTACGCGAGGGCCAACAGAAGTCGGTGTAGAGTGGCCAATCCTAACCCCAGGTCCCAACCCAAGGGCGGCTAGCTTCGCTCTACACTAAAAAGGAGACAGTTGCTCTCCTTGATACCGCGTACTCAAGGGCCAGCACACTTCCCACTCACATTTCCAGATCTTTCCATCCATCCACAGGAGCTCTACTCCTAATTCCCTGTAGGGTTCATGCTCATATTCACCATATTATTCCATACCAGGTTTCATCATTCACAATTCCATTCTCGTATTATACACATGCAGCTCGTATTTCCACAAATTAATATATGCAACAAGTGATATCAAAGGTAACCGTTTAGTTATCTCAAGCATTTCATATTCTAACAGGCAGCTCGTATTTATTAACAAGTAGTTGTTTACAATTCAGCTCATTCATCTATGACTACAATCTCAAGCACGCATACAAATAGTGTAACTATTTCTCGTCTTAGGATTCATGCCACATCCTAGGGTTCTAGTTATCTAAATTTCATAGATGCATTCATATTTTATAAGTAGATTAGGGGGAAACCACTCTACTAGACAATCTGGGAGTACTGGGGGCTCGAACGGTAGACTCATGTGCCTCTGCAAGCCTCAGACACGCAACAGGTTGAAGTCTTATATCAAGGAACATATCACAACGGAACGTTCAGAATAGTATATAAGGATTTCTAACATGTAGAGGAATTCACAAGGAAATTACAGATATCTCGTTTGCGTAAAACGGACCCCGATCGGACCCTAAACGGGTCAAAAACAAGTTTGCAGACCCAAATCAGACGTCTGAAACTAAGTCCAGATATCTTAAAAGTCACCAGAGTCTCACCTCAAGTTCCTACGTCGACCTCAGACGTCCAGGACTCCTACTTGACTGTCTGGACTCAGCTCCAGACGTCTGACCTGTCCTCCATTCGTCTAGGAATGCCTTAGGTCGTCTGGTAAGTTGTCCAGACGTCTGAAACGCTGAGAGGGCGTGCCGCGCACCTTCCCAAAGTTGCTCCTGCGCATGATAGAGCAGCGATCCTCTTTTTAGCCCAACAAAACGACTCTGCAGTGCAGCCTGCATGGCCGCAGCCGCGGAAAAGATGTACCTACACGAATACCTGCTTTTAGACATCCGGTGTCGTCACTGGACGTCCAGCCTGTCGTCTGGAAGGCACTCCGGATGTCTGATACTGGAAAAATTCCAGTATCAGAATGTCCTCTCGCTCCTTTCGCCGCTCTTCACCACGGCTTCTCCCTCTCGGCTGCAGCTTTGGTCACTATAGGAAGTCGGGGATGACTCCCTAATGCTCTCCTCCTCCCGCACGCGTCGCGACGGTCGTGCAACCCACCGGCAAGCTCCCATGAAGCTCGTGAGCTCAACCTCCTCTCTTCACGCTGCTCCTCCTCCTCGCTCTTGCTCCCTCTCTCACGCACGCCTCTCTCACGGCAGTGAAGGGGGAAGGAAGGTGGTGGTGATGGAGTGGAGAGGAGAGGAAGGGGGCACTTATATAGGCAAGGGTTAGGGTTTGGTGAGGGGGAAGGAGAAAAAGAAGAGAGAGAAGGAAAGTTGTCTGCGTGCAGCCAGCGCACAAAACCAACCTTGTATACAGATTTTTCAATTTCCAGACGTCTGGGAAGGGGTCCAGACGTCTGACCAGACGTCTGGATGACAGTTCATATGTCTTAAAAGGCTCAAACAAAATAGGTCTTTACATTATATAACTTGCTAAAGCTAGGAATACCTAGCTATGTTCATCTTGAAGGAAAAGAAGAGGGGACTGCAAATGATGCTTCCAAAAGAATCCACCTCCAATACCTTGATTGAGAATGACTAGAAGAAAGAGTCTTCCCTCTTCTTCTTTCCCTATTGTTCTCTCTCTATCTCTGAATCACCCTTGGTGCATGGTGGGGGTGCAAAACCTAGGATTAGTAGTGGGTCTTTTGGGGACTGTATGGTGAATTATATCTCTACCCATTGAAGCGACATAATTCACAAACAGGTTTCTGCACATATGTAATCTAAATCAAACCATCATTTTGCATTTTATGCTCATACCCATAATAAACCTTAATTTGATCACTTTTGAGTACTGGGCATTATATGACAGTTCATAATCTTTATGTGTTAATTGATTTTATATATACATAATTCATATATTAGTCCATATATTGGATTAAAATCTAACAATCTCCCACTTGAACTATATATGCAACCTGCTAATCATTCAACACATAAAACCAAAATTTGAGCTCAACTTTCTGTCATAACCGGAAATGCATATCTAAAAAATAATCAAATCTACTAATTACACTACTAATAGAGCCAAGGCGACTTTCGCTACATCCCAGTAATTAAACCAACAATGACCACATATGTTAATGCAAAAAGTAACAAGAAATATGTGGATGTGCAGCATGGAAATTACATACTAATATGATCAATGCATGCCTATTCCCAACTGGTCCACCGAATTGAGATCACTTTCAAAAATCAAAAACAAAATTGCTTCTCAAAATGGACAATCACTAAACTAAAAATTTTAAGTTTTGTTTATTTCATGACAGAAATGAAACTTTACAAAACTTTATACATAACCAAATGATTGAATAATTGAAAAAATTGAATTACCAAAGTTTGTATATTACAAATAAGCACTATAAAGATTACAAATTTCCACTAAAGCTGAAATTTCTGTAAGGATATAAGACCCACAAAAGCTACATGTTCATTGAACAACTTGGGTATTATTCCTTTAGTAAGCGGATCCGCAATCATAGAGTCTGTATTGATGTGCTTTATAGACAGTTGTCCATTCTGTATCATTTCTTTAACAACCATGAACTTGATCTTAATGTGCTTCGATTTGAAGGAGCTCCTGTTGTTATTGGAGTAGAGGACTATAGACTAATTATCACAAAACAGTTGTAGTGGCTTGTCAAAGCCATCTACTATGCGCAGCCCCGATATAAAATTCCGCAGCCATACTCCATGATTGGATGCCTCATAGCATGCTATGAATTCTCCTGCCATAGTGGAAGATGTAATGAGAGATTGTTTTGCACTCTTTCAAGAGATGGCACCATTGGCAAGTAGAAATACATGTCTGGAAGTAAACTTTCTACTATCTTGGCACCTAGCAAAATTTGAGTTAGTATAGCCAAAGACCTAAAACTTTTTTGATCTCCTGAAGGTGAGCATATAATCCTGTGTCTTCTACAAATATCTTAGTACTCTCTTGGCTTCTCTCCAATGGTCTTTTCTTGGGTTTGCTAAGTATTTTCCCAACATGCCTGTAATGTATGCCAAGTCTGGTCTGGTACAGACCTGTGCATACATTATACTGCCAACAACAGATGCATAAGGAATTGTTTGCATCTTCTGTTTGTCCAAATCACTTATGGGGCACTGATTGAGACTAAATTTGTCTCCCTTAGCTACAATAGTATTCAATGGGTTGCAATTTTGCATGCCATACTTTTTGAGTATCTTATCTATATAGCTTCTTTGGGATAAATCAAGAATATGGAGAGAACGATCTCGACATATTTCAATCTCCAAAACAAATGAAGCATCTCCAAGATATTTCATGTTAAAGTGTTTGGTAATAAATTTCTTGGTGTTTAAAAGGATACTCATATCATTAGTAGCAAGTAGGATGTCATCAACATACAGGACCAAGAAGATATACTTACTCCCACAGAACTTATGGTATATACATTCATCAGCCAGATTTACCTCAAAATTGAATGGGAGAATCACCTAATAAAACTTAAAATATCATTGTTTAGACGGCTTCTTGAACCCATAGATAGATTTCTTTAATTTGCACACCATGCCTTTTGGATCACCTATAACAAAATGTTCGGGCTAAGCCATATAAATGGTTTCCTTATTGTCACCATTAAGGAATGCAGTCTTTACATCCATCTGATGCAACTCAAGATCAAAGTAGGTCACAAGTGCCATTATAACCCTCAATGAATCCTTAGAAGAAACATGAGAGAATGTCCCCTTATAGTCAATACCCTCCTTTTGGGTAAAATCCTTAGTGACAAGACATGCTTTGTATCGCTCCACTTTTCCTTTTGAATCTCGTTTGGTTTTAAAAATCCATTTGCAAACGGGCTTCACACATTCTGGTAGTGGAACAACATCCCAAATGCCATTGTCTTTCATTGATTTCATTTCTTCTTCCATTAGTTTAATCCACTTTTCATGATTCGAACTTTCCATTACCTGACAGAAGTTGATAGGATCATCTTTCATCACCTCAATGTCTGTTTTATGCTCTCGAAGAAATACCACATAATCATTCGAAATGACACTCCTTATTTCCCTAGTGGATCTCTTTAATAACACGATTTCTGTATGTGTCTGAGATTGCTCTACAGGGGTTAAAACTGTATCATTGTCTTCATTGGGGTTGTCTTGAGGTATGCCAAAGACATGCTCCTCATCAACCTGAGTAACTCCAAGAGGAATAACTATGTTCTCCTCTTCAAAGACAAAGTCCTTAACCATGTCAACTTGGGCAAACTTAACACTTTCAAAGAACTTGGCATTATCAGACTCAAAAATAGCTTTAGTTATTGGATCATAAAATTTATATCCTCTTGACCTTTTGACGGGTCGTCTTTCGTCGGTGTTTAAAAATATGTTCGTTGTAGTATGTTGCGAAAAATGATGATCAGTTTATTTCAATTTATTATTCGAAATTTAGAATATTCCGAGGTCGAACTCAGGGAGCAAATTTAATTCTAGAAGCATACACAGTTTCTTTCTTTCTTTCTTCTCCTCTTCTCTCTTCTTTCTCTGCCTTTTCTTTCTCGGACGTCTGATTCTTTGAATCAGACGCCTTATCTACCCCTTTGCTACAGTGTCTTGTAGGTTCTCCTTTTGGCTTCTTCTTCTCTGCTCGGCTTTCTTCTTCAGCTTCCTTTCCTCTGTGCGGCAGGCTTCCCTCCTCTTTTCTTTTCTTTTCCTTTGGCTTTCTTCTTCAGCTCCTTCTGTTGCAACTCTTGGCTGCTTCTCCTCTTCTCTTCAGCTGCAGCTCTTCTTCTTCTCTCTGCTGCGCTCCCTCCTCCTTCTTCTTCAACTTTTGCTGCTTTGTGCGGCTAAGTCCTCAGCCGCTCCTCCTTTCTTCTTCTCCTACTTTCCTACACATTACAAGGTTAGGCAAAACCTAACCCTACTCGCCCCACGTCTCTCTCTCTCTTTCAAATTCACTCCAAGGTTCGCTCTCAGAGCCTTAATCGGGTAAGCGGACCAAGCACACCAGCGTGGGTGGTGCGCGAGGAGTGCTTGGTCGGGTAATTGAGTTTGGACCCAGGCCCGCGGGGCGTGAGCGCGGATGAGGGTAGGTGCTAGCGCGTGGCGCGTTGCACGTGCGTAGGTGAGGGACCTAACCCCTGTGTATCGAAGGCGATAAGCGTAAGGCACAAAAACAATTTATGTGCGGGCGCTCACCCGCACACTTTCGAGGTGGGACTAAAAGTCCCACCCACTTCCGCGCCTTCGCCTGCAGCAGAAATCCTCGCGACTGCGGCGATATGCGAGGCTTGCACCTGTGATTGGAGACCTGGGGTTGTGCGTGAATCTCTTTCACGTGTCCTGGAACTCCCACCTAGGACTGCAGAGGCCTGGAGCTGCTAGCAAGCTTGCTCCAAGCTCGGCAGTAATGGCGGTGAACGCTCGAGACCTAAAAGCAACAATACGACCTTGCAGCCCTGTCAGACCAAAGAAAAACCTTCGCCGTATCACGGCGGAGGTGAGGCATGGGTTGGCTGGCCGCGGGGCGGCCTAGGCGTGCGTGCCTAGGTCGCTCTGTGGCCGTAGGGATGGGTTAGGTCGGGGGAAGGCGACAGGGGTTGGCGCGGTCAGTTGAGGGTCGTAGGGTGATCAGTGGGTGATGGTGATGCTTAGGGATTGGTTGGCGAGGTGGATGGAGGCGTGGAGAGGCGGGGACGCCTCGCCGGAGGTCTAGCCGGAGGTGGAGATGGCGATGGTGGACAGTGGAATCGAGGGGTATTTTTGTGAAATAAAGTGAGGGAAATTGAAGAAGGGGTAGAGAGGAGTGGTTCTAACCTGATTTAGTGGACAAAGGGGGAGAGACGACGACTGGCAGTACCTGCTATCGCCGGAGAAGATGATGTTCAGTGGAGGGAGACGGCGATGACGACAGGGCGAGAGGTGCTTGCGCGGGTGCTGTGCGAAGCGGAGGAAGGTGGTGAGGGCAGCTCTGCCACTGGTATTGTGGTAGAGTGACGAGAAGGAGGAGGGTGGCTCGCCGGAGCTTGCTAGACCACATGGATGGAGGAGAAGAAGACGAATGTGAGAGAAATCTCAGGCCAAATCAAGCTTGCTCGAAGCGACGGGGCGTGCTGCATCTTAAATAGGCGAGGGCAGGTCGGCAGACGCGCGAGAATGGAGGGAAAATCCTTGCCGGAGACGTGGGCAGTTGGAGACCCATACCTCTCGCGAGTTTGCACGAGAGGTATGGGTGTCTGTAAGACATGGGAGGAGGTCCATGCGGAAGAGGACAACGTAGGGGACCCTCCTCTCGTTTCTAGGGCCGACTCTCATACCCTGCGCGGCGCCATCCTCCGTGCAAAGTCGCCGGAGGTATGGCCTGCTGCTGCGGGTGGCAGAGGGACCGGTATGAAGAAAATGAAGGGAAAGTTGAGGGGGTGAACGTAAAAGTTCAAAAAGTTAAGGGTTAGAAAGTAATTACTGAGGACTAATTTGTAAAGTGGGTCAAGGAAAACTTCCCTTAGGTCCAAATTTTGATATAACCCTAATTTGGACCTAAGGAATCCAATGGTGAAGCTGGAATTTAGGTTTGACCATGTTTGACTGGTCAATTTACACAAAAACCCAGATTAGGTCAAAAATTGGATATGGTTCTCAATCTAGGTCAAGACAGGTTCCAATGGCCAAATTGAAGGTTCTAAACCCTAGGAAATATTTTTTTATGAATTTTAGAGGGTTTAATTGATTTTTACCTTGCCTGGAACTTCGTGAATTAAAGTGGATTTATTTTTAGGGTTGTAGAATGTCATTTAATTCCTAGATGTCGCTATAACCCTTTTCAGACCAAATCATCCCACTTTCTTTCTTATTAAGCCAATTTGACCTGTGTTTAGACCTTTAGAAATCTTGTTTATGTACTGCATTGGTAAAATTATAGTTTTACCCCTTGTGAATTGCTTTATACTTAAATTTATAATTATCTGATTTAGGCTTTCCCTTAGGTTTTGTAGGAGCTTTTGTATACTTATTTAGGTCAAAATGTGCTAGTTAGGGTTTATGATGAGGTTCTCATCACCTTTCAGAATACTCAATAAAATAACAACTAACAGTCCTTGTGTCCAGTTTCTTTTCATTTGACTTATAAGGCCTAGCCTTAGTGGGACATTCCCACACATAAAAATGGTTAAGATTGGGCTTCCTCCCCATCCACAGCTCATATAGGGTCTTGTTAGTTGCCTTAGTTGGGACCCTATTTAGAATATATGCTGCAGTCTTTAAGGCCTCTCCCTAGAGTGAATCTGGTAAGGAAGAATGAGCAATCATACTCCTTACCATGTCCTTAAGCATCATGTTTCATCTTTCAGCAACACCATTCATAGTAGGCGAGCCCGGCATGGTGTATTGAGAAACGATACCTCATTCCTCTAAGAACCTGGCAAACGGTCCTGGACGTTGTTCACCTAATCCATCATATCTGCCGTAGTATTCATCACCACGGTCAGATCTGACAGATTTAATCCTTCTGTCGAGTTGATTCTAAACTTCGACTTTATAATTTTTGAATGTGTCCAGTGATTGTGCCTTTTCATGAATTAGGTAGATGGAGCCATATCTTAAGTGGTCATCTATGAATGTGATAAAACACTGTTGACCATTCCATGCAGGCATAGGAAATGGCCCACAGATCTCTGTATCAATCACATCCAAGACACCATTTGACCTATTGGCTTCAAATTTTCTATTATTGGTTTGTTTCCCCTTAATACATTCAATACACTGATTAAAATCAGAAAAGTCTAAGGGGTCTAAAATTTCATTTGACACAAGTCTCTCTATTCTCCTTCTAGAGATATGACCTAATCTCTTGTTCCATAATGTAGTTGAGGATTCATTATCTAGTTATCTTTTCACTTCCCGTGTATCCAAAAGAGAAGACTCATTATAAGAAGTTACATTATCCAGGAAATATAAATTATCAAAACATGAAAGAAAACCAGTACCAATAATTTTGGAATCATTGAACAAAGATACTTTTCTATCACCAAAACTACAAGTGAATCCACACTTATCCAACACGTAAACAGAAACTAGATTACGTCTAAAAGATGGTATAATAAAAGTTTCATTCAATTCCAAATACATTCCAGTTTTCATCAATAATTTAAAATACCCTATAGCATGAACTTCTACTACCTTCCCGTCCCCAACATAGATAAACTTCTCAACTTCAGTTGGCCTTCAGCAACTCAGGAAACCCTACATAAGCATGCTTATGTGAGTGGTAGCACCCGAATCCATCCACCAAGTGTTCCCAGGTACCGAAGCCAAATTTATTTCTGAACAAACCAAACTTTGAGCCATACCTTTCGTAGCACGCCAAGTGTGATAATTGGTGTTTCTTCTGGTGCCCCTTAGCTCCACAAAAGAAACATCCCGATTTGGAAGACTCTGTAGTCTTCCCCTTCTGCTTCCTTTGGGAAGCTGTATTTACAGCTTCTGAAGTCCTCTTCTTAGCCTTGCCTTTACTTTTAGAGGAAGAGGCAACACTTGCGCTTTTTGTCCTACCTTGCTTCATTCTCTCCTCTTGTACATAGTGCCAGATGAGCTCATTCAGAGACCAAGCCTCTTTCTGACAGTTATAGCTCACCTTGAACTAGTTAAAGGCAGGAGGGAGAGATATTAATACCAGATGCATTAATAGATCTTCAGAAAGATCTAGTTTAAGTGCTTTCAACTTTGAAGCAACATGGGACATCTCCATTATGTATTCTCTAATGTTACCCTTCCCTTTATACTTCATTGAAATGAGATTAGCCAAGAGTATACCGATTTCTGCCTTTTCATTCTTGGCAAATCTCTTTTCAATTTCAGCTGAAAATTCTTTGGCAGTGGCTATATCACTTAACATTGTGCTCCTCAAAGCCTCAGGTATGGCCCTTTTCATGATCATCATAGAGATTCGATTAGACCTCTCCCACCTTTTGTTTTCTCTCTTTTGATCGGGAGTACTAGTATCTGTACGGATAGGAGAGTCTTCCTTAATCGTTGATAAAGGTCCATTACCCCTAAGACTATCAGTAGGTTTTCCTTCCAAGACTTAAAGTTTGAGCCACTCAACATGGAAATGGGATCGAGGGTGGTGGTAATGTTGGCAGAAGACATTTCTGAAAATAAAATGCAAATAGACATAAGATTAACTTCTTTAAAACACAAGGTGTCTAATTAATTCAATAGTCTCATCACATGTCTTAGTTAGCTCCATCAAGGGTCTCATCTTTGGATGAGAGGTTAACTTATAATTAAAGATATGGTGTGGTATGTGACGATTGTTAGTTCAAATCCAGGTCAGTCAAGAACCTTCCTTTGGGCCGATTCAATGACTACCCAAAAGACCTAATAACCAATACACCATTACTCCCACGCAAACAAGTGAAAGTACAATGAGTGCGCACTTTCCTTTGGGCCAGTGAACACCGACCTACTTACACTCATTCAACCTTTGATCATTCATGGATAAGCCTAGTATTTATAGGAGAGCTCACTTTGGCGAGATGCTACTTCAACAGGGTTACCCTAGAATAATGTACTTTATTAATTAGATTAAACTTGATTAAACTAAGTAGAGAGTGGGTTGGCTATGATACCAGTTGTTAGGTCTATAAAACCTTTGGGGATTAATTGAAATTAACCCACCTCTAACTTAGGATGGATCTGAATAACAATTCACCCCAACTGAGCTTATATCTGAATGGGTACCGGTACTGGTTGACCAGTACCAGTATCCAAGCCATACTGTTTTGGGTTCCATATCCAAAGAAGTACCAGTACTTGTATCAAGTACCAGTACCTATAGCTTACTATTTGGAACTCAAGCTCAGATGAGTACTTGTCCAGTACTCATAGTATATCGGTACTTGTAATAAGTTCCAGTATTCATAGGGTACTAGTATCTTCTAGGAGAGAACTGATCTCAATAAGCACCAGTACTTGTTGAGTATTGGATATACTATCTGTAGCTTACAAGTACCGGTACTAGTGACTAATACTGGTACTCGTAAGCTACAGGTTGTAGTGACTTTAAGTCCAGAACCTAACTTGAGACTTATGTATATCGGTACATGCAAGTCCCAGTTTTGGACTTAAGACGACCTGAAGCTGATCTGTAGCTTGCATGTATCGATGCCTATGAAGAGTATTGGTACTAGCAACCTACAGTACACATTAAGGTCCAGAATTGTAACACCTATGTACCAGTAGCCATCTAAATGGCACCGGTACTACATGTAGTTACGAGATGCATTTGTGTTTTTCTGTGAACGTGAAAAGATCTAAACATACCGTATAAGTTTTCACAAAATAGAGATCCACAAATATCAGCTATCTAAACAGAATGATATCTATAGATTTGAAGCGAATAAGATGAACAACAAATTAGATAAGCTACACAACATGATTCTTTCAACATTGGATATACACACATATAAATGCATGCCTATGGTGATTGTATAACTTGCTAAAGCTAGGAATACCTATGTTCATCTTGAAGGAAGAGAGGAGGGGACTGCAAATGATGCTTCCAAAAGAACCCACCTCCAATACCTTGATTGAGAATGACTAGAAGAAAGAGTCTTCCCTCTTCTTCTTTTCCCCGTCATTCTTACTCTCTCTGAATCACCCTTGGGGCACAGCAGGGGTGTAAAACGTAGGATTAGTAGTGGGTCTTTTAGGGACTATAACCCCCAAAATGACTTAATTAGTAATTAATCCTCTTAATTACTGTATGGTAAATTACATCTCTACACATCAAAGAGACATAATTCACAAATAGGTTTCTACACATATGTAATCTAAACCACACCATCATTTTACATTTTATGCCCATGCCCATGATAAATCTTAATTTGATCAATTTTGAATATTAGGCATTATATGACAGTCAATAATCTTTATGTGTTAATCAATTATATATATACATAATGCATACATTAATCCATATATTAGATTAAAATCCAACGGAAAAATGTAATGGAGTTAAACGTAAAGGTAGAATTGAAAATTTTCGATGCTCTTATGCCCCAAAATGTCATGCACCAATGCTATTAACTAAGGTGATATCAATTGGGCAATTATAAGTGTTTGATACAATAAAGCACCCTTTATTTTAGGTGTAAGATCACCGGTCATTGACAGCGAGGGAGCATGGAATAGACAAAATGATATTCTTGTATCAAAGCAACTTTTCAATGGCACTTATTTAAATGGTAAGAAGTCATCGACAATTATTTCATTATCCAAATTTACACTGGCATACGTAGAGAAGCCCCTTGAAATAAATGAACCCACTTAAACAAACCATCTATAGTGATGACATGCCTGGCAAGGTATGAGATACTCATGACTTTGGTAGGAGAGATCCAAATTTAGATTTCCATCCACACATTACTTGGAGAATTCGTACGTAAGCCTTCCCAATTTATCCAAAGGAGTTATGGGTCATAAAAAATGTGATGATATGCCCGTGCAAATACTCCAGAGCCGATACATTCAACTGTTAGGCTAATTTGCGATGGAGAATGCGAGCAGTGGAAAAACCGCCTTGATCGAAAAATAAGCATATAGCATTTCCTTGCGTGTTTGACATGCTTAAAATGAACAACCAGCTGCTCGTTTTGGAAGATGGGAAACGATGCTAATTAAGGAACCATTGCGGGCCTTGGAATGATTTCAGACGACTTATGTTTACAGCCGCGGGAATCCTTTAATCCTCTTCATATGTGCCCTTTACAGATATCACTGGAGAGACGCGTGAATGTGGACTCTCTCTCCTCGAAACAAAAACGGTAATGATTTATCAAAGCCAAATCCATGCTCTTTTCGAAGCCACCCATCAAAACCCTCCGATTGTTGCATGCGAACAAACATGGGGGAGTTGGGCCTCCTATTGAGGTAAGCGGGAAAGCGCCGAATGTGACTTGGTTTTGCGCGTGGAGGAAATGTTTCTCAAACAAAAAAGGGCCGCAGTTTTTACAAATCATATCTCACTACAAATCCCATGCAGTAGATCCCGTCCATCCTTTCTGGGGAAGCAAACCAAGAAGTGACACTATTTGTTTCGAGGGATTGAGGCAGTGGTCTCTTGTTTGGTGAATTTTGTCAGGAGATTATCCCATCCAAGGATAGGGAGAGCAATCCTAGGATTATCCAATCCCTCGTCCGGCATTGGATGATCCCGCCTCTTGTGAGAAAGTACCCTTACTTATCCCCTCAAGCATCTCATGATTTGATCTTTACCTCTCTTAAACATGAAACTTCCACAATCCCACCACTCTTGCCAGGGTGGGGCCATGGGATTTGACTTTTCCATTTCTCAACAAAAATGCGATTGCCAACTGGAGCTAACAGCTTGGTCAATGGGACGTTGATGAGCTGGCACCAAATTGAATAGCCCGTCCAAGGAATGCCACAACATCAATCGTCCTCATGGATGGCCCCCACCTCCTTTTATATGCTTACAAATTGCCTGTGCCATTTATGACTGGAGCCAATTGGATTCCCTCGTTTACCAGCCATATATGCCGACGTTTTCTCCAGACGTTTACTGGACTTTCATTTTGGAGTTTTTCCAGCTGTCTAAAAGGGATGACGATATGATAACCTATGGGCAATCTTAGCTATTTGATTTTCTTTGATGAACATATAATTTTGCAAAGATGCTTGGAAGAACCATATCACATCGTTTCTTGCTTGACGTGAGATTGTTGAGGTTTAAAATCTCCCAACGTGCATTGGACTCCTTGGGCAGAACTAAGCCTAAAAAAAGGAGTCAATTTCGCCAGCTTGGTAGAATGAAATTCGACGGGTTAAACCATCCAGTGTTGGATCATCGAGTCCTCCCAAAATAAAACATGCGGTAGTTTAGCAAGTAGGCCTTATGCATTGCTTTCTGCAAGCTGGCAGGAGGCACAATTAACTTTAAATAATCAGACATGCAGATTGTAGCATTAGTTTTGCGAGGTTAACTGCTTTTGAAATCAGTGCTATGCGTATGGTTTAGTGGGGGCAAGTCATCAGGAATGGCAACAAATAAATCAGAAACTAATCCTGTGGCAACGATATAAAAGTGCACATTTTCGTGAAAAAAAGATTATGACTTCAGGGTAAAATATGTCAAAATGCATCCTTCAATGATAAAGCACAATATTTAACTGCTGAACTAACGTTAAAACCAGCCGCATAAACCTTACTAAAAAGCAGCAGCAGCAACAACAACAACCACTACTAATACTTCTACTACTTTGCGCATATAGGTCTCTCAAGCTTCAAATTTTTTTGAAGAATTTCAGCTACAGCATATGCGTAAAAGAGATTACAGCTCAGCATCTTAGGATCTTCGATGTTGATTAATTATTCAAGTTTTTAGACCAGCAAATCTGCAGGAAGGTCCATTAAAAGAAAATTAATGATTAACTTCAGGAAGAAAAAAGATTCTTTTAAACATACTGTTGTACTTGCTGGGCTGAAGTTTTGTTTGTGGTATTGCAATTGCCTTATACCAATTTTGTGACCAATGCTGGCAAAGCATGCAAGGCAATAACATTCGTCATTCAAAATTTTGATTCGGTATGACTTAATATATCGGCTTACGGGCTACCGAGCACAGAGATTTGCCCATTAGCAAGTCAGTGTGTGATGACAAAATTGTTGGGGCAACTATATTCTGCATGCAAAAGGTGTAAGCCTGCATGTGACGAGGCCCCAAAGGCAAGCCCTCTTTTTCTTCTTCCGAGATGGAAAAAACAAGCCCATTTCATCTAATTGGATATCTTTCTTTGGGAATACAAAAAGCATCTGGAGATGTACATTTCTTTGCCTTTAATAGAGGATTTGTCTTTGGTTTTTACTGCACCATAATTCTCGTCTTCTACTCGACTGAAACCGTAGAATAGTTAACCAAAAGTCGCTGAGTTCATTCATTGCTTATCCAACGAATACCATTTGTGAGTACGCATATTAATGTTCCATTACCTGAACCAGTTACATGCCATCCACGAATTCTCATGGCTTCCCAACTTCATCTTAACAAGATCTAGTTAGCATTCTAATTATAGTGACAGCAGTGGTGCTTACAATTCTAAGCTCTAAGTTGTCCTGCCATAAAAATTCTTCAAAGTCATTAATACTATGTACATCGACAATCGAATAAATTATCGTGCATCCCTTTCTTAAATTTTTGGAAGAGGAATTGAGCCCACGTCCTCTACTCACAAATTCTCCATTGAAGTATGCCAGCTCCAGCTTTTACAAAATTCAGACAAGTGAATATCAAGACCAAGAATTTTGCATTTTATTAGAATAAGTGTAAGTTAAGAATACCACCAGCTATAGACACATTCGGTTTCAATTTATCTGAGCTAAGAGTAGTTAGGTTGCAGTTGTAGGGAACAGGAAAATGATAGAAAGTTTAGGTGCCAATTTTTCTTAGAAATATCATCTATAAAGGATATAAGCACAGACAATCATCATTTTTCTGTTCCTCCAACAAATCAATGTTTGTTTTTTTTTTCTTTCCTTCTTTTACTTCCCTAAGGCTTTAATGGTATTCTAAAAAGATGGACAATGGAAAGAAAACAATATATTGTTCTCATTATTCTTTGTAGTTATGATTACTATCTTGGTGGAATAAGATGCTGGATGTCATCGCCTCTCTCATGCTCCTTTCTATCATTCATCTGCTCTTACAACTCTTTAGAAAGGATCCTCCATAGAAGTAGAAAGAGATGCACAAGCTAAGTAATAAATGCCACTTTATTTTCATTCTTATGCATTAAAATAAACTTAGCTCTTAGAATTTTATTCCGCAAACAAGTTTTTAGGTTGCATTTAGGCATAAATTAGGTTAAGCATGCATTTTACTTTTTATTGTGTATTTGATGTGTTTTTGTGAGTGATAGGGATAAACAGATTATTAGATTCCTAAAACCCTAGCACATAGGAAGGCCACTGGTGAAGGAGAAGTCCAAACCAGCTGGAACTTAGCTTGATTCAGTTCACTTGAACTAGGGTTAGCTCATCCTAGCTCTATTCAACTCATCTCAGTTGAATGGCAGCTCAAGAGAGCTCATCTCAGCTCACCTTAGCTTAAGTCAGCTCAGATCCAGCTCAACTTAGCTGAGTTTAGCTCATCTCAACTCCTATTAGTTCACTGGGAGCTCTAGCTAGCTCAGCTGAGTTGACTGGAGTTCACCTCAGCTCCGAGCCAGCTACATCCAGCTCCACCCAACTCCAACCAGTTGAAGATGACTTCATCTTAGCTTAAGAAGCTCAAGTCCAGCTCCCAGGGACTCAGCTTAGCTCAACTTAGTTGAGCTAAGTTACCTAGCTACCTTAACTAGCTAGGTCCTCTCTGGGAGCATCAAACCCAGCTCACCTCAGCTCCTTTCAGCAGAAGCCAGCTTGCTTTAGCTTGGCTTAGCAGCTAGCAAAGAACTAGCAAGCTAAGCCAGCTAAAGTAGCTCCATGCCACCCTCTTCAGCAGCTGTTAGTTCCAGTTTAGCTCCAGACTTCTTCTGTCCAGCTCCTCCCCTTAAACCCTAGCTCCAATTTCCTCCTCGTCTATTCTACTACTAGCTAAGTTAGCTAAACTAGCTTAGCTTAGCTAAGCTCCAGCTCCCTCGGCAATCCAATACCCTAAAACCCTACCTAACTAGCTCCACCAACTAAACCCTACCTAAGCCCACCTAAGCTAGCTCTACCCTACTCCAAGTTGGTGCCACCACCTAGCCACCCTTTCACCCCGCAACCACCACCGAGAGAAACCTATTTTGGTGCCAACTAACCCTTCTAGAACCCCCTCCTTTTGGTGCCAAAATGACCTCCCATCTACACCCTACACCTACCCCTTCCAAGCCTCATCCACCCTACCCATAACCCCTTTCTAGAACCCTAAATTGGCACCACCTAACCCCCTTCTAGAAACCAATTTTGGCGGCAACCCTAGGTGTCTTTTGGCTACCATAACCACCCCCTTAACACCCTTTAAGGTGGCGCCAAATGATCTCCACCATAGGATCCCCGACTACCTCCCAAATCCTATGCTAGCCATCCATTTCAAGAGCCACCTATATCCCCCATCCTACTCTATAAAAAGACCCTTAACCACCACCATTTTCCCCATCCTTCATTAGTGTAAATTCTACCCTATACCCACCTAAACCTACGGCCAAGGAAGGAGAAGAAAGGAAGAAGATTAAGGGGGGATCCTACCCGCCCCCTTGGTGCCTTCTTCCCCTTCTCTCTTCTCCCTTGAGCCACGCCAAGGAGGAGGACTTCAATCACTTGGAGGACGGCCAAGCATTGGAGGAGATTTTAAAAGTGGTCCACGTCACCGTTGGAGGAGCATTTGAAGGTGGAATTCCATCCACCTTGGAGGAGATCAAGCACACCCCCCCCTTTGGGCTTGCCAAGAGACCATACCTTGGAGGAGCTTTGCAAGGAGGAGAAGAAGGAGCTCTTTTTTATTGCGAGAGCAGCCGTAGTTGGAGCAAGAGCCTCTCTTCTTCACCATTCAGAGGATTAGTGTTTTGCATTTTCTTTATTTTTATTTGCTAGTAGTAGAAGTATTCCTCTACTAGGTTTTGTGTAAAACACTTTTTCCATCAATTAAAGTTGCATTTTTCTCGATTAGTCTTTGTTGCAATTCTTGTTACTTTTTCTTCAGTGCATTTACACTCTTTCTTTCTAATTACCCTAGGCCTCCACATGCCTAGGGTGAGCTTAGAAAGAAATCATTTTTGCCACTTAGATTTTAGCTACTAGGTGTTAGTCTTTTCCATCATTAAAACCGCATCGCCTTTTTATTTAAAAATCCTAAAAAAAAATTTGTATATTCAAAAATAAAAAAGAAAGTTGATATCCCATTTTTCGAGTAAGAGATTAGAATTGTGCAAACATCGCCTCGTTGAACGACCCTAAATACTCTCCCTATCTATGTTTAAAAATTTAAAAACGTTTGTAAATTCACGTGATTTGAAAACTCTAATTACAAATCACGCGTACTTTCGCAACACCGAGCACCAACTTGATGAATACCTAACCCCCTCAACTCAGCTTGCTCGCTTTACCAACAATTCACTCTCCTAAGCTCCCCCTCTCCAGCATTTACCTGAAAAATGAATTCCATCTTGCCACTTCTGCACCACGCTTCATACCAGCCCTGTCCATCAGAGTTCTTAGGAAAAGAGTACTCTCTCCCACCAGATGGTGTCAATTTTGTTTTTTCTATTCTTGCCATCCCATCCTGCAAAGCATATTATAAGAGTGGCCAAAAGCATAATGACAGTCACACATTCTATTAGACTTTTCTTCTATTTAGACACATTAACTCTATTTATATAACTAGCTTTCTCGTACTTTAGCTTACAGTAGGATCACCATGGACCTTTCTTCACAGTCGCTTAGGATCTGATTTCCAAGATAATAGTAGGACTAGGGCTTCAGATTGCTGCTACAACGGAAATAAGTTTTCTTGGCATGTCAGAGCTTAATATAATTGGATCACTGGGCACTGAAACTCTGAAATACGAAACAGGCCTATTGATACTTGGGTCTTTGCTACAAAGAGAGTAGAGAAAGAGTCGAAAAACCAGGTAAAGGACAAAAGCAGAAAATTTTGGAAAGTCTTTCCATATCAAGTTAGGGAAATCCAGTATTATTCAATTTCCTCTCAACAGCAGGAAAGTTAGCGCAGAAAGCTAGTGATATATAACTAAGATTACCCCAGAACCGAAGCTATTGGATAGGTCTTTAGACATCAAACTTAGAGGAGGGCCATGTTGGATAGGCTTAGAGCGGGAGCTTAGGAAGGTTAACTTACTGAAATCATATTGTCAGTCTGTTACAGTTAGGAAATGAGAACAAACCAAGATTTGAAAGAAAACTTTGGAAAAAGGCTCCTGGCAACCAATTCAGCACTGGGGGATCAGTGCACGCCATTGCCAGTAGACGGAGCAAAGCTAAAAAAGAAAACTAAGCTAATCTAGTGAAGCTACATTTAGAACTCTTTGACGCAGAAGATAGAGTGAGTTAGCAAAAAGGGTTAAGGCATACAACCAATGTGAAGGGTGCTACCAATACACCTCGGGCGCCAATTTTCAAATTGTACCTGTTACTGCCCGACAGGGCATATCCGAGCTAGTTAGGAAGGCTGACAAACATGCAGCCGACCCCTGTTCGAGACGTGGCTTGCTTTACCTAGGAGGGGATGGTGAGCGGGAGCCTCTCTTTCCACAGTTTATCGTGGAATTGCACCCATGGGACTGGGTCATTTAAAGAAAAAAAATCTGCCTGTTATTCCGACTGAGGCTTTTGTACCATTTAGAGGAAAAAGACAATGAAAACAATTCACACACTCATTTTATCAATAACACCCATTTTGACAATGAAAAGGCAAATCATTGATCCTCTTGCACAAGGCCATCTAATGTTGGACTCTGTCACTCTTGGTACATTTGCAAATTTCAACTTAGTACTCAACGAGGAGGCTGACATGGCATTATAATGAACATGCCTTTTTGGTTCAGATAATAAAGAAGTCAGCAACTTTACAGCTAGAGAGTGGCACCTTTTTCCCCCTTGTTCTGAACTATGACAAAGCGAGGATTCAAGGCACTGGTCTTTTTACAGTTTTACCAAGTGGACCATATATCAGAGAATCATGTGTGCTACTAAATGGACAGCTTCAAAATTCCATAAGTACGATCGACTTAGACAATTAGCATGTGACTTTAAACCCATCCTCTGCATAGTCCCAAGAGTAAAACCAGACCCCCTGGAAGCATGTTGAGCGTCATACAGCTAAAGAAACGGTAATAAAGAAAATGGCGTTAAGTGTGAAATGATACGCCCAAGTAGCTGAACTTCGAAGAAATGTTTGCTGGCCTCATAAGGGCATACTTTGCAAATGTGATTGTGATCTACATATAGTCTCCCTTAAAGTTAGCATCGAACCCCAAATGGCATCCTAACAAACATAGAGCTCCAGCCTTCTCATCAATATACAAATCCAGAGTCCACCAGTCCATCCGCAACAGGGAAACTCAAACATTCTAGACGAGAGAAGAAAACAAGACAACCCAGAGTGAAACTCGGAGCACCGAAACGCATCAGGCAAAGAATATATATTATGAACGATAGATCTCCTTACAACATCTCCAAGAATCTCAAACGGCAAACACCTCGTGGGGACAAATTATACAAAAGACAGCAACAGAAGATCGAGCTACATCGCATATGTGATCTCAAACCGAAACCGTAACCGTAACCGAAACCGAAACCGAAACCAAAACCAGAAAATTTATGCTTACAGTCACAGGAAACCAATAACGCATTCACCTTCAACTCAGCTCCCAACCCTCCCGTCTGCATAAGTCCATCGCCTTCCATCTCTCGCATAGCATAGCGAATTCCTGGAATATGCACAACCGATCCACCCCAGCTTCTTTTCAAGTGCTTGTTACCCCAAGTAAAAGAATCCGAAAGAATGAGAATGGCGAACTTCGTTGGTGCTGGTGGTGTCAGTCAATTAAGCCATGGACCTCCACCTGTGGAAGTGGGACTGCTGGGGGGGGGCGGTCCCTTCGAAGAAGTCCCCGAGGGCGGCCTCGAGGTCCTCCACGCTGAACTTGATGTACTGCTCGGGGTGCCTCCCGCTCTCGATGTATTGCCGGTACCGGCCGAAGAAGCCGCGGTAGGCCGGGAGCAGCCGCACCGAGATCGCGATCCTGAGCTCCTCCTTCAGCTGCGAGTCCGGCACCACCCACGACTGCTGCGCCCTGTGCGTCTCCTCGAACGCCGCGTTGAACGCCCTGAACCTGTCCCTCAACGCCCTCGTAAACCCAGACCTCCCCGGCTGCGGGATCCCCTCGTCCCGCAGGCACTGGAGGACGTCCAGCCACACCGCCCTCTGATACCTCGTCGCCTCCTTCTGGTACCTCCCCGTCAGGACCTTCAGGAAGTCGCTCCCTATCACCTCCCTCAGCTCCGCCGAGTCCTTCACCTTGTGGACGATGTAGTGGAAGTTGTTCAGAAGGAACACGTGGCTCAGCCCCTTCTCGCGGTACATTGCGGCGGCACCTTCCAGGTTCGAGCAGAGGATGGCGACGATCCACACGAGGTGCATCCCCAGAGGGGACGACTGCACCTCGAGGGCGCGGAAGTTCACATCGGGGGCCTCCCCCGGGGGGAGGGAGTCCGAGCTGGGGGGGGAGACGACGATTCCCGAGAGGGACTGGCGATAGCCGGTGATCAGGTTGATGTAGTTCATGATGTACCGGGTCATCGGGTGGAGGTTGCCGTTGGGGACCGCCGTGCGGGAGCGCTGCCCGTGGACGACGACCCCGAAGTCGGTGAGGATCCCGCGGGCCGCGACCGCAAGGCCAGAGACGATGTCAGCGGCGTACCTGGGGATGGAGGAGGACTCGCCGACGACGCCGAAGACGGTCTCGATGTCCGGGAGGAGGCCCTCGAGGGAGTCGTGGAGGTCGAGGATCTTGAAGAGCTTCTCCGGGCCGCGCTGGGAGGCGCTGATGGCGTCCGGGAAGGCCAGGAGCTGGAGGGTGGCAGCCTTGGCGACCCCGGCGAAGGCACCGTCGGCGCCACCGCCGAGGCCATCGAACACGAGCTCGCAGAGGCGGCGCTCGCTGGCGAAGAGGACGCGGATGGAGGTGGAGGCGGCGCGGATCCAGCGGCGTATCTTGACCTCGGCAGCCTCCCAAGGGAGGGACTGGACGTCGTCGCAGGCGCCGGCGAGGCGGTCGACGCCGATCCTGTGGAGGGCGCGGTCAAGCGCGGCCCTGCGGCAGCGGGTGAAGGCCTCGAGGCACACGGACTCCAGCCCCGCGGCGACCATCTGCTCCGCGATGCCGCGGAGGTCGACGACGGCGTCCGACGGCAGCAGGTCGAACTCCCAGATGCGGCTCTCGACCGGCCCTATTGAGGAGGAGCCAAGAGTGTCGCTCCTGCCGATCGCGGCGGCGTCGTCCGCCAGCTCGTTGTCGTCCTCGGCGTTGCTGCCGCGGTTGGAGAAGGAGCCGAAGGAGACGGATGAGGAGGAGAGGGAGAAGGCGGGGGTGGAGAAGTCACGGGAGAGGAGCTCGTCCTCGATGTCGTTGGCGCGGGAGGTGAGGATGTGGGAGAGCTCGTCCTCGAGGCGAGCCATGGCGAGCTGGAGAGAGGTGCGCCTGCGGGGGCCTTCCTCCGGGGACCCTCGGATGGACATCCGACGGACCTCGTCGACCGCGCGGAGGTAGCGCTCGGCCTCCGCGCGGTGCTCGCCGTCGAAGAGCCTTTGGTAAGTGGGGTCTTCGGGGCTGCAGGAGTCCCAGCGGCGCATCAGCTTCTCCGCGGCTGTTTGCGGCGCGTCATCTAAGGCGTCGATCGACATGGTAAGTGGATGGGATGGGGAGGAGAAAGGAGGGGGGGGGGGGGGGGGGGGGGGGGGGGGGGTGGGGGGTGGCGGTGTCGTGTTGTCAGGGTGTGTGGGGATGAAGAACAAGAGCACAGCCGTGGTGGAGAGTTGGGTCCTCTTTGTGTTCCGAGGTATGGCGTTGGAAGAGAGCTACCGTGTGTGTGGCTAATGGGACGAGGACGCGTGTGGGAGACGTGGTTAAGAGGAAGAGTGGACGGCGGGGGGTGGGAAGCGCATCTCGGAAGGCGGCTTCTGAGAGGGAGGCGTGCTGTTCCGCCGTGCGGGGTAAGTTGCCCGTGGGAATGCATAACCCCGACAAGGTTGACTTTGACAACGACGAAGAGTGAAGTCGTCAACGCGTTCTAAGAGGCGACTGCGGGGCACCGTTGTCGCGGCGCACCTGTGGCGGGGAGGGTGTCGGGTGTGTTCGGAGGACGGATCGGCCTCATTCGGACCAACCCATATAATCTACAAAAACCATTAAAAATTGGCCATTTCTCCAGGTTAGATAAAGGCTCTTCATACACATTTTTCTGATTTCTTCTTAAAATTCCCTCATTATTTAAAAAAAAAAAGATACATTTACGGTTGATTCGAGGGCTATTGTGATTATTAGGGTCATGAGTGGGAGGGACATCCAAATCATACTTTTAAATTTATTTATTTAATCATGAAATCACTCAATTTTATTTAAAATGTAAATTTTATATGGGTATGTTAGATCAATCGATGGATCCTCAATATTTCATCGGACCTACTCGATGCAGGTGATTCATGAATCACACTCACCTTGACCAACACAAAATTCTAGTACATATGATAAATTTTTATATTCTACCTATCTTAGAATTGTTGATTAATTGACTCGGTAACATTGCAAACATGACTTCTCAAAGTGTATGTGTCGTTACCGTTTAATATTTTTAGGGGTGAAAATGCTTTATGCCGTTATTTTTTACCATGGGTATTTGTTTTGATGGATAATATTTCATAGTTTTACAGGGTGCTACACTTTCGGAAAAAAAAAAAGCCATTGTGATTTTACATTGTCGTTTGTCGTGATCCTATTAGAGAAAGTGGGTTATGAAATATATATACATTTTATAAATATAATATATTACATAAAATTTGAATTTTACTGAACCCAATCAATCAAAATCAGTCACCCAAATAACTACAACTAATATAATTTGATTAAGTTATTCGTGAAAATATTGTCAACCTAAACTAAATATAACTTTAGTCAAATGACTCAACTCACTCAAATTGATCAAACGCCCATCTATCGGAGCACATTAGTTTGTGTGTGTGCAACTTCAAGGGATTAAAAGGTTGGTTTTACCACTTAGATGTGAAGAAAAACAACAGTATTTCCATGACTTTTTTTCTTTAGTAATCAATAAAATTTTATTACAAAAAAAATGATCTAAAGCTAGCTAAACATATAAGAGTTAAAGCAACAAGTCCATGTAACAACAAGGAAGATAAATTTGAAACAAAGAAGGTAGGCCTCAAAGAGGCAATACAATAAGATAAGCACATTAGAGGTGTGCATAATAAGCCTTGGTAGTAGCGACTAACATAGCAACGACTATAGAAAAGCTTCATCCTCGAAGCAGCTAACTCCTTCCTCATAATTGCCCAATAGGAAATCACGACTGGGTGCCAAGAGCTTCAACCTGAGAGCAATATAGGCTCTATTTTCAGTGGAAGCTCCATGTACCACAGGAAGATTGGGGCCTCATCCTCAAAGTTGTATGAGCTTCAGCCTCAAAAGAGGTAATTGTCAAGAGATAGTGTCGACACGACTTTAACGTTGGATAAACAACCATCACCAAGTCCAACATACCCACCAAGTCCAAGCTTATCCCTCAACATTAGGAAACCAAAAATAGAAATATTGTTGTAAGATCTTCTATCTTTTTAGGTTCAATTGTTTTATCCTGTAAGCCTATAAAAGGCACAGCAACATGTACAACTAAATGTGTGAGAAATACAAATACCTCTTATTCCTAGTCCATCTTCTTCTTCATCGAAACTCTAACAGTAATGATGGATGATGGTGACTGCAGTGGGCAAGGGGTCATGGGACAAGCAAGCCACAAGGGCCAAGCAGGCAGTGACCAATGGAGCTATAGGGTTGTAGATAGTGGCCATGAAGGTCAAAGGATGCCATAGTAGCTACGCTAGTGAGGGCCAAGTAAGCAATAGAGGCTACAGTGGGTGCAGGGGCCACAATGTGTGGGCTAGGGTGGTACAAGGGTTGAGCTTACCCCTAGGAGACTGTAGAGAGTGGCAACATTAAATAGTTGGCTACAAGGATAAAGAAAGCTTCAAGACCAATAAGTTCACAAGGATCAAGGAGGGGACATAAGGTCAAGAGAGCAATCCTAGGGACCATGCAAAGCCGTGACTCGAAGCCATGGGCCAGTAGGACTATGGAGGACCCGCTGTAGAGCAAAGAGGACACAAAGGTATCTAATCGAGCTCCGAAATATTCAACTTGATTAGGCAAATAACAATCATACAAATAAGACACAAAGTTGATAGTGCAGTTCTATTTGTACAATGTACATTTGGGGAGGGGAACTATCCCTCAAGGATATACAAAAAATTCTCTTCAATATAATGGGAGTTATTACCCTTTTTTTGCATGCATTCGACCCTTTTTATAGGGAGTTTAGGGACTTATTAATTACACGTAATCATTTTCCTTTTAGGGAGTGTAATCCCACCTTCATTTCATGAGTACCTGCCTCATCTTTACATCGTTTTGGCTTGTTTGTTGATGTCACCCGATTTTCACCATTTTGGTGCATGGGGAAACTATGCTTCAATTGGACATCAAGCCATCTCCTCTTCTAGCAGTTTAAGCATGCTCACATCGTCCTACCCAAGTTCTTGGGCTGGCTCCATCTTCAACGTTTTGACTAGCCCTCATGCTGCTCCGTCTAGAGTCCTAAGCCAGTCCCTTCTGTTAGCTAATTAGTCAGGATAGCTAGTGAATGTAACAACACAAGCTTGGCTTTTTCGCAACGGATCAACTCTTTATAAGCCTTAGGTTAATTCATTTTTGGCCCCATTAGGCTGGCCACTTAGGCCTAATTCCTCCCTCATCAATTCTCCCACTCTTATAATTCGGTTGTGCCTGCTGCAAGAGAAAAAGAATACTCAAGAAACCTTTTTTTTCTACCTTTGCGATGCCCCCTTGTCCCTAAAATCTATTGCCTAGCATATCAGGCAACAAGTGCTTCGAAATGGGCTTACGGTGGACCTCTTTGAGGGTGACGAAGTTGTTCACTCGGCGATTTGTCTACTTGAGCATTCCTGTGGTGCCTTAAAGGTCTTGCCCCTTAATCGAATGTGGTGGTCTATCCAATCCTAATTTCAACTGGGGGGGGGCTATAGCCTAGTTGGGCAATCTATCCACCCCAATATTAGGGTGGATGGTGATCAGCCATCGCCTCATGTCGTCCACCCTTGGCAGTAGAGTAGGCGACTAATGTGCATGAACATCCATGGTCATAAGAATGCATCATTGTCGTATTTGAATTCCTGGCAATGGTGCCAAAAAAATGATATGGCTCCCGGATTGCATGTTAAGTAAGAGTTGTTGCATTGTAATATAGATGCAATCTAGATGGATGTCATGTCATTTATTTAATTATAATTTTTATTGATTTATTCCAAGTCATTCACCGAGAGGTAATTATTGATATATATTGCCCTCTATTATCTAAAAATGCGCTTTTACTCAAAAAGTGTTAAATTTATTTACAAAAGAATGAAAGAATCAAAGAATTAATTAAATAGGTTAATTATATACAAAATGAATCAATTAATGTTAATTACAATACCTCAAATATATTTACAAGTGGAAAGGCATTAAAAATCAATCTAAATTACTCTATGTTACTTATTTACATGACATTAAGTAATGCCTAAGTATAAGGTACAAAACAATAAGTATATACTACACTAACATATGTAACTACTTATACTAACATATAATAATATGTACAGTGATGTATCTACAATATATGTTCAAAGGTACCTGGATGCTCGTATTACTCATTTCAGCATGCCTTGCATAAGCACGCAATGCCTTATATTCAATAGAACGAGCCTCTTCTCCACTGATGTGGCACCTTTTACGCTCAAATTAGGCGTTGATCATTCACAGTACAAAATTGTACTGAAGTATTAAATTCATACCCCGATTTGAGTGTCCAATTAATGTTCATTTTCAAATTAAATTATATAGATGTGAAGCCTATAGATAGGGCTTCTTATTTGTACCTTGTATTTACAATAATTAATTGTTTAATTATATTTAAAAAATCGTTAAAGTTGGTGAATTGTATAAGTTAATTTAATACTTAATTACTTAATTAATATACAAATTGATAATTTAATCACTCAATTGAGTTATAATTTAGTTAATATACATTATCAAGTATTTATTACACATTTTAAATTTATTTTTAGTTATTTATTTTAATTTATATACACTTATTTACACATTTCGAATAGATATATACATAATTATATTGTACATACTATTATACAATATAAATACATAATAAATAAGTTGAAATACTTAAAATTATATTATACAAGTATACAAGATAATTTACTTCAATAATTAGTTAATTTACTAATTTAATTTATTTTAACTTAATAACTTAGCTAATTAACTTATTAACTTAATTATATGCAATAAATACATAAAGAAATAAATGTATAGGTATATTATAGTATATTATAATTAATTTAATATATATTTACAGTTATAAATACTATTGTACATGTATTCATATTTATTTATATTTACATAAGTATATGTACATATAATTTAAATAAATAAGTATATAATTATATAATTAGGATATACAATATAACTCATCATAAATACTTACTTAAATAAATATAATAAATATGTAAGTTAGTTATCTACATTGTAGTTATATATTTTATTATTTACGTCTAACTTAGTAATAAATTATATTTACAAGTATAAATACTATATACATGGTATTTTTGTAGAATTTTTTAGCTTTTTCAAGTTTTTATGGTCTTTTTGTGTTTTATAGAAGTAGGAGAAGAGAGATAGAAGGTGAGATGAGAGGCGAAAGGACTCTTTTTGGAGTTTTGATGTTGAGTTTTTTTATTCAAATTAGAGTAAACTTAATCATCTATTGGTATGTTCTATCAATTAGAGGGTTCAAATCTACTTAAACTTGACACACACCTAAAATTATACCTAATCCTACTCAAGATACTTTTATTTCATTTATTTACATTTTTTTGTATTTTTCTAGGTATTTACAAATTGGCACACATAAGGCTTAATTAAGTGTTGGAAAGTATAACCTAAGCCATGAATTGGAGTTTAAGTAGTTGGAAATTAGGAATATGCATTCAGAAATGTCTAGCACACCACATGTAAGAAATTTGAACCAATAAACATGATTTTCACCTTGATTTCATTAGAATCTAAGATCTGGACAAATTTACTAAATGTTTAACATGGATTTTATGTCATTTACAGTCTAAATTTGATCCAAAACAATACATGAATGCTTGTTTATGAAACTCTAATAGTATAAATCATTGTCGGCTCAACTAAGGCCTCAAACCACTCAAATCCCATCTGAATTTAGGTGATGCTGCAAGATCAGTGCTGTTGTTGCTGCACTGAGTTCAGTAGTTGTTGCTAAAGCCTAAATCAGGCCTAATTCAGACCTTATAGGTCTGATTTGCTGCTCATGAAACCAATCTCAGATATGGAAAATCAGATCTGAGTGCAATAAACCCTAGCAAAAACCTTTCATTCTCAAATTCACTTGATATCTGGGGTTAGATCCCTCAGATAAATCCGATCAAACAGAGCAGCGGAACATCTGCTGCTCAGATCTCATCAGATCTGAATGCAATCAATTAAATCCACTTTGCACAATCACAAATACTCCACAGAAGTTTTGGAAATCAATTGAAACTAATTTACAAGTCGGTAAACCCTAGAACCCTAGTTTGATCCCTTCTCTTTGTCATAGACAACACAAGAGGAATGGATCAAACTAGCCCTTAATTCCACTTGCAATTCAATTTAGAACTTCCATTAAGATCTTTTAAATCTCAGTTAAGCCCCAATTATTAGATTGAAATCATTTCTAGTTGAGAAACCAATGTCGCCCAGAGTGGGCTGTTACTTTAGATCACCAAGGTGATTTGATCACCTGATCATCCTGCTCACCATTAATTGGAATCCTCTCAATTTCTATGCAAATTAGTCAAGACTCTTGATTTTTAGAGCTTCACCGCCGATCTTGTGCTTCAAATTAGAGCATGATTACTTGCTCAAATGGGAGAGGATCTCTTCCCGATCAATCTGATGGTAATGTCATCATTCTTCATAACTAACTTAAATTAGTTAGAATCAAGAGATAAATGCTCCTAAATGATCGCCTAAGGAGCATAACTCCATTTTGATACGATTTGAAAAGAAGATAAGAAAACAAGGTTAATTCTACTGTTTTAACAACACATCACGAATGAAGATTAAATATGGGATTACTCAGGACTTAATTAAAGGTCAAATAAACATAAAAGGTCAAGAAATGGGCTCACACTGATAGAATCAGGGTTTCACGTATTTCGAGGGCGAAAATAGGACAAAAAACCCTAATTATCAACCACACGTGAATTGGAAAGGTTTTAGTCATGATAAGCTCAATGTAAATCTCCTAAAATTCATGTAAAAATATTCCAAGAGGTTTGGTACCTTTAATTTGATCATCTGGACTTATTTTGACGTAGAATAGAGATTCACACGGAAATTTGCCTTGATTTAGGCCTCTGTGCAATTTAACCAGTCAAACGTGTTTAAAACTCAAATCCAAGTTCACCATCAGATTTCTTGGATCCACATTCGGTTAATACAAAAATTTGGGTCCAATTAGAGTCCATCTTGACCTAGTTTGCATTTTAGCCCCTAAAATCTTCGTTTCTCACACTAAGACCCCTAGGTTTCAAGTTTCTTACAATCACCCTCTATTTTTCTCGTCATATTTGCAAAAAGGTCCCTATCACCATTGGAGGTCTGAACAGTATCAAACCCAAATCCGCGAGAATTCAATCTTGGATTTCTCTCTGATTTCTTGATCAAATCCCTCCAAATTTGGAGGGATTGATCAGGAAGAGAATCCCTTCCCATTGGACCTAATCCACACACTCTCTCTGACGTCGCACGACCACCACACACCTCCATACACTTCACGAACACCACCGTTGCATTTTCCGTGCTCCGACGACTCCTTTGAACATTTTAATTGGTACAAAAGGTCATTCTATTGTGATTTAGGGATCTCATGGAGCTCCACCGTCGCCACTGTCTTCTCCGACTATGTCCGCCCCTCTCTAACCACCATTCAACCTTGCTACCACCCTCACTCAACGCGGTTGGTGGTTAAATTCTTCAACACAGTTAATTAAGTTATTTAGGCTTAATTAAATACGCAAGAATGTAACTTAGGTTAACTTGAATTAAAATCGTGAATGTAGTATAGGGTCAAGTTAACCTAACATTTCAGATTTTAAAGTTCTTTTTTAACTGGTTGAGTACAGGTTGTTCACTAGGAGGCATAACTTAATCCTAATTCACCATTTAGTTTCTAAGAATAATTGGGAACTAATTAATTAATCAATTATTAGATTAGCATATTTTAGACACATGAGTATTGCAAAAAAATGAGTCAATTAAGCACAAGAAATATTCTATGAATAGAAAACATATTTACACATATGATTTGTCATTAGAAACAAAGTAAACACATTTATTACATCAAATACTTCTAATTACAAAAGATCAAGGCAAGAAAATGCTAAACAAATTAGTACTCCTACCTTATTTCATTTAGAGCTCAAAATAATGAAAGAGAAAAAAATATTCCAATAGAATTACAAATTAGACGTCTAACAAATAGAATTGGTTGTCTTAAAAATGGAAATTAGAAGACTGATTACATGCAAGGACGTCTGATTCTCTCTTTCATTCCTTCTTCCCTTCTTTCTTCTCTTGTTCCTTTTCTTTTCTTCACTTCTGTTATTATTCTCTTTCTCTCTCTTTCATTTCTCGAGCTTCTCTTCTTCCCTTATATTTTCTTAAGTTCTTCTTTAGTTAGGCTCCTAAGTCTTTAACTTTCCTTAACCCTCTCTCAACACTTAAGCTTTTAAGCCCTCTTCTCTTCATCTCTTCTTCTTTAATTCTTCTTTAAATCTCTGTACTATGCATATAACCTTCCACACTTAGCCAATTTTTTACGCAACACTTAACCCATTAATTTCCCTTTACTTATAAAAAGTATATTATTAATGGGTGATCAAACCTCTTTCAGGGATATACAGCACCCCATGGGGTGGGACCAGACCCTACTAGAGATCCGACCTAGTTTTAATTAGGCAGATTTTCATATGTTTATATCAATGCACAATACTGGCCTCCTAGGCCCACGCCCACTCATGGGCCCACACTCACGCCCACTGGCACACACACACCCATGCGCAGGCACGTGCACACGCACGCACACACACCCATGCGCAGGCACATGCACATGCACGCACCTGCACCCATGCTCATAAGTTGTGTCCTGTGCTGATGACCAAAACGTCCTGTGCACAAATTAGTTTTATACAATGTTGCCCGCTCCAGGTTTCCTGAGGTGGCACTATGTTTCACCTTTCCAGGCCAGACTTCAAGACTCAATTCCGGCCGACTTAGTTCACCAAATCGATCGAGCAAAGGCTCGATCAAAAGCTCTTCAGGTGCTCTACCTAATTATAACACCAATTTGGTGTTTCTATCTCATATGATCCTTCGATTTGAAGGATGAAAGTGGCTGTTTTACACGGCCATTTAAGTCTGCAGAGAAGAGACTTAGGTCAATTGACCTGCAAAGGCTATGCAGCTCTCAACTAAAGGCTTGCATGCCTTCAATGATGAATTCTGCATCTAATGGTCAAGGAAGTGAGGTTCTAAAAGCTTCAGAGAATAAGGAGAAGCTCCAGAAGCTCATTCAAGAGCTTCTGAGCTCGAAATGGAGATCTAATTGGCCTAACAAAAAGCTATCAACCTTAAGAAAAGATCTGAACAACTTCAGAAGGTTGTTAGCTTCTGATCTGGGTGGGTTTGAGATTCAATTCTCGTCAAAACCATATTGAAACAGTATTGAGTTCATTTCGAACCCATACTGAACAGAAAATGGAAATTTATTTAATCCTCAATAAAAGTCCACAAATTTACCCTAATTGATCTTTTAATCAATCCAGGAGTTAAATCAACGAATTAAATGAACCATTTAGGCATTAATTCCTCATATGCATCTCATCTTTGACCTATCCATCTCTAGAGTTGACTTCCTATTTCAGGACTTTTCCGATCAAATTAAATCCTTAAATCAACTAAGTTCATCCTAAGGAAATGATTCAGCACTTCAAAGTCCTATTTAAACAACCCTAGAGGTGTTTCAGGCGTCACCACCTTAGACCAGAAACACCTGAGTTCGTCAGAAGAACTCAGAGGTGCTTAGCAAATTATTAGGTCATAGACAGGTTCCTTGGGTCTGTATGTGCTTTGAGACCTATTTATCAGCTTGAAAACCTAACAGACCAGCTTCTCCAAATCCATCGGAGTTGGAGAAGACAAACATCAAATGAGAGCTCTAGATGTTAAAACACAATGAAGATCATAAATTCTTGATCCTTAGGCCTTATAGATTCATTCTGGAGCTTCTCGGCACTTATCTAGGGTTGAAGCTCAAATACAACTCGTCGGAGCTTGCTGGAGCTCCGGTGAACTCAGAAATGATCATCTGGAGTTAAAAATTCCACAAAACAAGCCGTGAACAATCTCAAACGATCATTGAGGTCACAAGGAAACTCAGGAACTCTTCAATTGGTGCGATTAAAGCTTTTAATCATCAATTGATCAAAAACTCAGGTGAATTGCTTCTTTAGTTCTTCTAAACTCATTAGCAACTCTCTCACTCAATTGAGTGAGAGGAAATGATCAGTGTAGTGGGGCGATGATATAGAGATGTGTAATTAAATGGAAATACTCCTCCTGAGCCACCATTGACATCGAGCTCAGGAAGAGAGATGAAATTGGGTGTTTTGTATTTAGGTGGTTATTACTCAAATTAAAAGTGAGAATGGGGCCCTATAGTGATGGAGAAGTGGTGAAGGACCCCAATTGGGTGTGGTCTATCCTCGGTGACCTCCACCGTGGACAACGAAGGTTGCTAGTGACGGTGGGTTATACTAGGCATTTTAGGTGTTAATAGTGAGGGGAAGAAAATGGAAATGATTCATGGGAAGGTTAAGAAAGTGGAATTGTGCTTGGATTAGCAAAAGAAGGCCCGACGAGGTTGAACATGTCCTTGTCGGAGCTGAGAAAGATGAAGCTTACTCATACTGAAATCTAACCTAAACCTACACCTAACTACTGCTAAACTACTCTTGCAAGTTAGAACTACTTCAATGGACGAAAGAAGATGAGAAGCTCCATCGATGGCACATAACGAAGGATGAAATCATAAGGTTGGAGGAAGAGCTCTGGCGAGAAAGGAAATGGAGAGAAAGGAGGGGTGGCACACCCCTAAGCCCTGTCACAGCCACGGGAGAGGAAGAGGGGGTGAGAGAGATGAATGTCTCTGGCAGAGGCGCTCCGATGGAGAGATGAGAGGTCGCCAGAGGTGTTGGAAGAATAGCTTATCGTCGACTGTTGTTGGGGAAGGGCAAAAGGGAGTCGACCTTTTGAATCAGAGGGGTCCTAGGGTATTAATAGGTTACGGTGGAGGGTAACAGGGGTGTACCTGGATGGAAGGACGTCTAGGTTCAGCTAAACCACCAACGTCGTCTCCAACGCTGGTGAGCTTAACTCCTAGACCTAAATAAGATCACAGGTCAATCCAATCCGTCGGATGAAGAAAGGGAGGTGAGCAGAAGAGAAACGACCAAGGCAGCCGTGTTCTATCAAGGGATGAAGGTGGATCAAAAGATGCGATGACAGGACACTCTCAACCGTCAAGTGCAAGGAAGAAGAAGAGGAATAAGTGCTGTGCTCACAGGGACCTATTTGCAGGAAAAACTAAGGACCTATGTGCATGGAAAAGACTCAAGTGTAAAAAAACCTAAGGATTAAAACGTAAACTGGGGTTTTCAAGGCTTATTTGAATTTAATTCTTTTTCAACTTTTTATATGTAATTATAAATTAGGTAAATATTATATATATATATATACCTTGAATTTACATTTTTGACCTTTTTATCTTAATTTATTTAATTGATTAAGTTACTTATGTTATTACATACTTAAGTATAAATTATGCTTAAGTTAAATTAGATATTAATTAGGTAACTAATTAATTATATTTTGAGTCCATTTATTAATTAAATTATTAATGATATTAATTGACTTATAATTAAGCATTTTTAACTTATTTTTAGGTCCTTTATTTATCTATCCCTTGTTATATAATTAACCCCTATATATTCATATGTCTGGCTAATTAACTAGGGTTTCTAGTTAATTAGGGGTAGTTAGAAGCCATGATGAGCCTCTCATCAGTGGCCTCACTACCTGAAGGCATCTGGGCCCGCAATTGCAATAGAAGCAGGTAGCAGCAACTCCAATTGGAGCAACCATCACACCTACTATGCACGCAAGGAAGACAGTGGGATTTAGTCCCACATCTTAGAAACCAAATCCAGAAATGCGTATATAATGCATTTGAGTTTATGCCTCTTCGTCTAGACACAAGGGGGTGAGGTCTCCTTACTCAGCCTTCACTCCTCACCCGCTTCACCATGCCGGCGAGTTTGGACATTGTTCTCGACCCGATTACCCAATTACCGACCTAGTTCTAGATTGAGAGAGAGAGGAAGTTTCTGAGGAGGGAGGGGGGAGATTTTTGCCTCGAGAAGTGTGCACGCATGCTCAACACTTAGCAAAATTCTGAGGTGGTTTGTGCTGAGACTTTGACCACTTAAGGCATCTAACCTTGGCCTTCAACATTTGATTGTGGCTTTGTTACTTTGAAATTATTGAGATACTATCTGACGTAGTCAAGTGGTTTGGAATTATTGTTGAAACATTGAAATTACTGTGGGTATTAGGATTTGTGCTTAATTGAGGAGATTAAGTGGTGGTTCAAGCCACCATTTTTAGTTCTCAAATTATATTTTTGTCCCATAGATTCTAAGATATAATTTGCTATTAATTGAATATCTTTTTGAGTGGATCATTTCTTCATTGTATATCTTTATTGTGCTCATTTATTCCTCATATTTTGATTAGTGGTTTGAATTCCATATTTGCTCCCTGCGAATGACTTCGAAACTTATGATTAGGGCGTCTGACCTTGACCTCCGACGCTTGATTATGGCTTTGCTACTTTGGAATTATTGAGATACTATCTGACGTGGTCAAGTGGTTTGGAATTACTGTTGAAACATTGAAATTACTATGGGTATTGGGATTTGTGCTTAATTGAGAAGATTAATTGGTGGTTCAAACCATCATTTTTAGTTCTTAAATTATCCTTTTGTCCCATAGATTCTGAGATACAATTTGCTATTAATTGAATATCTTTTTGAGTAGATCATTTCTTCATTGTATATCTTTATTGTGCTTAATTATTGTGTTCATTTATTCCTCATATTTTGGTTAGTGGTTTGAATTTCATATTTACTCCCTGCAAATGACCTCGGAACTCATAGTTAAGGCATCTAACCTTGGACTACGATGTCTGATTGTGGCTTTGTTATTGTGGAATTATTGAGATACTATCTGGCGTGGTCAAGTGGTTTGGAATTACTGTTGAAACATTGAAATTACTGTGGTTATTGGGATTTGTGCTTAATTAAGGAGATTTGGTTGAAACCACCATTTTTAGTTCTCAAATTATTTTTTTGTCCCATAGATTCTAAAATACAATTTGCTATTAATTGAATATTTTTATGAGTAGATCATTTCTTCATTATATATCTTTATTGTACTTGATTATTGTGCTCATTTATTACTCATATTTTGATTAATGGTTTGAATTCCATATTTGCTCCCTACGAACGACCTTGGAACTCATGGTTAAGGTGTCTGACCTTGGTCTCCGACGTCTGATTGTGGCTTTGTTACTGTGAATTATTAAGATACTATCTGACATGGTCAAGTGGTTTGGAATTACTGTTGAAACATTGAAATTATTGTGGGTATTGGGATTTATGCTTAATTGAAGAGATTAATTGGTGGTTCAAGCCACCTTTTTTAATTCTCAAATTATCTTTTTGTCCCATAGATTCTGAGATACAATTTGCTATTAATTGAATATCTTTTTAAGTAAATCATTTCTTCATTGTATATCCTTATTGTGCTCATTTATTCCTCATATTTTCATTAATGGTTTGAATTTCATATTTGCTCCTTCCAAACAACCTTGGAACTCGTTGTTAGGGCATCTAACCTTGGCTTTCGACGTGTGATTGTGGCTTTGTTACTGTGGAATTACTGAGATACTATCTGACGTGGTCAAGTGGTTTGGAATTACTATTGAAACATTAAAATTACTATAAGTATTGGGATTTGTGCTTAATTGAAGAGATTAATTGGTGATTCAAATCACCATTTTTAGTTCTCAAATTATCTTTTTGTCCCATAGATTCTTAGATACAATTTGCTATTAATTGAAAATCTTTTTGAGTAGCTCATTTCTTCATTGTATATCTTTATTGTACTTGATTATTCTGCTCATTTATTCCTCATATTTTGATTAGTGGTTTGAATTCTATATTTGCTCCCTGCGAACGACCTCGGAACTCACGATTTTTCGAGCACTTATTAATTTAAATATCGTTACGCTTTTATCAACAATACTATGATGCAATACTTTTCTAAAACACGATAGAAGCTTATCAACATAATCCCTCCAAATTCAGAGGGATTTGATTTAGGAATCAAGGAGAATTCTCTAATTGAAGTCGACGGTGTTGGGTGCTTTAGGAGTTTTATTTTCCTGGTTTGGCAGAGGAAGAAGAAGATGGTCAATCGACCTAAATGTAATGTCAACTCAAAAGATAAGGGGCAATGTTCAAGTGCTAAATCTGTGTTTTAAGATTGTCGCATTGCAGTATAGCCAAAATAGCGCTCAAACAAATAAATTTATTACTCGAATTTAAGTCCAAGGTCGAATACAGGGAGCAATATGAATTCACACACTACTCTCAAATAATGCAAATGAGCACAAGAATTTTAAACTAAATAAACTACTTAAAAATGAAAATCAATGTAGAACATGAGTATAACAAGAATTTGACATGATAAAAGGAAATCTATAACAAAATAATGGTGATTTAAATCACCAATTATTAAGTATAGTTATATGTAAACTAAAGTAATCAATAATGCCACAGTAGTCAGGACCAAATATCCGCATAGTAGCTTGAATGCCACAATAATCAGACGTCTCCTTTGGAGAGCAGATGCCTTAAATGGCCCTCTCCTTTATTTCTCCTTTTTCTTCTTTCACTTTTTCCTTCTCCTTCTTCTGCTTTCTTCTTCTTTCCTTCTTTTCTTCTCTTTCTCTTCTGTCTTTCTTCTTCTGCCCTTATTCTTCTCTTCACGCACGAGCCTTCCTCCTCCTTCTCTTCTATCTCAAAGGGTGGCAATCCCTCTAGTGACTAAGTGTCACAGAGAGCAAAACCCCCCTAATCCCTGCTCTCTCTCTCTCTCTTGTTCTTCCTCTTTTCTCTCAAATCAGGCGGGTATACGGGTAATCGGTTCAAAGCCCAGACACGTGTGGCGTGGCCGCGGGCGAGGGCGTGCGTGGGCACATGCGAGGGGACCTCACCTCGTGCTACTGCGGCGATAAGGTTATGATAACACTACATCTTGGGGTGATCATTCTATCAATTGGCATTTATCTTAAGAGCAAAATGCACAGATAGCACATCATAAATAGGAATAGGGGCATGGCATGCATTGCACATCAAGATTGCTTATAATACAATATTAATGGCCTTTTACACAAGCTCATGTTAAAATAGGCCTCAGATGAGCAATCGAGCCGCACGGATGGATTCAGAGCAACGAACGGAGTCCAATGAACTTGAAATCGGCCAAATCCGACATCTAGAGCTCCCACAATGGGTCGAAGAAGTTTTGACCGTTGATCTGATGATCAACAGCCCACATCGTGCCATGTGGCACCCGCTCATTGCATCCAGACCACTGCCTGTCTTTGCCTTCACCTGGAGGATAATTCTCAGCTGTCGATCTTCGATCGAACGGTCGAGAATGGTCGCGCACCTGACTCTCGCCGCGACAATCCGCCCCCACAGCTTAGTGGTCGATGCTTTAACCTTGCATTCAGAGGCGCGGGTTCGAAACGCCCGCCGCTTCCCAATTCTGGGCGACTTGAGGTGCGCTCGATTACAACCGCCTGATCAACAGCGAACGGCACAGATGGAGCACACGCGACGCAACGGATGCGCGTGGACGCTCACGCACGCGATGACGCGGCAGAAGCGTGTGCCTCAGCAGCAATCTGCAAGCACGCCCTTCGCGAGATCTCAGCCGTCTGATCTTCGATCGAATGGCTCATAATGCACGCGCATGGATTGCCTCAGAAGAAGCACGGGGCATGCTGGCTACCGGCAGGCGAAGGGGGCTACACTGACGGATTTAGTATGGGTTTAGCGACGTCCTAGACATCGCTAAAGCCCATACTTAAATTAGAAAACCCTTTTGCCTATATAAACTCCATCCAACCACCCATTGAAGGGCATTCAATTCACTTGTAAGTGCTCTACCCCACTCCTAGCCACCATTAGCCCTCTTTGTAATCGCTGGAGCCGACGAGCTACCGACGGAGCCCCTCTCCACCGTCGTAGCTACCTCGCCGTCTTCTCTCTCTCTTTCCCTCTTTATCTTAAAGCTTTACTTTACTTGTACTTAAGCATTTATCTAGTGTTGTAATTATAAAACTAAAGTTGCATGTTAAATGAAGTTGTTTCCTATCTAGTTACTTGCCTTCTTTTATGTTTAAGTTGTATGTTGTGAATGAGAAATTTCTAACCCTATTCTCTCTCTCTCTTTCTTTCTCTCTCTCTTACTTGCTTTCCACCCACATCTTCACGCAAGCAAAAACCCGTTATTTCCGTGACATTAAGTGACAAGAGAAATCTGATTTTCACGCCTCCCTAAGATCGACACTCGGACTCACGTCCATTTCTTCATTTAAAACTGACGTTGCGAGCGTAAGCTATAACGACTCTTTTAAACATACGCGTCTTCCACACGCCAGGCTATAGCAGGAATTCAACTTATGCACCTCTACCGCTTCATCTGTTTTCGATGTGGGACTAATCCCTCACCTCTTCCTCGCGTAGTTGCAAGACAACTTCCCTCACCAAATTGAGGCAGCAGCGAGGCATGTTGAAGCTAATTGAGAGCATGGAGACCTGGGGCACGTAGGTCCACACCACCTGGAGGTGATGCCTAGAGCGGAAGATGCAAGATCACGTACTTCAAGGTTTCGTGAAGCTCCGTCAATGGCAGAGAAGCCGTGGAATCTGAAATCCACAAAACGGCGTTTCGGCCATGTTAAATGAGCTCAGAAGCTTCCTTGGATGATGGCGAAGGTGGTGGAGGTGATTTCGTGGTGAATCAAGGCGTGTGGAGGCCTGGTAGAGGCAGGGATAGCTGGAGGAAGTGGGTTTATTCGGCGGGGAGTTCGGGTGGTTGATAAAGGGAATGGAGAGAGGGGTTTTGAAGAGTGGATCACGGAGGAGCTTATGGAGGTGATAGCAGCGTGATTCGTGCGGTGGAACGACGATTGGGCATTGTCGGAGCTTCACTGGAGCGAAAGAAGACGGAGGGGAAGACATGTGGTCGGCGGTTGCTTTGAGAGATAGAAGTAGGGAAAAAGGAGGGAAGGACAGGGAATGTTGGAACATAATATAAGGACGGAAGAGGTAGGGCGACGTCGGCTATGGTTTGGCCGGTGCCGTGGACAAAAGGTTCTCCAATGAGGGAGACGGCGAGGATGAAGGGGCTAGGGCACCTCTGAGTTGGCTGTCGAGAGGCGGAGGAAGTCAAGGAGAAAGAAGACGCTCCCAATTTGGCCGTTGGGAGGCTGTAGGACGACGGGGGAGGGGCTCGCCAAAGCTAGGTCGGAGGAGGCCGGAGGTAGGGTTAGGAAGAGGGGTTTTGGCCTCAAAACTGGCTGAAGAGCACGGCCGTGCCCTAGGATTTCTTTTATAGGGCTCAGGAAGGATCTTAAGCTTGGAAGCCAAGCTTCCAAGCTTGGAAATGTTGCCAGAGCAGGAAACCCATTAGGATTTGGGTGAGAATTGCAGCCCAAGGTGTGGTTCAAAAGGAAGAGAATTCCTTGACGAACTTCCCTTTCAAATTTGAAAGGGATTCGTCAAGGAATCAAGGAGTTCTTCCCATTTCAAGGTCGT
Source organism: Thalassia testudinum (assembly GCA_037157565.1). Taxonomy (NCBI): domain Eukaryota; kingdom Viridiplantae; phylum Streptophyta; class Magnoliopsida; order Alismatales; family Hydrocharitaceae; genus Thalassia; species Thalassia testudinum. The sequence goes on along the minus strand of JAZHRO010000038.1, from coordinate 12,428,233 downwards.
CGGTGCTTATAGGAATAGGAGTAATGGTGGTAGGGACCTAATTGTGAATATGATAACAAAATTGGGGGGCTATTTGTAAGAGAATTCAAAAGTTAAGGGTCTGAATGAGATAGAAAGAGTCTGATTGGACCAAAATGCAAACTTGGTCAAGATGATCCCAGATTGGGCCCAAATTTTGGTAGAAATCTAATTTGGACCCAAGGAATGCAATGGTGAAGTTAGATTTAAGTTTTTACCTCATTTGATTAGGTAATTTATGCAAACACCCAAATTAGGGCAAATGTCAGTCTAGGATTATGTTTTGGCTCAAGATGGGTTATGATGGTTAATTTGATGGTTCCAAACCTTTGAGAATATTTTTATATGAATTTTATAGGATTTAGGTGAATTTTATCATGACTAGAACCTCAGTGAATTAAGTGGGTCTGTTTTTAGGGTTTCAAAAGTTATTTAATTTTCAAAACACGTGCAAACCCTTTTCTGTCTGTTCCAACCCACTTGTTATCCTTTTAAGACCATTTAACCCTCAATTACCCCTTGGGAAAACCTATGGTTGTATTGTATTCACATTGTGATGGTAAAATTACAGTTTTAACCCTAGTTTCTTGTCTCTCCCTCAGAATGGTTATGCAGTGACTTATGGCTCTCTGGTAGTTATGTAGGAGCATTTACTAACTTAATTGGATCAAAATGTGCTAGTTATAGCTCATGATGGTGTTCCCATCAGGCAACGTGTAAAGAAACTTGAGAGTTGGGGGTTCTTATGTGATAAATAGAGAATTTAAGGGCTAAAATGCAAACTAAGTCAAGATGGACTCTGATTGGGCCCAAATTTTGGCGTTAACCTAATTTGGACCCAAAGAATCTAATGATAAACTTAGATTTGAGTTTTGACTACATTGGACTTGGTAAATTGCACATATGCCTAAATTAGGGTAAATTTCCATCTGAATCTCTGTTGTTGGTCAAAATGGATTCAGATGGTTAAAGTGAAGGTACTAAACCTCTTAGAATATTTTTCATTGAATTTTAAGAGGTTTAGATTAAATTTATCTCTACTAGAACCCTTTTAATTTGAGTGAGGCTGATAATTAGGCTTTTCAGTACTGTTTTAATTCTCGAAATGAGTAAAACCCTGATTCAGTTATTTTGAGCCCCCTTCTTGGTCATTTAAGTTCATTTGAACTTAAATTAACTCTTGATTAACTCCTTGGTTAATCTACATTAGTGACGAGATGGTAAAACAACAGAATTAACCTCGTTTTCCTATCTTCTCAAATCAATTCAGCACGAAATTACAATCCTCAGATGATCATTAAGGAGCATTTAACAGTAGATTTCAACTAGTTCAAGTTATTTATGACGAATGATGGTGTTACCATCAAGAAGGTGAGGAAGATGATCAAGTAATGGAGTATGTGAATTGAAGTCCTATGAGGTCGGAATTGGCCTCACCGAAGTCATAAAAGAAGATCTAAATCTGACACATATATAGATCTAACTAGCTACGCTATCTAACTACTCTAAACTATTCTACACTAATAATTAAGGTTAATCTACGTTTACCTTGACGAAATGATGAGAAACTACCCCAATTTTGGCACGCTGGAGCCAAGAGTGAAATCAGAGGATTGGAGAAAGACAACTTCAGTGAGAAATGAAGGTGTCGAGACGGAGGAGATGATGCTCTTGAGCCCTATCACAGCTGCTAGAGAGGAAGAGTAGGTGAGAGAGGTGAGTCTCTGCCAGAGTCACTCCGAGGGAAAGGTGAGAGGTTGTGAAAGAAGGAGTGAATAGCCTATTGTTAGTCTCAATTTGGGGAAGAGGGAAGGGAGCTGACCCTTGTAATCTGGAACCTAAGGGGGTATTTATAGGTGGTAGCAGAGGTATAAGTCAAGGTATCTGGATACAATCGCATCCAGATCCATGGGAATATGTTACGACCCGGTTCCCAAATCCCTATAGGACACAAAACCGGACCGACTCGACTGATCCCAAGATCCAGTCGTCTAATGAGAAAGTAACAAAAAAGCAGGAAAGTAAACCACATTCACTATGCTAAGCAACTAACAGTAGCAAAACTACAGCAGTAAAGAAGTAAAACTACTACAGTACATACCACCACAACAATATAAATTAAACAGGTACAGGAATATAAAGTACAAAATGTCAGAGTATAGAGGTGCAAAAATTACTCACTACAACTGAAAAGGATTACAATAAGAAGCTACAACTACTGGGCTCTACTAAGCCTAGCACCCTCTGCAGCCGTAGGCTCTAGCTGCTCAACACCTGAACCTAAAAAGGGGTTATGAGTACAAAACGTCAGCGAACGCTGAGTAGAGTGGCAACCAACCAACTAAAGCAGTAAAGGTGGATAAGTAGCTGTTATTTTTCAATTTCTTTATTTCTTTAACTAATTATTCTTTCTTTCACCACTTGGTTTATTTATCAGGTCTCTTTCTCGATCTCGAATGTTCCTCGTGGGAACGATCTTGATTGCAGTCTTTTCCGAAGAGTAGAAGTCGCACTGGTGCTCTCCTGGCCGAGAGAGTCCCCCGTGGTGGTCCTACACCTAGTCAACCACCCCAAGGTCATGGATGGACGTAATGGTGACTACGGCACGCGCGATAAGCGTACGGATAGCTATCCCGCACTGGCACGCGATCAGTCGTTTCCGTTAGCGGGTGCACCCAAAGCACAGCACGGAACCAGTATAGAGCATAGCCCTCTCAGTAACAGGGGTCTAGCCCCTAAGAACGAAACAAGGGTCTCGCCCCTCCACAGTCCACTCACCCTCGCCTGACTACCTTGGTTTGCCGAGTGGGCCTAACAAGTCGGTGTAGGGTGGCTAGCTGAACCCCGGGTCCGTGGGGTGGCTAGCTCTCTCCCTACATTAGTAGCTCTCCCCGATACTATGTACGCAAGGGCCAAGAAGTCGGTACAGAGTGGCCATTCCTAACCCCGGGTCCCAACCCAAGGGTGGCTAGCTCCGCTCTGCACTAAACAGGGGGACAGTCGCTCTCCTTGGTACTCCGTACTCAAGGGCCAACTCACTTCCCCACTCACATTTCCAGTTCCATTCCATTTATTTACAGGAGCTCTACTCCTAATTCCCCGTAGGGTTCATGCTCATATTCTTCAGGCCATTCCATACCAGGTTTCATCATTTCTATTTCCATTCTCAGGTTATACACATGCAACTGGTAATTCTATCATTCACATTTCTATATTCAGGTTATTCTCAGGTAGTTCATGTTTCCAACATTCACCTTTCCATTTCCAAGTTATATACATGCAGCTCATATTATGTGTGCAATAGGAAAATTACATTCAACAATTAACTAGCACAAGTACTACATATTTCGCAGACATCTGTTATTCATTCATAGGTAATTGTTATCATTCTATCTACTCATTCAAGACTGCAATCCATTCATTCAATACAGACATTCCAGTATTTCTAGTCCTAGGATTCATGCCATATCCTAGGTTCTAATCATTCATTCCACACATGCATTTAAGTTTTAATTAAATTAAAGGGAAGCCACTCTACCACTAAACCCATGAGTAGTGGGGACTTAAACGGCAGGCTCACGTGCCTTAGCAAGCCCCGAACCCGCAACGAAAACCAGTCCTATCACAAGGATCAATCACAAGAGAATACTCAGAACAGTATAGAAAGTCTTCTAACAAGTAGAAAAATTTATACGGGAAACATCGGTATCTTAATTGTGGAAATCGGACCTCAAACAGACCTTAAACTGGTCAAAACAGTGTTGTTGACTCAAATCAGACGTCTGGAACAACTTCCAAACGTCTTAAAAGTGTCCAGTGCCATACCTCAAGTCCTGCGCCACTCTTCAGATGTCCAGGAACTCCGCTGGACCGTCTGGACCCAGTTCTAGACGTCTGACCACCTCTCCAGACGTCTGGAAGCGCTTCCCGTCGTCTGGTATGTCGCCCAGACGTCCGAAATGCGTGGGAGGGCGTGTCCCACGCCTTCCCGAAGCGAACCCTGCACGCAATCCACCAAATCTCCTCAAAAAGGCATGCCACACTGCCTCGGCAGAGCGACCTGCATGGCCGTATCCATAAAGAAGACGTACCTTCGCGAAGCCTACTTCTCAGTTGTCTAGAACCTCCTCCAGATGTCGGCTACGTCGTTTGGACGTCGCTCCAGACGGCTGATTCTGGGAAAAACCCAGAACCAGAACCTGCTTCCGCCCTCTCGCGTCATGCCCTCTCACCTGCTGCTCTGGCTACAGCAATGTCGGGGAGGACCTCCCCGACGCACTCCTCTGCCTTGCGCATGCATCGCTCCGGCTGTGAGCTCACCGGCGAGCTCGCAGGCTAACCTCTCTCCCTCTCACGCTGCTCCTCTCCTTCTCGCGCCACTCCCGCACTCTCACCACTTTGCTGCTCTCGCTGGAGGGAAGGAGGAGGAAGGTGGCTGGGAAGTGGGGTGGAACGAGGGAGAGGAGGGGGCTTTATATAAGGGTGTGGGTTTAGGGTTTCGTTAGGGGCAGAAGGAGAGAGAAGAAGAAGAAAAACGAGGGGAGTGTATTGTCTGCATGCAGCACGCGTGCAGACACAAGCTCGTACTAAAAATTTTCGATTTCCATACGTCTGGGAAGGTGTCCAGACATCTGAAACACAGTCCAGACGTCTTAAAAGGCTCAAACAGCACGGGTCTTAACAAAATAAGAGTCTTTGTCTCCAATGATGGTGAAATCACCACACCAGAGTTTATTAGGTTTAAGGGGATCTAGACAGTTGGATTAAAAGGAGGCGGTTAGCGGAGTTCTAACGGCAACATGTGTGGTCGACCATCACTGGATAGGCGATGATCCAAGCGGTGCTGTCATCGGAAGTCAAGAACCGTCCAAGAGGAAGAAGATGTACACAGGGACTTCTTTGCAAATAGAAAAAGACCTGAATGAAAGGAAAAGGACTCAATTGATATGAAAACTAAGGGCATAAATGCAAACAATAAGTTTTTAGGCTTATTTTAATTTATTTATTTTTCAAATTTTTATATATAGTTATAAATAATGTAAATAACATGTTTATGCCATAAATTACATTTTTTCTCATTTTACCTATATTTATTAAAGTGGTTAACTTAAGTTGAGTTAATTAACAACTTAGGTTATAAATTAGTATAAGTGATTTATATATAGCTAAATGTTTATATTTGAGTCCTATTTATTAATTAATCTTAAGTTAACATTAATTAAACCTTAATTAAGTTATTTTAACATATTTTCAAGGTCCTTACTATTTTATCTTTATTATATAATTAACCTTGTATTTATGTTATTCACTATTAATTAATTAAGGAAACTAGTTAATTAGGGTACATTAGGAGCCATGTTGAGTCTCTCATCACCATCGCTTATTACTCCTCACTTCTCCTCTCCTCTCCTCCTTTACCACCCTGTCATTTCCATCTTCTCCTCCATCGATCTCTCCCTCTTTCTCTCATTGTCTTTGGTTGCAGAAGCATCTGTAGAAGGGATAAATACCCCTCTTAGAGCTTTGGCTAAGGGTAAAAGCTCTTCCCTTCACCTTTTTCATTATTCTCCTCATGAGGTGTCTAAAGATTTTGGGTGTATCAGAGGGAAGCTGCAAAGGAAGAAGAGAAAGGTGCTGGACAAGAAGACAACTAGGGAGAAGGGGGAACCTTTACTCATCATCCACATGGGAAGGAGAGATTGCTGGTGAAGACTTGAGGTAGGGACTTTCACCACTTGAAAAGTATTCTCTTGATTTCTAGGAGTTGATTGGTAGAAACATGATAGACTCTCATCTATATTAATTTGCTTGTGTAAAGTTGGTTGCATGAGAAGATAATTTAGTGGTTATTACCTTGTGAGCATGTTAGAAGTGATCCTCATGACTTTTCTTGATTAGATTTGTTGGCCCTATTTTTATTGAGATTTTAAGTATTCCTTATTCTCCTTACTTGGGTAGATACTAATAGATGTAGTTTATGGATGTTTGAAATGGATATATAGGTTGGGGTGTGGGAGACAAAATCTTCAATTTTAGGCTCACCCTAAGCCTGAAGCATCTAACAGATGTCTAATCTTAAGGTTAAATGACCTATTCTATAAGATCAATCGTCTGACCCCAAAATCAATTGTCTACTCGAGCAACCAAAGCCTCTTCACCTTATGAAGAAAGGATCTACCCAAGCAATGTCTAATCAACTTATCAAACAATAAATACTGAAAATATGTGTCATATGATGGTTGGTCAAGATGCCTAATAGTATTGTTGGATGTCTGGTAATTTAGATGAAATTGGATCCCCAACATCCCTTTCCGGTGACGTCTAATTGTAGAGCCAGACAACTTATTTGACATTATTGGACATCTAATGGCATGGCCAGACGTCTGATAATGCTTATGTGATTTTGATTGAATTTTGAAGCTCTAAACATGGAATAAAAATGATTCAAATTGGCTAATTCATGGCCTAATTCAAAACTAATGACTTATTTGACTATGCCAAAATTGGATCCAAGGGCCTCAAGTGAAACCCTAAGAGGTTTGGTAGGTCCATAGGAATAAGAAATTCTATCATGGGATAAGAAATTGGATAAAATGGTGACTAAGTCATGACAGGTGGATCCGTAAGGTTGGACACCTTAGCCTTGTGAACCATGGGTTCACTATTTGGGGTTGGAGACCCAAGAACTTGGGGTACCTAGCAGCTACTAGTGGTCAACCTTAAAATGTGGATAATTCCTAATTGCGGTGATGAGTTGTGGGTCGTCATCGAAATTAAGGTACCTGTAGGTACTTGGATCCAACTCAATGCATGGCACATGAGCAAGGACTTATGCTTATGGCCTCAATACCAAAGACGAAATTAGAGGACATAACTGGAAGGCCAGCCTCGCTAGTAAGGGTATTTGGTCATGACCTTAGTACCGAAGGCAAACTCAAAGGGCACATCTAGAGTATATGCTCCAACGAGAGTATTGATGTAGCCAATAAACATCTAGCCAACCTTGCTAACGATGATCTAAATAATCGTTGACTAGACCTTGACAAATCTGAGATGAGCTTACTCCTCACAATCTTGAGGCATTAGCCTGAGTAGCTCCCAAGAGACCTAACTCTCTTGATTGATGAAGGCAACGTTCACGTACAACGATGATTGGTACACCCCACTCAAGAACCACTAGTGTTGATTGTCTCTTCCCTAATCAAGGAGAGACTACCAGGCTGTGATTAAGGGGAGGATACGTTGTCATCACATCTGCTAGAGAGGGTTGCTTCTTGAATCTGACCACCAAGGAAAGTGAGAAAATTGAATAACGATAATGGAATGTTGGGGTAACTATTGGGATGGGCAGTGTTAGCTAATTGGTTGGCATGTAGTATAGATACCCATACACTACTCATTCTCTTTTGTTGGTACATGCAATTTTGTCTCTACTGACATACTTTTAGGACCTAATGGTGTGGGGGCAAAGTTGCATCTAGGTCTACTGTTACACTGCACTAACAAAATGGGGGACACTATAGTCGAGTTCATCACCAACACCTACCTCTTGCATCAAACCATTTACTAGGTAGGCTATACTTGGGAAGTCTAATGCTCTTTTGTATCTTGACAGGATAATCGCTTTGGTGGTACTTTATTTTATTTTCCTTCGATTTTAGTCTCATTTTGTTATGTAAATTGACTCGCATAATTCGTAATCAATAAATATGTGTCGTAGCATAGGTTTTGAAATCATTTTAAATATGTAGAAATCAAACTTGCGAAAGATTTTAAAATAAAATAGGAAGTTCGAGCCATCTCAAGGAGGCTACTAAATGAACCTAACTACTGTTTTTGTACCTTTTGGGGTCTTTCATATTCTTTCACATTTTTAATAAGAAGAAAGATAAGGCTAATTCAAATCAGGGATTGAATCGTAACATAAAGAACCTAAATAAAAATAGCAAATAAATAATTTTTTGAATATCTAAGAATTATAATAAAATTTCTTAACTTAATTTATGACTCAAATAAGATACACCAAATTTCACACAAAAATTATAATTAGATTATGCACAGGAAAATCAAAAAATAATTACAAAGACTAATGTGTGACCATGTGTGCACCAGTATGTAAAATGTGAATTACTTTTTGTATCTAGCTAATTTTTCTATGAAATTTGGTCACAAATTAAATCTAATATCATTGGAGCCACTGTCTACCACTGTCCTGGCTTAGCCTAATTTACCACCTTATTTACTTTTTTCACGGCTCGACCTTTGCGCCACTATCTATCGCCGACCTCACGTCGAAAGCTTTGTAGAAGGGGTGATGGAGGGTGATTAATTGCACGCATGTGCATGGGATACGATATTAAAATGTTAACTTAGCTTAAAAGAGGAATGAAGTGTACTGCACAATTATGATTTCTTTCTAATACAACTATATTAACATATAATGTGCTTAACATGATTCTAAATTTCAGCGTCCTTCTGATATCATGGGATAAGAAATAGTATATTAAAAAAAAAAGATGTTAGTGCTCATCTCAAGTGGAAGAGTTAAATAACCTACAAACTAATCCTTCAAATTTACCAACACTCGAATTAGAGATTATTGTTCCCATTTAAGTAGCATAAATCTACTTACCAACTGAACTAGCTGACCATCTTTACAAACAACATACGCTTTAGTTTTTCCTTTTTTTTTTCTTTTATCACCAATCACCTCTCCATTTTTATTTTAAGTAAAAAAAATATTCAAGCAAGTGCAATTAACACTATCTTCCTTTTTTTTTTATCCATCCTTTTTTTTGCTTTTTATTTATCAAACACTTTTTTTTATTTTCCTTTTATCAACCTTTTCTTTTATGTTCCTTTTTTTGTTCAACTACTCTCTCCTTTTCTTTTTTTTTTTCATTCCTTCATTTTTTCTCTCTTAATTATAACTTACCACCAATCCAAACTAACAAAGGAAAAGGACAAACATAAATGTGATCCCGTTTGGGTTTAAATGAAACCCATTCATGCCAACGCTCACAAGGCATCAAATTGAACATTTAAGAAAAAAAAAGGTTCGGAATATACAAATGTTTGATCCAAAAAGCCAGCATTGCCCAACAAAGCTCCAAAGAGCTTGCCTCACATCATGAAACCCAACAAGGCTCCATTGCTCACCTACTTGGAGGGTTAAGTTGGAGTGTTTAGTTGACGAATTAAATAGATTTATATTAAATTAAATATTTAATTTATTATTTAACTCATCTTTCATTTATATTAAGTAATTAAGTGGATTAAATCTAATATAAAATTATTTTACTCTTTCTATTAAATAATTTTGATCCATCAAATTATATAAATAGATTAATTTACTTATTCTATTATTTACTTCATTTATTTCTTATTTTTTTACTTATTTCGTAAATTTATTCTTGTTATCAAACAGGCTCTTAATCTCCACAATCAGCTGATTCAATGGAATCCAACAAAATCATGTACCCTCCCAAGCTCAAAAAAACCTTTAGGGTCAAACTTGTTGCAATTTCGAGAACCACCTTGCATCAAGAATAAGGGCACGAACAAGAAGAACCTATGCGTAACAACGAAGAACATCAGAATTTACGTAAAAATTCCTCTGACCGGAGATGGGAGAAAACTGAAGACAGCCATTATATTTTTCTCTATCAAAACAACCTGGGTACAATACCCTATATTTAGTCTATATCATACATCTTCGGGATTCCGCGTCCACCGTATAGGATAAGATAAAACAACTAAGCCGACAATATATCTTCCAACGGTTATTATAGTCTTAATTCTCCAACTCCAGAAGTAACTTCTTTTCAACCCGTGAATACAACTCCAACAAAGGGCATTAAGCATAAGAAGCAGTAAAAACTCTGAGGGTTAATTTATGGCACGGGTTAACTAATTTAGATTAACTAAGTTTCAATAGGGGTTAACCTCTATTTCTGTTTACTTGTAAATGGAGGTTAACCCCAGTTTATGTTTACTGCATGGTGCTAAGATTGTGAGTTATCCTGTGATGTGATAGAGGGGTGTTTACTTGAGAATGAAAGTTTGAATGGAAGTTAACATTGCAAAAGACATCTTTACCCCTTATTTGGTAGGTAAGTTAGTTGGGTGCTTAAGGAGGAGAAGGGTATGATCGGAAAGAAGTCGCAGGATGGCACATCGGGAGGCGAGAAAAGAAGGGTTAGATTCTAACTCATGAGCAACCTGAGGTTGCACTAACACGGGATAAGTCACTAAACACAGGTTAGGTTATTCCTTCTAGTAAACAAGGGATAACCCCTAAAAAGAGAGGTTATCCCCCTCCATAAACTAAGCCTAAGATTATGTTTGAGAGTGGATAAGTGTTATATCGAGATAAATTATTATAGGGATAAATTATGGGGTGTTTAGTTATAGTATAAGTGTAACGAATGTGTGCCCCAGACGTCTTTTAAGACGTCTGGGAGGTGGCTCAGACGTCGGACAAGACGTCTGGGATCACAACCAGACGTCTGATAAGACGTCTGGGATCGTTTCCAGACGTCTGGAAATCCGTTATTTTCGACACTCACGAGTCGCCTGCGCGCCTGAGCGCGCAGACCGCATATTCCCTCTTTTTTCTCTCTGCGGCTGCAGGCGGCCTGCCACCTCCTCTCTCCTCCTCGCGCGGCCTTAAAAGGGCCACGCCTCCCCTCCCGTCTCCACAGTCTCCTCCTTCTCCTTCCTGTGCGCGAGAGCGAGCGGACGCGAGGGCGGCAGCGACGGCCGTAGTGCGCGGAGGTGCGGCGTGCGAGGGCGGAGCTCTGCCGTGAGGGCGAGCTCGCCGGAGCGGCTTAGCCGGCTGGCGGAGGGCGCAGGGGGCTCGGAGCGACGCGGAGAGGGACCTGCTGCGGTCTGAGCAGCAGGAGCGCGAGGTGCGACGCGGGCGGCGTCGCGAGCGGAGGCCGAGCAGGGTTCTGATTCTGGAAAAATTTCCAGAATCAGACGTCTGGGTTGATAGCCAGACGGCAAGGTCGACGTCTGTAAGATCATACAGACGTCTGAAAGGTGAGTTTCCGCTTTCTTCTTCCTTCTTGTCGACTGACCGTACTGAGGGAGGGGGGTTGGCTGTGCGCAGGTTCGCTGATTCGCCATCCTTTGCGAATCAGACGTCTGGAAGTTGTACCAGACGGCGGGAGTGACCTACAGACGTCCGTATGGACCATCGGACGTCTGGGGTATAGGACAGACGTCCCCGAAGACTTCTGGACGTTTGGGAAACCACGCTGAACAGGTAATTCTCTGATCCATCGTTTAAGACGTCTGGAAGGAGTTCCAGACGTCTGATTTTGCACAGTATCGTCTTTCTCGACCCGTTTAGGGCCCGTTTGGGCTCCGTTTTCCGTGATTCGAGTTGCGTTCGTTTCAGAATTAATTCCTCTACCCGTCTACAGTAGCTATACACTGTTTTGAGATACTCCTTGTGTTTGATCCTTGTGATAGGACCTCGTTCGGTTGCAGTCTTAAGAGTCGCGGAGGCACGCGGGATTCCTGATCACGCCCCCATTACTCCCGTTGTACCTGGTAGAGTGACTTTAAGTATTAATAAAATTTGTTAAAGTATGGATCCATAACTAGAACCTAGGACATTGCATGAATCCTAGGATGGAAAAACTAGCAGAATATATAATAATGCAGTCTTGGAAAAATGGAAAGGAATATATGAAGCTGCCTGTAAATTGAGTTCACAGCTGCTTGTTATGAATAAAGAAACATGATTGGGATCATGGTTTGTAAGAACGTGAAACTGGAAAGTAAGACATAAGATGTTCTGAGACCCTACGGGGAAGTAGGAGTAGAACTCCTGGAAAGCGAATGGAATAGAATTGGGGAAGTGAGCTGGCCCTTGAGTACGGAGTACCAAGGAGAGCGACTGTCCCCCTGTTTAGTGCAGAGCTGAGCTAGCCACCCCAGGGACCCGGGGGTTAGGACTGGCCACTCTGTATCGACTTGTTGGCCCTCGTGTACGTAGTACCGAGGAGAGCTAGTAGTGTTAGGAGAGTACTAGCTACCCCACGGGCCCCGGGATTCTACTAGCCTCCTTCACCGACTTGTTAGGCCCACTAGGGCAAACCAGAGTAGTCAGGCGAGGGTGCGCGGACTGTGGAGGGGCAAGGCCCCGGTTTGGTTACTGTGGAGGGGTTGGACCCCTGTTACTGAGAGGGCTCTGCCCTGGTTCCGTGCTGTGCTTTGGGCGCACCCGTTAACGGAAACGACTGACCGCATGCCAGTGCGGGCTAGCTACCTGTACGTTTATCGCGCGTGCCGTAGTCACCGTTACGTCTGTCAGTGACCTTGGGGTGGTTGACTGAGGGTAGGATCACCACGGGGGACTCTCCCGGCCAGGAGAGCACCACGTGCTACTTCTACTTTTGGAAAAGACTGCAATCAAGATCGTTCCCACGAGGACATTCGAGATCAAGTAAAGGATCTGAGAAATAAATGAAATAGTGAGAAAAATTGAAAGATGTGAATAAAGGAAGTAATAGAACATAACAGCTACTGTACACTCTACTGTTGCCTTTAGTTAGTTTGCCACTCTACTCAGCGTTTTGCTGACATGTTACACTCGTTACCCTTTTTCAGGACCAGGTGTTGAGCAGCCAGGGTCGGCGGCTGCAGAGGACGCTGGGCCGAGTAGGGTCCAGTAGAGTTACCACAGCCTTTTGTACCTCTTTTGTTTCTGTTCTAGTGAGTAGTTTTTGTTTCCGCTGTACCTTCTTTACCTGCAGTTTTTGTTATATGATAAATGTTGTTTTACTGTTGTGGTGGTACCTACTGTAGTAGTTTCTTTCCTTACTACTGTACTTTCTTACTGTTAGTTATATTCATGCTGAATGTGGTTTACTTTACTGTCTTTTGGTTACTTCCTCGTTGGACGACTAGGTCTTGGGATTAGTCGAGTCGGTCCGGTTCTCGTGTCTCGTAGGGACTCGGGAATCGGGTCGTTACAAGATGGTATCAGAGCAAGGTCGTCCCGAGAAGTGAATCAACTGACTGGAAAATAACCAATTCACATGTTTATAGCTAGAGTAGCCACCACAACATATCTCTTGACATGAGCTCTTAGAAGTTTTGTTAGGTACCGTCTGTTTTGACGTTTCCGTTTTGTTTCGCGTCTCGTTGCAGGAGATGCCTCGTCGCGGGACTGGCGAGACTGGCCGCGGGCGCGGCCGGGGGCGAGGTCGGCGAGGTGGACGTGCTGTCGTTGACGTCTCGGTGGACCAGCCACCACTCCCTGGCATCCAGGCCCAGGACCTCGCCAGACTGATACGGGATATTGTACGAGAGGAGCTCCACCCACCGCCCCGAGCACCTCCTCCTGGGGTTGCAGAGGGGGAGTCCTCTGTGGGACCACGCGAAGGACGCGGCGCTGGACACGAAGGAGGGGATGGGCCCCTGCCACCCCCACCTTCCTCCGACACTTCTGTACACGAGGCACCTTCGCCTGGAGGTGCACCAGCACCTCCCCTACAGCGCCACTTCGAGCTTTTCGGACAGTTCCGGAAGCTGAAGCCCCCCTCCTTCAAGGGGGATGAGGACCCGACCGAGGCAGAGGACTGGCTTGAGCAGCTGGAGAAGATCTTCGACACCCTTCGCCCCCCGGTGGAGTGCCGCGTGGCCTTTGCCACATACCAGCTGGAGAGTGCGGCACACCGGTGGTGGAGGGCGGTCCGGGGACAGGAGAGGGACGAGCCGACGTGGGACCAGTTCGTCACCCTCTTCTGCGAGCAGTACTTTCCCCAGACGTGGCAGGACCAGAGGAGGCGGGAGTTCCACACTCTCCGCCAAGGGACGATGACCGTGAGCGCGTACCGCACGCGTTTCTTGGAGCTGTCCCGCTTTGCAGCGACAGCGGTAGCCACTGAGGAGGAGCGCCTTTGGAGGTTCACCGAGGGGCTCCAGCCTGCGATCCGGGGGTATGTCAAACCCCTGAAGCTGCCGACGTTTTCGAGGGTGGTAGAGGCAGCTATGACTTACGAGGAGAACAACCCGTCCGCGCGAGAGACCGACGGCGGGCGGAAGAGGCCCTTTCAGCCAGACTTCTCACAGGGCCGGCGAGAACGGAGACATGTGGCGTCCGCAGGAGAGCCGTCACGTTGTGCAGGGCCATCAGTGGCCTTTGGGGGCCCTCGACAGGGGCCAGTCGCCAGCACCGGACCCCCGCCTAGCCGACAGCAGGGACTCACTGAGGGCGGGAGTCGGGTTCCCCTCTGCTACCAGTGTGGCCAGCCGGGCCACGTCAGGAGGGACTGCCCATCTAGGGCAGGAGGTCAGCAGATACTTCCCGCGCAGAGCACGGGAGGGCGCGCAGGAGGCCGCGGTTCCCAGGCGCGAGGAGGAGGACCGCAGTCGCGAGGAGGGTACTGGCCAGCACCTACCCGTCCGACGCAGAGTGTGGCCGCTTCGTCCGCACCTAGAGCTGAGGGGCGTATCAACGCCCTAACACACAGGGACGCCAGAGCTTCGGGATCCGTGGTAGCAGGTATGGTTTCAGTTTCTGGCAGACTCGTTTACACACTTTTCGATTCCGACGCTACGCACTCGTTTGTCGCATCCAGTTTCGCAGTTAGTTTGGACCAGGATTATACACTGTTAGAGAATTCGTTCGTAATCAGAGGTCCAAGTGGTCAGCTGTTTGTAGCTGAGGAGGTGTACACGGGTTGCGAGGTCAGCATCGGGGGACATAGCCTGCCAGTTGACCTGATTATGATACAGATGGAGGACTTTGGAGTGATTCTGGGGATGGATTGGCTGTCCGCTTACCACGCCTTGGTAGACTGTTTTGAGAGGAAGATTGTCTTCTCCATTCCGAAGTTTCCTTCTTTCGAGTTTCACGGGCAGCCAGTGGACGGAGGTTTCAGGTGCATTTCGGCACTTCGGGCGGCGAGACTTTTGAGCCAGGGGTGTGAGGGCTTCCTAGCTTGTGTGGTGGCAGAGCACAGTCCCGTGGCAGACTTCCAGAGCATCCCGGTGGTCAGAGAGTACCCCGACGTGTTTCCAGACGAGTTACCAGGACTACCGCCCGAGCGTGAGATCGAGTTTGAGATCTCACTAGTACCAGGGACCAGCCCCATCTCCACCGCGCCATACAGAATGGCACCGCTTGAGCTGCGAGAGCTCAAGTCCCAGTTGCAGGACCTTTTGGAGAAAGGTTTCGTGAGGCCCAGTGCGTCTCCCTGGGGAGCCCCGGTACTGTTTGTGAAGAAGAAGGATGGGACCCTACGCCTTTGTGTGGACTACCGACAGCTGAATAGGGTCACCATCAAGAACAGATATCCGCTGCCGAGGATCGACTATTTGTTTGACCAGTTGCGGGGTGCCACGGTGTTTTCCAAGATCGACTTGAGGTCTGGATACCACCAGTTGAGGATCAGGGAAACCGACGTCTCCAAGACAGCTTTCTGCACCCGGTACGGACACTACGAGTTTTTGGTCATGCCGTTTGGGTTGACCAATGCCCCCGCTGCTTTCATGGACCTGATGAACCGGGTGTTTAGACCGTACTTGGACCAGTTTGTGGTGGTTTTCATAGATGATGTACTCATCTATTCTAGAGATCGGACGCAGCACGGACAGCACTTGCGGATGGTTCTGGACACTCTGAGACGACGCAGGCTGTACGCCAAATACAGCAAGTGCGAGTTCTGGTTGAGGGAGGTGACCTTTTTGGGTCATGTGATCTCTGGAGACGGCCTGGCGGTGGACCCCGCCAAGGTCGAGGCAGTGCTCAGGTGGGAGAGACCGCGTTCAGTCACTGAGATTCGCAGTTTCCTGGGACTGGCAGGTTACTACAGACGGTTCATCAGAGGATTTTCACAGATTGCGCGTCCTATGACACAGTTGACCCGGAAGGATGTGCCTTTCGTTTGGACAGACGCCTGTGAGGCGTGTTTTCTGGAGCTGAAGGAGAGGTTGACCTCGGCTCCCGTGCTCACCATCCCTGACAGTAGTGGCGGGTTCGTTGTGTACACGGACGCTTCCTTGCAGGGGTTAGGAGGTGTGCTCATGCAGAGGGGTCACGTGGTCGCTTACGCTTTGCGGCAACTGAAGCCCCATGAGCATACCTACCCTACCCACGATCTAGAGTTGGCAGCTGTTGTCTTCGCGCTGAAGACATGAAGGCACTACTTGTACGGTGAGACCTTCGAGATTTTTACAGATCACAAGAGCCTCAGATATCTTTTTGACCAGAAGGAGCTCAACATGAGACAGAGACGTTGGTTGGAGCTCCTGAAGGACTACGACTGCAGCATCTCCTACCACCCGGGAAAGGCCAATGTGGTGGCTGACGCCTTGAGCCGTAAGGCGCCCGCACGCTTGGCCAGTCTACAGTTACAGAGTTGGAGCCTTTTGGAGGAGGTGGGCAGTTGGCGACCTCTAGAGTTACGAGGGTACTGTGGGGCAGTGACGGTGACACGACAGACCAGGCCAGAGTTGATAGAACGCATCATCACGGGACAGATGGCCGATCCGTACTTGCAGTCTTTGCGCGACAGAGTACTATCAGGGGACCCAGGGGACTTCTCTTTCACAGACCAGGTGTTACGCTTGAGGGGACGGTTGTGCGTCCCCAGAGACGAGGAGCTGTTGAGAGAGCTCCTGACTGAGGCACACGGTTTCAGATTCACCATACATCCCGGAAACACGAAAATGTACCATGACTTGAGACGTGAGTTCTGGTGGAGAGGGATGAAGCGGGATGTGGGTGAGTTCGTGCAGCAGTGCTTAGTGTGCCAGCAGGTGAAAGCCGAGCATCAGAGGCCTGCAGGGCCGCTTCAGCCTCTTCCAGTGCCAGAGTGGAAGTGGGAGAGCATCACCATGGACTTGGTGGTGGGCTTACCTGTTACCCAGCGAGGACACGACGCAGTCTGGGTAATAGTGGATAGATTGACGAAGACGACGCGATTCTTGCCGATCCGAGTCACTTTGGGACCAGCACAGTTGGCAGAGAGGTATATCCGTGATGTGGTGCGACTACACGGAGTTTCGCGGGAGATCGTATCCGACCGGGATACCCGCTTTACGTCCCAGTTTTGGGCTGAGTTTCAGCAGGCTTTGGGGACGAGGTTGAGGTTTAGCACGGCTTACCACCCCTAGACGGACGGACAGTCGGAACGCACGATACAGACACTTGAGGACCTTTTGCGTGCCTGTGTACTAGACTGGAGGGGCTCTTGGGAGGAGCACCTGCCCCTGGCGGAGTTTGCATACAACAACAGTTATCACTCGAGCATCGGCATGGCTCCCTACGAGGCTCTGTACGGACGGAAATGCACGGCACCCTTGAGTTGGGTTGAGGTGGGGACCAAGTGGGAGGTTGGCCCCAGGTTGATCCGGCAGAGTCAGGAGGTAGTTGAGCAGATCCACAGACGACTCCGCACTGTCAGGAGCAGACAGAAGAGCTACGCAGATCGCAGACGCAGAGAGGTGCAGTTCGAGGTTGGGGACCACGTCTTTCTTCGTGTTTCGCCCATGAAGGGCTTACAGCGGTTTGGGGTGAGAGGGAAGCTCGTGCCGAGGTTCGTGGGGCCCTTTGAGGTCCTGGAGCGGGTTGGACCCGTTGCTTACAAACTTGCCCTTCCCCCGCAGCTTTCTGGTGTGCACGACGTGTTCCACGTGTCCAACCTCAGGAAGTACGTAGCCGATCCCAGCCACGTACTGAGTCACGAGAGCGTCGAGGTGAGCGACGACCTGACCTACCCCAAGCAGCCAGTGCAGATCCTAGACCGAGCCGTCCGCAGGTTGAGACGAAAGCAAGTACCCCTGGTAAAGGTTTTGTGGAGGAGCCAGCGGTACGAGGAGGCTACCTGGGAACCTGAGGCGGCAATGCAGGAGCGGTACCCGGAGCTTTTCGCGGGTACGTCTTTTCGGATCGGCTTCGGTCCTCTTTGAGTTTGTTATGGTTATTTGGACATCTTTTTCCCGCACCCTAGTTGGCGCAAGTTTCGGGGATGAAACTTCCTTTGAGTTTGTTATATTGTAACGAATGTGTGCCCCAGACGTCTTTTAAGACGTCTGGGAGGTGGCTCAGACGTCGGACAAGACGTCTGGGATCACAACCAGACGTCTGATAAGACATCTGGGATCGTTTCCAGACGTCTGGAAATCCGTTATTTTCGACACTCACGAGTCGCCTGCGCGCCTGAGCGCGCAGACCGCATATTCCCTCTTTTTTCTCTCTGCGGCTGCAGGCGGCCTGCCACCTCCTCTCTCCTCCTCGCGCGGCCTTAAAAGGGCCACGCCTCCCCTCCCGTCTCCACAGTCTCCTCCTTCTTCTCCTTCCTGTGCGCGAGAGCGAGCGGACGCGAGGGCGGCAGCGACGGCCGCAGTGAGCGCGGAGGTGCGGCGTGCGAGGGCGGAGCTCTGCCGTGAGGGCGAGCTCGCCGGAGCGGCTTGGCCGGCTGGCGGAGGGCGCAGGGGGCGCGGAGCGACGCGGAGAGGGACATGCTGCGGTCTGAGCAGCAGGAGCGCGAGGTGCGACGCGGGCGGCGTCGCGAGCGGAGGCCGAGCAGGGTTCTGATTTTGGAAGAATTTCCAGAATCAGACGTCTGGGTTGATAGCCAGACGGCAAGGTCGACGTCTGTAAGATCATACAGACGTCTGAAAGGTGAGTTTCCGCTTTCTTCTTCCTTCTTGTCGACTGACCGTACTGAGGGAGGGGGGTTGGCTGTGCGCAGGTTCGCTGATTCGCCATCCTTTGCGAATCAGACGTCTGGAAGTTGTACCAGACGGCGGGAGTGACCTACAGACGTCCGTATGGACCATCGGACGTCTGGGGTATAGGACAGACGTCCCCGAAGACTTCTGGACGTCTGGGAAACCACGCTGAACAGGTAATTCTCTGATCCACCGTTTAAGACGTCTGGAAGGAGTTCCAGACGTCTGATTTTGCACAGTATCGTCTTTCTCGAC
Organism: Thalassia testudinum; assembly: GCA_037157565.1. NCBI lineage: Eukaryota > Viridiplantae > Streptophyta > Magnoliopsida > Alismatales > Hydrocharitaceae > Thalassia > Thalassia testudinum. The sequence goes on along the minus strand of JAZHRO010000038.1, from coordinate 12,409,264 downwards.
CCGTTTAGGGCCCGTTTGGGCTCCGTTTTCCGTGATTCGAGTTGCATTCGTTTCAGAATTAATTCCTCTACCCGTCTACAGTAGCTATACACTGTTTTGAGACACTCCTTGTGTTTGATCCTTGTGATAGGACCTCGTTCGGTTGCAGTCTTGAGAGTCGCGGAGGCACGCGGGATTCCCGATCACGCCCCCATTACTCCCGTTGTACCTGGTAGAGTGGCTTTAAGTATTAATAAAATTTGTTAAAGTATGGATCCATAACTAGAACCTAGGACATTGCATGAATCCTAGGAATGAGAAATATATGGAATGATAGTTCCTAGGTGTTGCATGAATCCTAGGGCCGGAAAACTAGATTGTATGATAGACCCTAGGATATGGCATGAATCCTAGGATGGAAAAACTAGTGGAATATATAATAATGCAGTCTTGGAAAAATGGAAAGGAATATATGAAGCTGCCTGTAAATTGAGTTCACAGCTGCCTGTTATGAATAAAGAAACATGATTGGGATCATGGTTTGTAAGAACGTGAAACTGGAAAGTAAGACATAAGATGTTCTGGAACCCTACGGGGAAGTAGGAGTAGAACTCCTGGAAAGCGAATGGAATAGAATTGGGGAAGTGAGCTGGCCCTTGAGTACGGAGTACCAAGGAGAGCGACTGTCCCCCTGTTTAGTGCAGAGCTGACCTAGCCACCCCAGGGACCCGGGGGTTAGGACTGGCCACTCTGTACCGACTTGTTGGCCCTCGTGTACGTAGTACCGAGGAGAGCTAGTAGTGTTAGGAGAGTACTAGCTACCCCACGGGCCCCGGGGTTCTGCTAGCCTCCTTCACCGACTTGTTAGGCCCACTAGGGCAAACCAGGGTAGTCAGGCGAGGGTGCGCGGACTGTGGAGGGGCAAGGCCCTGGTTTGGTTACTGTGGAGGGGTTGGACCCCTGTTACTGAGAGGGCTCTGCCCTGGTTCCGTGCTATGCTTTGGGCGCACCCGTTAACGGAAACGACTGACCGCGTGCCAGTGCGGGCTAGCTACTTGTGCGTTTATCGCGCGTGCCGTAGTTACCGTTACGTCTGTCAGTGACCTTGGGGTGGTTGACTGAGGGTAGGATCACCACGAGGGACTCTCCCGGCCAGGAGAGCACCACGTGCTACTTCTACTTTTGGAAAAGACTGCAATCAAGATCGTTCCCACGAGGACATTCGAGATCAAGTAAAGGATCTGAGAAATAAATGAAATAGTGAGAAAAATTGAAAGATGTGAATAAAGGAAGTAATAGAACATAACAGCTACTGTACACTCTACTGTTGCCTTTAGTTAGTTTGCCACTCTACTCAGCGTTTTGCTGACATGTTACACTCGTTACCCTTTTTTAGGACCAGGTGTTGAGCAGCCAGGGTCGGCGGCTGCAGAGGACGCTGGGCCGAGTAGGGTCCAGTAGAGTTACCACAGCCATTTGTACCTCTTTTGTTTCTGTTCTAGTGATTAGTTTTTGTTTCCGCTGTACCTTCTTTACCTGCAGTTTTTGTTATATGATAAATGCTGTTTTACTGTTGTGGTGGTACCTACTATAGTAGTTTCTTTCCTTACTGCTGTACTTTCTTACTGTTAGTTATATTCATGCTGAATGTGGTTTAATTTACTGTCTTTTGGTTACTTCCTCGTTGGACGACTAGGTCTTGGGATTAGTCGAGTCGGTCCGGTTCTCGTGTCTCGTAGGGACTCGGGAATCGGGTCGTTACAATAAGAATAAATATTAGATAAAATAATTGATAGAGTGATTTGATGTTGATGGATAATTTTTTAATATTATGATATAGGTATAATTACGTGAGTAGATTGATGTGGTATGATAAATGTATTTTAATTGATATATTATATTGAAATTGATATATTTTAATGTATATTGATTTAATATGATATAATAAGATAATTTAATATCAATATATTGACAAAGTAAAATAAATTATATCATTTAACTTTTAAATTAACTTATTTAATCTTCTCTCGTAATCTTTTGAACAAGAAATAATCCTTAAGCTATCCCCAACCAATAGCAACCAAAGAATACCATTACAAACTTATTTATAGCTTCAATTACTTCTCTAACAAAATTCACGTCTTAAGAAAAGAATATATTAAACAAAGGATGAACAGTGCATCGTAGAATATAAGCTAAGTACAATCTAAAGGGAGAGTTAGTGCAACGATGTGATATAATCAAATCACGTGGTTGTATTTTGGTGGACCCAGTGGGTACAAGGCAGTGCCCAGATGGGGAGAAGGTGCGGGGGACAATGAGGCCACGGTACTACGCCAAAGGCTGTGACGGTGAAGGGCAGAGGCTGAATTCTTAGCTTTCTACCTGTGAAGGAGGAAATGCCGATTTTATTAAGGGATAATCCCTCGCTATCCCAAAATCTTTAGTACATATATAAGAGAGAAAAAACACAAAAATGAAAATGTGTGTTGTAATTTTTTTTACAATATGAGTTAAGAATTTATGGATTGGAAATTAATAAAATTAAAATATATTAATTGAAAATTAAAATATATTAATTAAAATTAAAAATATACTGATATATTTTATTTTTTCATCGATAAAAAATATTTTTTTATTTAAAATATGATTTTTCACTTATAAAAATATTTTTTAAATTAAAAAATTATTTTCATAGATATAAATTAAAATATATCAATTAAAATTATCATTCTCAACCGTATATTATAAAATATATTAGGTAGCTGCAAAGCCTCAGAATGTGTGCTGGAAGGAGAGGGATCAATATTCTAAACTGGAATGGAATTTTCAAGCTAGCAGGATATGTATACACAATTGCAAACATATGCTCACAATACAGGCTTTGAATTCTATATTAGAACATTGAACTATCATAAGAAAGACCAAAGTGTATTATGGCGAGCTACACTAGCATGTTCAAGATCAGGAAGTGGTCTGAATAAACCAGTAGATGCACTGTACAACAAGAGGTTAACCAGTAAGGTAAACTGTCCATGTGTGGTGAAAGTTAGATTGTGCAATTTGTGTAATTACATTATAGTTGAGTGAAATTTAGAACACAACCATGACCTCTTAGAGAAATCGTTAACAAGATTCTTACGTACAAGGAAAAAATTCAATAATCGAGAATTGGTATAAATGACAGATCAAGAATAAGGTTATCAAAGACTATGTGCTCCTTTGTCACTGAGCATGGAGGCTACGAGAATGTCCCTTTCACACAAGATGATCTTCATTACGAGCTTAAGGAATTAAGAAAGCTCTATCTAGTGAATGGTGACGCCACTGCAATCCAAGAGTATTTTTGCAATATGCAAAAGATTAATGGGAACTTCTTCTATCTATTAGATCTTGATAACAATGGATGCGTAAGAAAGTTGTTTTGGGATGACTCAACATCTAGAATTGCATACAAGTTATTTGGTAAGGTTATGTCATTTGACACAACTTATTTAACTAATAAATATGACATGCCATTCGCTTTATTCATCGAGGTTAACAACCATGGACAATCAGTTCTTTTTGGATGTCCGCTAATTTCTAAAGGGACAATTGAGAACTTTGTTTGGTTGTTCAAAATATGGTTATCTTGTATGAATGAAATGTCTCCAATGGGAATTATTACAGACCAATCACAAGCGATAATTAGAGCTGTGTCAATTGGATTCTCGAAAATGAGACATAGACTTTGCTTATGGCACATAATGGTCAAGTTACCTCAGTGTTTTGGCAAAGACCACCATTCGAGAGAGTACTTCAAGCAGATTGTGCATCGGTTCTTCAATGTTGTAGAGTTTGAGAGTAGCTGGGAAGCAATGGTAAGAAGTTGTCGCCTTCAACATAATTCTTGGGTGCAACATATGTTTCAAATACGATCAATGTGGGTACCAGTGTATTTCGAAGACATTCTAGGCGGGAATGACGATCACACAGAGAAGTGAGAGCATGAATGCATTCTTCAATGATTATGTCAATTTAAAGACAACACTGAAACAATTCATGCAACAATATAAATTAGCAATGCAAGCTAAATAAGAGAAAGTTAGGAAAGCTGACTTCCAATCATTGCATAGACCAGCTCCATTGCAGACTCGATTTAAAATGGAGGAGCAAGTGAGGACTGTATACATGGTTCAAATGTCCAAGAAGTTTTAGTTCGAGCTGCAGTTTGTGATGTACTGCACAATCACTACAATCCAGGAAGAAGAAAATCAACGACCTGCACTTTTCCGAATATCAGAATTCTATCATCCAAATGATTTGGTTTATCAAGTAAGGATAATAAACAATACTTTGTAATTGAGCTGTGCATGTCGATTCTTCGAGACAGATGGTGATGAGAACCTCATCATGAATCCTAACTAGTACAATCTAATCCAAATATGTGTGAAAAACTCCTACAAAACCCAAAGAGAGGCTTAACTCAAAGAATTCTGAGTTAAAGGATAAAATAAATCATCAGGGGTAAAACTGTAATTTCACCAATGCAGTCTACAAATAGGGTAATTAAGGGTCCAAACACAGGTCAAACAAGCTTAAAAATGAGAGAAGTGGGATGATCTGATCTGAAAAGGGTTATAGCAACTTCTAGGAATTAAATGAAATTCTATAACCTTAAAACAAATCCATTTTAATTCACAAGGTTCGAGGCAGGATAAAAATCAACTAAACCCTCTAAAATTCATAGAAAAATATCTCCTAGGGTTTAGAACCTTCAATTTGACCTTTAAAGCCTATTTTGACCTAAAATGAGAATCATGTCCAATTAATGACTTAATTTGGGTTTTTACGCAAATTGACCAGTCAATTATGGTCCAACCTAAAATAAAAATTCACCATTAAAATCCTTAGGTTCAAATTAGTAAAGTATAAAAACTTGGGCCTAAGAAAAGACCATCTTGACCAACTTTACAAATTGGTCCTCTTAATTTACTTTTTGACCTTTATCTTTTGAAACCCTTGCATTTAGACCCCCAACTTCTCGTCGTTCTTTGTAAAACGGTCCTCCCTGCCACTTCTGCACAGCGCCATACCTCCGGCGACCTTGCACGGAGGATGGCACCGCACAGGGCAGGGCGGCTATCCTCTAGAACAGACGGGGGGTTCCCTGCGACGTCCTCTGTCACAGGGACCCTCCCCTGCCCTCTGCCATCAACCATGCCTCTCGTGCGAACGCACGAAAGGCATGGGTATCCTCTCCGGCCACTCTCCGGCGAGGCTGGCACGTCGCCACCTTAGTCCCCTCTCCGCGCCAAGGCCTTTATAAGGAGCGGCAAGGTCTGACGACTCCTTCAAGCTTCCTCTGGCAAAGAAATACCTCACACTTCATCTCTTCCTCCTCCGGTCAGAGCATCCGAAGCTTCCGGCGATCTCCTCCTCCTCCTCGTCGCTCTGCTTCCCTACTTGCAGTAGAGTTTATTCTGCCCTGTCGTCCGCGCTAGGCCGTACCAGCTGGCGCCCTCAGACTGCCTCCCCGTTGTCGATACCCTCCTCCTGGGCATCTTCGTCCTCAGCTCCGACAGGCACGAGCCGGGCGCTGCTCCCTCCCCCTTTGTCGAGTAATTAGGTACAAAGTTTCCTCTCTCTATTTCTTGTATTTTCCCCCTTTTAATCTGCCATTTAAACCACCCGACCGCCACTGTCCAACTCCATCTTCTCCATCTCCGGTCACCTTCTTCGGCGAGGCCATCCCACTTCCACAGACCTCCTCACCCCTCGCCGACTACCCCAGAAGCTCCCCCTCATTCCACTCAACCGTTACCCCCTCTCCATTCACTGCCAATCACAGCCCGACCACCCCCCCGAACAGACCCATTTCTGCGCCCACATTCTGACCTAGGTCTACCTCCACAGGCATTCTCGCACCTCGCCGACCCCCGCACTGGCTTCGCCACACTCCGGCGAAGCTTTCCACGTTATCTGACTTGGCCGAGAGGCCATCTCTGTGTATTCAGGTCAGTAGCCCCTCGCCGCCATTGCTAAGCTGCTGCAGCTCCTTCGCTCGCAGCTCCAAGCTTCCTCTGGCCCAGGCGCACATCCCAGGCAGCGCGGATTACTGCTGCGAATACACCCAGGCCTGCTGTAACGACCCGGTTCCCGAGTCCCTACGAGACACGAGAACCGGACCGACTCGACTAATCCCAAGACCTAGTCGTCCAACGAGGAAGTAACCAAAAGACAGTAAAATAAACCACATTCAGCATGAATATAACTAACAGTAAGAAAGTACAGCAGTAAGGAAAGAAACTACTACAGTAGGTACCACCACAACAGTAAAACAACATTTATCATATAACAAGAACTGCAGGTAAAGAAGGTACAGCGGAAACAAAAACTACTCACTAGAACAGAAACAAAAGGGGTACAAAAGGCTGTGGTAACTCTACTGGACCCTACTCGACCCAGCGTCCTCTGCAGCCGCCGACCCTGGCTGCTCGACACCTGGTCCTGAAAAAGGTAACGAGTGTAACACGTCAGCAAAACGCTGAGTAGAGTGGCAAACTAACTAAAGGCAACAGTAGAGTGTACAATAGCTGTTATGTTCTATTACTTCATTTATTCACATCTTTCAATTTTTCTCACTATTTCATTTATTTCTCAGATCCTTTACTTGATCTCGAATGTCCTCGTGGGAACGGTCTTGATTGCAGTCTTTTCCAAAAGTAGAAGTAGCACGTGGTGCTCTCCTGGCCGGGAGAGTCCCCCGTGGTGATCCTACCCTCAGTCAACCACCCCAAGGTCACTGACAGACGTAACGGTGACTACGGCACGCGCGATAAACGCACAGGTAGCTAGCCCGCACTGGCACGCGGTCAGTCGTTTCCGTTAACGGGTGCGCCCAAAGCACAGCACGGAACCAGGGCAGAGCCCTCTCAGTAACAGGGGTCCAACCCCTCCACAGTAACCAAACCGGGGCCTTGCCCCTCCACAGTCCGCACACCCTCGCCTGACTACCCTGGTTTGCCCTAGTGGGCCTAACAAGTCGGTGAAGGAGGCTAGCAGAACCCCGGGGCCCGTGGGGTAGCTAGTACTCTCCTAAATCTACTAGCTCTCCTCGGTACTATGTACACGAGGGCCAACAAGTCGGTACAGAGTGGCCAGTCCTAACCCCCGGGTCCCTGGGGTGGCTAGCTCAGCTCTGCACTAAACAGGGGGACAGTCGCTCTCCTTGGTACTCCGTACTCAAGGGCCAGCTCACTTCCCCAATTCTATTCCATTCGCTTTCCAGGAGTTCTACTCCTACTTCCCCGTAGGGTTCCAGAACATCTCATGTCTTACTTTCCAGTTTCACGTTCTTACAAACCATGATCCCAATCATGTTTCTTTATTCATAACAGGCAGCTGTGAACTCAATTTACAGGCAGCTTCATATATTCCTTTCCATTTTTCCAAGACTGCATTATTATATATTCCACTAGTTTTTCCATCCTAGGATTCATGCCATATCCTAGGGTCTATCATACAATCTAGTTTTCCGGCCCTAGGATTCATGCAACACCTAGGAACTATCATTCCATATATTTCTCATTCCTAGGATTCATGCAATGTCCTAGGTTCTAGTTATGGTTCCATACTTTAACAAATTTTATTAATACTTAAAGCCACTCTACCAGGTACAACGGGAGTAATGGGGGCGTGATCGGGAATCCCGCGTGCCTCCGCGACTCTCAAGACTGCAACCGAACGAGGTCCTATCACAAGGATCAAACACAAGGAGTGTCTCAAAACAGTGTATAGATACTATAGACGGGTAGAGGAATTACTTCTGAAAAGAATGCAACTCGAATCGCGGAAAACGGAGCCCGAACGGGCCCTAAACGGGTCGAAAAAGACGATACTGTGCAAAATCAGACGTCTGGAACTCCTTCCAGACGTCTTAAAAAGTGGATCAGAGAATTACCTGTTCAGCGTGGTTTCCCAGACGTCCAGAAGTCTGCGGGGACGTCTGCCCTAGATCCCAGACGTCCGATGGTCCCTCAGGACGTCTGGAGGTCACTCCCGCCGTCTGATACAACTTCCAGACGTCTGATTCGCAAAGGATGGCGAATCAGCGAACCTGCGCACAGCCAACCCCCTCCCTCAGTACGGTCAGTCGACAAGAAGGAACAAGAAGGCGGAAACTCACCTTTCAAACGTCTGTATGATCTTACAGACGTCGACCTTGCTGTCTGGCTATCAATCCAGACGTCTGATTCTGGAAATTTTTCCAGAATCAGGACCCTGCTCGGCCTCCGCTCGCGACGCCGCCCGCGTCGCACCTCGCGCTCCTGCTGCTCAGACCGCAGCAGGTCCCTCTCCGCGTCGCTCCGCGCCCCCTGCGCCCTCCGCCAGCCGGCCAAGCCGCTCCGGCGAGCTCGCCCTCACGGCAGAGCTCCGCCCTCGCACGCCGCACCTCCGCGCTCACTGCGGCCGCCGCTGCCGCCCTCGCGTCCGCTCGCTCTCGCGCACAGGAAGGAGAAGAAGAAGGAGACGGTGGAGACGGGAGGGGAGGCGCGCCCCTTTTAACGCCGCGCCGAGAGGAGAGAGGAGGTGGCAGGCCGCCTGCAGCCGCAGAGAGAAAAAGGGGGAATATGCGGTCTACGCGCTCAGGCGCGTAGGCGACTCGCGTGTGTCAAAAATATCGGATTTCCAGACGTCTTGAAACTATCCCAGACGTCTTATCAGACGTCTGGTTGTGATCCCAGACGTCTTGTACGACGTCTGAGCCACCTTCCAGACGTCTTAAAATACGTCTGGGACACACATTCGTTACACCTGCAATTGGGTCGCGAGCCTCGCGGCTGCCCCAATTGGCAGCAGTTTCCTCAGCCGCGGGCATGAGATTTGGAGGTGGGACTTTAGTCCCACCTCATAAGTGTGCGGCTGCGCGCCCACACTTATATTGAAAAAGTGTATTGGGCTGGTTGCCTTCGATACACAGGGGTCAGGTCCCTCTCACCCGCATGCAGCGCGCCACGCGCTCGCTCGCCCAAGCCCGCGCTCACGCCCCACGGGTCTGTGCCGGATCCGACTACTCGACCAAGCACTCCTCACCCACCACCGCACGCCGGTGGGCCTGGTCCCAGGCGCGCTACCCGAACCTGATTACCCGGCTCTGGGAGAGCATTCCTAAGAGATTCTGAGAAAGAGAGAGATGCAGGGAAGGGGTAGGGGTAGGTTTTGCACTGACTATTGTGTGTGCACGCAGGAAAGAAAGAAAGAAAGAAGAAGAAGAAGCAAGCTAAGGAAGAAGAAGAGGGGAGGAGCGGCCAAAGCCTTAGCCGCACTGAGCAGCTGAAGAAGAAGGAAGCTGCACTGTAGCAAACCCACAGTTAATTCGTCTGAGCATCAAATCAGACGACGGAAGGGCAACAGCCAGGGCAGAAAAAAGAGAAAAAGAAGAGAGAAGAAGGCAGGAAGAAGAAAGAGGACACAAGAAAAGAGAAGAAAAGAAAGAAGGAAGCAGAGAAGAGAAAGAACAAGGAAGGCTGAGAAGAAAGGAAGACTCTGCAGCTCAAAGAAAGAAAGAAAAAGAGAGGAGAAAGAAGAAGAAGATCACCACAGCCGCAACTAAAGAAGAAAGAAGAAGGCAAGAAGAAGACTCTGCAGGAGAAAACAGAGAAAGAGAAGAAGATCAGCTGAAAGAGAAAGAAGAGGAAGAGAGAGGAAGAAGAAGCCAAGAGAACTTTTGCTTCCCCCCCTTCTCTCTCTCTCTTATTGTTGTAACATAATTAAGAACTTTTACACTTCTAGAATTATGGTTGCTCCCTGAGTTCGACCTCGGGAAAACTTATTATTCCGAGTAAAAAAAAAATTTTTGTAGTAATCTGATAGCTGTTTTGTCATATACTACAACGATTGTAAACCATAAATAACCATCACGACCAAACAAAACAAGCTCAAACCAGTCGTTTACTAGATGGCATGTCGCGTCATCATATAATGAAGGTGCTAATACATAATGGGGTTGACTACATCCCTAATCAGATGTACATACTCCAATGTTGGCGTAAGGAGCTAAGGATGCCACCGATTACATGTAGTGCCCCCATCCGTTCCTTACTTCTTGATGACGCTGCTAATAGGTATACTGATATATGCTCTCATATATACAAATTTACAGATATAGCATCTGTGTCAATGGATAATTATGATAATTGTGTTAAGATACCGGAGAAAGCATACCAAGAACTTAATACTTGCTATGGAACTCGAAATAAGGTAACCATTTCTTCTGATCAGCTTTCATTTGTTAGTTGTTTAAATGATATGTACTTAATCTGTTAAATTTCGATCCCTAGGATAATAGCAGCAAGTTCGGGGAGAATGGCAAAACTAATGCTATACAAGATCCGAAGCGTTGCAAGAGGGCTGATCGTCTAATGAGAGATTCATCATGGCTCCTAATTAGCATAAATTAATTAGTTTCCCTAATTAATTAACTAAGAATACATTAATTACAAGGTTAATTATGCTATAGGGGTTAAAATACTAGGGACCTGCAAAATAAGTTAAAAATACTAAATTAAATATTAATTAATCATAATAATAATTCAATTAATAATTTCGACTCAATTAATAATCATTTAGCTAGATATTTAGTATTTAAACTAACTTAATTAATATTATGACCTATGTATGTAATTAACTTTATTAAATTAATCATTTAAATAAATATAGCTAAAAAGGGAAAAAACGTAATAAGGTATAAATATAATATTTACCTAATTTATAATAACATATAAAGAGTTGAAAAAGAAATAAATTAAAATAAGCTTTAAAAATCACTATTTACATTTCAGTCCCTAGCTTTCATTTCACGTGAGTTCTTGATTATTCTCATTCAGGTCATTTTTCTTACATAAATACCCCTGTGTATATCTTCTTCTTCAACCCTCAGCCTCAGACGGCTAAGAGATGCCGGTGCTCATACCGTCGATTGACTGCCTATCCTACATCATTCAGCCACCGCCATTACTGCCTAGCTTCCACTCACCACCGTCTTTCATCCGATGGTCCGGATCGTCCGTTAATCCTATTTAACCTAGGCGAAGAAGCTCACCGACGTCGTCTCCATGAACCTAGACCTAATGTCGTCCAGATACATTCCCCTTAACCCCCAGCTCTAGCTATAAATAGCCCTGAAGACCTCCAATCGTCGTTAGCAGCTCCCTACCATCTTCCCCATATTGAGTTTCCATAGGCTATTCCTCCGTTTCTCCAGCGACTTCTCCCCCATTCCTTTGTCCCTCTCTGTTGAGAACGAACTCCTCCCTGCGTCCTCCGCCCTCCGCCGCATCTTCGGACGAGGCTACGTTGCCATCCAGTTCCTATTCACGTCGTTCTTCACATCCGCCGAGGCTCTTCCTCTATCCCTCTGATTTCGTCCTCCGTCATGGACTTTGACGGAGATTCTTGATCCCCTTCATCCAAGTAATAGTAGAAATAGGACCTTAGAGTAGTGTATCTTAGATTAGATTAGTTAGGTAGTTAATTTAGCTTAGTTTTCTTGTTGATTTCAAGTTGTCTTCTCCAACTCTGGCAAGTTCATTTAAGCTTGATCGGAGCCTTCTTTTGTCTTTTAAACACATCAGTCACCTTCTTCTAGTGTTCATGATCACTTCTATCTCGCTAATCTCATGAAGTATCACTTATCCACTTAGATCCACTTAACCTTCACCGGAACTCCTCCGTTGTCCATGGAGGAGGGTTTTGAGCTATATTCACACACATTGGGGGCTTACATCACCTAATCGCCATGCAAGAGTCCCTGTTACAACCCGATTCCCAAATCCCTACAGGACCCGAGACCGGCTCGCCTCGACTAGTCCCAAGACCCAGTCATCCAGCAAGAAATAACCAAAAGTAAGAAAGTAAACCACATTCACATATGCAATATAACTAAGCAGAAGAAACATACAAAGTAGTAAAGGAAAGTAAATCTGTTGTTTTAGTACATGCCACCACAATAACAATAACAACGGAAGGCAGAAGAAAACAGTAGAGACAAACAGTAACTAACAGTCCAATGCTTACTACAACAGTAAAGGAACGAAAAGGAAGTGCTGAAAAACTATGGCTGGGCTCGACTGGGCCCAGCACCCTCCGCAGCCGAAAACTTGGGCCGCTCAACTCCTGGTCTTGAATAGTATTATGAAAAGATAGAGTCAGCGAACACTGAGTAAAGTGGTATCTATATTATCTAAAAGCAGTAAAAAGCAACAGGTTTAATTCTCATTTTTATTTATCTGTTTTATATGTATTTCCTTTTCACCCATTTCTCTCAAACATCCAGATATTCTTGATCTTGCATGTTCTCGTGAGAACGATCTTGATTGCAGTCTTTTCCGTAGAGTAGAAGGTACACGTGGTGCTCTCCTGGCCGGGAGAGTCCCCTGTGGTAGTCCTACACCCAGTCAACCACCCTGAGGTCACTATCAAGACGTAGCGGTGACTACGGCACGCGTGATAAGCGCACAGGTAGCTACCCCACACTGACACGTGGTCAATTGTTTCCGCTAGCGGGTACGCCCAAAGTACAACACGGAACAGTATGGGGCCTTGCCCTCTCAAAATAAGGGTCTCGCCCCTCAGAACCAAACAGGGGTCTCACCCCTCCACAGTCCGCGCACCCTCGTCTGACTACCCCGGTTTGCCCAGAGGGCCTAACAAGTCGGTGTAGGGTGGCTAGCTGAACCTCAGGCCCCGTGGGGTGGCTAGCTCTCTCCCAACACTAGTAGCTCACCTCGGTATTGTGTACATGAGGGCCAATAGGAGTCGGTGTAGAGTGGCCAATCCTAACCCCAGGTTTCAACCCAAGGGAGGCTAGCTCTGCTCTACACGAAAAGGGGATAGTTGCTCTCCTTGGTACCACGTACTCAAGGGCCAGCACACTTCCCATTTACATTCCAGGTTTCCATCTATCAACAGGAGTTCTACTCCTAATTCTCCGTAGGATTCATGCTCATGTTTACCTCATTTATTTCGATCCAAATCTCACCATTCACAATTCATCTCTCATGCATATACAGGCAACTCGTATTTCTATAATTCGATACATGCAACTGGTGATTTCACAGGTAATTGTTCATAAATTACAGGCAGCTCATAATTATAATACAGGCAATTACTAACAGTTTATCTCAATCATGCATGCAAGTACATTATACAGCACAACCGGTTCATTCATTTCTTTATCCTAGGGTTCAGGCCACATCCTAGGGTTCCATTTGGCTATTTCTACAAGCACATTCTTATTTAAATATTATTAACAGAATGAACCACTCTACCAGGCAACATGGGAGTAATGGGGACTCGAACCACAAACCCAGGCATCTTTGTGAGCCCCAAACACGCAGCAGGCTGAAACCCTATACCAGGGAATACATCACAAAAGGAGAGTTCAGAATAGTGCACAAAGTGTTGGTGCTAGAGCACCACGATCATTTGTTTTGATGATAACAAAACACGTGTTATTTAACATTTGCAATTTGAGTCCTAGATTTCAGGTCAATTGCAAATGTGGACGTGTTTAGACGGAGTTCAAGCTCGCATCCAGGATGGATTGGAGGAGCTTGACGGAAAACAGAGGAGGTTCGCGTGGAGCGAAAGATTGGAGATGGAAGACAAGAAGAATAGGATAGATTCTTTTTTATCCTTTCATGTATCTCTTGTATTTATTTTCTTGCTCTTTTTGTTTCCTTAGAACATTATGTTAAAGAGCCTCAAAGTACCCTAAAAGTAGTCCTAGGAACACCTGCACAACCCTAGGATACTTAGGTTTTCTGTAGAATACTTAGAAAACCAATATAGGGTTCAAACAGCACTTCCAGACGTCTAATTCCAAAATCAGACGTCTGATAAAGAATTTTAAGACGTCTGACTGTTGTTTCAGACGTCTGATAACTGTTAGGCTGGACATAGTTAGTTCTGTCTGATGAAATCAGACGTCCAGACCTTAGACCAGACGTCTTAGGAGACGTCTGATGACTTTGCCAGACGTCCAATTAGTGGACCGTTGGCTGGCTTAGAAAACACTCAAGATTATGACCGTTAGAGTCTTATCAGACGTCCATAGGACTTTACAGACGTCTGATAAATGACCGTTTTGCCTTGGCTGACCCAAAATCTCTTCTCAGAGATTTTCTAGCCGTTGCAACGTTTGGAAATCAATTCCCACAGTAAAAGTAGGTTTCCAGACGTCCAGGCATAGTAACAGACGTCCTGTATGTCGTCTGATGGACTTGTACAAAAACCCTGTTTAGATCTGATTCAAGTCAGGGAGAAACCCGCATAGAATCAGACGTCTGACCTTGGTATCAGACGTCTTAAAGTGGCCTTCCAGACGTCTGATGCCAGAGTTAGACGTCTGATAACCCTGTCAAATGCAATCATTGTCTTGATTTCGGCCTGATTCTCTTGGGCTTTGCACCCAACGGCTATGGAAGCTTTTCCAAGCCTTCCAAAGCCTTCTTAAGGCCTCTATAAATAGAGGGGAACCTTTGCAACACAAGATACACACTTAGAAACACACATACACACTAAGACACACACCTTGCAATACACTTTCAAACCTTTTGTGTCCAAAGAAAAGACTCTCTTGCTCTCCAAGCTCAAGCTCCATCATCTTGAGAGCATTCAACCGTTGCGCACCGGCTCTCCCGGCGTTGTTAACGAGAGCGACGTAGCGCCATCGCGTGGCACACGCACCGCGTCATCGTCGACGCACTCCTTGCAAAGGGGAGTTTCCTATTTCCTATAGAAGCTAGGTTTAATTTTGTTGGCTCTATAGGACTGTTATTTTATTTTATCTTTGTATTTTGGTTGGGTATTCGCTTTGCGAATTCCCGTCTCCTTCGTGGGACAAAATCCTTCTCGTGGAGAGAAGGGGTTGAGGAACGCTACCCTCGTACTTGTAGCGTGGTTGTACTGAGGTTGAATCACCCTCGTTCAAAGTGATTCGTTTAGTGGATTTTGATCAACTTGGTTGATCGGAAAATCCTAACTCGAGAGGGTTAGGTGGTGGTTTTCACCCGGTTTGGGTTTCCACCTAAAAATTACTTGTGTACATTGTGTGATTGATTTTTGTGAGATTGCTTTATATTTTATTTCCGCATATTATTACGTCACCCCTCCTAGTAGGGAAACTTTCATTTGGTATCAGAGCAGGTCTTGTTGTTTCGGTGTAACAACCAAGCAAGAAGATCGATGGAGGGAAGCAGTTTCGCGTGTAGGATTTCTGAGGGGCAGTCCACAACCCGTCCACCCTTCTTCGACGGGAGCAACTACCCTTACTGGAAGCTGCGGATGAAGACGTGGCTTCAAGCCACCGACTTCTCAGTCTGGGCCAGGTGCGAGACCCCCTTCGACATCCCAGAGAAACCCGCGGGAGGATACTCGCAGCAGCATATTCGAGAGCTTTCACTCAACGCAAAGGCAATGAATGCCATGTATTGCGCGTTGAGTCCGGAAGAGTTCGAGAAAATCCAAGAGTGCACCACCGCCCACGAGATATGGAGGAGGTTGGAAGGCACTCATGACGATTCCAGCTCGGAGGAAGAAGAAGAAGAAAAGGAAGAAACCGCTTGCTTTGGTTTCATGGCCAGAGGAAGCAATAACGACAGCGAAAGCGGAAGCGACAGCGACAATGAGGTAAGTTATGATCTTCAAGAAGCCTTTAATGAACTTTTTGAGATTAGTAAATCACTTAGGGTAGAAAATAAAGGCATTAAAAAGAACCTTAGTTTTCTTAGAAATGAAAATGATAGGTTAGAAAAACAACTCAAGGATATAGAGACTAGTCCTAAGGATAATAACCTGTTATTAGAAAATCAAGACCTCATCAATAAAAATAATAAATTGATTGAGGAAAATAATAGTTTAAAGTTAGAAATTTTTGATTTAAAGACTAAGATGCAAATTATAGAAAGAGAAATTGCATGTCTTAGGGAAAATTCTAACAAATTAATCAACAAAGTAGATAAGTTTTATAGCCCTAAGGTTGAGAAAGGATCTCCATCAAGGAGACCTTCTAACAAATCCGGATCCAAGCTCACTTGGATACCGAAGAAAAAATTAGAATCTTGTTTTGTAGGGTTCAGGGATGACTACAACATAAAGGACTGGACCTACAAGCTCAAGGCTGGTCAACTTAAGTTGGGAGAACCAATGAGTAGACCAAGGAGGAGAAGAAGAAGACCGACGAGACGGCGAACAAACGACGGACCCGCCGCACGTCGACCACCAGATTGGAGACCGGTGCCAATGCCCGGGCCTCCAAGCTACGAATGGGAGCCCCATCCGATGTGGCATCCACCACCACCATTCGGGCCATTTTATTGGCCATGGTAGGTGAGGTAAAACCCTTTACCCTATCTTTTTATCATAAGCATTTAGATAGGGGGAGTTAAAAAAAGGATGAGCTAATTGTCAATTTTTAAGGGGGAGATATAAGGTAGCTAAATTTCCTTTAAAAAGGGGGAGAAAAATAATAGCTATCGCATTGTTACAAAAAGGGGGAGGATATTACCTTTGTTAAAAGAAACTCATAGAAGAGCATGTTTTAAGGGGGAGTTATAGGAAATATAAAATCAATTAAACCTTTTTGATAATGTCAAAAAGGGGGAGGATTTTTATGCATTATTTACGATTTTGTCATCATCAAAAAGGGGGAGATTGTTGGTGCTAGAGCACCACGATCATTTGTTTTGATGATAACAAAACACGTGTTATTTAACATTTGCAATTTGAGTCCTAGATTTCAGGTCAATTGCAAATGTGGACGTGTTTAGACGGAGTTCAAGCTTGCATCCAGGACGGATTGGAGGAGCTTGACGGAAAACAGAGGAGGTTCGCGTGGAGCGAAAGATTGGAGATGGAAGACAAGAAGAATAGGATAGATTCTTTTTTATCCTTTCATGTATCTCTTGTATTTATTTTCTTGCTCTTTTTGTTTCCTTAGAACATTATGTTAAAGAGCCTCAAAGTACCCTAAAAGTAGTCCTAGGAACACCTGCACAACCCTAGGATACTTAGGTTTTCTGTAGAATACTTAGAAAACCAATATAGGGTTCAAACAGCACTTCCAGACGTCTAATTCCAAAATCAGACGTCTGATAAAGAATTTTAAGACGTCTGACTGTTGTTTCAGACGTCTGATAACTGTTAGGCTGGACATAGTTAGTTCTGTCTGATGAAATCAGACGTCCAGACCTTAGACCAGACGTCTTAGGAGACGTCTGATGACTTTGCCAGACGTCCAATTAGTGGACCGTTGGCTGGCTTAGAAAACACTCAAGATTATGACCGTTAGAGTCTTATCAGACGTCCATAGGACTTTACAGACGTCTGATAAATGACCGTTTTGCCTTGGCTGACCCAAAATCTCTTCTCAGAGATTTTCTAGCCGTTGCAACGTTTGGAAATCAATTCCCACAGTAAAAGTAGGTTTCCAGACGTCCAGGCATAGTAACAGACGTCCTGTATGTCGTCTGATGGACTTGTACAAAAACCCTGTTTAGATCTGATTCAAGTCAGGGAGAAACCCGCATAGAATCAGACGTCTGACCTTGGTATCAGACGTCTTAAAGTGGCCTTCCAGACGTCTGATGCCAGAGTTAGACGTCTGATAACCCTGTCAAATGCAATCATTGTCTTGATTTCGGCCTGATTCTCTTGGGCTTTGCACCCAACGGCTATGGAAGCTTTTCCAAGCCTTCCAAAGCCTTCCTAAGGCCTCTATAAATAGAGGGGAACCTTTGCAACACAAGATACACACTTAGAAACACACATACACACTAAGACACACACCTTGCAATACACTTTCAAACCTTTTGTGTCCAAAGAAAAGACTCTCTTGCTCTCCAAGCTCAAGCTCCATCATCTTGAGAGCATTCAACCGTTGCGCACCCGCTCTCCCGGCGTTGTTAACGAGAGCGACGTAGCGCCATCGCGTGGCACACGCACCGCGTCATCGTCGACGCACTCCTTGCAAAGGGGAGTTTCCTATTTCCTATAGAAGCTAGGTTTAATTTTGTTGGCTCTATAGGACTGTTATTTTATTTTATCTTTGTATTTTGGTTGGGTATTCGCTTTGCGAATTCCCGTCTCCTTCGTGGGACAAAATCCTTCTCGTGGAGAGAAGGGGTTGAGGAACGCTACCCTCGTACTTGTAGCGTGGTTGTACTGAGGTTGAATCACCCTCGTTCAAAGTGATTCGTTTAGTGGATTTTGATCAACTTGGTTGATCGGAAAATCCTAACTCGAGAGGGTTAGGTGGTGGTTTTCACCCGGTTTGGGTTTCCACCTAAAAATTACTTGTGTACATTGTGTGATTGATTTTTGTGAGATTGCTTTATATTTTATTTCCGCATATTATTACGTCACCCCTCCTAGTAGGGAAACTTTCACAAAGGACTCTAGTATGTAGAGAAACTCGCAAGGAAAATACAGGTATTTCGTTTACGTAAAACGGACCCCGATCAGACCCCAAACAGGTCAGAAACATGACTACTGTTCAAAATCAAATGTCTAGGGATACTCCCAGACATCTTAAAAGGTGCCAGAACTTTACCTTAACTCCCTGCAGTATCCTCAGACGACCAGGCCTTCACTGCGATGGTCTGAAGGCAATTCCAGACGTCGTACAATGCCTCCAGTCGTTTGGACGCACCTCCGGATGTCTGGTGATGTGATCAGACATCCAAAAGCGCGTGGGAAAGCGTTCCATGCTCCTTCCAAGGCTACTCTTGCATACGACAGCCGTAGGCCCCCAAATCAGACCAAACCATGCATCTGCAGTGAGGCTTGCATGGCCGTAACCGCGAAAAGGAACGTACCTTGCGATATAAATGCTTTCAGATATCTGACCTTAGCTCCAGATGTCCAAGTACCCCGTCAGCCGTCTGGACTCCACTCCAGACGTCCGATACTGGAAAACTTCCAGTATCAGGAACTCCTTCTCGCACTCTCCGCTCACTTCGCCTTGCGCCGTCGCAGTTCTAGTCACTACAGACGGTTTGGAGGCTACCTCCTCGAGCTCTCTCCTCCTCCCGCACGTGCCCGCGGTGGCCGTGCGAGCTCCATCGAGCTTCCACCGAAGATCCCCAACCTCGGACTCCTCCTCCTCCCGCGCTCTCCTCCTCCCTCTCACTCTCCCTGGCTCGCCTCCTCTTACCACTCCCGCACAGCTCTGAAGGTGGTGGTGGCTGGTGTGTGGAGTGGAGAGGAGAGGGGAGGGGTTTATATAGAAGGTGTAGGGGGTTAGGGTTTGGGGAAGGAAAGGAAGGGAGAGAGAAGAAGGGGGTCCTGCGCACAGAGTGCAGTGTGCATACAAAAATTTCATTTTCAAACATCCAGGAAAGGGTCCGAACGTCTGGACAGACGTCTGACTGAGACTCCAGACATCTTAAAAGGCTAAAAGTGGGACGGGTCATTACAGTTCCAATCTCACGTTTAATTAGCTCTATTATCATCTACATCAAGAACACCCAAATTCATTCCTAACTTCTTAACTCGCTGTCAATGGTGAGTTAAGAAGAGTGATTCCACCTAATTAAATACTCATACATCATCGTTGTTCCTTTCTAACCAATTCCCCTCACTCAATTGAGTGAGATCCATTTCTCTAATCTCGCTCGAGCTCAGATTTGATTCTTGAATTAAATTTTGATTAAATCTTGATTCTAATCATTACTTGCTCTAATTGCTGAGTCCTTAAGGTTCTGTGCAATCTCAGGAATCGATCAAGATTATAATTGGAGTGTTTCATGGAGACTTGATCTCCAGTGACTTAAATCGGTGTTCACCGAAGCTCCGGTGAGCTTTGGCGAACCAAAAGATGAGATTCAGCCTTTGAAACTTCATGAAAAGCTCCAGATATCTTTATTTCGATCAGAAGATTAGATTTCACTTGTTGGATTTGAGTTTCATTGATTAGATGCTTGGATTAAATGTTGTCTTCTCCAACTCCAGTGGTGTTGGAGAGACACAACCATTAAGGTTTAAGCTCTGGAAAAAGGTTCTGAAGCATGTGCTAACTCTAAAGAACCTACTCGAGGTGTCAATTAGGTCGAAGAAACTTTGGTTAGCTCTGACGATCAAATCGCCATTTGAGTTTAGGCAGTGAGTTCTGTTAGCACCATTGGAGTGTTTAAAATGTGATTTTGTGGTGCTGGGTAGATTCCTTAGGTTGATTTAAGTCTAATTAAGCTATCAATTGAAATCAATAAGCTCTGATTTGGGATGTCAACTTTTGAGCTTAGTTGGTCAACTAGGAACTATTCTTGAGGAATCCATGCTTGAATTTATGATTTAATGGATTAGATAAGTTCTTGTGATGATTTAGAGTTGCTTAGAACTTATTTGATCGGATTTTATTGAGGTTTGTTAGAGATTGTGTGATTTGTTTAGTTTGGGTTACAAAAATTTGGGTAACATATATAAACGTCGCTGTAACCTTAGTAAAATATTTACGTAACATAAGACAAAATAGCTATCAATACTGACATATATAACTATGTACAGTGACATATATATTTGTAATTAATCCTCTTAGGTTATTTATATATATAAGAGCTCAAACATATTATACTACTTATACTATTACCTATATTAATTATATACATATACATATTTATATTTATCTATTTACATTATTTATATACACATACTATTATGTTGTATACATATTTATACTCCTTACTTATACATATTATACATACAAAGGTACACAACATAGCACTCACACGAACACTTAGCCATATTTTCTTCTCTTCCTTCTCCTCTTACTTAATCGCTCCTCACTCTTCTTTCTTGTTCTCAACACTTAGTCGAATTTTAGAGCTCTTAACACACACAAGCACTGTACAACAGCCTAAAAATTAGGTTTCTAATGGACGGGCCAGCCATTTCGAGGGATACACAATACCACAAGGGCAGGACAGACCTCTACTTTGGCCAGCGCTAGTTCAATTAGGTATATTTTTTATATTTTTTGATCAAATATTAGACCCATTTTAGCCCTAGCACAGTGTGTGGCCCCCGACCCACCACTGCACACAAATGCTCACATATGTGCCATGATCGTATTAGATGAGAGAGAGAGGGATATGTGATTTTATTTTGCACCCTACGTTGACGATTGGTCAGTATAGGGCACGAAAATAATTATACCGGTACAGCTGTTCGTGAGTTAACAATGTGGTGCTAATCAAGCACCCAATTTGACGTTGCTGTTGCATTGTGCAGTGTTTTGATTTGATGATTTCAACCCTTTAATTGAGAGTCATAAATTATTTTATTTAAAATTAAATTATATGAATACAAAGCCCTTATATAGGGCTACCTAATTGTATAATTTATTTACAAAAATAAGTTATTTAAATATATAATAAATTAGCTAAAGTTGACTGTTTATACATGTTAATTTAGAGTTTAATTACTTAATTCAAGTATAAATTAGTTAAATAATTGTACAATTGACCTTATACAGTGTTTATATACATAATAAATTATTTATTACACATTCTTATTATATTTTAGAAACTTTATTTTAATTTATGTATAATTAAATACATGTTTAAGGTAGTTATATACATAATTAATTTATAAATACTATAATACAGTATAAATATAATATAAACAAGTTGAAAATACTTAATATAATATAATACAAGTATACATTATAACTTACTTCAGTTTTAGATTAAGTTATTAATTATTTTATTTTAAGTTAATAAATTACTTAATTAACCTAATAACTTAATTATCTACTATAAATACTTAATTAAATTAACTTACAGGTATTATACAGTATATAATACATATTTAAATATGTATGTAAAGTATTAGCTACAATTTTGTACATATAAATATGTTTATATAATTACTTAGTTTAGTATACATTTAAGTTAATATAAATTAATAGATAATAATAAAATGAGGTTATATATACAATAAATCATTTTAAATATTTAATTCAATATATAGAATACATATATAAGATATATATACACATTATATACATATTATACATTATATACATATAGCTTAGGTTAATTAATATATACAAGTATATACATAGTATATAGGGTATTTTTGGGTATTTTAAGATTTTTCTGATTTTTATAGTTTTTATATATTTAAGGGATGTAGGGGTGAGAGAAAGGGTTTCTTTTTGTTATTTTTCATATTATGTCTTTTATTAAATTCCAAAGTATACTGAACTGTCGGCTAGTATATTCTACTAAACGGGGAGTTCAGAATACCTTAAAACTTGGTACACACCTAAAGAAATACCTAATCTTACTCAAACACCTTTATTTTATTTTTTTGAATTTTGTTTATGATTTTTATTTATTTACAAGTCAACCTAACTTTAGGCCTTAAAGGGGTTTTCAATAAATAACTTAAGGCACTAGAATGAGTTTGAGTATCTAAAAATGAAGTTTCAGCACTTCAAAACATTCACCAATCAGCATACAGCACAAAAGATCAATAAACATGATTTTTAACGTTGATTTCATCAAAATACTCACTTGGACAGTTATACTCAATACAAATAGCTGACATAGGATCTAAATATGTTTTACAAACAATTCAAAATAGATTTAAAGTCAAAACTTCATATATGAATACTTATAAACACTATCCTAACATTATACACATGTCAGCTCACTTTACACACTCAAAATCAACTTGAAACCAGCCATCAAGGCTGGCATGATGTTGCAGCAAGTTCAGCACTAGTAAATGCTGCAGAAGCTATCTTAGACTTGATCAAATGACCAAAATCAAAGAAGCAACTATTGTTGTTGCTCTATCAAAATGGCAGCAGTTGTTGCCCTGTTCCAGCAGCTGAACCAAGCTCTAAAGCCTAATTAAGTGGTTTTCAGAACTCTCCACAGATCTGAAAATTTAGATCTAAGGAACCATTAACTATTCATACAAACAAACTTATGAATCCCATAAAAATCTGACGTGAAATCCACTACAAAATCTCATTCAAATCAATATCTGCTCGAAACAAATCTCTGTAAATTCCATCTCAACGACTACCAATGTTCATGAATCTGTCTAAAAATCCATAAAATTCATATTGAGATTCAAGATAGATCTAAAGATCCTAATTAATCCTTTGATAAGCATCAAATCTGAAACTTGATGTCATTAAAAATCAAAACCCATGTTGCCCCTGATTTGGGCTTTTAATGTGATTTGATTTCTAAATAAATCATCTAATCTGCTCAAACACCATTGATTGGTGTTCAAGATGATCTAGTGACTAACTCAGAATCATTTGGGTCCTCGTTTAACCTCAAATCAGTATCACTGATTCTCCTTGGTCAAACTATCCAAAACAAGGCTTAAATTAAGTACATGCACATCCACAAATTAAAACCAAATCCAATACCTTGGATTTATTGCACTACACCTAATTTAGCGATTAAAACCTTGAATCACTCAATTAAACTCAAATAAACCCGAGTTGACTCCAAATCGCGAGGTTGGGTGTGAAACACAAATCTGAAAGAAATTGAGCAAATCGAGACAATCAAATCAAATTGGGGGATCTTTGAGAGTTTATGGAATGAATGGGAGACCCCCCAAATAAATTTTAGGCGTAAATTCAGATCTGGAAGCCAAGATTTCATAACTGAATTTAACCTTGATGGATGGGTGGATGATGAATAAAAATGCGAGAGAAAATCTGAAATGAATTGAGAGGCATTGGGAAAGTTGTATGAGTCGATGCAAGAGTGTGAAAAACTCCTCTTTGATCTGAATTGATCAGAGAGGTCGGGGTGGCTCTAAACTAATCTACTCCTAGCTAACACTAAATCGGATCAGATCAACTAGTGATTACTATTCTAACTAATCTAAGCTACATTAGAAAGCAATAAATCTAGCTATCAAAGCAGGAAAACTATCTAAGGGAAGAAGGTGACTCTCTGGGATCTACAGCCGGCGGCTGAAGAGGACGAAATGGGAGGAACCTCCAGCGGCAGAAGGTGACTCTCATGGGCCAGTAGCCGATGACTAAAGGCAACAAACGGAGGAGGAAAGTGGTCTCTGTCACCGACCACCGAGGAAAGGGGGGAGCTGCTGGAGGGGTAGAGTGAAAGGAACCACTCAAGGGGGAGGAAGTGATTGCACGCGCGAAGAGCTCTAGAGCTACTTAAGTAGGCTTGCCACTAAATCTGGGCACCGTGGAGGTGGGATTAGGTTCCTAAAGCACCAACAGTGGATTGGAAGTCGAGGGAAGTGCGGGAATGTTAAACCAAATCACGGCGGTTGGATTGGAAGTGGGGGGGGGATGATGATTACACGCGCAAAGTCACGCGAAGGTTCAATTAGGATCGACCCTTGGATGTAAGGTTTAGAGAAATAGTGGCTGTGGTTGACCAAGTTCTTGCGTCGCTATAGTAGACATGCTGCATCAAGTCTGTTGGTGAAATTGCAACAAGGTCCTCTATGAGTGAAGCAGTGGAGAATTTGTGAGGTAGCCCATAAGTGATGAGGAAAGATGGCAAAGCAGTCCTTGAGGCTTTCAAATAGGTCCTTGGAAGTTTTAAACTTGAAGAAATGTGAATGACCTAAAGACTTAGATGTAATGTAATGATTGCAATGTCCTAATAATGTCCAACTACTACCAAGTTTTTATTATGGCTCAATTGAACGTTTAGGAAATTGATTTCACTTTCAATTTGAACTTTAGAACCCAATGTGTGTTCAATTTGCAATTTGGATCACCATATTATACTTTGAATAGAATATCTCATTTTATGACCTAATTTTGCATTTTTAACACAAATTTATTATTTTAGGTCATTTTTGTTATTTCCACACTTAACCATTTTCATGTGTTAATTGTAAAGTGTTTAGCTTAGTTTCTAAATTAACTTGGGCATTTTAACTATGATAAGTCACACCTCATCAAAGCTCAATCTCTGCCCAAATCTGTTCCATTTGATTTTTTTAATCGATTTGGGAAGTTAAATGAGGGTCTAATCTATCTGTTAGGTGAATTCAAATATGAAATTACAGTTCTGTGCAGTGAACTCAAAGCTCTAAGCTTCTGGAGCTTCTAGAGCTAGTCTTGAGTTCTAACTCTCTCTCAATCCTTGCGGAATGTATTTCTATTCATCCTTCGATTCTCAGAAAAGAGCGCAAATCATTCTAGAGGTCAATTGACCTCTAACTTCATGTCTGTAGCACATTCCAACCATGGCAACAAAGCCATGTTCATCCTTAGATTGCACAAATCAATATTGATCCAAAGTCTAAATTGACTTTAAAATTGGAAAGCTGAGTCTTAGAGCTTTCCATCGAGCTATTATATGCTCAATTTGGTTAACTAAGCTAGTAGGGATCTTCATTCGAAGATCTAACTTGCAAACGCAGTGTTGAGTAGAGGCAGATGAGATTTAGTCCCACCTCATAAACTTCTGAAGTAGCGCCTTAGTATAAAATGGAATCGTGCACCCAACACTTCATTCGTCAAGCGCTGGGCACACATATCTCTTCTGACCATTCTGATCTCTGAGCGCGTGTGCGTGCACGTGCATGTGTGTGTGCACGCGTGTGCCCGGGTGGGCTTGAGCAGATTTTTGAGCCTATTGGGCCCGATACTATGCAAAATGATTAAAATCTACACTTAATCCAACTAGGCTTGGGCCTCGAGTAGGGCCTGGTCCCACTCCTAGTGAGCACTGTGTATACCCGAAAGAGCCTAAGCCTCCAATTAACCAAATTTTTGGTTAAGTAAAAAAATGTAGGTTAAGTACTTAAATTGTCTAAGTGTGGATGAGAGTGTACAGTAATAATGAGAAGCGAAGAGATAAAGAAAACAAGTGCATAAAGAATTAAAGAGAGAGTAAGGGTTAAAGAAAAGGGTATGAAGAGAAGGTTTAAGAATAGAAGTTAAGAGTGAAAAGAGATGTCTGATGATATAATTAGAAGTCTGAAAATAACATTTAAGTCATCTGACATTGAAAAGAGACGTCTAATAAGCAAAAGTTAATGGCTGATTTAAGAGAAATTAAGTGTTTGAGCTTATTGTAACAAAGGCATTCATTCTTTATTGTGTTTTCTTTTATGCCTTACATTTTGCAAATACTTGATGTAATAATTGTGATGTCTTCTTGCTATTCAATGTAAAATCATTCATGTACTTTCCTTTTATTAATGGAATAGTTGCAAGTTTTAATTGTTGAATTTCATGTGCAATTATTCATGTGCTTAACATATTATGTAATTAATGTAATAATTTGTTATTTGTTAACTTAAATAATAAAAATAGTAAATTAATTAAGTTTATACCTCCCAGTGAACAACCTGAACTTGACCAGTTAAATCAATTTAAAATCTAAAATGCTAAGTTAGCTTGACCTTATATTACAATCAATGATAACAATTTATCAAATTTAAGTTAACCTAAGTCCATTCTTTACATGATTAATTAAGACTAATAACCTTAATTAACTGTGTTGAGAATTATACCATCATCGTCCACCAGAAAAGAGGAAAAGGTCAATCATTGAGCTATGTGCATGTAAAGGTAGGAGAAAAGGAACTGTGCAACAAGTGCCAACATTTGAACTACTTCTTAGGAATCTTGATAAACATGTATGCATAATGACTGAAAGTATATTTGATACTATTCTGCCATAATTTCTCATGTAATTAAGTTATGCAGGAAGGACTAAACAACTACAATTGCAATCTAATATAAAAGAAGTATGGACGGGAAGGGAACTTAAGACATTATGATAGCTGGTCAAAGAGCTTCCCTAATTATCCAGGAAGAGAGTACTGAAATTGTAGGTAGCGTGGAAAGTTAAGAAATGAGCATAGAATGAAGAGTATTGGTTTGCTAATTTTTGGGGATGAGAACTATTTTGTTTTAGTGTCCCCCGTGTCAATAACATTTATAGTGGAGAGAAAAGAAGATCTTAGCAATGGTCCTGAAGCCCTTCATTTTGCTGGTATTGTGACTTGTACAATTCTCTCCCTAATTAAATAAAAGGGTGTCTAGAAAATTGGCTTTCAGTATATCAAAAATTTGAATTTGATCTTCTTAACTATTCTAATTTGCCTATTTAATGCATTCCCTTCAATCACATTTTTCCTATTCAATTAAGTAAACATTTTCCTTGTTGCCACAATCCCACCATGTGGTCTGATGTTTGACTTGTCATATATCTCCAAACTAAAGTTATTACTTACAATTACAAAAATGTGTGACAACGGAACGACGACAAGATTATCAACTTCTCTTGACATGAGTATTAATAAATTTGATTCGGTTCTGACTCACATTTAAACGAATTTGAGTATAGTTGACTTGAAGATTTGATGATTCAAATTGTTTGTGGTATTTTTGATGTTGTACTTGCCATATACCGTGCACGTATTGCTAGTGGTAAGCTTCAGATACGGCGTGATAATGTTTGTTAATGTACACTGTCATCAATGGTAATGGCAAGTGGAGAAATGGTAATTCCATCAATAGATGCATAGAAAGAGTTGTCTTATCTCCTTGCATCTTGTTAACGTAGATAGTTAGAATGGGACCAAAAGAATTCACGTGCATGTCCTTACACGTGATTCCTTCAATGGTACCAATGTTGGTTTTCTAGAAACTCTTGAGAAGGACCTTGCAAAGTTACGTGAGAATGGTGTATTGATGCCCAGATTGCATCCGGTGGTGGTAGGATGTATGTAACAATGGACCAATATGAGAATTATTGGGGTTTCATCAAACATGAATGGGTGTCATCAAACTGATGGTATACAAGATCCTTAGTGGCAAGTTTGATTAGGTTTGTGTGAACTTGTGAAACGGAGACATGGTTGGTCACACGCTGACATATAAGCTACTATTGTTGGATGGAGATGAAGTTGTCAAGATTATCGCTGATGAAGTTGTCAAGATTATCATTGATGATGTTCAAAAAGTGGGTGGTATGTATGTTGTTACTGTCAATTATGGAAATGATGAGGACCTGATCAAGAGAAAAAAGTCATGTTAGGCAATTTATAAAAGAGGGAACATGGAAATCTTAACGGCCAACAATCTCCAACTAGTTCAAATTACAATTGGTGGCCTAGGCTTGTCTCTCGGTGTTCGATTCCATAAGGACCTACCAGAAGGTGGTCTTTCCAATGTTGTTGCGACTGTGATGAATCTGCATGGCTTTCTAGCCCCAAGTGACTACTCTTATAGAGGTCATGGACAACTAACCAACACTACATTGCATCCATGTATTCCCCTTATAGTCACAATGCTCATTTGTCTTGTTGGTTATGTGGCACTATATGATTTTGGTTCCTACATGGCACACATAACTCATACTAATCGGCATAGGACAACAAAAAAGAAGCAACCTATTAGAGAAACATGGCAGTTGTTAACATATCTGCTTTAGCATTGCAGATCAGAGCTATGATCATGATAGAAATCAAGAACTTCACATATCTTACGACAAAAATCTTTCATCTTGTCCTTAAGATCTTCAATAATGGCCTTGTTCACTAAAACACTACTATTCAGTTTATCATTATCGATTTTCAATTTTCTTATGTTATTCTCAAGCCTTTCCACCTTATTCAGGAGGAAGCGAACAAGTCCCTTCAACCTTAGTTGTCATGCACCCATAGAACTCACTGGGAGAACAGATCGACCCTAAATTCTAATTTTAAAGTCACATCCCGTCCCCATTTACAAAAGGACGTTAATTGTCTTCCATTTCAAAGGAGCTACTATTACAATACGATGAAAAAAGGATGAATTTGATGACCAAATTGCGATATACATAGCTGGAAATCAATCCGTACGATCGATATAGGTGCGGGAGTGTGCAAGGTCATCCTATTTGGGTTGAGTTCTGTTCGGGCATGTGTGCGAGGGTGTGCGCTACCTCAACATTAATTAGGAGTACGAGTATGAGAGATTAGTAGAAGAACGTGGCTCGAGGAGTGCGATACAGATCTATTGATTGAGAAGAAGTGATACATTACGATCGAGCTATCAGTGCCCTCACTAATGCGTACAGAATATGTGAATTGTAGATGTGCGCTGACTTGTGCATGTGCGGTGATGTGCGACATGAATGGGTGGAACAACCCTCCTTTCGAACAAAGGGAAATGAGTGCTAAACGGATGGAGTTGCTTGTGCTTCGACTTGTTCGTATAGAAGAAGGAAAAGAGAATGTGCGATGTGCAGATGTGTGTGCGTGTGCAATGGCATGTCCAGAATTAGGTGGGAGTTCTCGCTTGTCGAGTGGAGGGGAATTGGATTCATTAGAGAGACTTACTTGTGAGTTTCAATCAAGTAAAATGGATCGGCAAATGTGTGTGGCATTGAGTGCACAAATAGGTGGGAGTGCTCTCTTGAGCAGTAGAGGGAAATGGATACGAAAATGGGGTACGCACTCAGCGCCACACTATTTCAAGGAAAAAAAGTATGTGAAGTTGACCGTCAAAACGTCCTTACTTATTCTATAACCCTAAATTTGTTCAAGAGGCATCAAAGTGCTGGCTAATCTGATGTCCTTGTTGTAAGGTCGTGTCTGAAAGAAATAGGCTAAATAAAATTTGTTAACAGATGGTGATGTCAACGAGACATCGAATGAGCATAATGTTGTGAGATGTCATAAGAATATTTGGAAAGTACTCAACACCGTACGTACACATGATTTCATCCACGAGGGAAAGTATTCAACGACGAGGGAAGACTTCATCCTCCATTTATCTTCCTCGCCCATTAAGGATAAGAAGAATATGAGGTCTAGTAGCTTGTATCATGTCTATCTAACTTACCAAGGACTGTAATCTTGACAATCGACCTCAAAGAAGCTTGCCTTTACAAGAGTACTCCTGTAGCCTCGTGAATGCTTCAGCCATAATTTTGTGTTTATTTCATTGCCGTATTGATTGATCGTCTTCTTTGATTGGTCTTGACTAGCTATTACGGATGGGTCAAGATGTCTCCTTGAAAAGTGATCAACGAACTAACTTGAAATCTACTTCGGATTCGATACAACACCAAATTTGATCGATAAATTTGACCCATGTGTCGTGATACGTCCTGATCGAGTTATCAACTCCCAAATCTGTCGTTCCAAAAGACCGACGGATTGCAAAGAATTAAAACTTAGTGGTCAATAATAAAAAATAAGGTCACGTGATGTTGCAACTAACCAATCACAATGCTACAAGTTTTTTTTTTTTTTTTTTTTTTTTTTTTTTGAACAAAATCACGGTGAAGGAGTTGGTTAGCACAACAGCTGTACCAATTTATTTCCTCCAGAGACAACCTCTGGACGACCTTTATGTGGGAGAACCGGCATAATTTATTTTGGTCCGCAATAAATTATGCAATTCTTCCACACGAAGAATATATTCAGTTCAAATATCCCTCTACAGATAGCAATATTCCTACCCATTATCCTCTAACTATTATTTTTCACAGCCTATTTTTCTTCTCGTATTTCTCCCCATGCGAACCTGTGTAGAGGTAGACGATGTTGTCCACCAGATGATAAATCCTGGAAAGAGTTACAAGGTTGCTTGTAATTGGGCCTTTACTAGGCCTGCTGCTGTATTGGGCCCAAAAATTGGGAAACCCTCTGCTCAAAGAATTGGTAAGATTTCGACCTCAAAGGCCGAGGGTTCGATGACGCGGATTACGCTTAAAAGGCCATGAAAACTAGCGAAATAACCCTTTTTATTTCAATAACCCCAATCGCTTTAGCGAGAAATCTCCCAACTATGACTACCAAGGTTTTAAAAATCGAATCCGACCAGTCGATTCAATCAATTGGATCAAAAATCGGTGATGAACCGGTCAAATCAGTCAATTTTTGAATTTGATATTTTGAACCGGTAAAATCGACCAAAACCCAGTTGAATCGGGTTTGACCGATGAATCAAAATCTATCGATCCACCCATTCCAACCGGTTGGCAAAAAAAAAAAAAAATGAAGGGACAAAGCATCCAATTTCCCTCACATCGTGTGTCGCTCTTCCTCCCCCACCTTTTTACCCTTTCTCACTTTCTATCCTTGCCACCGCCACAACCCACACCCCCTCCAAGTCCTAACAACATCACCTCACCTTCTCGCCTAACCTCCCACCTTCCTCCTCCATCTCCGACCTCCGCAAACATCTCATCGAAGACCGTTGGTCGCCCCAACCATCTCCGACCTCTGCAGCATAGCAGCACCTCCGCAACGCCTCCAACCCTCCACAACACCTTCACGTGGCACCTCCAATCCTTCGCAGTGCGTCCTCCTTCCCAGCGGTCGATAAAGAACATGCCCATTTCCCTTTTTCTTTTTTCTACACTTGGTAGCCAAAGAGATCCATGATAGTGTCGCCTGTCCCTGCTCTTCCACCCCTCTCTCTCACCACCGCCGCATGATTGGCGTGATCGACCCTCGCTCATGTTTGCCGTGTGGAATTGTCTTTGCTTTTTCGTCATGTGGTTACTTTAAGGGTGACGAATCGTTGTTGCCGTTCATGTTCTAGGGGATGAATGTGACTGGTAACGGTGCGTTCTATTTGATGGAGAATGGGAGGGAATGGTTGAGTTTGTTGAAGGAGTTCCTGATTTGTTAATCTGATCTTGTGTTTGTCACTGGACATTTATTGCATTGGTTACATCCGATAATTCATATATTCTTGGAGAATAAAGAATAACTTTGAGTAGAAGCTCACATAAAAGATAATGATATAAATTAATATAAAATAAACTTAAACATGATCCATCTGATTTTTTTTTTAATCCGATTCTTATGATAACGTTATCACCTATTCAACTGATTCAAATTAATAGTTAAATACTAAAGATCAAAATCAAATCAAATCAATCTAATTTTTAAACCCTTGATGGCTACGGTACACCCGCTCCAAATTAGATGCCTGCCTACAGTTGATCAAGAGATGAGAATCCAAATGGGCACAACTCAACTCAAACACCTTCAAGCATAGAATAGAAGTAGTTTCCAGACCCGTGCAAAATACGTCGGATAAAACTGTATATTCTCCCGTAGGAACAGCATTTATAAATATTAAATAATATATATATATATATATATATATATATATATATATATAGTTCTCTTGTATTTGGTTTGATCCGATCTTTAATTTGCGATATCAAGCAAACAAATGTAAGTTCATTCAAAAATGTGCCATGAATTTTTTAGACAATTCCATCACAAAAAGGTCAAAGTATATTTTATCCAACCATAACTCGTATGTTAACTTCTATAAATCTCTTTTTATAAACAATCATGAATTTAATAGATATCCACGAACAATAATCAACCTAATAGCTTTAGAAAAGACCTATAGATCATTTTAAAAAACGAAGAGAGATATTTAAGACCCATTATACAAATAGTTGCATAACTTATATGCCATCCATAATACTATCTTACTTTAAGGGATATGGATGTAAGTTCCACACCTATTATAATTTTTAAATTAAAATCAAAGTGCAAGCTTTCTAATTGAATGGAATCAAAAGGAAATTCTTTCCATCACCTAAGAACTTATCAACTTTAATGCATCTTAGCTCCGCACAAAGCCACTGGTCTAAGTCATTTAACTTCTGCAAATAAATGTAAACCCTATATTCCCATTCATATATATTAAGACTAACTTCTATAATTCTCTTTTTATAAATAATTATGCATTTTATGGATATCTAAGAATAATAGCCAACAAATTATCTCGAGATAAGATCTATTCATCATCTGACAGAAACAAAGAGCAATAATTAAGACATGTTAGATGATTGGGTACGTAATTTGTATGTTGACGTAATATTTCCTTACCTTAAGGGATATGGTTGCAATTTTCATGCTTATTTTAATTTTTAAAATCATAGAGCAAGACCTTCAATTGAACTAAATCAAAGGAGAAACCTTCCCATCACCTGAGGGCTCAACCCATATTCATGTGTTTCCAAAAATGAAAACGAGAAAAATTAATGTATTTTTTTAAAATTTTTTGAAAACTAAAATTTCATTTAAAAAGAAGATGATCAAGTACAAGTTTCAAATAAGGAGTAAGTTACGACATAAATAACAATTACATCTAAAGTAAAACAGAATTGAAGTCCACATAAAATGCTACAACTACTGGAGAAACTTGGCTCGAGTTTTGCATGGAAATATGGGTGATTTCCAAGCAGAAGAAAACCTCAAGAAGAAGCCATTAAACAAAGGGTGATTTCCATACTTGAAGATGTCGGTCCAAATATGGGTATTGTATCATCTACATGCCCCAATATACACATATCTCCAATCAAAATCAACAAAAACAAACAACAAACCAACACCAGTAAACACTAAATCTAGAAACATAAAACAACAACAACAACAACAAGTTAAATCAAATTGACCATAGACTATGAAGGCAGGCAGAGTGAAAATCTACGACCTTAACCAGGGAGGGGCAACTCCTTCGAAGCCCATCGGGAAGCCACCAGGGGGATGAATCCAATAATTAGCAACAGCCAATCAACAACCAAACAACATGCAAAGAGGACAAATCCACCCAACACGGATCACAACCGCTCAGCCTTGTAGAGAACCAGTTGTGAGCCAATAGAACCACACAACGGAAAGAGGAGAGACGGGGAGAAGGTAATGGTGGGCAGAAGGCAAAGAAGAGGGCTTTCCAGCGAGGGATGTAAATGCGTCCAGTTTGGATCTGATTTGATTAAATTTATATTTATATTTATTTATAACATTTATATCCATATCTTAATTATTTATTTATTGGATGTAAAAATTCAAATACATATCCATATTCATCTACATATACAGTAGTCTTTTATAAATTGGTCATGCAATTAAATCATATGTTTACTTTTAACAAACTAATAAATTATTTATTTTTAACAAAATCGAAATATATGAACTCAAATTTTATTGATTTCTATTAAAATTATTATAAAAAGAATCCTTTAAGGAAAATATATCAAAAAAAAAAAAAACAAATACAAAGAAAGATAAAATATAAATTTACTAAGAGGTTATACAAATTATTATAAATCAACGTCTCTTGTACTCGATACACGTGGGAATACGAAAAGGCATGAATTTTCTAGGAGGTTACCGGTCAATGTCATGTGTGGGAACAGTTACACTTTTCTGTTTTGTAACCACCAGCGTTATGTGTATTCTATAACTAAGTTTCCACCTACACATGGTAGGGGGAGAAACAGATGGACACATCCTATGGGATACCCATGGGGCAATCTAAAAAGCTTACGGCTCACAATCTCTTTTATCATTTCCACCAATAGTGGATATTGAGAGTTAATCCCCTCCGCAGACGTACACCTCTTGGGGTATAACTGGGTTAATAATCTTCTATGTTTATGTGATTGCTTGCCAATTTCTATATTCTCGTAGTTGTGTTTCGTTTCTTGCATTTACAAATTCTTTGATAGCTATCTGTGACCTTAATGATGGCTTCTGAGGCTCATCAGATCACTTAAAATGAAGATGACATAACCTTAAAATACCACCCCTTATTGGTCTCAACTAATAAGTACTCCGTTTCTAATTTTCATAAAGAGACAAGAATCCACAATTGAAACACCTGATACAACATAATAAAGAAGAAGAAAAGAGCACAATAACCTATAAAGCCACAAATGATATAAAATTAAGATTATCTTCTAAAGGTTAGTCCTAGTTTCCTTTAAGGTAGCAAAGTGTTGGACTACTCTTATATAATTAAAGTGGTAACGGATGGGAATCTAAGATTCACAATTGGCAATTCTCAAGTGAAGTAGGTGCGAAAAAGAGGGTACTTTGTAGATTGACTATGTGAAGTGTTGACGGGTAGGAGATGATGTTATATAATCAAACTAGGCGTAGTTTAGCCTAACCTATGAAGTGGGTTGACGTCATTGATAAAGTCAGGCAGTATTCTGATCTTAGAATCCCTCTTTAAGTTGTAGTTATATGGATGCATCAGGCTTTAGTTTCTTCTTTCTGTTAGAATCCCTCTTTAAGTTGTAGTTATATGGATGCATCAGGCTTTAGTTTCTTCTCTCTGTTAGGGTATATAGATAACCTAAAGATGATACCTGTACTCTATCTTATATGAGGTAAAGCAAGTCTTCTAGAGTATTTATAGGCATCACAGGAAGACTTTAAATAGGCTTACGAAGGTTATATGGCCATTTAAGGTGATGGAAGTTAAGTGTTTGATGGATGGGAAACAGGAAACCAAAGAGTCATACAACTCAATTAGACAAGTCAACCAATTAGACTTGGCAGTCAATTCATAAGTGAAGAAATGGTTGACACATAGTTGACCAATGACTATTATGAGAAAAGAGACAACAATGCCATGGCAGTGGTCGTCACGTAACACACTTGTTGATCGACTTAAAATGAGTATTGGATGATCAGCAACCTAAGAGGTGTTTGGCTTAAAGTCCTATTTGCTCTTAAAAACTTGATAAATTCATGCAGGGTCAACTAGTGAAAGTGTACGCATCTACTACTAAGTAACCGAGTGGTCATCTACTCTATTGGTGGCATCAACCACTAAGTGCTAATGGTAAAGAGTCATCATTAATCAATGTATTTAATGCTTAACCTAGTTCCAGGCCTTCAATAATCAATAAAATGCTAACCAATGTTCTAATATTAGATGGAGCCCCAAAGGAGAGGTTGACCAATTCAAGTAATGTCAATCAGTATATGGGCTTGGCCCTCGACCAATTAGTAAAGTGTTAGTTGACGACTTTGCTTTACGATCATCCAATGAGTTGCTAAAAGTCAAGGTTTCTTCTAAGTTATAAAAATCTTAATAGGTTCCTAAGATAGTCTAACAACTATATTAATTAAAGAGAGTTTTTGTTAATCATCTTGGGCTCTTTAATAGATATTCTAAGACAAAGAAAAATAAAGATTACAACAAGGAATTTAATACTTAGAGAGTTCAGCTTCAAAAAGTCTTCAACAAAACCTGAAATTGAATTCTTCAAAATTGAATCATGAAGTTGACTAACTTAGATGTGAGAATCCTTGTAGTTTGATTTTTCTCCAATGATTAACTTCAAAACTTATACCTACAACTTTGCTTAAACATACACAAATACCAGATAAAAGATATCTAAAGAAGATTAATTAGGTTAATTGAATTAAATTTATCACTTCTTATAAATCGTCAAAATAAGTTTAGCACCAACATTCACTCCCTTAGGGTGCAATCCTCAAGACTTGGGTCATTATGGTTATTTTATCTTTCTAGATTTTAACATACTTGAACTTCAATTACAAAAGAAAAAATCACTCAACAACAATAAATATGAGATAAATAAACTACAACTTTTTAAATCAATTTTTACAACGAAGTAAATCACATGCCTTATTCCATCCATCAGAGAAAAAAAAGCACTAACAAGTCAGCCCTTGTCTCAACAATAATGAGTCAAGCTAGTATTTGCATTGAATCCCCCCATGAAGTAGTCATGCACTATGATAAGAACTCCTAATTCTCTAGCAAATACTACCCTTTTGATTCTTCACACACACCCACTTCACTTGATACCCCCATGTATGGGTGTCAATCAGGTTGGGTCCACCCAACCCAATTTCACATGACTCGAAAATTAGCAGGTCGAGTCTGATCTGACTTGATAAGAAAATAGGTCTAAAGTGCTAAACTCGAGGCTCGACTCGATAATGAACTAATGGACCCGACCCGACCCAATATTGAGTAGCACCTATGCAAGTCTACCAAGCCTTTATCGGATCCATTGAGTTCAATATGGATCTAATAAGTCCTATTTAATGGGTCCATCTAGTCCATGCAAGTCTAATACAAATTATCAGGTTCATTAGACCCATGCAGGTTATGAGGCCTAACCCAATAAAAGATGGGATGAGTCAATGGCTATCGGATTAGGTTCAAATCCTCTCA
Source organism: Thalassia testudinum (assembly GCA_037157565.1). Taxonomy (NCBI): domain Eukaryota; kingdom Viridiplantae; phylum Streptophyta; class Magnoliopsida; order Alismatales; family Hydrocharitaceae; genus Thalassia; species Thalassia testudinum. The sequence continues at coordinate 12,372,303 of JAZHRO010000038.1, read as the reverse complement.
TTAGGTCAAGTTATTAACTTTGAATCCACTTTGACACCCTTTCCGTAATAAAGCAGCAAGCGAGAAAGGGAGAAAAAGGACACATCTAAATTTTGCACTAAATTCATATTCAAATTAGGATGTGGGTTGGGAAACACAAATAGTGATGTAAAAGTTGACGCACAGCATTGTGAATGTGGTCTCCACTTGATATATCTCATTTTCTTGCAAAAAAAGTACTCACACGTGATGGGCTCTAGTTACCACTACTGAAACCAATAACAAACCACTTTTGTACATGTACAAATCACTCAAATCACCTTTGAAATCACTTTACACCGATGCAAAATTACTTTGCCCCCGTGCAAAATCACTTTTTACCTTCGAAATAATTTTGCACCGGTGCAAACTAAGATTGCGATGGTGCAAAATTAAATTCCAAGTGTTTTTTCACCAATGACAAACGATTTTACACTTGAAAGGTGATTTTTCACCTTAGGGTTTAGAGTATAGTTTTTAGCTAAACCCTAAACCCTAAGGTGAAAAATCACCTTTCAAGTGAAAAATCACTTCTCATACGTGAAATTATTTTCTATAAACCTAAACCCTAAATCCTAAACCTATAGGTCAAAATCACTTTGCAAAGGTGAAACTATCCTTGGAATAATTTTGCACTGGTGCAAAATGAAATTACACCAATGCAAAAATGCCTTAAAATAATTTATCACCAGTGTAAAATTACCAAGAATAATTTATCACCGATGCAAATTAATTTATCACTGATACAAAATTATTTATCACCTGTTATTTTATTTCAAAGTAGTGTGGTGATTTTTTTGAATGTGATGAAACCCATCACATAATAAATTTTTCGCTCTTTTACTTCTTTATAGTAAACATCAATTATCAAGTAATTCACATTTACATCACTATTTCCTCGTAAAAATTATGGTTGTCAAATTTAGCATGTAATAAAAAGCAACAAATAAGATAAAAAAATTTAGCAATTTATCTTGATGTGACATTTTTTTCTCCATGATTAGTAGGAGTCACCTTAGGGAATTTTTCTTTTTTTTTAATGACCCATATCTACATGAAGAGTTGTGGCTCATCATAGCTAAAATGTCCAAGTTAAGCTGAAAACTAGATTAAATACTATCAAATTAACACATGAAAAGGGTTAAGTATAGGAGATAGAGAAAAAGGCATAAAACACCAAATCTATGGTAAAAATGCATAATTAGGTCAATTATTGAGATATTCTATTAAATAATTTAACATGGTAATCCACTTGCAAATTGAACACACAATTGAGTTCAAAAGTTCAAATCAAAAGTGAAATTAACTTCTAATATATTCAATTAAGCTTCCATAAAAACTTGATTACATCTGGACATCATTAAGGCCTTGCAATTAAAGATTCTCATTTAGGTCCTTAGGTTATCACATTTCATCCTTAGAAATCTCTCCAAGGACCCATTTAATACCCGCAAGGACCTATTTGCAACATTCTAGGGACTGCTCTAGTGGGATTCCTAACCACTTAAGGGTCCCTCTGTTGTTGTTCTACCCCTTCGCTGAAGGACTTTCTTGTAAAAGCACCAATAGAACATACGTGAATGGTGCACCTCTTGGTGCACTGTTCATTGCAAGAACACAGCCCATCAAGGCCGTTCATTCCTTCATCTCCTCCCAAAGCTCGCGCGTAAAGGATTAACCTCCTTTCCTATTTCCTTGAGGTTGATCCCTTCGTCCCCTCCAGTTCTTCTATTCCTTTCACTCGCCACATTAGTGACAGTGGTGTGGTTTTTCACCACCATTTCTTCCTCGCCGCTAGGGATGACGTACGCCTAAGGATGACCCTGAAGCTCCTCTTGTGGGCTTTTCCTTCGCTGGAGATCTCCCCCCCATTCCTCCTCCTTAGTCCCCGGCTCTGGATCCAAAGGTCCCATTCCTCTGATTAGATTAGGATTTACTGCATTTTAGATTAGTTGTGGTGATAGTTAGAGCAATTTAGGAGTAGAAATTAGATGTAGAATTGTTTGATCTGATGTGTGATTGTAGTTCAGTTAGGAGTAGACTAATGTAGAAATCACCTCCACCTCCTCTGATCACATCAGATCAGAGGAGATGATTTCATCTCACTCGCTGATCACCAATCTCCCTCTTCACATTTCCATTTCACGTTCCGATTTCCCTCGATTTTTATTTCGCAATCCACCCACTCATTAGAGTCAAATTCTCATCCCATTACTTTTGAGCTTTGAGATGTGAATTTGCACTCAAAAATCATCTTGGGATCTTTCATCCATTTCAGATTTTTCACAAAGACCCCTGATCTGATTTTAAATTGAATCGGTTTGCTTAATCTATTTTTAATTTGGTTTGCGATACAAGATTGCGAGATTTTGATCCAATTGAGCGTTGAAGGATTTTTGATCAAGTGAATTGATATATTTTTATGTAATTCAAATCATCGCAATGAATCTGAGATGTTCCTGATGAAGAATTCTTCCTTAGATGAGCCATGTCTGAAATTGGATATGAATTGGAGATTTTATGGTTTTCAATGTCTGGGAGAGCCAAGGAGAATCAACCTTGTTGATTTGAGGCTCTACCATGCATTTTTTAGTGGAATTATTGTTTGGGATTTTGATTTCAAACTTAAGGAATTTTCAACATTCCTTAAGGTTTTAAACAATTGGGATTCAAGTTGGATTTATTGGACTAATTCTAACACCTCCTTCATGCTGTCTATAGCATTAGGAATGTGTTAGATCAGTGGTTTTTCCTAATTTGAAGTGAATATCACTGCTGAGAATTTTTTGATAAGATGTTTAACACCTTAATCTGGTTTCAACGTGGTTTTCAGACCTTGTCAAACTTTACAGTGTTTAGTGTTGTGTTTTGAATCCCAAATTTCACATATTAAAATGCTGCATAGCAACGACATTTTTGTTGGATTAATTTTCAATCTAATCCCATGATCTTTGTTGTCTATGACAGAGATAAGGGATTAGATTTGATCAATTCAGCAGCTACTAAAATTCCCATTTCAAAGCTGTTGGAATTGGGATTGGTCACTGCAGCAACCACTCTATTTGGTTTTAATTCGTCTGAACCAAGTGCTAGATGTCTGGAACTGTTGCTGCAGTTGCTGTTGCTACTCTGCTGAATTCCAACAGCTGCACTGCTGCTATTGTCTGAAGCTGCTGCTGTGGCTATTGCTCCTGCTGGATGGGTTGAGATGAGTAGGACAATAAGCTAGGAATAGGTTAATTGAATGGATGACATGTTTGTAATGTTGTGTAATAATTTGTAACAAGAATTCATGCACTTTTATGCCTTTTAATTGCATTTGAATAGCTTATATTTTGATTTGAATCTTCTTTTGTCATTTAGTTATTGTGTCTAACTGTCCACATTGGGAAATTAAAGAAAAAATGAATGAAAATCATGTTTATTGGCTGGAACATCTTTCTTAAATTGTATAGAGCACATCTGAACACTTTCATTGCCATTCCAGCCACTAAAACTCTTTTGAGGGTCTTAAGTTCCACTTTAAGACTCTTAGAAGGTCCTAAATTGTTTTAACTTTACACATAAATAAAAATAATATAAAAAATATAAAAAAATAAAATAAACCTGTCTTGGTTAGGATTAGATAGATTTTTAGGTGTATGCCAAGTTTCAAGGTCATTTAAACCCCCGGCTTAGTAGAACATACTAGCCGACGATTCAGTCTACTTTAGACTTAATAAAAGAACTCAACTACAAAACTACCAAAAATATTTCAATTTCTCTTATCTCTCTCTTTCTCTCTCACCTCCTACCTCTATAAAACTCATAAAATCCATAAAAATCAGAAAAACCCCAAAAAATACAAAAAAACACTATGTATACTATGTAAATACATGTATATATAAGTTATATATTAAGCTATCCATGTAAATAATGTAAAATATGTACAAAATATGTATATATAACTTATGTATGTACTCTATAGCATAAGTTAAGTATTTAAGATAAATTAATATGTATAGAAATTATTTATATAATTATCTATTAATTAATTAACTTATATGTACTATAAGCTATGTAAATTAATAAACTCATATAAATAACATATTTATGAATGATATGTACATACATATTGATATATGTATAATGTACATTAATACACCTGTAACTTAATTTAATTATATATATAATAAATAATTAATTTATTAAGTTATTAGCTAAGTTATTAAATTAAATTAAAATAAATTAGTAACTTAACTTATTACTGAACTAACTTATATTGTATATTTGTACTATAGTATTTTACATAATTAAAACTAATTTAATTATATTTATAAAAGTATTATACTATTTATACCTAATTTATATGTATAATAGCTTGAAATCACATATTTAATTGTAAAATAAAAAGTGTAAAATATAATAAAAATCTGTAATAAATACTTTAATATGTATATCACTATTGCAATAAGTCAATTTAATCATTAATTAACTAATTTATACTGTAATTAAGAATAAACTCGAATTTCAATGTATATAAACCACAATCTTTAGCTAATTTATTTATATAGTAAATATAATTAATTTTGTAAATAAATTATATAATTAAGTAGCCCTATATATGTACTTTGTAACCCTATACTTTATTTTTTATTTATAATAAATTATGTCACTCAAATCGAGAGCCAAATCTCCCAAATCAGGACATCTGCACGCTAAGATTCCAACGCCTGAAGGGGCGCTATTTGGTGCCACATTGGTGGCAGAGGTGTGCCTACACCTCTTTATATTGTTTTTGTCCCCTCTATCGCTCAGTCGAGCATGATACGAGACATTGGCTTTGAAATGATAGTGTACGGTGCATGGGTTGGGAACCATGCACTGTGCGTGGGCCTAATTGGGCCCATTAACGAGCTTAAATCAGAATTAAGAGGCTTAATTAAGAAATTAGGATGGCTCTTAGTAGATGTTTGGTCCCAATCGTGAAGGTGTTGTGTATCCCTTAAAAATGCCACCCGTCAATTAATTAACATCATTTTGCCATTAAGGAGGATTAGGTAAAGTGATTAACAAAGAAGGGAGGAGCGTGTGAAATTGCCTATGTGTCTGAAGACCCCGCATGAGTATGTCTTATGCCTCTGTGAGTTGTATGTGTATATATATTTAAGTATATTTGAAATAAGTATTCGTAGTATAACATATGTTTGAGCTATATATGTATATAAATAAAGAATAGCTTTAGTGACAGATAATTATGTCACTGTAGATAGAATAAATGTTACCATAGATCCTTATTTTTATTTTAGTACCTGGATAGAGAATTTTAAGATTTTAGCGACGCTTATATATGTCACTGTACATACACTATATGTTACTGTATATGTTAGTATGTTAAATTAAGTTAGTATAATATACATTATTACTTATTATTGTATATAGACATAAGTATTACTAATATAAGTTGTAAATAAATAATATAAAGTATTTAATTATAGTTTTTGATGCTTGTTTGAAGATAATTATTTTCAAGCATTTTAATTATTTGTAATTCATTCTTATATACATAATTATTTCATTCTTTGATTCCTTGATTCATTCATTCTTGTATATCAAATCAATCTTTTTAGAATTAAAGAATGTTTTTGGACTTAGAGAGTGATGTATATCAATAATTGCATTCTAGTGAACAACCTGAAATAAATTAATAAAAATTAAGTAAATAAATAAAATTGACGCGACAACGGTTTGTATTTGTAACATATACTATAAGAACGACGCTTTTTGTACGAACTGGTAGTCGACGATCACATTTTTTGCGCCGTTGCTAGGGACAAAAATCCAACAATAGTGCATTCTTATAATTATTAACGTGTTGCACATCACTACACATGCAATTTCATGGTAAAGTAAGGGAAGAGAGGCTCCTATACACCTATCATCTCCCAGGTAAAGCAAGTCACATCTCAAATGAGGGTTAGCTGCATGTTTAATTGTCAGCCTTCCCAACTAACTTGAGTGTGCCTTGACATGCTTAGAAATTAAACCATTGCAATTAGATGTTTAGTCAGGTACAGAAGACATGGCAACTCGAGTTCAAAACATTCCAAGGTTCATGTTTCTTATGCCAAATTAATTGTACAACAAGCTGACGTGTGAGGGACACGTTTGTTTAAAAGAGTCGTTATAGCTTGCATTCGCAACGTCGGGTTTAAATGAAGAAATGGGCGTGAGTCCGAGTGTCGATCTCAAGGAGGCGTGAAAATCGAATTTTTCTTGTCACTTAATGTCACGGAAATAACGAGTTTTTGCTTGTGAAAAGTCGTGGGTGAAAAGCGAGTGACAGAGAGAGAGAGAGAGTAGGGTTAGAATTTCTTCATTCACACATGCAACTTTAACATAAAAGAGAGCAAGTAACTAGATAGAAAACAACTTCATTTAACATTCAACTTTAGTTTATCATTACGACACTAGCTAAATGCTTAAACACAAGTAAAGTAAAGCTTAAGATAAAGAAGGAAAGAGAGAGAGAGAGAGAGAGAGAAGACGGCGAGGTAGCCACGGTGGTGGAGAGGGGCTCTGTCGGCGGCTCGTCAGCTTCGGCAATTACAAAGAGAGCTAATGGTGGCTAGGAGTGGGGTAGAACACTTGCAAGTGGATTGAATGCCTTGAATGGGTGGTTGAATGGAGTTTATATAGGAAAAAGGGCTTTCTAATTCAAGTATGGGCTTTAGCGACATCCGGGACGTCGCTAAACCCATACTAAATTCTTCGGTGTAGCCCCTTGCCCACCGGTCTCCAGCGCGAGTGCGTGCTTCCTCGCGCACAATCCATGTGCGCAGCTTGAGAGCCGTCCGATCGCGGATCGGATGGTTAACATTGCTCGTGGGGCGCGTGCCTGGATCGCCCCCACACCCCCCGCGTCATCGCGGGCGTCGGCTTTGGATGTGCGAGATCGAGCCGTGTCACTTCATCTGCACCGTTCGATGCTGATCGGGTAGTGGAATTTCCCCGGTGCGTGCCTTCACCTTCTAATTTCTGCGAGGCACGATTTGAACCCGCGCCGGTTGCGCAGGCATGAGGCGTTCGACCGCTGCGCTGCGCCCGCTGCTTTGTCACGGCGAGGGCGGGCGCGTGGGCGACTCTCAACCATTCGATCGAAGATCGACAGCTGAGATTCATCCTCCGGGTGAAGGCAGAAGCGGGCGGATGTGGAGATGCAGTGAGAAGGCACCACGTGGCACGTTATGGGCCATTGATCATCATATCAACGAACAGAACTTCTTGGGCCCATTACAGGAGCTCCGGATGTCGGATTTAGCCGATTTCAAGTCCGTTGGACTCCGTTTGTCACTCTGAATCCATCAGTGCGGTCCGATTGCTCATCTGAGGCCTGTTTTGACATGTCCTTGTACACATGGCCATTAATAATACATTATAAGCAATCTTGATGTGCAATGCATGCGATGCTCCTATTCCTATTTATGATGTATTATCTGTATATTTTGCTCTTAAGATAAACCCCAATTGACAGATTTATTACCCCACGATGCAGTGTTATCGTACCCCATGCTTACTCCTTGCTAGTCCCTAGTAAGGTTTATTCTAGTCTTTATTTCCAGTCAGAATTTAAGAAGTGATTACTTGGATACTTCGTCACTTGTCAATAGGAGAAAATATACTAAGATCTTAATCTACAAAGACTAAGTAGCATCCGGGTGTCTACCAAAATATGAATCGCCTGAATCCTTGGTTTAATGTATATATTTTTTTTCTTATTTTTAGATTTTTTTGGAGTTAAGAGTGTGTTGGTAACTTTTTACGGCTATCCAACTCACCCAAAACTCGGACAAAACTCTAAGTGCTAAGCATCTTGGTGTGAAGATCGTGATAAACTCACTCAATGGTAATTTAGACAGACTCCCGGTTTCTACGCCCCTAGGTGACCCGAAAAGGAAGTGTTTTGCCTGAAGGTGTATTTGTTCGATTGTTAGCTTTCTCCCTATGTTTGTTTTACTTAGGGTCAACACAAGGATTTTTCCAGTGTATATCTCCCTAGCTTGCTCTACTTCCCTACTTCTTCCTTAAGTGTTTTGGTTCTTTTTGTGCATTTACTGAGCTAGGCTCTGGACAACCGACCAATGGGCTGTTACCCACAATCACTTGCCAGCCATACTCGTGCGGTAAAGTGTGGTTTATTTTGTTCTCTTTTTTCTCCTTTTTTTTATTTGGTAGGTGGCTTCCCTGATCTCAAATTTACCGAGAGGAAATAAAGAAGAGGTGGTCCCGTGGTTGGGCTCTGGACAACTTACCAATGGGCTGTTACCCATGAAAACTTGCCAGCCATACCACCCTAGAGAGTTCATTAGCTACCCAATTTCTGTCAGAATCTCCGAGGAGTGAGTCTGTGCAAACATGTGTGCAGATGCTTAAACTAAAAGTCCTTCTAAGTTAAAGGGTGAGTTGATAAGTCGTATACTTATCACCTTATTTTGTTAGTGGATTAGAGTAGCTTAAGGCCGCAAGGATTTAAAGCTAAATCTATATTTTAACGAACACCAGGGCTGATTAAGCCTGAAGGCCTGAAAAGTCTAAGTGTTCAAGTTCTTTCCGTATTATTTCCTACTATTGACAAATTTCTAATGCCTAAGTTTTTCTTCCTAAATTCAAATTTTTTTTTTAAATTTTATTCTATTCAAACTGATTAAATGAGCTCAAGATCATGTAATTTACCAACCCCCCATGCTTAAGTTGGACAATGTCCTCATTGACAAATACATGGATGCAACAGGGGTTTGAAAAGATATTACCTGAATGAAGTAGAATACTTGATCAGTCTGAATCTTCTGGATTAGCTCCCAGGAAGCGCTTGAGTTTAACGCCTCCAGCTGGGCGGTGCTTCGTGTCATCCCTCAATGAGGGTGACACTCTCCTTTGGGGGAACCTGGGCTAGGAAGTGTTTTAATCTCTGGCCATTGATTGTGAAAGTGTGCCCAGTGTTCGGATCAGCGATTTCAACCGCCCCATTGGAGTGGGACTTGACTACCCTAAATGGTTATGTCCACTTGGACCTGAGCTTCCCTAGAAAGAGTTTCAAACGGGCATCAAAAAGCCAGACTTGCTGGTTAGGCTCAAAGGTCTTTCTATGGATGAGTCGATCATGGACGACTTTCATTTTCTCCTTATACAGTCGACTGTTCTCAAAGGTGTCCTAACGAATTTCTTTGAGCTCTGAAAGTTGGAGCATCCTCTGTGCATCGGCTAACTGGGAATCCATGTTACACTGCTTGACGGCCCAGTAAGCCCAGTGTTCCAATTCGACAGGAAGGTGGCAGGCTTTACCAAAGACCAGGCGATAAGGCGACATGCCTATCGGAGTCTTGAAAGCGGTCCTGTATGCCCACAGGGCATCATCCAATCGTGTGGACCAGTCTTTCCTGTCAGGTATCACAGTTTTCTGTAGAATGTTCTTGATTTATCTATTTGAGACATCGGCCTGCCCATTTATTTGCGGATGATACGAGGTAGCGATGCGGTGGTTAACCCCATATTTTCTAAGTAGGGCACGAAATTGGGAGTGAATAAAATGACTTCCACCATCACTGATCATGGCCTTTGGTATTCCAAACCGGGAAAAGATGTTCTACTTAACAAAGTCCATGACAGTCTTATGATCGCATCGACGAGTGGCGACGGCTTCAATCCATTTAGAGACATAGTCTACCAAGACTAGGATGTACTCAAAGCCATTGGATGGTGGAAAGGAGCCCATAAAATCAATACCCCAAACGTCGAAGATCTCGACAATCAAAATGGCCTGGAGGGGCATCATATCTTTTATGGTCATGGTCCCCAATCTTTGGCAACGAGAGCAAGTCTTGGCAAAGTTGTGTGCATCCTTAAATAGGGAAGGCCAGTAAAATCCAGACTGCAGAACCTTCGCAGCCGTTTTCTTTCCTGAGAAGTGGCCACCACAAGCTTGGTCATGACAAAAAGATAGCACACTTTGAACTTCGTTCTCAGGGATACACCTCCTGATGATTTGGTCGGCACAGAGGCGGAACAGCATGGGATCATCCCAGAAATAGTGCTTGGCCTCGGCCAAGAACCTATCCCGTTGCTGTTTGGACCAACTGTGCGGGGTCTGTCCTACAACCAGGTAGTTGACATAGTCAGCATACCAAGGTAGTTTCTTGTCTTGCACAGCCAAAATGTGTTCAGCGGGAAAGGTGTCAGATAAAGGCAGGGAGGGTCCAATGTGGTCTGGGTGAAGTCTGGACAAGTAGTCAGCCACCACATTCTTTGATCCGACTTCAAGAGTAGGATCCATCTGATGAACCTGGGCTTTGCATCCTTTTTAGCCAACAGGTGCCAGATGGCTGAATGGTCAGTATAGATGGCCACGTGGGATCCCAATAGGTAAGGTCGGAACTTCTCAAGTCTGAAAACTACAGCGAGCAATTCTTTCTTAGTGACCGTATAATTTCGTTGGGCCTCATCCAACGTCTTGCTCGCGTAGTAGATCACCACGAGTTTCCTAGCTTGTCTTTGTCCCAGGACAACGCCTATGGCAAAATCTGATGCATCACACATAATCTCAAAGTCCTGGGACCAATCCGGGGGCTGAAGTACAGGTGCTGTGGAAACTAAGTCTCGGAGGGTGTGGTAAGCCTGGATGCAATCAGAGGTCATGTGGAATATGGCGTCATTGGCCAGAAGGTCGGTTAAGGGTTTGGAAAGCTTGGAGAAGTCTTTGATGAACCTTCGGTAGAAGCCAACATGTCCCAGGAATGAACGGATCTGCCGGACCGAACTAGGAGGAGGAAGTTTGGAAATCAGATCAACTTTGGCCCAATCCACTTCAATGCCCCTATGCGATACGATGTGACCGAGGATAATTCCTTCTTGAATCATAAAATGGCTCTTTTCCCAACTTAACACCAGATTAACCTCGATACATCGTTTCAGAATTTTCTCCAAGTTGCTCAAACAATGGTCGAATGAATTCCCAAATATAGAGAAATCATCCATAAAGACCTCCAGGTATTCACCAACCATTTCTGAAAAAATGGCTAGCATGCAACGCTGAAAGGTAGCAGGTACATTGCATAACCCGAACGGCATTCGGCGGATTGCAAACGTGCCATACGGGCAAGTGAATGTGGTCTTCTCTTGATCTTCAGGAGCAATTGCGACTTGGTTATATCCTGAATATCCATCCAGGAAGCAAAAATACTTTTGCCCTGCCAATCTTTCAAGGATCTGGTCAATGAATAACAAGGGAAAATGATCTTTCTTGGTTGCTTCATAGAGCTTCCTATAATCAATACATACCTACCACGAGGTGGTGGTGCGTGTGGGGATGGATTTGCCATGCTTATTGGTAACAACCATGAGCCCGGCTTTCTTTGGAACCACTTGAGTGGGGCTCACCCAGGGGCTGTCAGAGATGGGATAGATGATGTCGGCGTCAAGCCACTTGATAATTTCTTTCTTAACGACCTCCCGCATATTTGGGTTTAACCGTCTCTGCATCTGGCGAGAGGGTCGTGCCCCGTCTTCCAGGTAAATCTTATGAGTGCAATAGGCGGGGCTAATTCCTCTTAAGTCTGAAATGGTCCATCCAATGGCGGCCTGATGTTCCGAAAGGATTGCGGTCAACCTGAGTTCCTGATCCTTGGTTACATGAGAGTTAATAATCACATGGAAGGTCTGGTCGGGTCCCAGGAAGACATACTTGAGATTCTCAAGTAGTGGCTTTAGTTCGGGTGCGGGTGGAACAACAGTCGAAGGGAAAGGGAAAGGTGGAAGTTGATCAACATCAATCTCCTCAAATGGTATTGTTTGATGATAATCAGCCCTACAGAGGTCCATGGGCAGCGATGATGACTGGTCAGAACAGTCGTTACAGGATTGGTGGTCTGAGACAGAACTAAAGGTGAGGCATTCCTCGACCAAAGGTTCCACAAGATCATGTTCCTCAACACAATCACAATCAAAAGACTTGGTCGCCAGGAAGATATCCAACTGCATTTTCTTGTCTCCGAAGGCGATTTCCATACATCCCGTGTCACAATCGATGTTCGCCTTAGCCGTAGCTAAGAAAGGTCTACCTAAGATTATGGGTGTGTTCTGTAGTTTTTCAGGGACTTCAACATCGAGTACTAAGAAGTCAATCGGAAAATAGAAGTCCTTAACCCGCACAATCATATCCTCGACAAACCCCCTTCGGGGTCTTCACAAATCTATCAGCCAACTGGATGGTGACAGGTGTAGACATCAACTCTCCAAAACCAAATTGGTGGTACAGGGTTGTCGAAATTAGATTGATGGAAGCACCTAAGTCCAGGAGCGCTCTATCAAATGTCATGTCCCCAATATTGCAGGATATCAAGGGTGCTCCTCGGTCAGTTCGCTTGAGTAGAAGGTTGCTTGATATTACGAAACATGCTTGCTCAGAGAGCATAACCTTCCTAGGTGCTTGAGGTCTTGGCTTACGTTTGGGTGTATAGGCATCCTTTAAAAACTTGGCATAAGTCAGGATGTGCTTGACGGCTTCGAGGAACAGAATATTAATTTGAACCTGCTTAAAGATCTCCAAAAGCTCCTCAGTTTCCACAACACTTTTCTTCTTCTTGATTGTCTCAAAGGCCTCAGGGTAGGGTGTCTGAATGTGGATAGGATCTATTTCTGGGTCCTTGGGTTTTTCCAGTGCCTCTTCTGAGTCGGGTATTTCAGCTGGTGAAGTCTCGGGAAGAGTCAGCCATTTGGGATACTGGGTTTTGGTGACACTTCTCAAGGTTACCGCATTCGCAGAGGCATTGGGACCATGGGTTGATCCTTGAGAAGATGAGGACGAAGAAGCACCGAACCCAGGGGGTGTTTGTGGGGCAGGCTAGACCATGTGAGCCTGCCCGGGATTGCCCTGGAACCCTTGCGAATTGGGGCATCTGTTAATCATGTTTCGCGGGTTCGGTTGTGGCTATGAAGGTAGGGATCCTTGTTGTTTACAGTCCAATAGTTGGCTTAACTGTCCCTTTACTAAGGCAATTTCCTCCTAATGTTTCTAGTTCATTTCAGCCATCATCTTTATCAGAGTGTCCATTTAGTTTTGCGGGGGAGGGGTCACCCTATTCGGATTATATGGGGGTCTAGCAGGTGGTCCTTGCTGATAGGGGGCAAGTTTGACTGCTGGTTTGGCCTGGGCTGGTTCTGGAATTGAGGTGGTTTCTGGTTTGTCCAACCAAAGTTGGGGTGATTACGCCAACCAGTGTTGTAAGTGTTGGAGAAAGGGTCAGGTTTAGCATAACCTTGAACAACCTGTACATCTTCAAGGATAGCAGATGTCGATGGGGAGGGAAGAGAGTAATCAAGGGTTGAGGGAGCAAAGGTCCCTCCCTGGAACGTGGTCAAGGGTTGTTCCAGGTTCGGTTGGCTTAAGGGTTGAACCAGGTCAACATTGTGAGCTCCCTTTACTAGGGAGAAGGTCTGTAACGGGTTTCTAATCTAGTTCAGTAGCTCATCTACCTTTTTATCCACCAATTACACTCAATCTAATTTCTTGGCAATGATGTCAATGTCAACCATTCCAGAATTTGCTTGTACCTCATAAATCCCACCACGGGGTTGACTGGATCAGTTAAATTGGGTCATGGAGGCATTGTTGAGCGAATTTTCGCTCAAAGACTCAAAGAGTTCAAACGCACTCTCCTCATCTTTATTCAAGAAGTTCCCCCCACATGAGGCATCGATGAAGTTCCATAGGTTGATGTCCAGACCGTGGTAGAAGATCTGGGCCAATTGCCACCTTGGTACTTCGTGGTCTGGGCATTTCCTCAATAGCTCATTAAATCTTTCCCACGCCTCATGGAACTGTTCCCTACCCTGGAGTGTAAAGGTAGTAATGGCTCTTCTGAGGGCATTGGCCTTTCCTATGGGGAAGAATTTCTTTAAGAATGCGTGCCTCAGTTCTTGCCAGGTGGTGATGGGTCTACCTAGGGTTCTAAGCCAGTGAGATGCCTTGTCTCTCAGTGAAAAGGGGAACATCTTAATCAAAATAATGTCAAGGATAATGTTCCTAGGTTTCACAGTTCGGGTTATCCGGTCAAGATCCTTTAGGTGCTGGATGGGGTCCTCATTTGAGCTTCCATGGAAGTGGCTCTGAATCAGACTCAGGACATTTGGTTTTAACTCAAAATCATCTCCCCCTTCGGGGATCCTAAGGTGCGGCTCTACTCGAATAGCGGAAGGATTGTAGAAGTCGCGGATGGGCCTAGGTTGGTCCTGGAATGGTGGTAGATTAGGTAGCGGTTGCCCTTGTGGGCCTTGGAAAGGTGGTGGTGGTTGTCCATGTGAGTTCTGCAACCGGTGTATGGCTTGCATGATAGTGTGGATCTGTTGCTGTTGAAGCCGGTGGTTTGCGTTAATCTGGGCTTGGATGATAGCCATTGTGTCTAGTGGGGGTTGGTCCTTAACCTCATCTACCCTAGGTTCAGCCATGTTTCTAGCAGAATCAAGTCACCTGGATTCTCGTCCCAAAACAAACAACTCGGGATGCAGTGAGCGTCTCCCGTGCATACACTAGAGAAGAACAGGAGGGGATGCAGAGAGCGACAAATGCGAGAAGTGTGTGTACAACCAAGCAAACAAGCCTAGTCCTTATGATGCATTCCTTAGGGGACTTAGAAATCTCCAAAAGGGTGATCAAGTTTGTAAGCACAGGACTCCCCTTCCCAAAGCTAATCTGGCCAGGCTGATTACAAGGGGATTGCAGGGAAGGTTCTTCCTTTGGCTTGCGTCGCTGGTTCCATAGACCCCACAACCGCGGTCGTTTGACACTGCCCTGCAGCCTAGTCACCAGATTTTACTAAGGGAATGAAAGCCAAGTGCCTAGCAAACAAAACCCCGCCTCTCGAGACTTAACCCAGTCCTGCCTAGGGCACTCTACTCTGTTTTAAAAGGGCTAGGATAGTGCTTGTGCTAAGATTATGTGATGAGGTGTTGATTGGGGTAGTGCCTCTTAATTTTCCAATTTCAGTGTGTGTGCTTCTATCAAAGCATGGTTTTCAAGCAAGGATTTTTTTTTAAGATGTGGTGTCTTTTAATGTTTTATCCTTACTTTAGTGTCTTCTAGGATTGACGTGTCTTAATATTTTCAGATAAGTTTCAATGAGCACATCAAGTTTTGCACATAATTTGGTGAAAGTAGATTTCCTTTTGTTGTGTAAAGGCTCTAAACCCCTAATATACTCATTCTAGTGATCATGCAACTTCTATTAGATGAGTCGATTTTAGGGGTGAGTGGTGCGGCCCAAGTCAATTCAAGGTGGCTTTGCAAACAGCACTCAAAAAGAAAAAAAGAAAAAAAGAACACTCCAAGAATCTTAGATTATTCAGAATGTTAGAGTGTATTTTTTTGTTGAGTGATGTGTTAAGGATGTGGATTAGGCAATCATGCACCACGCCAATTTTTCTTCAGTTTTACAATGTTTTTTTTTAATTTTTAAGCAAGCAAACAACCATGGGTGAAGAAATACTCACGACGGTTCTTGTTGCGCTTACTTCCTTGTTACCATCATGAGTTGCACTGCTTCGCCGTCCAAGCACCGAATTCCTGCAACCATCAAGTAGAAGGAGACAAGGCGTTAGACGATGTGAGTAAGGATGTAAAATGGAAGTGACAAAAAAAATGCGTTGCCTCCCCGGCAACGGCACCAAAAACTGACGTGTGCGGGACGCGTTTGTTTAAAAGAGTCATTATAACTTACGTTCGCAATGTCGGTTTTAAATGAAGAAATAGACGTGAGCCTGAGTGTTGATCTCAGGGAGGCGTGAAAATCAGATTTTTCTTGTCACTTAATGTCACGGAAATAACGTGTTTTTGCTTGCGAAAAGTCGTGAGTGAACAGCGAGTGAAAGAGAGAAAGAGAGAGAGAGAGTAGGGTTAGAATTTCTTCATTCACACATGCAACTTTAACATAAAAGAGAGCAAGTAACTAGGCTTCCTCCAGACGTCTGACAGGTACAATATTTTCTTACCTTCTCCTTTTTACGTGTGTGCAGCCATGCAGCCGTCCGCCACGTTCTTCTGCACCTCTTCGTGATGAGAGCGAGTGTGTGTGTGCAGGAATCATTCGGGAGGGCGGTAGGGCTCGCCATCCCACACCGATCAGACGTCTGGACATAGTACCAGACGACGGAGAGGACCTCCAGACGTCCGAGGTGACAATCGGACGTCTGGAAACTAAGTCCAGACGATCCAGCAGGCTTCTGGACGTCTGAAGGACTGCGTAGACCAAGGTATGGCATGATCGACCTTTTAAGACGTCTGGAAGAAGTTCCAGACGTCTAATTTTGGACAGACTCGTCATTTTTGACCCGTTTAGGGTCCGTTCGAAGTCCGCTTTCCGCGTTTCAAGTTTCGTTCTTCCCAGATTTATTTCCTCTACATGTTTACAGTAATTGTATACTGTTCTGAGTAACTCCTTGTCTTTAATCCTTGTATTAGGACCCCGTTCCGTTGCGGCTCTGTGGGTTGCGGAGGCGCGCGGGATTGTCAACCACGCCCCTAGTACTTCCGATTTTGCGGGTGGAGTGGCCCTTTAATTTAATTATAAAAAATTATACATTTATGAAACAATTAATAGAGTCTAGGGCATTGCATGAACCCTAGGGTTGAAGAATTAGATTGAATGATAGATCCTAGGGTATTGCATGAATCCTAGGACTGGAAAACTAGTTGAATATATACATTGTAGTCTTGGAAAAGTGGAAAGGAAATGATAACTGCCTGTAAATTGGTTAATAGCTGCCTGTTGTGAATGGATAAATACGGTTGAGAACATGAATTGTATGGATATAAAGCTGGAACGATGAAACCTAAATTGGCTGAGTTAAAAGAGCATGACCCTACGGGGAATTAGGAGTAGAACTCCTGGAAAGTGAATGGAATAGAATTGGGGAAGTGAGCTGGCCCTTGAGTACGGAGTACCAAGGAGAGCAACTGTCCCCTTGTTTAGTGCAGAGCCGAGCTAGCCGCCCCAGGGACCCGGGGTTAGGTCTGGCCACTTTGTACCAACTTTTGGCCCTCGTGTACACAGTACCGAAGAGAGATACTAGTGTAGGGAGAGCACTAGCTACCCCACGGGCCCCGGGGTTCTGCTAGCCCTCCTACACCGACTTGTTAGGCCCACTGGGCAAACCAAGGTAGTCAGGTGAGGGTGCGTGGACTGTGGGAGGGCAAGACCCCAGTTTGGTTACTGTGGAGGGGCTGGACCCCTGTTACTGAGAGGGCTCTACCCTATACTGGTTTCGTGTTGTGCTTTGGGCGCACTCGTTAACGGAAACGACTGACCGCGTGCCAGTGCGGGGTAGCTACCCGTGCGTTTATCGCACGTGCCGTAGTCACCGTTACGTCTGTCAGCGACCTTGGGGTGGTTGACTGAGGGTAGGACCACCACGGGGGACTCTCCCGGCTAGGAGAGCACCACGTGTTACTTCTACTTTTCGGAAAAGACTGCAATCAAGATCGTTCCCATGAGGAACATTCAAGATCAAGAGAAGGATCTGAGAAATAAACCAATAGTGAATAAATGGAAAAATATAAAGAAAGAAAGTAAAAATATAACAGCTACTGTCCACTCTACTGCTTCTTCTAGCTTTTAGTTGCCACTCTACTCAGCCTTTCGCTGACGTGTCACCCTTGTTACTTTTAAGGACCAGGTGTTGAGCAGCTAGAGTCGGCGGCTGCAGAGGACGCTGGGCCTAGTAGAGCCCAGTAGTGTCACTTGTAGTACCCACTGTACTTTTTGCTGTTGTTGTGAGTAGTTTCTGTTACCCCCTGTACTCTCTTTATTGTAAGCTTCTTGTTTATGTATATGTTTATTTCTCTACTGTTGTGGTGGTGTATACTATAATATTTCTTTCCTTTACTGCTGTATTTTGTTACTGCTAGTTATTTACATGGTGAATGTGGTTTATTTTACTACTCTTTTGGTTACTTTCTCGTTGGACGACTGGGTCTTGGGATCAGTCAGGTCAGTCCGATTCTCGTGTCTCGTGGGGATTCGGGAATCGGGTCGTTACAAGATGGTATTAGAGGCTCTTGTGATCTGTGAAAATCTCGAAGGTCTCACCGTACAAGTAGTGCCTCCAAGTCTTCAGCGCGAAGACAACAGCTGCCAGCTCCAGGTCGTGGGTAGGGTAGCTATGCTCATGGGGCTTCAGTTGCCACGAAGCGTAAGCGACAACGTGACCCCTCTGCATGAGCACACCCCCTAACCCCTGCAAGGAGGTGTCCGTGTACACAACGAACCCGCCACTACTGTCAGGGATGGTGAGCACGGGAGCCGAAGTCAACCTCTCCTTCAGCTCCTGAAAACACGCCTCACAGGCGTCTGTCCAAGTGAAGGGCACGTCCTTCTGGGTCAACTGTGTCATAGGACGTGCAATCTGTGAAAAGCCCCTGATAAATCGTCTGTAGTAGCCTGTCAGTCCCAGGAAACTACGAATCTCAGTAACCGTACGCAGTCTCTCCCATCTGAGCACTGCCTCGACCTTGGCTGGATCCACTGCCAAGCCATCTCCAGAGATCACATGACCTAAGAAGGTCACCTCCCTCAACCAGAACTCGCACTTACTGTATTTGGCGTACAGCCTACATCGTCTCAGTGTGTCCAGAACCATCTGCAAGTGTTGTCCGTGCTGCGTCTGATCTCGAGAATAGATGAGAACATCATCAATGAATACCACCACAAACTGGTCCAAGTATGGTCTAAACACCCGGTTCATCAAGTCCATGAAGGCAGTGGGGGCATTGGTCAGCCCAAACGGCATGACCAGAAACTCGTAGTGTCCGTACCGGGTGCGGAAAGCTGTCTTGGAGACGTCTGCCTCCTTGATCCTCAACTGGTGTTATCCAGACCTCAAATCGATCTTGGAGAATACCGCGGCACCTCGCAACTGGTCAAACAAGTCGTCGATCCTTGGCAGCAGATATCTGTTCTTGATGGTGACCCTATTCAGCTGTCGGTAGTCCACACAAAGGCGTAGGGTACCATCCTTCTTCTTTACAAACAGTACTGGGGCTCCCCAGGGAGACGCACTGGACCTCACAAAGCCTTTCTCCAAAAGATCCTGCAACTGAGACTTGAGCTCTCGCAACTCAAGTGGTGCCATCCTGTATGGTGCGGTGGAGATAGGGCTGGTCCCTGGTACCAGTGAAATCTCAAACTCGATCTCACGCTCGGGCGGTAGTCCTGGAAACTCGTCTGGGAACACGTCAAGGTACTTTCTGACCACCGGGATACTCTGGAAGTCTGCCACGGGGCTGAGCTCTGCCACCACACAAGCAAGGAAGCCCTTACACCCTTGGCTTAAAAGTCTCGCCGCCCGAAGTGCAGAAATGCACCTGAAGCCTCCGTCCACTGGCTGATCGTGGAACTCGAAAGAAGGCAACTCCAGTATGGAGAAGACGATCTTCCTCTCAAAATAGTCCACCAAAGCATGGTAAGCGGACAGCTAGTTCATCCTCAGAATTACGCCAAAGTCCTCCATCTGTATCATAATCAGGTCAGCGGGAAGGCTATGTCCCCCAATACTGACCTCGCAACCCGTGTATACCTCCTCAGCTACAAACAGCTGACCACTCGGACCTCTGATCACAAACGGATCCTCCAACAGCATATAATCCTGTCCCAAACTAACTGCGAAACTGGCTGCGACAAACGAGTGCGTAGCGTCGGAATCGAAAAGTGTGTAAACGAGTCTGCCGGAAACTGAAACCATACCTGCCACAACTGATCTCGAAGCTCTGGCATCCCTGTGTGTCAAGGCGTTGATACGCCCCTCAGCCCTAAGTGCGAACGAAGCAGCCACACTCTGCGTCGGACGAGTAGCTGCTGGCCGGTACCCTCCTCGTGACTGCTGTCCTCCTCCTCGCACCTGGAAACCGCGACCTCCTGCTCGCCCTCCAGTGCTCGGCGCGGGAAGCGTCTGCTGACCTCCTACCCTAGACGGGCAGTCCCTCCTGATGTGGCCCGGCTGGCCACACTGGTAACAGAGGGGAACCTGACTCCTGCCCTCAGTGGGTCCCTGCTGTCGGCAGGGCGGGGGTCCGGTGCTAGCAACTGGCCCTTGTCGAGGGCTCCCAAAGGCCACTGATGGCCCTGCAAAACGTGATGGATCTCCTGCGGACGCCACGTGTCTCCTCTCTCGCCGGCCATGTGAAAAGTCTGGCTGGTAGGGCCTCTTCCGCCCGCTGTCAGTATCTCGCGCGGACGGGTTGGTCTCCTCGTAGGTCATAGCTTCTTCCACCACCCTCAAGAACGTAGGCAGCTTTAGGGGTTTGACATACCCTCGAATCGCAGGCCGGAGCCCCTCGGTGAACCTCCAAAGGCGCTCCTCCTCAGTGGCTACTGCTGTCGCTGCGAAGTGGGACAGCTTCAGAAAATGCGTGCGGTACACGCTCACGATCATCGTCCCCTTGCGGAGAGTGTGGAACTCTAGCCTCCTCTGGTCCTGCCACGTCTGGGGAAAGTACTGCTCGCAGAAGAGGGTGACAAACCGGTCCTAGGTCGACTCGTCCCTCTCCCGTCCCCTGACCGCCCTCCACCACCTGTGTGCCGCACTCTCCAGCTGGTACGTGGCAAAGGCCACGCGGCACTCCATCGGAGGGCGAAGGGTGTCGAAAACCTTCTCGATCTGCTCGAGCCAGTCCTCCGCCTCAGTCGGGTCCTCATCTCCCTTGAAGGAGCGGGGCTTCAGCTTCTAGAACTACCCGAAAAGCTCGAAGTGGTGCTGCAGTGGGGATGCTGGTTCACCTCCAGGTAAGGAAGCCTCATGCACAGAAGCGTCGGAGGAAGGTGGGGGCGGCGGTGGCCCATCCCCTCCCCCTCGTCCAGCGCCGCATCCGTCGCGTGGTCCCACAGAGGACTCCCCCTCCGCAGCCCCAGGGAGAGGCGCTCGGGGCGGTGGGTGATCCTCTCGCACTATGTCCCGTATCAACTGGGCGAGGTCCTGGGCCTGAATGCCCGAGAGCAATGGCTAGTCCACTGAGACGTCGACCGCAACACGCCCACCTCGCCGACCTCGTCCTCGGCCGCGCCCACGGCCCACCTCACTAGTCCTTCATCGAGGCATCTCCTGCAAGGAGACGCGAAACAGAACGAAAACACGTCAATATGGAATGATATCTAACGAAGAAGTCTAAGAGCTCATGTCAAAAGAAACATTGTGGTGGCTACTCTAGTTACAGACACGTGAATTGGTTATTTTCCAGTCAGTTGGTTCACTTCTCGGGACGACCTTGCTCTGATACCATCTTGTAACGGTCCGATTCTCATGTCTCGTGGAGATTCGGGAATCGGGTCGTTACAGTTTATATAGGCAAAAGGGCTTTCTAATTCAAGTATGGGCTTGGACGTCGCTAAACCCATACTAAATTCGTCGGTGTAGCCCCCTACCCACCGGTCGCCAACGCGCGCACGTGCTTCCTCGCACATAATCCGTTTGCACAGCTTGAGAGCGGTCCGATCGCGGATCGAACGGTTGACATTGCTCGTGGGGCGCGTGCCTGGATCGCGCCCACGCCCCCCGTCATCGCAGGCATTGGCTTTGGATGTGCGAGATCGTGCCGCGTCGCTTCATCCGTGCTGTCCACTGCTGATCGGGCGATGGAATTTCCCCGATGCGCGCCTACGCCTTCTGATTTCCGTGAGGCGCGATTCGAACCCGCGTCGGCTACGCGGGCGTGAGGCATTCTACAGCTGCGCTACGCCCGCTACTTTGTCGCGGCGAGGGCGGGCGCACGAGCGGCTCTCAGCCGTTCGATCGAAGATCGACGATTGAGATTCATCCTCCGGGTGAAGGCAGAAGCCGGCGGCGGTGGAGATGCTGTGAGCGGGCGGCGGTGAAGATACGGTGAGCGGGCGCCACGTGGCACGCTGTGGGCTGTTGATTATCAGATCAACGGCTGGAACTTCTTGGGTCCATTGTAGGAGCTCCGGATGTCGGATTTGGCCGATTTCGAGTCCGTTGGACTCCATTCGTCACTCGGAATCCATCTGTACGGTCCGATTGCTCATCTAAAGCCTGTTTTGACATGTCCTTGTATACATGGTTGTTAATAATACATTATAAGCAATCTTGATGTGCAATGCATGCGATGCTCCTATTCCTATTTATGATGTATTATCTGTACATTTTGCTCTTAGATAAACCCCAATTGACAGATTTATTACCTCACGATGCAGTGTTATCACAAGCCTTCTTTTACTGGAGCAAAATCACGATGCATCTTAAGGTCAACAACAAGCGAGGACAAGATCCACATCCAACGTCTTATATGTTTTGCGGATGAATGCATCTATGCAGTCCACGTACACTTCCATTATCCTTTTTTTTTATAGGGATATTTAAGATAAGGCGGACAAGACCTAGGATTTGATATACCACCTGCATTTGAATGGTGGATGGAGTTTGTTTTTTGATAAAATTTAAGATAAGATAGGTTTTAGTGGTGTTAATGTAAGTGGTAGGATAGTAAAAGTAGATGTCGACGTTCATCTTGAACAACAAGGATAAATACACTGCAAACTTATCCTCCAAACTAGCCAAGATTTAAAACCCGATAAACTCATAGTAAGAATAGATATGATAAGTAGTTGATGTATTATCATTTGTAAGTTAATGTGATTTAAATATAGAGAAAAACTTTATAGTTTATTTATTTTATATCTGATATTAGACTTTTTTATTATTTTATTTAAAAGTTAAGTATGTGAAAATTAGATATGATAACTAAGTTAAGATATTATATATAAAAATTTGAAGTGACATTTTGATATTGTTTGTAACACTATTTATGACAATATTAGTAATACTTGTTATCTCACGTAAAACAGAGAAGATGACTTTAGTTAATGATAAAATTTTATAAAATAATTACCTATTTACTTTGAAAAATATAACTAATGATATGATGGCATGTAATAGAATATTACGTTTACAATTTACCGAAAGTTTGAGTTGACAAGAGTTTTGAAGAAATAGATTTAAAAATCGCGAGGATCGGCGATGGGGTAAATTATGGTAAGATAGTAAAAAAAAAAAAAAGCCAAAGAAAGGATGGGTAGGCGGGATGAATCATGGGCACTCCAGCAGTCGTCGTTTGATTAGTAACTCGTTCCCACATTTCAATATATGCTAGTGCGTTTAGCCATGTACTTCACTACGGGATTGATGAGGGACTTGAAAAAATAAAAAGAGAGAGACAGAGAGAGACGTGACAATTCACTGGGGCATGCACCCCCTATGTATTAAATTTAATAATAAATATATAAATTTAACTAAATTTGATCCTATTTACGTTCCTATATCCAATATCATTAATATATAATATTCAAAACTTTAGATAAAGTAAATTATTTGATAAAAATATTATCTTACCTATAAAATAAATATATAAATACATAAACGAAAAATATTTATCATACAAATGGAACAACATAAATAAATTTATCTTTAGGATTTATTAAAATTAATTATTATAAAAAAAAAGTCACATAAAAATGAATAATTTGTATTTTAAGATTATAATTAAATAAAAACTAATTATTAAGATTATGCGATGCATGTCATCAATTGTTTTTCATCACATTTAATTTGATGATAGAAAAAATAAAACGTAATTAATTTGATGATAGAAAAAAAAACGGTGGCCAAGTTACGGAGCGAGGGGAAGAGAGAGACAGAGCGGAGGGGCGAGCAGAGGTGTGGGGAGCGCTCATGGGCGTGGGATGGGTGGGGGTGAGGGGGCCTGGAAGCCTGACATATGGTAGATCTGAACCTGCTTTTGGTATAGAGCATAGAGATACAGATATAATTAACGTAATGTGGATTAAAGTCCACCGCAGAGCAGCTTTCGTTGGTGTGTATATCTATATATACACATATATAACGAAAGAAAGTGACGTGGGATTTTTTTTTTTTTTTTTATAACGTTGAGAATGTTGATTTATTTAATAATTAATATTTAACGTAAGAAAATAAAATAAGTTAAAATTTGTTACATGTTAGTTTTCATCTTATTTAAAATAATTATCATATTACTTTAATTTAGAAAATATACGATTGATAAAAAGTTTTACGTAAGTGATAAATTAATTTGCATCGATGATAAATTATTTTAAAGGTAATTTTATCAGTTCAAAGTGATTTTGCACCTGTGCAAAATGATTTTAACCTATAAGTTTAGGGTTTAGATTTATGGAAACTAACTTCACGGTTGAGAAGTTATTTTTCACTTAAAAGGTGATTTTTCACCTTAAGGTTTAGGATTTAGTCTATAGTGTTTAGGGTTCTAAATACTAAATCATAAATCTTAAGGTGAAAAATCACCTTTCAAATGTAAAGTCACTTGTCATACATGAAGAAATATTTGGAATTTAATTTTGTACCCGTACAAAAAAATATTACACTGATGCAAAGTAATTCAAAAAAAGGTGTCATCTTACTTTGCACCCGTGTAAAAAAATATTACACTAGTGTAAAGTAGTTCAAAGTAAGGTGTAACCTTACTTTATACCTGTGCAAAAAAATATTACACCCATACAAAAAAATATTGTACTGATGTAAAGTAATTCAAAGTAAATTTACACTGATATAATTTTACTTTTCACCCATGTAAAAATTTTTTAAATGTGCAGAGTAATTTTACACAACTACTCATAGTTACGAAAATGATTTGTTGTCGATTTTAATAATGATGGATCTCACCATATGTCAATATTTTTTTTACATAAAAAAATATTAATTAAAACTATATTTATAATTATGTGTCAACTTTTTTATCAATTTTTACATTTTAGAACTCACATCATATATATATATAATGTGATTAAAGTCCACTTCAGAGCAGCTTTAGTTGAGAGAGAGATAAAACGGCATTAAATGCCGGGAGAGAGAAGAGGAGAGAGTGGGGGTGAGGGAGAGGGGGAGGGAAGCACGTGGACAAAAAAAATTCCAACTTTATTGTGTGTGTATATATAGATAATCAAAACTTTAAAAAATATAAATTTTATATAAAAAGTGACATGAGAAAAAATGTTATATTTGTATTTCACACACCATTGAGAATATGAGTTTACTTAATAATTAATATTTAATATAAAAAAATAAAAGAATTTAAAGTTTGTTACGTACTTGTTTTAA
This sequence comes from Thalassia testudinum, assembly GCA_037157565.1. Taxonomy (NCBI): domain Eukaryota; kingdom Viridiplantae; phylum Streptophyta; class Magnoliopsida; order Alismatales; family Hydrocharitaceae; genus Thalassia; species Thalassia testudinum. The sequence continues at coordinate 12,347,097 of JAZHRO010000038.1, read as the reverse complement.
TTATATTCAAAAAAATCATCACATCATTTTAATTTAAAATATACAGGTGATAAATAATTTTGCACTAATGATAAATTACTTTGCACCAGTGATAAATTATTTTAAGGTATCTTTACACTGGAATAATTTCATTTTACATCCGTGATAAATTATTCCAATGATAGTTTCACTTGTCTAAAGTGATTTTGCACCAATACAAAGTGATTTTGACCTATGAGTTTAGGATTTAGGATTTAAGTTTATGGAAAGTGATTTCACGTATGAGAATTAATTTCACCTTAAGGTTTAGGATTTAACTTAAAGTGAAAAATCACCTTTAAAGTGTAAAATCACTTTTCATAAATAAAAAAATACTTGAAATTTAATTTTACACCGATGCAAACTTACTTTACACTCGTATAAAATTATTTTGAAAATGTAAAGTAATTCTACACAGGTGCTAAATAAGATTTCACCTATATAAAATGATTTCAAAGATGATTTAAGTGATTTACATCTATATCAAAGTAATTTATTCAATTTCAAAAAATCAAATTTATTGATTTCAATAATAATAGATCTCATCATATATAATACTTTTTATATATGAAAAATATATATAAGTTGAGACCGTATTTACACTATTATATTTCAACTATTATATTTTACAACATGCATATATATATATATATATATATATATATATATATATATATATGATACTCTTTAGTTTTTTTTTTAACTTTCATTTGTTGCGGTGGATTTCTATCGAATTCTTTTATTATTTGATTACGATGTTTGATTGCTAATTCTAATTGTACTGTATAATTTTTTTTAATTTTTGTCTAGTGCTATAGATTTCAATTGAATTTATTTTCTTTTATTTTTAATTATTATGTTTTTATTTTCATTTAGTAAAATTTAAAATATATCAATTAAAATTTAAAATATACTAATATATTTGTTGCAATATATTTTACAACATATGATATATTTTAATTTTTAATCGGTGATTGAATTTTTTTATCAGTAAAAAAATAATATATGTCAATTAAAAATCAAAATACGTCGATGTATTTTGATTTTCAATTAATTTTATATCTATACAAATTAATTGTTTACCTATAATAAGTGATTTCTCAATTGTTAAGTCAAAAGGTACTTCTCATATTTCAAGTGAAAATTTATTTTTTCCTAGTGAAAAGTTAAAATATACTAATGTGTTTTTATTTGCAACCGATGTATTTTGATAACCCTAAATCAAGAATCCATAGGTGAAAAGGTACTTTTCATTTTCTAAGAAAAAAATTATTTTCCATCGGTAGAAAGTTAAAATATATCGACATACTTTCATTTTCAACCGATATATTTTGATTTTCAATCAATAAAAAATTAAAACATATTAATTGAAATCACAACATTTTATAATAAACATTTGTTTTACTTTTTTAATTATTTTTATTGTAAGAATCTTTTCAATTACAAAATTTTGATATTATTTTAATTTTTATATTTCCACTGCAAAGGTAAGCAACAAGCTAATTAAACTCTATTTAGAATCAATGCTACTTAGTCAAATTTTTCCTCAATCATATAAACTTGAGGTTGTGACATATACGATAAGTATACAATGAGTAGGACGATTCAACAATCTAGTCATTGATACAAGAATTAAAAATATTTTGCATAAGTTGTAACCTATATTTAAATTTTGTGTCAGCACTTTGATGTAGTAGCACAAAAGCTAAAATCATACAAAAATTTTAGAATACGAGTATGGAAATGTGTATTATAACGTATTTTGTGATGTATGGTCAGAATCAATCAGTTAAAAATTAGAATCAATCGATTAAAAATAAAGTAGACCAAAGCATAACGATTGAAAATTATTTTTAATTAATTGAAAATCGAAATAAATCGACTGAAAATCAAAACATATCAATTGAAAATGAAAATACTGGTGTGTTTTACTTTTCTATTGGTCGTAAATGATTTTTCACCTATATGAATTGATTTTTCACTTAGAAAATAATTTTTCATCTATAGAAATCACTTTTCACCGATGGAAAATTAAAATACACCGATGTAAACCACCGCTCGTACTTTATACGTCGCAAAATGTATTGCAATGTACTTTTGTTTACTTAACACAAAATTTACTGCTCAAAAAATTACTACAATAAAAAAAAACTCAAATTCCAATCTAAAAAGGAAAACATTAATGACCCCAAATCTATTGAGCACATACTCATTTCCATTAGTAATTAGAATTAGGTCATCCTTTAAGGCACCATGAACTCATATAATTATGAAAATGTAAAGAGTAACAATAAACTGAGACAAATTATTTTTAATCTCTTTTCACATACAAGCTTAGCCTAAATAACATCGTAAGAATACATAAAATATTAGAAATTATATCAATATAACCGATAGAAATAGATTTATCTTATTCTTCTAAATTATGTATGTAAATATATTTGATATTCTTAAAATTTTTTTAAAAATTAAATATTAAAATAATTAATACATATTCATGAGATACATTATTCTAAAAAAAAAAATGACATGAGTAATATATTACTCCATTACGGTGAGATTCTCGTATTTATTATACCTAGATTATGGTAAAGTTCCATACGTTACTTCCGCTGTTATTTTATTTTAATTTTCTCAGTGATGAGAGAGAGACAGACGTGACGAGGGAGAGGAGATGGAGAGGTCAAGAAGAAGTTTAAAAAGTAATAATAAAGGAACAGTGTTTAAAAAAAATAAATGAACGGTATTATCCGTGGTACTACCGTGCTCGGTACACTTCGAATCATAGATACATAGACGTACCGTAGTCAAAAGGACATCCAACATTTTGCACGTGCCTGCTTACATTAATAGCGCAACAGAAAGAGAGAGCGAGGAAACCCACGGCTTCACGTCACCTCCGCACCGGACCGAGCCGTCCCTCCCCTGCCTCTCCTTTCTCTATTCAAGTCACCACCACGCCTCCCCTTACCCCACACCACGTTTTTTTTTTTTGAAACAGATTTTTTTTTTAAGGGGAGGTAGGGGGGAGACCCCACACCACGTTTTAAAGCTCACGTGCTGGAAATTTCTCCCTCACCTCCCTAATGCTTCCCATGTAGCTTCCCCAAGCCACTTACCATTATATAAACATAAGAAGTAAGCAACTGAGAGCAAGGAGGAGAGCCAATTCACAACCAAACACTTGGATCGATTGCTGGAGTTTGAGGGCTGCCAGGTCCAGCCACCCAGAGGTAGGGATGTCCACGGGTAAGAAGGGAGGGTTCCAGCACACGTGCGAACTCCTCAACAAGTTCTTGAAGGAGAAGAAGGGGAGTGTCGGCGAGCTCATCCTCGAGATGGCCCACTCCTTCGACCCCAAGGGTGAGTGCCATCCTTCAAACTTCTCGGCGTTTACGGCAAAAGATGTGATGGAGAAGGGTCCTTCTGAAGGAAAGCAGAAGACTCCGAGGACACTGAGCCTCCTGCCGGGGCTCGAGTCCTCGGAGGACAACGAATCACCGAGTTATACCGAGCCTCCAAGGCAGATGACAATCTTCTACGGCGGAAAAGTGATGGTTTTCGAGAATTTCGCTGCGGAGAGGGCCAGAGAGATCATGGCCATGGCAGGGAAGATGCCTCCCGGCTCCTCCGTCGCCGCCGTCCCGTCCTCACCCGGCGGCATCACGGTGGCCTCCACCTCGCAAGTTGCACTGCATGGGCCACCTCACGTCTCCGTCTCTTCAGGTGAGCAAATTAAATAGCACTGGTATTATATGTGAGTAGAGGACGTCGAGATATATACACATGAGACGGACCTACATATTGAGATGCGTGCGCTGGTTTATGTACAGATCATCTGCCCATTGCAAGGAGGGCCTCGCTGAATCGATTCCTTGAGAGGAGGAAGGATAGGTACCGCACGAATCAATTCTTTGTTTGTAAATGTTTGTGTACCATTCCGTGCTGGAGAATAGATCTTCCTTTCCATCCGTTTGATAAATGAACAATCTAAAATCGACATCTAAATCAACCTCAATGTCAACGAAAGAAACGAGAGCCATTGATTTGCCTTCCGGCCAATAACACATGCCTTATTTTTGTGGAGGAGAGGGCACAAGAAAAGGGTTTCGACTTGGGAGTCGATTTTGCATTTTTCTTGATAAATCATACCCAGATAGGCACCGCTAGCTAATTGGGAATAAACTTATTCTGCTATGTATATGGGTATTTTCGGATTTATGTATACCGTGTTTGGATCGGATTTTCCACTTAATAATAATCTGGAAACCCGCTCAATAATAGTTATTCCAAATGAATAGTAGTTCTACTTTAAATAAATGTTATGCGGGATATTTGGCTAGTGATATTTTTGTACAAGAGCAATGGTGCTTATTTTTGTTTCTCTTGTAGAATAGGTTTTTACGAAAACTCAAAAAATGATACTTTTGGTAATGTATAGATGTAATAAACTTGATTTTCATTGTATATGATAGTATTTAATGTTTGAATTTATTAAGTAAATTTTATACACAAAAAGCAACACTAGTATTCTTACATATATACTTTGATTCTAAAGTAAAATATACTAATGCAAAATACTTAAAAGTAGTGGAGATTTCTTTAAATATAATTTGATTTTATATATCAATACAAAATAATTTTATATCAATATAAAATTATTTATACTAACGTAAAATAATATAAAATAATATAAAATAATTTATATTAATGTAAAATGATTTAAAATTAACAGTAAATTTCTTTTAGATCGATATAAATTTATATCAATGAAAAATTATTTAAAAATGATGATGACTCTTTTTAAAGTAATTTAATTTTACATCAATTTAAAATAATTAAGAAATGATGGTGACCAGGTAGAAGAAGCGCATGCGTAAGAGAAATATGTGGGATGATCACTGCCTAGTATTTTATATGTTACGGTACCCGTGTCCTTCGTAAGATAACCTAATTTTGAGCTTGTCCCTCGTTACGAGAGCACAAAAGGTGGCAAAAAAATCAATGATAGCCACTTTCGAACAACCAGTCTTAAAAGAATAATAAATAAATATTTTGATGAATATTGTATCATTCTTTTTCGTATCAAATAAAAATTTCAAAAAAAAATAAAAAAATATATTTTTATTCTACTTTTTCATTGATGTTAATAGATATATTTTAAATTTTCATGTATGTAGATATTTTAAAATTTTAATTGATGTATTTGATTTTACACTTTTCAACAACCACTGAAAATAAAAGATTCAATTGTAAGAAAAAAAATACATAAAACAACATTCAAAAATTAGAATACATCATATGTTAAAAAATATATTATCAAATGTATTTTAATTTTCAATTCATATCTTAAAACATTACATTACATCATTTAATATAGATATTATTATAATTTTTTATATAAACATATTTAATATTAACCTCTAATAAAAAAATATAAAATAAAAAGGACAATGAAAAAAGTGAAATTTAAATTAGATATACGTGCTAAAGAACTCGTTAAAAAATAAAATAAAGAAAAAAAAAAAAAGGATCCACCTGATTACCGCAGCAGCTCAAAGAAAAATAAAAATATGCAGTTACTGTAGCAGTTGAAAGTTAAAAAAATAATAATAAATACAGAGTTTACATCTAATGTAAACAGTAATGACGCACGGCCCCATTGCATGCATAGAGATTGGGAATTTCTTCCGATAAATTGAGAATAACTTATCTACTCGACCTTGTAGAATATTAATGCAGCCCCTGTTAGAATAGGGATTCGTGTCCAGGCTGTGCACGGGCGCAGATAGTTGATCTGGTAGGGAGACATATGGGTCAGCAGAGATATGTTGCATCCATTGGCACGTATTTGCGAAGGATCAGCTGGTTTCCCGGTACCATATTTATTGATGGTTGGATGTGACCTAGCTAATTCCCTATTTTTACAACTAATTAAATAAAAATCACATATATTTACGATGTAATAACCTCATTCCACGAAGATACATGTCACCTCATCCGAATAAAAGCATAAATTTAACTTTTATAGGATATTTCTTATTCCAATCCGTTTCCCTCTTCCTGTCCATCTTCCAAATGGGCTCCGATGATATAACTGCACTTAATTTTTTTCTCCGATGCAACGTAATATATGATTTTTCATATGCAGCATAATACACATATTCAACGAAATCATAATTGTCTCGTATTTCTTAATTACAAAATGTCATCTTAAACTTACTCCTAAACTAGATACTTACAATCATCAAAAATTAACTTTGGACGACTTCTTGTTTCTTGAATTTTTTTTTCTGTACCCAAATGGCATTGTGTCCGAAGGAATAAAACAACCCGTTGTTACGGTGTTCTCAATGATTTTATTAATTTCAGATTCCTCTGATCAGTTTTGCCTTGGTAATGTTGTTGTGCGTACAGGATTACCTCAAAGGCACCTTATCAGGTGCGTGACTCGCCATCGTCAACCTTCGTTGCGGCGACCCTGAAGGAGGAAGTGAATCAGTCATGGGTAGACCTTGCACCACTGTCTCCTACCAAACTCACATCAGGAGCTTTATAAAATGGGAGATGAATGGTGATTAAATGTTGCATGCTTGTGCATGGGATACTGATGTGCATGGGATACTAATTATGAGAGTTTTAGGAAGACGATCTCCTAGATGTTAGATTTACACCATGAGATTTTTCTTTCCTTTTAAGAGATAGTTGTAAGGCTTTGCGTTGTGATGTCCATATACATCATTAGTGTCATTTGATCTAACAAGTTGATCGGTGCAGTCGTACCATTCCATTAACATGCATAGGATCACGTGTGTGGTTATTCATGCACGGAAATTGATAAGGTACGTGAGGAATTTACTTGGTGATGACATGATTGATTATTTTAGGTCATGTTTGACAGATGATAAGGGTTATATTGGGATAATTAAAGTATTGTAGGGATAAATTGTAGAGTATTTATGAAATGATCCTCTTTAGGGGTTATTTAGGTTTTTCCTAAGCTTTTGGGGGGGCTTAATATAATTTTAAACCCACAAAATGCACAGTTGCAGCGCGTGACTGAACGGCGTTGCAGGTGTACTGCTGCACGAGGGTGAGACCATGGCATCTCGCCATGGAGCCGGTGTGATAGGGCGGAGCTCCAGTCACGGTGGACTTCATGGGCGTCGCACGAGGTCGAGGTCTTGCTACGTGAGGCTAAGGTTGCGTTGCAGGCATTCCTACGTGGGAAGGAAGCAGGTTTGCACCTCGAGAACGAAGAGGATACCGTTTTCAGTCGTCTAGGTGAGGTGACAGACGTCTGGAGTGGGTCTAGGACAACCAGAGTATTCCTTGGATGTTTGAAGAGAGGAGCTGGGGCTTCGCGCTGTTTAAGACGTCTAGGAAGTGTCACAGAAGTCTGATTTGAGTGTCAAGCACTCCCTGCGGCCAACGGGCGGTCGGTTCAGCCTGCTTGAACCAACCCAGCCCGGTTCAAGTAAACCGGGAAGGGTTTCTAGGCCGATTCAAGGCCCAATCGGGGTCAGAATCGTACAACCAAGGTAATGTTGGAAAACTCTCGAATTTTCCTTTGCTTTAGAGCTATTTCTACATTGTTTTAAATTAAATTTTGTTTATTGAAATGTCGGCCAACATATTGGATGTCTCTTTTGACCAATAATTTGGTGTAGACTCTAGGCCCGTGGCACATACGGGACACGTAGAAATGTCAAGATCCGCCGCTTGTGCCCTCATACCTCTTGTACCCCTAGATAGATTTGTCCTCTTGTCCCAATGTGTGTAGTTTTGTTTTTGAATGCATGTCCCCAATAGCTACTTTATGCATTACAATGTTTCTGCAAATGCATTAGTGAATTAAATTGATGATTGCTTGTCTTAGAGATATACACAGGCATACCCTAACTCTTAACTTGTGAGCTTTATATTTTTTAAATATGTGAAGAATCATTAATATTTGTTGTGAGAGAACGATAACTCTAATGATTGAGATAAATGCTTCTACCGTAATGCATCTAATTATTTATTTTCCATGGTTGGAATTCTAAATGTAAGTGGAGAAACATGTTAACTTGTGGATATGTGAACCGGAATTAAAGGAACTATAAATAAATCCTGTAGAGAAGTAGAAGAATAAATTATTTGCTATTGTACGAACTTGGATGATGATGGAATGACTTATCTACAGTGTGGTATGATTGTTGCTTGGACTCTAGTTTGGGGGTGAGCTAGCCCTCATGTACATATGTACTGAGGAGAGCTATTCACCCCACGTGAAGGGAGAAAGCTAGCCTACCCTCAGGTTGGGACCCAGGGTGGGAATGGCCTCCCTCCACCAACTCCTATTAGGCCCATAGGGCCAAGTGGGATGTCAAGCGAGGGGACGCAGACTGGTGAGGGACGTGACCCATGTTATGTTCTATGTGGTTCTACTTAGTGAGTACCCGTTAATGTAAAGGATTGACCGCGTGCCAATGCGGGATAGCTTTCCGTACTTTTATCGCGCGTGCCGTAGTCACTGCTACGTCGCGACCATAACCCTTAGGTGGTAGACCGGGTGTGGGACAAATACGGGGGTGTTCTCTCGGTAAGGAGAGCACCACATGTATGTTCTACATCACGGGAAAAACTGCAACAAGATCATTCCATTAGGGAACATGTGAACCAAGAGATAATGAGACCCTTTGTTAGAATTTTTGAAACAATTATAGCTAGTACCTAGAAATGGAAACAAAATATGAATTGTATGAAATGTTTACAATTACTTGCAATGCTTAATGTTTTTAAATTCAAATGCATCAATTATTTTGCACTTATCACTTTATTCAGCTTTTGCTGACTACTACTGGTAGTGCGACCGAAGCTAGGTCTTTTGTTTGTTATAGTAATGTCGTTGTCGTACAGATAAAATAGCTACAGTTTGTCATCATTGCCACTATTACAATTTTACTCAGAAATATTTTTCTTCCGAGGTCGAACTCAGGGAGCTACTAGAATTCTAGAAGTACAATGCTTTTATTACAAAAATAAGAGAGAGAGAGAGAGGTAGAGGTAGATTTTGTTTCCTGACTTTTTCTTCTTCTCTTCTTTCTCTCTTTGCTTGTCTTCTTCCTTCTTTATCTTCTTTTCTTTTCTTCTTCTTCTTTCTTCCTTCTTCTTTCTGCTTTCAGCTGCGGCACCTTTTCTTTTCTTTTTCTTCTTCTTTGCTTTGTCTGCAGAACTTCATCCGTCGTCTGATTTCTCAATCAGACGGCTTAAGTGGTGTCTGTTACAGTGCTTCCTTTGTGCTTCTTCTTCTTCTTCCTTCTCTCAGTCTTCTTCTCCTTCTTCTTGCGGTCTTCTCCTTCTTCCTTCTTCCTTCTTCCTTGGCCTTGGTCTTCTCCTTCTTCCTTCTTCTTCTTCTTTCGCACCCTGTCCCTGCACAAAGAGCAAAACCTACCCTGTCCCTCTACCTGCATGTCTCTCTCTCTGCAAATCACTCACAGGACACTCTCCCAGAGCCGCGGGTAATCGGGTCAGGTTTCGTGCCCGTGACCAGGCGCACCGGTGTGTGGGTAATGCGCGAGATGTGCTCAGATAGGGTCGGGTCGGGTCCGCCGGATCCGCGTGGTGAGTGGGTGCGGGACCTCACCCTAGTGCTTTCGGAGGCGTTAAGCAGAATTCACAAAAATAATATAAACCGTGTGTATGCTTCGTCGCATACCGATGTGGGACTAAAACCCACTGTTCTCCTTCGCGCACCTGCAGCAGACCGCAGCTTCGCTTCCTCAGCTGCAAGCTCTATTCGTGTCGATTGCTGGGTTAACTGCCTTCGCACTACCCTCCCGACCTCGCAGCACCTGGAGCCCTGGAGTTCTGAAGCCTGGAGCATGCGTGGAGCTGCTTCAATGCAGTGTCAATGGCGGCTGGGCGTCGAAAACTGGCAAACACGAAAAGGGCCTCTCGGCCTAATCAGATCAGCGGAGGACCTTCGCCGTGGCACGGTGAAGGTGGTGCGAGGTGCAGCAGGTCGTGGGGCGGCCTAGGCATGCGTGCCTAGGTCACCCTGTGACCGGAGGTGTAGGTGTGTTCGGGGGAGCGATGAGTGGGTGTAGAGCGGCAGTGGGTGGGCGGAGGTTGTTCAGTGTGATGAGGTGGAGGTTATGTGAGGGTCAGCGAGGCGTGTGGGGCGGCGGAGCGATGGGAGCGTCTCGCCGGAGGGTGGCCGGAGACAAAGAAGGTGACGGTGGACAGGAGCGGTCGAGGGTTTAATCGAATGAAAGACAGTGAGGAAAAGAAAGAGGGGGAGATGGGGAATAGTTCTGACCTAGTTACAGGGACGAAGGGGCCGGAGCAGGGCGGCAGTCGTATCGACTGTCGCCGGAGAAGAAGATACCCAGAGAGAGAGGGCAGTGGCGAGGAAGGGAGCGGGAGGGCGCGCACTGGGTACGGCGCGACGCAGGAAGAGCGAGCGAAGGTGGCTCTGCTGCTGGTATTGCAGCGGAGTGACGAGACGGAGGAGGAGGAGCCGCCGGAGCTGGTGGGTTTCTGCCGGAGTGGGAAGAGAGGAAAAATGGGGGTTTTTCTCCGTCAGGACCGAGCCCCCATTGGCTAGCGACGGCGGTCCTTATAAAGGCGAAGGCGGAGGGGTGGGCGCAGGGAGGCGACGTGCCTTCCTCGCCAGAGTGTGGTCGGAGTTGCAACCCATACCTTCCGTGCATTTGCACGGAAGGTGTGGGCGATGGCAGAGGTCATGGCGGTGTCCCTGCGACAGCAGACGTCGCAAGGAACGCCCGGTTCAACTGGCAGAGGGCCTCCCTCACCCTGCACAGCGCTATGCTCCACGCAAAGTCGCCGGAGCATGGCGCTGCTCAGAGATTTGCAACGGGACCTAAGTGAAAAGAACGACGAAGAACTTAGGGGCCAAAATGCAAGGATTTCGAAAGCTGAGGGTCAAAAGTAATAGATGAGGACCAAAATGCAAAGTCGGTCAAGAAGGTTTCTTCTTAGGCTCAAGTTTTTATGCATGACTAAATGAGCCCTAAGGATTCTAATGGTGAATTTTATTTCTAGATCAGACCTTGTTTGACCGTCCAATTTATGTAAAAACTTAAATTAAATCATTAATTGGGCATGGTTATCAATGTAGGTCAAAATGGGTTCTTAAGGCCAAATTGAAGGTTTTAAACCCTAGAGATTATTTTTCTATGAATTTTAGAGGGCTTAGCCAATTTTTACTTTGCCTCGAACCTCGTGAATTGAAGTGGATTTGTTTTAAGGTTACAGAATGTCATTTAATTCCTTGGAGTTGCTGTAGCCCTTGCTGGATCAAATCATCCCACTTTCATTCTTATTAGGTTAGTTTGACCTATGTTTGGATCCTGAGTTACCCTGTTTACAGATTGTGTTGGTGAAATTACATTTTTACCCCTTATGACTTATTTTCTTCTTAAACTCAGAATTCTCTGAGTCAAGCCTTTCTATGAGTTATGTAGGAGCTTTTTCTCGAATATCTAGGTTAGATTATGCTAGTTAGGGTTCATGATGAGGTTCTCATAAACTACTACTTATGTTCAGGTCAGGGAGATAAGCAGCCAATACCATCGGCTGCAGAGAGTACTGGGACTAATCGAGCTCAGCCTTAGTCTGTTTCATTTTCCTCTGTAGTTGGACTTTTTCTACTACTGTCAAGAGTACTCTGGTTTAGAACCTATAGTTCTGTTTCTGTTTTCATTTGTGGTTGTGATGACTATATTAAGGATCTTTCCTTTTCTCGTGGTTTTTGTTTACGGAATTACTTCTAGCTATATTACATGTGTGGATTATTTTTGAAATGACCTGCCGCTCTTAGACTGGATAAGACGTCTGATGTATTTATCAAACATCTGTTCAGACGTCTGGATAGATGATCGGACGTCTGAAAGTAGGGAAAACCGTACGTCCTTTTGTTTTTCGTCGCATGCGACACGCATGCATTTTCTCTCCCCTCCAGCCTCCCCACCCGAAACCCTAAACACCTCATATTTAAACCCAACCCCCTCCTCCCTCTCAATCACCACAGCCTCTACCTTCATCCCTTAGCATCCGCCCCCTCCCTGTCCCTTGCAGCCACGAGTGGAGGAGAGGAGCTCGCGAGCGGAGGAGAGGGAGAGAGTGTGAGCGAGGAAGGGGAGAACGTGGGAGAGAAGGAGAGAGCTCGGGGGAGCTCAAGTGTGCGTAGCTGAGGAGCTTGGAGGTGCGACGAAAGGAGCCGTGGACGGAGGAGTTGCGGGAGCCGAGGGAGCTCGTGCGAGAGGAGAAGGTCTGGCAATCTCTTGCAGCTGCTACGGGATCTGCAGGCGAAGCTCACAAGAAGACGAACGCCACGAAAGAGTTTCGCGTAGTGGATTTTCCAGTATCAGACGTCTAAAGCATCTACCAGACATCTAGAGCAGCAGTAGGTCGTCCGAAGCTGAGGCCGGATGTCTAAAAGCACGCTTAGTGCCAAGGTACATGTTTCTGCATGGGTTCCGACCATGCAGGCCTTACCGCAGGATGGCTTAGCCATTTTTGGCTCTACGCATGCGTACGCAGGTGCAGAGCGTTGGAAAGGCACTCGAATCGCCCTTCGAGGTACTTTTGGACGTCTGGACACATCACTAGACGTTTGACTGTACTCCCAGATGACCAGAAGAAGAGTCCAACGTCTAGGGCTCCCCTCAGACGATCGCAGAAGGATCCGGACATCTGAGGAAGTCGCAGGAAACAAAGGGTGAGTTCTAACGTCTTTTAAGACGTCTGGGCCTAGTCCCAGACATCTGATTTTGGATAGTATGCGTGTTTTTGGCTCGTTTAGAGCCCAAATAGAATCGGATTTTCATAAATGAAGTACCTTTGTTTTTCACTTGAGTTTCCCTACGAGTTAGTGTCACTTGTGTATAGTTTTGGACTCGTTTGATGTGGTTCGTCAATTGTATAGGTCTCCAGCCAGCTGAATACACGGAACTTGTGGAGGCAACGGGATCTGCGATCTGAGCCCCCATTCTACCCGTGTTTTTCTGGTAGAGTGGTTTACATTAATATTAAGATTTAAACAAATAAAGTGCATGTTTAGAATAACTTGAATGAACCCTAGGATGAGAAATGAACCCTAGGGTGGGAGCAAATGAATATGGCTTGAGCTACACTGTTTACTTGAGATTCATGTTAAACCTTAGTTACTAGCAAGTGTTAAATACTTGATGTGATGCTTTCTCAGTTATGAAAACATGAGCTGCCTATTATGTGAATGAGAATCGAGATGTGAACAATGAGAATTGAACATTGAGAAATGAAATGAATCCAGTGCCCGAACCCTACAAGGAATTAGGAGAGGTACTCCTGTATACGGAAAAAAACCTTGTAAGTAGACGGGAAGTGAGTTGGCCCTTGTGTACACAGTACCAAGGAAAGCAACTGTCCCTTTTGAGTAGAAGGGAGCTTGCCGCCCCTTGGGTTGAGACCCGGGGTGGGTTTGGCCACTCTACGACGACTCCTGCTTGGCCTCGCGTACGTGGTACCAAGGTGAGCCACTTAGTGTAGGGAGGGAGCTAGCAGCCCCACGGGGCCCAAGGTTAGGACTAGCCGCCCTACGCCGACTCTTGTTAGGCCCATTGGGCAAATCAAGATAAGCAGACAAGGGTACATGGACTGTGGAGGGACGAGACCCCTATTATGAGAAAGCAAGACCCTGTGCTATACTTTGGGCATACCCGCTAGCAAAAATGACTGACCATGTGTTAGTACGGGGTAGCTACCTGTGCGCTTATCGCGCGTGCCATAGTCACCCCTACTTCGCAACCGTGACCTCGGGGTGATTAACTAGGTGTAGGACTACCACGGAGAACTCTCCCAGCCAGGAGAGCACCACGTGTACATCCTACATCACGGGAAAGACTGCAATCAAGATCGTTTCTTTGAGGAACAGACAAGATCAAGAATGACCAGATAAATAAAAGAACAAACAACAAATTAGAACTACTTAGTCGAGCTAAATGGAATTGAATAATAAATTAGTTTCTTGTCTCAAGTTAGTTTACATGTAAATGGTTCAACTACCACTCTACTCAGCGTTGCTGACTACAGATTTTTATAACCTTGTTCAGGTCAGGGAGTTGAGCAATCTGTGACATCGGTTGAAGAGGGAGCTGGGCCCAGTCGAGCTCAGCCTTAGCTGTGCTTCCTTTCCATTTCATAGCTTCTTTTATAGTAGTGAGTATTTCGTTATATGTAATACTATTTCTGTTATATTTCCACTTTGCTTTCCACTGTTGTAGTTGTGATGGCCTGTAATACTATGAGACATGTCGTTCTGTTTTCTTTACTATCTCTGTTTTATTTTCTGCTTAGTTACATTATACTTGTGATTGTGGAATATTTTCTACTTTTAGCTATTTCTCGTTGGATGACTAAGTCTTGGGATTAGTCGAGGTGGACTGTTCTCGGGTCCTGTAGGGATCAGAGATCGGGTCAGAACAGTTTCCCATTGTGATGTTATTTCTCATTAGATGATCGGATCTTGAGTTAGTCGAGGAGCCCCAACCCCAGGATCCATGTGGAGCCAGGTTCGAGTCATAACAGTTTAGTTGTGGTATATGATGGTAACATCATCATTGGTGTTAATAGGTCTAATTTACCTAACTATAGTAACAAATACTCCTAAATATTCATTAGAAGATCATAACTCTGTTCTGAACTGAATAAGAGAAGATAGGAAATTGAGTTAATTTTGTTGTCTTAATGAGTAATCACAATTGCAGAATAATTAAGGGGTTAATTAGGGCTTAATTTAAGATCAAATGAATTTAATTTCCTAAGAAGTGGGCCTACGTTAACTGAATCAGGGTTTTTTGGGATTTAAGGAGTTAATTTATTGAGAAAAACCCTAATTACAGCCTCACTTCGATTAAACATGTTCTAGTAAAAATAAATGTCATATAAACCCCCTAAAAATCATTAAAAAATATTCTATGCGGTTTGGAACTTTCACTTTGACCAAATGACCTCATTTTGACAAAAGACAGAAACTTAAGCGGGAATTTGCTTTGTTTTGGGCTTTTGTGTAGTTTACCCAATCAAACTGTGTAAAAAACAAAATCCAATGTCACTATTAGATTCCTTCTATCCAAATTAGGTTAACCCCAAAGCTTGAGCCCAATAAGAGTCCATCTTGACCTAGTTTACATTTTAGGCCATAAATCTCAAATTATTACATAAAGCCCCCTATCTTTTGATTTCCCTTGCACTTTGGTCCTTCCAACATCTTCTCCACGCCCAAACATGGAAACACAGCAGCTTTCCTAAACCCAAACTCACTGCCTTCATTTGGAGATTTCTCCTCCAAATCAAGACCAAATCCCTCCAAATTTGGAGGGATTGATCACAAGATCCTCTATCAATTGCCCCATGTCTTGCATTCTGATTTAAAGCATAGAGCTCTAGCGAAGCTCAAAAAATTAGTGAGTTCAAGTTGCCAAATTCGCAAGGAATATCACGAACTCCTCGCAATTAAAGGTCGAGTCCTCTTCTATTTAAGCTTTAGCATCTTCCCACATTGAAACAAGTCGAGTTTGGGCCAAAACACCCCCTTCTTCCTCCTCTCCGGCCGCGCTCCTCGTTCTTCCTCTTCCACGTGTCCAACGGACAAATTGGATGCACCAAATTTTTCCCCAAGTTCTCCCAATGCTAACCAACCATAACTAGGTCATTTCTTCCCTTTCCTCGTCATCGTTCTCCCCCACCGGAGTGTTTGTCTTCTCGACGTCCGGTCGACCAACGCCAAATGTGTTTCTCCCCTGTTTCATCCTAATAATTAGGTATTCTTCCTCCTCTCTTCTTCTAGAGTAGGTTTAACTCCTTAGAACTTAGTTTAGACCTCTTATCTTCGCCATTCTCCTTCGCGTTCGACGAAGCTCTGGTGAGCTTCATCCAACCGCCACACACCACGAAACTTCACACCACCTACACCAAAACCACCCTCACACCTCATAGAACAAAAGCCCTCAATAATTTGAGGGCTTTGACCTACCAAACTCCACGTCAGACTCTATCTTCGTTCGCCACCATCTGGCTGCCCACGGCCACCACTCGCCAAATTATCACCACCACCACCACCTTTGTGGATCCACAGTGAAGGTTTCTAGCTATTTAATTGAGCCACAAGGCCATCTTTTTATTTCAAGACCCTCGCCAACTGAAGTTCCCATCTCTGGCTACGTCAACCCTCTTTGGCGAGCAAGAGACTCCAAGACCGCCCTCAATAGATGTGGTTCCACATGAAGAAGCTCCCCATGCCCTCGATTTGGCCTTCCCACGAGCAACTGCCATTCAATTGAGAAGAGGTTCCTCCATGTTGAAGGAACGAAGAAAAATGAAGGAATAGAAGAGGAGACTTGATTTTAGTCCCACATCGGGAACTTTAGCTTTGAGAATTGATATAAAAGGGAATTCGACCCCTACTCCTTGCCCAAGAAGTAGGGGTCGAGTCCTCCATACATTCATGCACACAAGCCCACGCCTGCACTTGTAGGTGTGCATGCATGTGCGTATGGGAGGTTTTTAACCTCGAGAAATGTGCTGAGCTTGGGAGGATTTTGGCTTGATATAAGGAGGCTTTGGGCTGAACATTTAAGCCATTTGAATGTCGCTTGGGACGTCTGATGGGTGAAAAGAATTACGAGATTGAAGGACGGTTGAGCTTAGTTTATTTTTATTTTATCTTATATTGATTGCATAACATATTTTTCATATTAGATCATTCATGTTATTTTTCATTCGATTCATATATCAATTAATTATTGGTTTGAATTACGTAATATGATTCTTGAAATAATCTCGAAACTCACTTTTCAAACTTTATAAATTTTAATTGTCGATTCATTTTCCATTGCTATACTGCGACATATTGTCTAAACCTGAAGAAAATGCGTTAATAGTATAAGAATAATAGTGAGATAAATTGATTTGTAGTATAATGTAATGTTAGTAGGTATTTATTTAATAATTTTTTATAAAAATAAAAATATTTTGATATAATATTAATAATTGATAGTTAATAATTACTTCCTTCTCTCCATTTGAGTATTACTCAATGCCAAACCCTCTCACTACAGTGTTGAGATCCCGCAATAGTTCCCTTTTCTCACGACTGCAGTAAAACGTGACCTTATAGATCTGGTTACCTCGGGTTGTCATGTTTAAATGAACAGGGATTAATCTATGTCCACTTCTTTTTGACGACAGTTTTGGCAGTTATCCTTGTTGTGTAGTAAAGCTTGGAGTCGCAAAAGAAATATTTGATGTATAAATTTACGGCTGCATTCCATTGAGAGTTATGTTTAGAGTTCAGATAATGTTTATGACGTATTATATTTAAAAAGAAAGTTTAATAAGATGCAAAAATATACATTACCACAAAAGCTTACATGCCCCCTTCTTAACTAAATTGCATCGGTAATCATTATAAATCCAATTGCATTGATACTTGAATATCACCAATAATTTTTTAGTGTGATCGGTGCAGTATACAATTTCAAAATCTTATCGGTGGAGTATAAGAAATGGTACGTGAACTTTCATGCAAATAAGCTACGTTTCTATTAAATTGTAGAATAAATAATATGTTTTTTTTTTTTGAAAGATGAGGAGTGTTAAGAATAAATAATATGTTAAATGTGGTGGGTTAAATAATGTGGTTTGAATAGATAGTTAAGACTTGTAATTTATTTGTCTTAGTAAGAAAAAAAAAATAAATAAATGTATATTTGTAATGTGTTTTACAGTGTACAAAAGAAGAATGGTGATTTCAATCAATGTATTTTAATTTTTTATTAGTAGAAATCACTTTCCATAGATAAAAATTTACTTTCTATCGGTGAAAAATCACATTTCAAATGAAAAATCATTTATTACTAATATAAAGGTAAAATATATCAGTGTATTTTTATTTTTCAATTAGTGTATTTTGATTTTTAATCGATTGGAAATAATTTTCAATCGACGTATTTTGATTTTCAATCGATTGAAAATCATTTCCGATCGGTGTATTTAGTTGAAAATTATTTATAACTAATATATTTTAATTTATTTAATTTTCAACTGATTAATTCTGATCATACATTAA
The DNA here is from genome assembly GCA_037157565.1 of Thalassia testudinum. Taxonomy (NCBI): domain Eukaryota; kingdom Viridiplantae; phylum Streptophyta; class Magnoliopsida; order Alismatales; family Hydrocharitaceae; genus Thalassia; species Thalassia testudinum. Next base: position 12,328,964 of record JAZHRO010000038.1, on the reverse strand, counting down.
AAAATATATTGCGACGTATATTTTCATGCTGGTATCTGTTACCTTACATGTGATTTTAAATCTCCTTTGTAATTATTTTGTTGGAGTTAAAAGCACAATAAGTAGTGGTGTGATATACGTGGAAGGTGAGTTAATATGTTTTAAGTAAAAATATAAAGAATTATCCCGATAAATTAATGACTCTTGCCAAAAAGATCCATATAATGGAACCCTCCACTAAAGGAACCCATGTCTTCATGGACTGTCTTGCGTTTAGACATGCAAATTTATCCATATCTTGCTAATTCTTTGGTGATGCACAGGTTAATGGTACCATGAATTATGAAAGATGAATGTATGGGGGGGGGGGGGGGGGGGGGGGGGGGAGTAGGTCGACAGTGTGGGAGGACTAGCTACAAGGCAATAGTGGCAACACAGAAGAGATTATGTTTTGATCGTATGATAACGTACGTCCATAATGGTCTTAGGTGGGTGCATGTAAAACTATCATAATATGTATATGTATTGGTGTAAATATTGGTAATTTATGAATTAATTCTCATTCGTCCGCTTGGGTTATCAATATAACTTTCCACTTTATTTGATTAGTAAAGAATTATCTGCTTCTTCCTTAGAAAAATTATGATCGAAGCCCTCCAATTAATTAAGATCTTAATAGTGACCTTCCTAGATCTAGACGTTCGTGGTTGGTAAGAGGATATTGCCCGATTATTGTTTTCTTAGAACTTTGGTATTCTTTTTTACTTTAAACGCAATCTTATTTCTTTCTCGGGAGTAATGAATCTTGTCCTGTTACCATTAAATTATTTTTTAATTATCATTTCGTTGAAAAATGAAGTAAGTAGAAATTATATGTGATAAGTGAATTAATACATTATATAAGAAGATTTGAGATATCACTTTGATATTATTCATGTTATTCATGTTTGATCACCTAAATCATTATTTTTATCCTCTATCCAGATAAAGTTGGCTTACCATCAACTTTTTGTTCATGGAGTTATGGGAGGGTTCAAGGGAGGGGAAGTGGGAGGGGAAAGGTTGAACTACGGCATGTGCTCAGGTTCCTTCGGAGTTGGACGGTCAAGTACGTACCGCCCGCCGGATGGGCGATATGGGACGGCACCTCTGCAAACCTTTACTACACACCAGTCACTCGTGATCCACGTGGACTTGGAATCTCTGTGTTATAATATATGCCAATAGATTCAACGGCGAGGCCATAGTTTAAAATGATCGTGCTGTGTATGACTCGTCGTTCAGGATAGATTCCTCACCGGAGCAAGATTGGCTAATTGATGGTTGAATATCCCTTTTTATTGTTTACTTTGCGGATAGGACATGGAGATCACCCAACACTTATTTCTTCAATGTAATTTTGCTTCCCAAATCCCAACCACGGGAATACCTTTGGTCCAAGTTAGCTACCCCATTATACATGTGCCGAACTCCCCTTGGGAGGGTTGGGAAGTTGCTCGTTCTTACGGTTTGCCTGCGGAACGATTTCTCAAGAACTCACCACCGCAATCATATGGAGCATTAGGAGAAAAAAATAATAATAAACTGCATCACTGTACTACCTAACCTCAGCCATCGCCGAAAGGCATTGCTTTCTTGATATTTTGATTGTACTTTTTTAAACTCATATCTGTTTTGTTGTGCCCCGTATTTTCCCTTGGAGAGTAATATGATGTTTCGACAGGTTGACCTTAAGTAAATATTTACCCTTTTTATCAAAAGAAAAAAAGAACAAACCTACAAGCTATCATTCTCCAGTAGTATGTACCGCAGGCTTTGCAATGGGAAGCCTGTGATCTATCATCCGGGAGACGACACTAAAATATTAACTTATTTAAAAGGAGGAAAGAAAAATATTGCACGATTATAGTTTCTTTCCGATATACAACTATATTAACATATAATACAGGTATGAGGTATATAATAAGCTTCAATTGCCAGGTTTAATACGATTCTAAATTCTGGTAGAAAAATCTTCAGTGTATATCTTCTAAAATAACAACCAGATAAAAAAATAAATTAATACATGATATGTCTCGTAAATTATTTAATATTTAAAATATAAATATACTTTTATTTCAAATCAAAATTTTCCTATAATACTTAGAATAATATTTCAATAAATTCCACTGACAGTGATATCGAAGTAAGCAACATTGAACACTATATATATATATATATATATATATATATATATATATATATATATATATAAAACAACCTAATGATTTAAAGGATATAATTTGGAATTTATTGGAAAAGTAGTAAAACCAGAAAATTAACCATGAAAATGCTAGAATCGTACACATACTTTAGTCTCAGCCATTGTGGCATCAATGTAATCTGTTACATAAAAGCATCCGCAGGTGTTGTTTCATGTTACATGTCCTCGTTTATCAAAGCTCCCATACTATCCAATCATTTTTTAAAAAAAATTAATAATTATTGTTGTATTCATATAAAATATAATATAAAAAAATAGAAATAATTAAATAAAAGTCTTCTAATTAATTGTTACGACCTAGTTTCCGAAACTTGAGTTAACTAGGGTGTAGAAAAAAAAAAGAACAACTTACACATAACAAACTCAAAGATGACCGAAGCCGGTCCGAAAGGACATACCCTTAAAGAGCTCCGGGTACCGCTCCCGCATCGCCGCCTCAGGCTCCCAGGTGGCCTCTTCGTACCGCTGGTTCCTCCACAAGACTTTCATCAAGGGTACCTACTTCCGTCTCAAACTCCAGACGGCTCTATCGAGTATCTGCACTGGCCGCTCTGGGTAGGTCAGGTCATCACCTACCTCGACGCTTTCGTGGCTCAGAACGTGACTGGAATCGGCGACGTACTTCCTGAGGTTGGACACGTGGAACACGTCGTGCACACCAGAAAGTTAGGGAGGAAGGACAAGCCTGTAAGCAACGGATCCAACCCGCTCCAGGCCTCAAAAGGTCCCACAAACCTCGACACGAGCTTCCTTCTCACCCCAAACCGCTGCAGGCCCTTCATGGGTGAAACACGAAGGAAGACGTGATCCCCAGCCTTAAACTGCACCTCTCTGTGTTTCCGATCTGCATAGCTCTTTTGTCTGCTCCTGACAGTGTGAAGTCGCCTGTGAATCTGCTCGATCACCTCCTGACTCTACCGGATCAGCCTAGGGCCAACCTCCCACTTGGTCCCCACCTCAACCCAACTTAAGGGTGCAGTACACCTCCATCTGTACAGAGCCTCGTAGGGTGCCATGCCGATGCTCGAGTGATAGCTGTTATTATATGCAAACTTCACAAGGGGCAAGTGCTCCTCCCAAGAACCCCTCCAATCCAATACACAAGCACGCAAAAGATCCTCAGGTGTCTGTATCCTGCGCTTAGACTGTCCTTCCGTCTCGGGGTGGTACGCTGTACTGAACCTCAACCGTGTCCCCAAGGCCTACTGAAACTCAGCCCAAAACTGAGATGTAAAACGGGTATCCCGATCGGATACGATCTCCCTCGGAACTCCGTGTAGATGTACCACGTCGCGGATATACCTCTCTGCCAACTGTGCTGGTCCCAAGGTGACTCGGATCGGCAAGAAACGTGCCGTCTTCGTCAATCTGTCAACGATCACCTAGACTGCGTCGTGTCCTCGCTGGGTAACGGGCAAGCCCACCACCAAGTCCATGGTGATGCTCTCCCACTTCCACTCTGGTACTGGAAGTTGCTGCAATGGCCCTGCAGGCCTCTGATGCTCGGTCTTCACCTGCTGGCACACTAAACACTACTGTACAAATTCACTTACATCCCACTTCATTCCCCTCCACCAAAAGTCGTGTCTCAAATCATAGTACATTTTTGTGTTTCCGGGATGTATAGTGAACCTAGAACCGTGTGCCTCAGTAGGAGCTCTCTCAACAGCTCCTCGTCCCTGGGAACGCACAAACGTCCCCTCATGCACAGTACCTCGTCTGTAAAGGAGAAGTCCCCAGGGTCTCCTGACAGCACTCTGTCACGCAACAACTACAAGTACAGGTCGGCCATCTGTCCTATGATGATGCGGTCTATCAGCTCTGACCTCATCTGTCGTGTCACAGTTACTGCCCCCACAGTGCCCCAGTAATTCTAAGGGTCGCCAACTGCCCATCTCCTCCATGAGGCTCCAACTCTTCGCCTGTAAACTGGCTAAGTGGGCGGGCGTCTTCCGGCTTAAGGCGTCAGCCACCACGTTAGCCTTCCCCAGACGGTAGGAAATGCATCAGTCATAATCCTTCAGGAGCTCTAACCAACGTCTCTGTCTCATGTTGAGCTCCTTCAGATCAAACAAGTATTTGAGGCTCTTATGATCTGTGAAAATCTCAAAGGTCTCACCGTACAAATAGTGCCTACAAGTCTTCAGCGCGAAGACAATAGCCGCTAGCTCCAGATCGTGGGTAGGGTAGCTATGCTCATGGGGCTTTAGTTGCCACGAAGCGTAAGCGACAACGTGACCCCTTTGCATGAGCACATCCCCTAACCCCTGCAAAGAGGCGTCCGTGTACACAACGAACCCGCTACCACTGTTTGGAATGGTGAGTACGGGAGCTGAAGTCAGCCTCTCCTTTAGCTCCTGAAAACACACCTCACAAGCGTCTATCCAAGAAAAGGGCACGTCCTCCGGGTCAGCTATGTCATAGGACGTGCAATCTGCGAGAAGCTCCTGATAAATCCCCTGTAAGAGCCTGCCAGTCCCAAGAAACTGCAGATCTCTATAACTGTACACGGTCTCTCCCACCTGAGCACTGCCTCAACCTTGGCTGGATCCACAGCCAAGCCATCCCCGGAGATCACATGGCCCAAGAAGGTCACCTCCCTCAACCAGAACTCGCACTTGCTGTATTTGGCGTACAGCTTATGTCATCTCAGTGTGTCCAAAACCATCCGCAAGTGATGTCCGTGCTGCGCCCGATCTTGAGAATAGATGAGCACATCATCAATAAATACCACCACGAACTAGTCCAAGTACGGTCTGAACACCCGGTTCATCAAATCCATGAATGCAGTAGGGGCGTTGGTCAGCCCAAACGGCATGACCGAAAACTCATAGTGTCCGTACCGGGTGCGGAAAGCTGTCTTGGAGACGTCTGCCTCACGGATCCTCAACTGGTGGTACCCAGACCTCAAGTCTATCTTGGAGAATATCGTGGCACTTCGCAACTGGTCAAACAAGTCGGTGTAGGACAGCTAACTGAACCCCGGGCCCCATGGGGTGGCTAGCTCTGTCCCTACACTAGTAGCTCTCCCCGGTACTGTGTACACGAGGGCCAAAGAGTCGGTACAAAGTGGCCAGTCCTAACCCGAGTCCCAACCCTAGGGCGGCTATCTTTGCTCTGTACTAAATAGAGGGGACAGTCGCTCTCCTTGGTATTCCGTACTCAAGGGCTAGCTCACTTCCCCATTCACATTTCCAGTTCTATTCCATTTATTTTTAGGAGCTCTACTCCTAATTCCCCGTAGGGTTCATGCTCATGTTTCTCAGGCCAAGCCATACTAGGTTTCATCATTTCAGGTTCATTCGCATATAGCACGTGTTTCCAGCATTCAATCTTTCCTTTCCAATTTATATACAAGCAGCTCGTATTTAATTTCAAACAACAGGAATTACAAGTAACAGTTACTATCAACAGTACTCTACATTTCACAGGCAGCTGTTATCCAATTACAGGCAATTATTATTATTCTATCTACTCATCCCATACTGCAATTCAGGCATTCAATACAACCGTTTCAGTGTTTCTAGTCCTAGGATTCATGCCATACCCTAAGATCTATCATTCAATCTAGTGTTTTTGGTCCTAGGATTCATACCATACCCTAGAATCTATCATTTATTCCAGATATGCATTTATGTTTGTAATTAACTAAGGGAAATCACTCTACCCGCAAAACCGGGAGTAATGGGGGCGTGATCGGTAGGTCCACGTGCCTCCGCAACCCCCAAATCCACAACAGAACGAAGTCCTAACACAAGGATAAACCACAAGAAACCACTCAAAACATGATAAAAAGCATTCCAACAAGTAGAGGAACTTATACAAAGAAGTACGGAATCTTAAACGCGAAAATAAGACCTCAAACGGACCCTAAACAGGTCAAAAACGACAATCCAGACTCAAATCAGACGTCTGGAACATCTTCTAGTCGTCTTAAAAGGGGTCCAGATCCATACCTCACTCTACACTGCTCCTCAGACATCCAGGGATCCCACTGAATTGTCTGGACCAAGTTCCAGACGTCCCACTATCCCTCTAGACGTCTGGAGACGCTCTTCGCCTTCTGGTGCCTCGCCTAGACGTTTGAACCGCGTAGGAGGGCATGTCCACGCCTTCCCGAAGAAAATTCTGCACGCGCACACAAAATCTCTTAACACGGCACGTATCAGAGCCTCGGCGGAACGACCTGCATGGCTGTATCCGCAAAAAAAGAAGTAAAGGGCGCAATACGTATCTCTCAGTCGTCTAGAGCTTCCTCCAGACGTCATCCGTGTCCTCTGGATGTAGGTCCAGACGTTTAATTCTGGGAAAAAATCCCAGAATCAGAGCCTCCTTCGTCTTCTTCCTGATGCATGTGACCACGCCGCACAGCCGCTCGTCCGCTGCTCTAGCTGTAGCAGCGTCAGGGAGGACTTCCCCGACACAACACTCCGCCTCGTGCACGCCCGACCGGCCGCGAGCCTCTCTGGTGAGCTCTCTCACAGCTCGCGCGCTCTCTACTCCGCCGCTGCACTCGACTGCAACTGCTGCTCTCGCGCTGGAGGAAGGAGAAGACAGATGGATGTGGGGTGGCGTGAGGGAGAGGGTATAAGTAGGCACAGGAGGGGACAGCTCTGCAAGTCGACGAGGGAAGAAGAAAGAGAAGAAGGCGGCTGGGCTCAGTCTACGTGCGGGATGTGCGCAGACTCGCGATCGTACACACACCAAAAATTGATTTCCAGACGTTTGAGAAGGTGTCCAGACGTCTAACCTAAGTCCTAATCGTCTTAAAGAGCTTTGATGGTACGGGTCTTAATAGTAATATTTTAAAAATTAAATTGAATCGACTAATTTATTTGATTCAATCGAAAATCGATATTTTACTCATTGGATTCAAGTGATAAAAGTCAAAATTAATGTAAATCGATCAAAATTTGATTTAATCGTTCTCTTAAGAGGTTAGAGATTTTAAGAAAAAAGAAAAATACATGTAATTTTAGAACTTGAAATAAAAATTTAAAGATTTATATATTCTTCAATATTAAATTCTTAATTTCAATTACATCTTTAATTTTTCTTTAGTAATGATAAAAATATATAAATTTTAAAATAATTAATGTTATAAAATAACTTTTTATAGTATATATCTTTAATAATTTTTTATTAAACACTAATTCAAATTGATTAGATTTAGTTGAACTAATACAAAATAATATAAAGATCTTATGATTTAATTTTTTTTAATTTTTTTATATAACGTCATCGTTGATTCAACCAATACAAATCGTTGGTTAAATCAGTAAAATTTTATATCAGCACCCGATCAACCCAATAATCGATTCAATTTTTAAAATACTACTTTTGACCGCTACCCTTACGAGCAATCTTCTTATACCAATGAGTGGGAGGTAGTAGCAATATGGGAATTTTGCTTGGGCAAATCGACCATCATGTGAAAATTTAATTAACGGTGGTTAATATATGGTAAGATCAGGTGGGCGAGAAAACTTCCATCTTACTCCATTTAGATGAAAGAGTTCATTGGAAATGAAATAAGAAAAACAATTCTTGATTTTTCTTAGACTCAGGCTTATTGTATCCTTTTCTTTTCGTCTATTCTGCATGTACTTGATATTAAAATAATATGACTCCCATGCTGACAAGCAATACTATAGCTATTGGAAACAAATTAAGTCATGTAAAATAATCCCCATTTGAAGCTGTGAAACAAAATTTTAAAAAAATGAAAAACAAAAAAACATAAAATAGAAGGCGTCTTCTAGAATCTAGAATGTTCAACTAATTTTCAGCATCCTTGCTTGCAAACATGAAAAACCTCTCACGTCTAACCTGCATCATATTCGAATCACCGTATCGTATTTGAAGATACGATGATGTTATTAGGTGAAATTCTTGGTCATTAGTGTTAATGAGAAATTCAACAAATTCAATCATTAAAATCAATTTAAGCAATTCTCGATTGTAAAAAAATGTGATGTCTCACATGATTCCCAACCTGTAATTAAACAACGACAACATAAAAGCATAAATCAAAATTAGTCGAATCCAAACCAAAATTAGATGACGGTGAGAATGGTTCGACCAAAAAAATCGTCAAGCATTCGGATGAGGGGCATCCACACCTAGGACCCTTAGGGAAGTAGCCTGCTAGCAACACCACCCCCGACGTCACTCGCCTAGCCACAACATCACCCGACACCACTCGCCTTCATGCATCACCACCCCATCGAATGCAGCTCCTCCAACCAACACCCGACACTGCAAGCCAAGACCAGCACCATTGGACGTCACTCGCCTAGACACAGCACCCCATCTGACATCGCACGACAAGTTGTCGCACCACCATCGGACGCCACTCCACCAGCCAGCGCCTGAAACACGACGATGCTACATCCCACCCCACGCCGCAACAAAATCACTACGTTCCTTCCATCCTTGACCGAGATATCCCCAACGCAAGACAATCAATGGAAAGGCAGACGAGCAAAATCCGAAGGCTAGTGAAACTGGCCCTCGATCGACCCTAATCAACCAGTCGAGGTCCTAGAAACTAGGATTCTAAGAGAGGAAAAATGCAGAAACGAAGGGAACTACTAACCCTCAAAGACTTGTCGGTAGCTAACTCGAGTTATTAAAAGTTGAACTTGGATGGAATCACTTGTTTACCTATGACAATAATCATACCAACCAATCCTTCGTGGGCTCTTTTGTTTTATCTTTTAACATTCACGGGCTCTGGTTGTCGTGCATGATGAAATGAAGCACGTGACTGTGCTCTGGTTATGCTCCCGTGATCTGTCCGGCTAAGATGGTATAACCACTCTTTTAGATGAGGTGAAGGCAGCGGTGAAGATGCACGGACATCGAAATTAGTGTGGAGAGCTTCATGGAAAAATCAATGTTTTTTTCAGATTTAGCTAGTTGTAGCCTGTTACCTCAAGGTCTTCCAATTTTGTCCAGATGTTAAAGTCAAAATTTGATCGGTGAAGGAAGCAACGATGTCCAAGTGCAACACGTCACTGCAGGAATATTGAATATTATCGATTCTTAAAAGTTGTCGATAATATTAAAATAATAATAATAAAAAAATGTGTTACCATTATTGGATTTTCTCAATTTTTTTTAACATCGCTGTCCTGAAAAGGTTAAACCATCACTTGATATTTGAATATTTTTTTATCTATTTTCGATGATTGAGAAATTATTTTCTCAATCGTTTATTTGTATTGATCTATAAAAATATTTACGTTGATCGATATTTAAACGATTGACTAAAATCATAATCTCGATTATTTATCAATAATGATCAAGAATATTTGTATTATCGTCCGTTAGTTAACGATCGAGCATATTAATATTATCAATCGTTCATAATTTTGTATATATCAGTTGAAAATTTCAATATTCTCGTCTGATTTCAAACAGTAGAGAATATTAATATTGTCGACGTTTCTTGAATAACGGTTAACTAATCTAATATTGTCGTCCGTTAAAACGGTCGAGAAATCATTTTTTTTATTTGTTTAATTTATGTGAAAAACCTATAAAAGACTACAAATCTAGTAAAAATATAATCAATCACACAACTTAAAATATTTTGCATCTAATTAAAACACACGAAATCAAAATAAAAATTTCAGATACAAAATAACGTATAGAGAGTTCATTACAAATGATAACGTGTATAAAAAATCCAATCATGCTATGGCACTGTCGAAGCTACGAGTTACTACGCTAACATATTTGGTTTTGAAAAACCTGTCGTCGTAGTTTGAAAGCGAAGAACTCGTATTCAACAAATAAAATTTGTACCGGAATAAAAATCCCGGGTCAAACTAAGGGAGGCAGACGTTTGATTAAAAATACGCGTTTATTTTATTTGTCACGAAGTAAATAATTGATTGAAACTATATATCTATTTATAATAAATAGAAGAGAAAGAGTGGCCTGCCCATAAGGCACAGGTGGTGCGCCTTCTTCCCATAAGGCACTCCCTATGCGGGGTGCGCGGGGTCGATTCCCCATGGCCGGCCCATACGCATATAGTGTCCTCTTGGGGGACGCATCATTGATGTTGCCCCGCCTCGACTCAGCGTCAGAGAGTGGCCGTGAAATCACAGAGTGGCTCCGTGGCAAGCGAGAAATTCGGGGGTCCCTAGGGGGTGGGGTCTCTCCCCTCCCTCCCCTTTAAATGTTTCAAAAAATATATATAGAAGAGAGAGAGAATATTACAAACAAAAACAAAAACGAGATGTAGAATGAACATGGAATTCATTATCAAAGAGATTGTTCATTACACTACTCATTACGACTAGAAAGCAGAAAATGATTACACTAGAAAGCAGTAAATCTACTCTAGAAAGCATTAAAAAGAATGAAGAGAGAAATATCATCCTCGATGGTCTCTTGGAGGACGAGTTGGATAGGACGATGACTGGAAGATGGGGAATGGAGCAGGATGAAGGAGGACAAAGTGGGAAGAACAGGAACGGGGCAGCATGTTGTCGTCGCGGGATCCACTTCCGAAATGGAAACGAAAATTTGACTTTATCTCTTAAGAAGCATCCCAGGTGTGGGACAAGCTTCTCTTGAGCTTTGGAGACGGAGAGAAGAGAAAGAAGGGATGCCAATTTCATATGGAGGGGGCCTCCTTTTATAGTTACAAGGAGTGAGGGAAATTTGGTCTTTACAATTTCAAAACATTAAATAAGGGGTCTTTAGTGACGGATAAAACTGTCGCTAAAGCCATAGTCGTGGGCGACGTGTGCCGCCCGCTCATCTTCTGCGCCGCCCACATCCATCAAGTCTCGGTCGTTCAATCTTGAGATCGAATGGCTGAGATGTGCCCTCACTGCGCCTCTTCAAGCTGCAACTCCCACATCTGATTCTGCGTTGCGCATGAGCGTGCGATAGCACATGGGCACTATCGGGCGCTCGCAGCTGCTCGATCGCGATTAGACGATCGCTACGCCCACTCTCCCGCGCCTGCCTCCTGTGACTCGAACGCGTGCCTGTGCTTCGCGTAAGCACCTTGACCAATTGCGCTACGCATGTGGATGGGCAAGCGCTCAACTTAAGCGTGGGTGCGTCGCAGCCGTTGGATCTTGATCCAACGGCAGGGAAACGTTGATGCAGAGGCCTTCAGCGGATGCGTGTGGTTGGTTGGGCGGCCGAGATGGCGCCACGTTTGTCAGATTAAGTCGATTTTCGTGCTGTTAGGCAGCGATCGTTACTCCGAATCCATCCGTGCGGTCGGATTTGTCATTTGAAGTTCGGATTCACATTATCTTGGCCCTTGATCTTCTAGGGTTCCCTAGTCTCTATTTGATGCTACAGATGTCTGATTAGGGTGATCTTGGAATCGTTGAACTCCAATCGTCGCCCTGATCAAATTTGTATGGTTGGATCTTCGATCCGAGGCACCGATAAAAATTTGCCCTATCCCTGAGCATAAAGGGAGACAATAAACCTTCATTTTATTCAAACTAATCTAAATGCAGGATGATACATGCTATGCAATATTTATAGTATGCAATGCAATTCTATGCTTAAGAACATACATAAATAGACATCTTATGTAGTGTAAACATGTTTACATCAGGCACCAATGCCTCCAGCACCACTACCACCTAAATCATTGTCATCACGACAATCTCTATGTTGATGAAGGGATGGGTGATCAATACCTCCCTTCTGAAGTAATGCCAGCAGGTCGTCGATGGTCTTGCTGGATTGCTTGGTTTGCATTGCATTATCCATGACTAACGTCGTCAACTCATCGATCCGCTGGGCATTCTCCTCGTCTTTGCAGCGTAATACCGCAATCTCCTTCCTCATCTCGTGCACCTCAACTGAATAGGATGATGCTCCCCTTCTCCCATACCACCTCGAGCGAACTTGCTCCTCCCTACGCTACGGACGTACTTGTCATGCTCAGGTGACATGATAGTCTGGTATGCCTCCTCTACTATCAGTGGCTGCTGAACTGTAGTAGAGTTGGCATCTTTAGGAGGGTGAATTAATTTGAGCATGTTATCCTAAAAGATATTAAATTACGTTAAGTAATTTCATTTAATTATATAATTACGAAATCAAATAAAAGTATTATTTTTTTAAACATACGTGTCTTTATTGGTATGTGTCGTGAAGTCACTCTATTTCCGTCATCACTTATCTTGCTATAAGTGGCCTCATATACTCCCACCTGATTAAGTTGGGCACCTGGATACTTAGCGGACTACAATAATTTGAAACAGTTAATTTTAACAAAATTAGAAAATTTTGTAAGGTTTAAAAGAAAATAATAATTAAAGGTACTTATGTATATGGATTTCATTGAGCTTATGCTCCTCCTACCTAAGACATGGGTCTTCGGTGGAGCCTTAGTCCTATTTTCCTTATTCATCTTGGTCTACTCCTGAAATAAAGGTACAATTTATTAACTTAGAAATTAGTTAAATAAATGATAACATATGAAATACTTTTACTTGCATCGCTGGATCATACCAATGCTAGCACGCTTCCTTCCAAGTGTGCGGTTGTATCAAAGGAGGCGCATTATGCAATGCCTCATCATGATTCATGTTTTTATAATACTAAAAAATATACTTGTAATGTCAGAAATAATATTTGAATTATGGTAAAGGAAATAAACAAATACAATTAAAATCTATCTTTTACCTTATTCTTCATCTCCAATATCCAATCTTTATGAATCTTCGTTGCGTGCTTAAGGATATATTTGGTGACGTTCGGATCATCGCCCCAATTAAAGATGCCTGCATTAGTAAGAGAACATAAATTGTTACATAATTTAAACCTATATAAGACAATGTACATAAGTTATTAACTTTTACCAATTACCTCTAACTCTCGAATGAGCTGCATTTTCAGGTCCTTTGGCACCTTCCCCCAATCGAAGTAGGACAGTGGGATGATCGCCTTCGTCAACGTACCTAGTCTGCTGACGAATGGAGGATAGTCCACTGCTTTCCCCGCTGGTGTGATCCGCACTAAAATGCGGACCCCATGCGGAATTCTCTCTAAGTCCCTGTTTTGCGTAGGACCTCTTCCCCTACGTGCACCTATAAGATAAATTATAACATAAAATTAAATAACAAAAAAATAAATAAATTGTAACATTTACCAAACCTTAAATTCATACTTAAACTGCGGAAGGGTGGTGTTGGTGCAGAACATCTCAGCTAAGAAGGATCTGGGTCAACCGTCTGCTCTGGCTGATCATCCAAGCCAACGACCTCCTCATCAATTGAAGTACTCTCCTCCTCATCGGCGGTCTCATCCTCCTCATAGTCAGAATCCTCTATTGGTAGATCCATCGGACGAGGCATCGGACTCTTCCCCTTCCCCCTACCTCCCCGCCCCTAACTCTAGAAATATCGAGCCACATCTCCAGGCCTAAAAAATTGCTGACAAGGTGATTTGGGCTGAGTGGGTTGCCGCCGTCAGTGAGCCTAAGGTTGAGGCTGAGGCTGCTGGCGGGTGGCCTCAGGCTACTGGGAGGCCTGAGCCTCCTCCCTGTAACTCCTATTAGCCTTCTTCTTAAAAATAACCTGCGTAAAAACATCACAAATAATCAGATATTTTTTGAAAAAATTCGGCAGCATTTCCCTTATATACTGTGATATTTCAAAAATCCTGTATAAAATAAGCATACAAATAAATGAAAATGAAATAAGCGTATATAAATGAAACTAAAAATAAAATGATATCTCCCTTCCCCTTTCCCCTTCCCATTCCTCCATTTCCCTTCCCCTCCCCACTATTTCCCATATCTTCCCCTTCATTTCCCTCCACTTCTCCCTTCCTCCTCCTTCTCTTTCTCCCTTCTCCTTCCCATCTCTCCATTTTCGTTATCCTCCCCTTCATTTCCCTCCCCTTCTCCCTTCTTTCTTCTCCTTCTCCTTTTCTCTTCCCCTTTCCCCTTCCCATTCCTCCATTCCCCTTCCCCTCCCCTCCATTTCCCTTATCCTCCCCTTCATTTCCCTCCACTTCTCCCTTCCCCTTTCTTTTCATTCTCTTTCTCCCTTCCCCTTTCCCCCTCCCATCCCTCCATTTCCCTTACCCTCCTCTTCATTTCCCTCCCGTTCTCCCTTCCTCTTTCCTCTCCTTCTCTTTCTCCCTTCTCCTTTATCCTACTCCTCCATTCCCCCCTCCATTTCCCTTTCTCCTTATTCTTCTCCACATTCAACAAAAAACATTCAATATACAAAATAAATAAATGCATTATTCCACACAAAAAATAAATCTAAGTGGATACATCCCACACAAAAAATAAACCTAAGTAGGCACGACCTACATTTAACATGATAACAGCATTTTAAAGAAAAAACTAACAAGAAACTAACCATAGTGACGAAATGGACCACAACTTGTGCACAAACAGTAGAAAAATGTAAAGAATCTATATAAGAATGTAATAAAATAAATTTCAGTTTTGAAATATAAATAAACATATGCTTTTATAAAAGATAAAATAATTTAAAGGAAGTTAAACAAAACAAACAACTAAGAATTTCTTAAATTATTTATACTTATGGTTATGGACTAATACTTTTGACAAATTATCTTATATGTTAATGTCAGTTGCACCAGGGGTAAGTTCTTCACTTTGTGGGTTTTGTTGATATGCATCAGATTCAACATCTGGGTGTAGATCATTTCCCGCATCGTATTGTTTCTGCGGTTGAGCTCTAATTGGTATAATCCACCCATTTTTTTTATTATCAGGCACGTAGAATACTTGTGCTACCTGACAAGCTAGTGTGAATAATTCTGATGATTGGAGGATGCGACAGTTCTTACTTAAGCTCAAGAAATCGAGTTTCTTATCAACTTTGAATCCAATGCCTTCTTTAAAAACATCAAAACAATCACACTTAAATAAAATCACCTTATGGTCAAACTTGAAACTCATTTCCACAATCTCTTTAATTTGACCGTAATATCCATCACAACCAATGCTTAGGTCACAACTGACGACAACTCCCGCCTGTTGTGTGGCCTTCGCATCATCAATGGATCGTACTCTGAATCTAAAACCATTAATTATGTATCCCGAATGGTAACGTCCATATGTCAAAGGTGTATCAACAATTACATCAAAATCCTGTACCCACCGTTGATCCCCATCTTCTTTCAGTTTATTTACACAATTCTTGAACCAATCAAGGAACTACAAGTCATGTGTAGATAACACAGAGGATGCTATGAATTTATTGTAAAATTCATCCACTTTTGGAATTTGCTTTAGAATGTACAAGTGTGCTAATCGTCGATCCATTTCTGAGATGAGCTTAACCTCCGTCCGAAGGATCAACCTTCCTTCGATGTTAAATATGAACAGACAATCTTCATCATTACCATTAAATTCTCCTTCATAGTTTCGTTCAAGATGATTAAATTGATTGTTTGTTTCATTCATATACATGGCATAGAAGTTAATGCATTCTTCTACAAGATAGCCTTCAACTATTGACCCTTCTGGCTTAGCCTTATTCAAGACATAATCTTTCAGTTTCTTCAAATATCGTTCAGTTGGATACATCCATTTGTCCTGCACGGGTCCAACAATTCTTGCTTCATTTGAAAGATGAAGCGTGACATAAACCATCACGTCGAAGAATGCAAGTGGGAAAATCTGCTCCTTTTTACAAAGTGTGATCACAATTTGTTTATCCCAATAGTCTAGCAATTCGAGATCTAATGTCTTTGAACATATGACTTTAAAATATCTACTCATCTCCGTGAAAGAATCGACTACTGGATCAAGCATCACTCCACGTATCTCTAGTGGGAATAAGATTTGCATGTACACATGAAAATTATAACTTTTTAACCCAATAATTTTCTTTTGCGCTTCATTTACGAAATGTGAAAGTTGTGATGAATACCCATGTAGAACCCGAATGTCTTTAAGGAATGAAAAAATCCTTCACCTCTACTCTCCGATAAGACTGTATATAGCTTTTGAAAAGTGCGACCCTCCATTAAGGTGCAACTCAGGACGAATACCCAAAATTTTCATGTCATTCTTTGTTTTAACTGTATCCTTCAGGCTGTCTCTTAGGTTTAATACATCATGAATGTTATCCATTACATTTTTCTCGATATGCATAACATCTAAATTGTGTCGCATTGTCAAATCCTTCCAATATGGAACCTCCAAAAAAAATGCTTTTCTTCCTAAACTCTAAATGTCGCAAGGAAGCCAAGTCATTCTTGAAAAGATGACCTAAATGTATTTCTTCGAGCTGTTGCAATGTCCCCATGATTTTCATCCTCGACAGCCTAATAAAACATGTACTGAGTTTATTCTTCGGATTCCTCGACGAATACGGACATGCTTTACCATAAAATCTATCCTTGAATTACGACGTTCGCCAACTGTGTTCAATGGGCAAAAACCTGCGGTACCCTAAGTAACAGAACTTGCTTTCAGGCAATCTCAAGTGATGAGTATCATCCATACAGATTGGACAAGCGAACTTCCCCTTCGTACTCCGTCTTGACAAATTCACATATGTTGGAAAGTCATTGATTATCCACAGTAATGCTAAGTAAAACTAGGAAGAATTGTTTCTTCTGTGCGTCGTATGTTTGACCACTGTAGTACAAGACTTTCAGTTCATCAATCAATCGCTAGAGAGAAACATCTATTGCATTCCTGGTTGCTTGGGTCCTGGGATAAGGAGTGTCAACATCATAAATGTAGATCACATGCATAGCCATGTGGTAAGTTGTAAGTTACCATGACCACCAGTCATATGGAATATGATGGATACATGTTCTTAAATGAGTGGAATCCATCACTAGCAAGACCTAGTCTCACATTTCGTGTCTCCTTTGCGAATAATGCGTGATTCTTGTTAAATCTGTTCCACTCATCAGAATCTGTTGGGTGACGGATGCATCCACCTTTCAATTTATTATCCTAATGCTACGACATAAGTTTTGCTGTTTTACTAAAAATGAATTAGCGTTGTAGCCTAGGGATCGTGGAAAATAACGGAGAACTTTCTCCGGTTGTTTCCTCCCGTTGGTGTTTGTTGACTTACCCACCTTATATCTCTCCTCACCACATTCATGACAGGTAGTCAACCCTAAGTACCCATTTCTGTATAGGACACAGTCATTACGGCAAGCATTAATCTTCTCGCATTTTAGTCTAAGCCCATGTATCTGCTTCTTCGTATCATACCATGACTTAGGATACCCGATAGGATTATTCACCAGATCTCCAATGAATTCCAAAACCTCAGACATTAATTTTGCTCTGGCTCTATTCATCACTTTCATCTAAAACAATTTCAGAAGAAATGACAACTTCGACATTGACGTTATTCCAGGAGCAATATGATCCTCTGCTGCCTTGACCGCATCATACAACTCATTATAATCTCGTAATGTCTCATCGTCATCTACATCCTCATGGTCTGCTGCTCTCATTTCATGTAACATTTCATCCAATTCATCTCCTTGATTATCATCACTTCAAAGGCTTCAATTCTCTCATTTCTAACTTCTCTCATTTGCTCACCATAAGCTGTCCAATTTACGTAATATTGCCACCAACCATTACATATCACATGCTCCAAAATTGTGTCCCGGTCATAGAAAAATCCATTCAAATAGTGTCTACATGGGCATAAAATCAGCTAAAGGAATGCACCTTGTCTAAATATCTTCCTATCATCAAGAAATGTCCACTCCAGAAACAAAATCACTCCACTCTTGTATTCGTGGTAATTCGAATTCCTCATACTAATCCATTACTTATCCATGATAATTAACTTAAATGTAAAAGACAATCACTAATAAGTTGGACTCGATAAGGTAAAAATGTGTATTTTAAGATCACTCATAAGTTAGACTTGAATAAGGAAGAAATGTGTATTTTAAGAAGATTTTCACTTGATAGCTTATCCTTGAAGATTTAATTACAACATTACTTATTACATGCAACCAATGTTTAGAGGAATTTTGATAGCATTTCCTTGCACTTCTCCAGTATACCCCCCAAGACTAACCTTAACTATATCCCCAATAGCCCCCACTTAAGGGCGCTTCGGGAACAGAGCTAAGATTAGTTGGTATACTGGAGAAGAGCGAGAAAATGCGACAAAAATTTCTCCAAATACTAGCTACATGCAAGAAGTAACCTTAAGTTGTGATCAAACCTTTAAGAACCCCCCCTTGTTCAGAACTTTTCTGAACAAAGGACGATGACACTTATGGCATGTTATAAAGACAACGTATCGTGCATGTAAGTGAAGTATACACACACTTTGCATTGTCCATATAACTGTAATTCCCTACTAGGAGGGGGTGACGTAATAATTGAGAAAGTAAATATAAACAATCTCACAAAATAGACAATCACACGAATACACAAGTATTTTTAGGTGGAAACCCAAACCGGGTGAAAACCACCACCTAACCCTCTCGAGTTAGGATTTTCCGATCAACCAAGTTGATCAAAATCCACTAAACGAATCACTTTAAACGAGGGTGATTCAACCTCAAATACAACCACGCTACAAGTGCGAGGGTAGCGTTCCTCAACCCCCTTCTCGTAAAACCTCAAATACAACCACGCTACAAGTGCGATGGTAGCGTTCCTCAACCCCTTCTCTTCACGAGAAGGATTTTGTCTCGGGAGGGAGATGGGAATTCTCAAAGCGAATACCCAACTAAATAACAAAGATAAAATAACAATAATCCTATAGAGCCAACAAAGTAATTTTAAACCTAGCTTCTATAGGAATTAGGAAACTCCCCTTTGAAAGGAGTGCGTTGGCGACGCGGATGCGTGAACAACACAATGGCACTACGTTGCTCTCGTGAACTATGGCGGGAGAGCGGGTGCGCAAAGTTTGATGCTCTCAAGATGAAGAATTAGAGCTTGGAGAGCAAAAGAGTCTTTTTGGACACAAAAGAGTGTGAAAGTGTGTAGCTAGGTGTGTCTCGGTGTATGTTGGTGTGTAAAGGCTCCCTTCTATTTATAGAGGCCTTAGGAAGGCTTTGGATGGCTTAGGAAAGGCTTCATAGCCGTTGGGTGCAAAGCCCAAGAGAATCAACCCGAAATCAGGAACAATCATTGCACTAACAGGGTTATCAGACGTCTAATTCTGGCATCAGACGTCTGGAAGACCACTTTAAGACGTCTGATTTCAAGGTCAGACGTCTGATTTCGTGCGGGTTCCTTCCTGACTTGAATCGGATCTAAACAGGGTTCTAGCGCAAGTCCATCAGACGACATACAGGACGTCTGGCACTATATCTGGACGTCTGGAAACCTCTTTTTCGTGGGAATGTATTTGCAACGGCTAGAAAATCTCTGAGAAGAGATTTTCGGGTCAGTCGAGGCAAAACAGTCAATTATCTGACGTCTGGAAGGGCTTAAGGACGTCTGATAAGGCTCTAACGGTCATATCCTTCAGTGTATGCTAAGAGAGCCAACGGTCCACTAATTGGACGTCTGACAAAGTCATCAGACGTCTCCTAAGACGTCTGGTCTAAGGTCTGGACGTCTGATTTCATCAGACAGAACTTACAATGTCCAGCCTAAATGTTATCAGACGTCTGAATCAACAGTCAGACGTCTTAAAACACTTTATCAGACGTCTGATTTGGGAATTAGATGTCTGGAAATGCTGTTTAAACCCTATATTTGTTTTCTAAGTTCTGTACAGAAAACCTAAGTATCCTAGGGTTGTGCCGGTGTTCCTAGGACTACTGTTAGGGTACTTTGAGGCTCTTTAACATAATTTTCTAAGGAAATAAAGAGCAAGAAAATAACGACAAATGTACATGAAAGGAATAAAAAGAATTCTATCATATTCTTCTTATCCTTCCATCTTCAATTTATCGCTCCTCGCGAATCTCCTCTGTTCTCCATCAAGCTCCTCCAATGCGTCCTGGATGCGAGCTCGAATTCCGTCTAATCACGTCTACATTTGCAATTGACCTGAAATCTAAGACTCCAAGTGCAAATGTTAAATAACATGTGTTTTGTTATCATCAAAACAAATGATCGTGGTGCTCTAGCACCAACAATAACATGCTCACAAGTCTTGACAAGCTAGTATTTTGACACAATTATATCCCTCTAACAACTTGTTACCTAGGGATTAGAATTCTTATTGTTTGTCATCAAGTGCATCTAAATTTGTAAAAATGTGATTATCTACAAAATTATAATAAAAATTTCCTAATCAAACATAAATATCAAACATTCATTTATAAATTATACTTTACTAATAATAACTACCTCCACCCCAACCCTCTCCTCCTCCTCCTCCTCACTTTCTAAACCCCTAATCTTCTTCATATTCCTCTTACTCCCTCTCCATTATCATCTTTCCCTCCTTTATAAAACACTAAACATTAAGTTTGTTAATCGAATCCTTAAACATATAACCCTAACACTCAAATCTTAAACCCCAAACCCTAAGAGTAAACCTTAAATCCTAAGCAAAACCAAAAGCCATAAATCTTAAGCTCGAGACCTTAAACATTCACTTCGTAACCCTAAATGAATGCCATAAATCCTAAGCCCTAAACTCTAACCCACAAATAAACCCATCACGTAACCCAAGACATTAAACCTCCTTCCACTCCCTTTCACGCGTTTCTCTCCTCCTCCTCCCTCTCCCTCGGGCCCTCCTCTAGACCCTCCTCGTCCCACCTCCCTCCTCCTTCAATTCTCTCATTTAGTTCCTCCTCCTCAAGATCCTCCTCCCACCTCCTCCTTCCTCCTCGCACCCCCCTACCTCCTTTATGCCGCTTGCCTCTTCCCACCTCCCCCCTCACCACCATTGCCCACCTCTAGTACCCTCCTCCTCGATCTTCCCTCCCTTCCTCCAGCACCACCCACAACCCCTACTCCTCGTCCTCCTCCTCACATTCACATTCATTAACACATTCAAAATAAACTAATTAAAACATATAATTTGAAAAGATTCATTAACACACATTCACTCACACAAAATAATATAATCAAACTAAATATACATGTGGATACAATTGCACAAGAATACTAATTAAAACATACAATCAAGACATACTAATTTAAAAGAAATATAGTGAGATGGTTGTGGTGGTGGTGGTAGAGGGGAGGTGGGAGGAGGAGTATGAGTTGGCGGTGGTGCTAGTGGGAGGGAAGGGAGTAGATTGAGGTGGTGTTGGTGGTAGGAAGGAGGTGGGAGGAGCTGATGGTGGTGGCCATGGTGATGGGAGTTGAGGAGGGGAGGGGGAGAGGCTGTGATGGTGGTCGGGTGGCCACGGTGATGGTGGTCGGCCGACCATGGTGGTGGTGCTTGAGGTGATGGTCGCTGGCATAGGAGGAGAGCGAAGGAGGGGCTTGTGAGGAGGGGCCGCACGAGGAGGAGAGGGTCGGGGAAGGCCGGCGACGAGGGGGAGGGGAAGGAGTGGGCAGGAGGAGGAAGAAGAGGAGGAGGAGGGCTACCCCTTGAGGTCGCAAAGGAGGAGCTGAGGCGGAGGAGTCACAGGAACGCTCACGGAGGAAGAGCCGAGGGGAGGAGGTCTCGCAGAGGGGAGGGGCAGGAGGTCGTGAGGTGGAGGAAGTTGGGATGAATGGGGAGGGAGTCGGGTCTGCGCTAGGAATTTAACTCAACATTCTCGATTGTTCCTAATAAACGGTCTGTGCTACTCTTATTACTGATTGTTAATAACGGTCGTCAACAACTTCTTTTTCGACCGTTAAGGTCGAATGGTCAACGATAGACTTTAAAAATTTGCCCACCCGCTCTCGTGGGTTATGAAAATATTATCGTCGACCGTTAATATGGATGGTCGACTATATTATTATCATCGACTGTTTATAACAATCGACCATGATGTCAACCAGACATTTTAATTTTACTTTACTTTCTTGACCGTTATATATTGCACAGTCAATGATTTCTTTATCCTCGACCGTTTACATAGCAACGGTCAAGTAAATTTTTAATATCGACCGTTTATAACGGTTGAGAATAATCTCAACCTTCTCGACCATTTTCCAGATGACAAAGTTAATGATCGAATTTTTGGCAACCGTTCCTATTAAAATCGTCGAGAATAATATTATTGCCGACCGTTATTTAAATGGTCAAAAATATCCATCATGAATAGTACTTTTTCTACTAGTACATATCGACTATGGTGAAATCTAATGGACCACATCACTTGCTAAATTTTACATTTAATCAAGTATCTCTAGCTGAAAATAAAAAAAGATCATGCATGATAGTCTCAATCAGATACGACTAAAAAATGTATAAGCCTAAATTATTACCTAAAGATGTTAACACTCATGCCCATATCTTACCGCTTGAATGCTAATCGGATGTATGCTAAACTCATACGTGCTTGAGAATTAAAGATATCTTTCATAATATCCAAGAAAAAGATTGTTTTACATGTTACCTTACCATTGCTTGTTATCGAATGCATGAAGAAACCGCTTGGAACAAACAAAGATACCATATCGTTGGCTCTCTTCGTTAACTTATCCTCAAGTGATTGAAGTTCATTCATCCTATCTCTATCAGCTCTGCCTTTGACCCCCCATCTTCTTCTACGGATGAGCATAGCTAAATTTCTCGTATAATTAAGTATCCTAAATCTCAAAAAAGTACTTGTTAGCCTCTATTATGCCCTCCATTCACTGCTCTGTAATTCTCAAATTTATCCTTATATTTCTCTTCTAAATATATAACCAACACAGACGCATGTATTCGACAAATAAAAACCCAATCATCCAGAGGGCTCTCATCTGCCATCCTTTGTCTCCTCTAATACAAGTTCCCTTCCTAACAATATCAACCCAAGTGATACGAACACCTCCATCCTCCATCATCTGAAGTTGCAAGTCCCTCTGTCCCTATCTCTTCATCTATTGCCAGGTGTGGAGGGTGTCCCGACGTCGAGGGGGAGGGCATGGGGCATCTCGATTTCATGGGGAAGTAGGGTAGAGGGAGACGGGTGCTGTCAGAGTGAATGCACGGATTACGTTACGAAAGAGGGTAGGACATTTGTTATACCTACATCAGTTGCCATCGTAGAAAAACCTAAATGTACGATGTAACGAATGGTAACTAGGCAACATCAGTTGCCATCGCCGCTGCTTGTGGTCATTGCCCATCGCTCATGCTCGTTGCTTGCCCTTCGCGTGTCGCCCATTGTTCGTGACAGGTCGTGGGTTGCGATTGAGGCAATCGATCGTGTAGTTGTGGTGTGGGGTCAGTGCAAGGTTGATGTTCGGCAGCTGATGCGAGATCGTGGCTCAATGTTGCTCGGGTCGCTTAGAGTTTGGTGTGGACTGTGGATGCGTGTTGTGTGGACGGTTTTGTTCTGTTGGTGTAATATGGCTTTCTTTTTCTTTTGTTTTTAGTGTTAGTTAAGTTTTGTTAGGAGACCACATGTGACCCCATACTTCTTTCAGAAGAGTTTCCTGACGTTGTTTACAAGGGTTGACTATTGACGCTCCGCCGATTTTATGAACGTAAGGTCGATCTCCTTTAGAAGATTGTCGATTCTAGATCTCAAGGCACTTCTTTTTTCTTTTTCCATTGTTTCTTGTCCTGTTGGTTTGTGTTTTGGAGTTCTTCCATTCTCCATGATGTTTTTCTTCTCCCTTTTGAGGGTTAGGTGATTCTATCTTTCCCTTGCATCTCTTATTTTAGGTACTTCCCAATGTTAATGAAGTTAATCTTTGCTTAAAAATAAAGAAAAACTACGTAACGGAGGTTCATGGATATGTTGAGGATGATTTTACGATCAAGTAGTCTTTCTCGCAAATATCTAAGGGATAGCATATACATACATACATAATAGACACACACATTTAACGAATTCTTTGAACGATTTTAACTTTTGGAGAAATAAAATACCTATGCATGCAATAGTGATAAATATGTGATGGACTACAAAATTTCTTGATTCTGATGAGAAATAACAAGAAATAACGTTTATGTTATTTTATCATCTGACAAAGTAGTTTCTATTGATAGAATTAACTAATCAATCATATGAATAATCTAAACAAAATAGTTTTTCTACAATTCTAAGAACAATCTAATCATCAAATTATCAATCAAAATGAAATGAGAGAGAAGGGATGGAAATATACCTAAATTCATCGCTTCGATGATTTGACAGAGAATCATGTGTGGATTCTCTAGAGTCGTGGAGTCCTTCTCTAGAGAGGGGCTAATGGTGCTTCCAAAGGGAACAGAGAGAAAGTGAGGAAGAAACTGAGAGGGAAAAATTGTACTCCTAAGGTTCTATCCTAGGGCCTATTACGATGGAATGTAGAGAATCATATTCGCTCACTTTTCTCTTATCCTTTTGGAGATTATAACTACTTACTATGAAATGATAATTCCTTCCATCATATATAGAATTATATTTCCTCGATATATCTATCTATAAAATTTCTACACCCTTATAAAATATGAATAATTTAATGATATAATTAGATCACATAATGACCGTGGATAAGATGTCTATATATATATATATATATAATTTCATAATAATTATATATGACAATTTATATTATGAATCTAACGTATATTTCTTAAAATATATTTTTATTTTATTTATGGAATCGTATATATTATGTAATCAAAGTACAAATATGAAACTTTTTTTAATCAATATGTGGATATGAAAGTTTGGTCATGACATTTAAGATTAGAAAGTTACATATGTTCGAAAGAAAACATAATAGGATGAAAAGTCATTAACCTAAAAAATCAAATATTTACATCAAAGATACATTTTAAGTAATTATGCACTTTATAGATTATGTGTTACTTCGTCATCTTTTGAGTATCACCGAAGGAAAAAAAAAAAGAGCACCCTTTGATGCCGCATCCTTTCGAAATGTTTAAATCAAACGTCAAAATTATTAAGATTAAATGTTTCAAAAAGATACGTTAGAAGACATCTAACTTAACATTTATTTTTGTTAAATGTTTGAATAGCATCATAGTTACTTAAATATTTAAAAAAATAAACATCAAAGAGCCTTTTTTTTTCCTGTAATGAATATCGTTGCAATTTTTACGAAAGAGGAGGAGATATGAAACTAATAACCAGCAGATTCATGATATTATTCTTAGGTTTGTATCAAATAATAATAATAATAATAATAGGAAAAAGAAAAGGAAGGGCATTATCCTTCTTTGGTTCATGCATGTATAGGTTTCCATATCTTCTCCTTGAGAGTTACATCCTCTATGACTCTCTTCCAAATATCTTTTCAACCAAAGATAACCTATCAATGGTAAATAATCTTATTACTCTTTATATTCCACTTGATCACACACAATTTCTACTAACTTCAAATAATCCCTCACAAACACCAATGCATAAACTCCACCTTCCAACCAAACTCATAAGACTTCAATTTACCACCCAAATCTATTTCAAGGTTTCCCTAAAGGTTGCTACAATCTAATACAAACCAAGGTCATCAGCACAAAACCATGCATTTCATGAAATAAGCAAGCAAGCAAGCACAAACATGATTAGAAACACCACACCATTGGAGGAACCTCTCCTAAGAAAATCAAAAAACTAAATCGACCTTAATTGTTTTTGCAAAATTTTTCACCTCTTTCAATTAAGTACCACCCATTTCACTAATACCTTACCATCCATTACCCTCCCACTCTTCATCTTGCATCTAACTTACTAACACGCGAAGCTCTTCTTGCCTCTACAAAGACGTTGATGGAAAGATCAAAATTTTGGTGGCCAAAGCTCATTGTTACGAAAAGTAGATCAAACCTGATATCAAAAGTCTGAAATTCAATATATCAACAAAGAAACAAGTGAAAGATTAAAACTTCGAAAATGTGTTGATTATGCTAAAAAGCTACCAAATGCAATCATATTCGATCCAATCTCCTCCATAACAAGATCCCATTATGCCTCCCCTTGATCAATGGAATCTTTTCTTCCTCTTTGTTGTCCTCTTTTGTTCAAATCTCATCAACCAAATTCTTACGCAATACAATGAGGGAAAAATAATAACATAAATTACATGTATATATTAACAACTGCATGATATTTTAGAAAAATCATTAAATGTATGGTCAATCTTCCTCCATTTCACGTGTACCATAAGATAAAAATGCCATCCACGAGAAAAACAAAGTCACCAACTTATCATACATTCCACCTTGTCATTTCTTACACTAATTTAACTATTTAATCTATAAACTAAGGATCCCATCTCCCTCCCAGACAAATAAAAGAAGAATGATAATCTACAATGGTTGAAGAACCAAAATTACATAATTTTACTCCCATTGAAAAAAAATTATTCAAGAATAAATAAAATATCAAAAACTTTGCAAATACCACATTTTACCTCCAAATAGAAACTCCATCGAAACAAAAATAGAATCAAATAGCAAACACCAATTTTCTTTTTCCCTGACCTCACCCCTCCTTCTGCACCGGCAACCATTTCAAATTAATCGACAAAAAGGAAAAAAAGAACTAAAAAGAACTTAAAAAGCAACCAAAGAAACACAAACAAATCTGATTGAAGTGTGCCACTCGTAGCAATACGATCCTGTAAATCTACTTGGCCCTCTTTTTGGTCCCCTCGAGAGCTTACACCCTTTTATAATCATAAAGAAAGTTATCTTTTTCCCTTATAGCAATATAAAGAGCCTTGGACAAATTGTGTAAAAATGAAAAAAAGGAAATAAATGGTAGACATTATTTTGGTCAGAAAGGTTATGAGTTATATGTATCGTAATAAATCAACTAATGTTTTTGGATCTTAATAAAACTATAAGAAGAATAATCATCTTAATTTTAGTTGAATTTTGGTGATATGTATTACATGCATTATCCGTGAAAAAGCATATAGCAATTATTATTTTCATATCTAATCGTTATCCTTTAAATCCCCTTTTATCCATGAAAAAAAGCATATAGTAAGATTAGACCAAACATGGAAACATAAGGCAAATGAATATAAAAAAAAAAAAAATCAGATACTTAACAAAGTTTTTAGGCATGGAGGAACATCTTGCTCTTAAGAAACTCGTAGAAGTTTTCATCATAGGTGGCATCATCACACCAATGTCATGGAGGTGACTGAGGAGGGAGTCAAAAGTTGTCGATAGACTCTAGAGATGAATGGCCAATCTAGAGGAACAACATGTCAACACATTTTCATTAGAGAAGATAGAATTAATGTGGTATGTTATGTTGTTACATTGGTTTTCCATTTTGTTAATTAAGGTTAAGAGAATATAGATCTTTGTTATTTCACTTGATTAACATGCATGCATAAAGTTTCATACATATTAACCTCAATTTCAATGCCACTTGTCACTTCAAAAGGTGTCAATTACAATAACTAATGTAAAGATCTATTCTGTTTGAGCCTTTTAAGATGTCTAGATTGACAATCAGATGTCTGGACCCCTTCCCAGATGTCTAAAAATTGAAAAGCCTGTACACGAAGTTAGTTCTGCGCGCAGCCAGCGCGCAGACCTCTTTTCTTCTCTCTCTTCTTCTCTTTCTCTCCCTCATCGAACCCTAACCCACTCCCTATAAAAGAGCCCTCTCCCCCCTCCTCTCTTCTCCACTCCACCACCACCACCTTCCTTCCTCTCCACTGCCATGAGAGAGATGAGCGAGAGAGAGGAAGCAAGAGCGAGAGCGAGGAGCGAGGAGGAGGAGCAGCGTGAAGAGAGGGAGGAGGTTGAGCTCGTGAGCTCAGAGAGGCTCGTCGGAGTGCACATGGTCGCCGCGGCGCATGCGGGAGGAGTGCGTCGGGGAACCGTCCATGACTTCCTGTAGCAGCCGGAGCTGCAGCCGAGAGGGAGGAGCCGCTGCGGAGCGCAGCGAGAGGAGCAGGAGCTCGCTCTGATACTGGAATTTTTCCAGAATCAGACGTCCAGAGTGCCTTCCAAATGACGGGTTGGACGTCTGGTGACGACATCGGACGTCTGAAAGCGGGGTTTCACGCAAGTATGTCCTTCTTGCGGTTACGGCCATGCAGGCCGCACCGCAGAGCCGATTTGTTTGGCTGAAAAGGGGATTTGCTGCTTTGTCGTGCTCAGGAGCAGCTTTGGGAAAGCATGCGGTATGCCCTCCCACTCGTTTCAGACGTTTGGACAGCTTACTAGATGACCGGAGGCACTCCCAGACGACTGGAGAATAGGTTGGACGTCTGGAGCTGAGTCTAGATGGTCAAGTAGGAGTCCTGGACGTCTGAAGTCGACGTAGGGACTTGAGGTGAGACTCTAGCGGTAGAATTCCCTACTAGGAGAGGGTGACGTAATAAATTGCGGAAATATAATATAAACAATCTCACAAAAATTCAATCACAAAAGGTACACAATAATTTTTAGGTGGAAACCCAAACCGGGTGAAAACCACCACCTAACCCTCTCGAGTTAGGGTTTTCCGATCATCCAAGTTGATCAAAACCACTAAACGAATCACTTAAACGAGGGTGATTCAACCTCAATTACAACCACGCTACTTTATACGAGGGTAGCGTACCTCAAACCCCTTCCCTTCATGAGAAGGATTTTGTCCCACGAAGGAGACGGGAATTCGCAAAGCGAATACCCAACCAAAGAACAAAGATAAAATAACAACAATCCTATAGAGCCAACAAAGCAATTTTTAACCTAAGCTTCTATAGGAATTAAGATGCTTCCCTTTGTAAGGAGTGCGTCGAATCGATGACGCGGGTGCGTGGGCTACACGACGGCGCAACATCGCTCTCGTGAACTCGGCGAGAGAGCGGGTGCGCAAAGGCTTGATGCTCTCAAGATGTGAAACTTAAGCTTGAAGAGTAAGAGATTCTTTTTGGACACAAAAGAGTGGAAATGCCTGTTCTTAGTGTGTCTAGGTGTGTGTTAGTGTGCAAGAGGTTCTTGTCTATTTATAGAGGCCTTAGGAAAGCTTTAGAAAGCTTCCATAGCCGTTGGGTGCAAGGTCCAAGAGAATCAGGCCAAAATCAGGAACAATGATTGCACTGATAAGGTAATCAGACGTCTGATCCTGGCATCAGACGTCTGGGAAACCAATTTAAGACGTCTGAAAATAAGGTCAGACGTCTGATTTTATGCGGGTTTCTTCCTAACTTGAACCAGATCTAAACAGGGTTCTACTGCAAGTCCATCAGACGACATACAGGACGTCTGGCACTATGTCTGGACGTCTAGAAACCTACTTTTTCTGCGAAAATGGATTTCCAAGAGAGTGCAACGGCTAGAAAATCTCTGAGAAGAGATTTTCGGGTCAGCCGAGGAAAAACGGTCATTTATCAGACGTCTGGAAAGGCTTAAGGACGTCTGATAAGGCTCTAACGGTCATATCCTTCAGTGTTTGTTGAGCCAACCAACGGTCCACTAATTAGACGTCTGGCAAAATCATTAGACGTCTTCTAAAACGTCTGGACTAAGGTCTAGACATCTGATTTCATCAGACAGAACTGGCTAAGTCCAGCCTAATTGTTATCAGACGTCTGAATCAACAGTCAGACGTCTTAAAACTCATTATCAGACATTTGGAAAGGCTGTTTGAACCCTATGTTGATTTTCTAAGTATTCTACAGAAAACCTAAGTGTCCTAGGGTTGTGCAGGTGTTCCTAGGACTACTATTAGGGTACTTTGAGGCTTTTTAACATGATGTTCTAAGAAACAAAAAGAGTAAGGAAATAAAGACAAAAGTACATGAAAGAAATAGACAGAATTCTATCATATTCTTCTCGTCCTTCCATCTTCAATCTATCGCTCCTCGCGAATCTCCTCTGTTCTCCATCAAGCTCCTCCAATTCATTCTGGATGCGAGCTCGAACTCCATCTAATCACGTCTCCATTTGC
Organism: Thalassia testudinum; assembly: GCA_037157565.1. Taxonomy (NCBI): domain Eukaryota; kingdom Viridiplantae; phylum Streptophyta; class Magnoliopsida; order Alismatales; family Hydrocharitaceae; genus Thalassia; species Thalassia testudinum. The sequence goes on along the minus strand of JAZHRO010000038.1, from coordinate 12,298,822 downwards.
AATTTGACCTGAAATCTAAAACTCAAAGTGTAAATGTTAAATGACACGTGTTTTGTTATCATCAAAACAAATGATCGTGGTGCTCTAGCACCAACACTAGTGACTTTTAAGACATCTGGACTTTGTTCTAGACGTCTGATTTGGTTCTGCAGTTCTATATTTGACCCGTTTAGGATTCGATCGAGATCCGTTTTACGCAAACGAGATATCTGTAGTTTTCTTATGAGTTCCTCTACATGTTAGAAATCCTTATATACTGTTCTGAATGTTCCATTGTGATATGTTCCTTAGTATAGGACTTTGACCTGTTGTGTGTCTAGAGCTTACAGAGGCACGTGAGTCTGCCGTTCGAGCCCCCAGTACTCCTGGATTATCTGGTAGAGTGGTTTCCCCCTGTTCTACTTATAAAATATGAATGCCTGTTACGAACGCGTGCCCCAGACGTCTTTTAAGACGTCTGGAAGGTGGCCTAGACGTCGGACCAGACGTCTGGGATCACATCCAGACGTCTGGGATCGTTTCCAGACGTCTGGAAAACAGTTATTTTTTCACACGAGACATTCGTCTGCGTGCCTGTGCGCGCAGACCCGCGATTCCTCTCTCTCTTTTTCCCTCTCTCTCTGCGGCTGCAGACCTGCCGCGCACTCTCTCCCTCCTCCTCGCTCGGCCTTAAAAGGCCACGCCTCCCCTCCTGTCATCTCCACCGTCCCCTTCCTCTTCTCCTTCCTGTGCGCGAGAGCGAGCGAGCGCGAGGGCAGCAGCGGTGGCCGCAGTGAGCGCGGAGGAGGTGCGGCGTGCGAGGGCGGAGCTCTGCTGTGAGGGCGAGCTCGCCGGAGCGGCTTGGCCGGCCGGCGGAGGGCGCAGGGGGCGCGGAACGACGCGGAGAGGGACCTGCTGCGGTCTGAGCAGCAGACGCGCGAGGTGCGACGCGGGCGGCGTCGCGAGCGGAGGCCGAGTGGCGCCCTGATTCTGGAAAAAATTTCCAGAATCAGACGTCTGGGTTGATAGCCAGACGGCGAGGGAGACGTCTGGAAGCTCATACAGACGTCTGAAAGGTGAGTATTCCGCTTTCTTCTTCCTTCCTGTCGACTGACCGTACTGAGGGAGGGAGTTGGCTGTGCGCAGGCTCGCTGATTCACCATCCTTTGCGAATCAGACGTCTGGAAGTTGTACCAGACGGCTGGAGTGACCTCCAGACGTCCGGGGTGACCACCGGACGTCTGGGAGCTAGGCCAGACGTCCCCGCAGACTTCTGGACGTCTGGGAAACCACGCTGAACAGGTAATTCTCTGATCCACTTTTTAAGACGTCTGGAAGAAGTTCCAGACGTCTGATTTTGCACAGTATCGTCTTTTTCGACCCGTTTAGGGCCCGTTCGGGCTCCGTTTTCTGCGATTCGAGTTGCGTTCTTTTTAGAATTAATTCCTCTACCCGTCTACAGTAGCTATACACTGTTTTGAGACACTCCTTGTGTTTGATCCTTGTGATAGGACCTTGTTCAGTTGCAGTCTTGGGAGTCGCGGAGGCACGCGGGATTCCCGATCACGCCCCCATTACTCCCGTTGTACCTGGTAGAGTGGCTTAAGTTTATTATTAAAATCTGTTAAAGTATGGAACCATAACTAGAATCTAGGACATTGCATGAATCCTAGGAATGAGAAATGTATGGAATGATAGCTCCTAGATGATGCATGAATCCTAGGGCTGGAAAACTAGTTGTATGCTAGATCCTAGGATGTGGCATGAATCCTAGGATGGAAAAACTAGTGGAATGTATAATACTGCAGTCTTGGAAAGAAATGGAAAGGAATATAAAGCTTCCTGTAAATTGAATTAACAGCTGTCTGTTACGAATAAAGAAACATGAATGAGATCATGGGTCGTAAGAACGTGAAACTGGAAAGTCACACCTGGATGTTTGAGTTAAAAGGATGGAACCCTACGGGGAATTAGGAGTGGAACCCCTGGAAAGGGGAAGGAATGGAACTGAGATGTAGTTTGTACTGCCTCTTGGGTACGCAGTACCAAGGGAAGTACCTGTACCTGTTTAGTGCAGAGTGGGGCCAGCCACCCTAGGGACCCGGGGTTAGGATTGGTCGCTCTGTACCGACTTGCTGGCCCTCGTGTACGTAGTACCGAGGAGAGCTACTAGTGTTAGGAGAGTACTAGCTACCCCACGGGCCCCGGGATTTTGCTAGCCTCCTTCACCGACTTGTTAGGCCCACTAGGGCAAACCAGGGTAGTCAGGCGAGGGTGCGTGGACTGTGGAGGGGCAAGGCCCCGGTTTGGTTACTGTGGAGGGGTTGGACCCCTGTTACTGAGAGGGCTCTGCCCTGTACTGGTTCCGTGCTGTGCTTTGGGTGCACCCGTTAACGGGAACGACTGACCGCGTGCCAGTACGAGTTAGCTACCTGTGCGTTTATCGCGCGTGCTGTAGTCACCGTTACGTCTGTCAGTGACCTTGGGGTGGTTGACTGAGGGTAGGATCACCACGGGGGACTCTCCCGGCCAGGAGAGCACCACGTGCTACTTCTACTTTTTGGAAAAGACTGCAATCAAGATCGTTCCCACGAGGAACATTCGAGATCAAGTAAAAGATCTAAGAAATTAATGAAATAGTGAGACAATTGAAAGATGTGAATAAAGAAAGTAATAGAACATAACAGCTACTGTACACTTTACTGTTGTCTTTAGTTTTAGTTGCCACTCTACTCAGCGTTTTGCTGACGTGTTACACTCGTTACCTTTTCCAGGACCAGGTGTTGAGCAGCCAGGGTCAGCGGCTGCAGAGGACGCTGGGCCGAGTAGGGTCCAGTAGAGTTACTACTGTCTTTTGTACCTCTTTGTTCCCGTTATAGTGAATAGTTCTTGTTTCCGCTGTACTTTTCTTTACCTGCAGTTCATGTTATATGATAAATGTTGTTCTACTGTTGTGGTGGTATATACTGTAGTAGTTTCTTTCCTTACTGCTGTACTTTCTTACTGTTAGTTATATTCATGCTGAATGTGGTTTATTTTACTGCTCTTTTGGTTACTTCCTCGTTGGACGACTAGGTCTTGGGATTAGTCGAGTCGGTCCGGTTCTCGTGTCTCGTAGGGACTCGGGAACCGGGTCGTTACAATGCCTCTATGAAATTTAGATAACTAGAATCATAGGATGTGGCATGAATCCTGGGACGAGAAATAGTTATACTGTTTGTATGCGTGTTTAAAATTGCAGTCATAAATGAATGAGCTGAATTGTAAATAACTGCCTGTTAATAAATACGAGCTGCCTGTAGAATATGAAATGCCTGAGATAACTAAACAGTTACCTATCATATCACTTGTATATGTTAATTTGTGGAAATACGAGCTACATGTGCATAATACGAGAATGGAAATTGTGAATGATGAAACCTGGTATGGTATAATATGGTGAATATGAGCATGAACCCTACGGGGAATTAGGAATAGAGCTCTTGTGGATAAATGGAAGGATCTGGAAATGTGAGTGGAAAGTGTGCTGGCCCTTGAATACGTGGTACCAAGGAGAGCGACTGTCCCTTATTTAGTGTAGAGCGGAGCTAGCCGCCCTTGGGTTGAGACCCAGGGTTAGGATTGACCACTCTACACCAACTTCTGTGGCCCTCGCATACACTGTACCGGGGAGAGCTACTAGTGTAGGGAGGAAGCTAGCCACCTCATGGGGTCTGGGGTTCAGCTAGCCACCCTACACCGACTTGTTAGGCCCTCTGGGCAAACCGGGGTAATCAGATGAGGGTGCGCGGATTGTGAAGAGGCAAGACCCCTGTTTGGTTCTGAGGGGGTTAGAACCCTGTTGCTGAGAGGGTTAGGCCCTATACTGTTCCGTGCTGTACTTTGGGCGTACCCACTAACGGAAATGACTGACTGCGTGGCAGTGCGGGGTAACTACCCGTGCGCTTATCGCACGTGCCGTAGTCACTGCTACGTCTGTCTGTGACATCAGGATGGTTAACTGGATGTAGGATTACCACGGGGGACTCTCTCATCCAGGAAAGCACCACGTGTGCCTTTTACTTCTTGGAAAAGACTGCAATCAAGATCGTTCCCACGAGGAACATGCGCGATCAAGAAAGAAATATGAAAGTAAACCAAGGGATAAAAAGAAATTACTTGTAAAATAAAATAATTGGAAATGACAAATTACTTGTTTGCTTTTACTACTTTAGATAGTTTGGTTACCACTCTACTTAACGTTTGCTACTCTATTTTCTCATAACACTTTACAGGTTCAGGAGTTGAGCAGCTCGAGTCATTGGCTGCAGAGGGTGCTGGAAACAATCGAGCCCAGCCGTAGTTTCTTACTGTTGTAGCACTTCTTTTCTGTTAGTGAGTTTCAGACTTTATTTTACTATTCCTGTTACTGTACTTTTGTTCTACTTTGCTGTTGTTGTGGTGATATGTACTGTTTAGCAGCTTTTACTTCCTTTACTGCTTGTACGCTTTTACTGTTAGTTACCTTGTATAGTGGATGTGATTTATTTTTCCTGTTTTTCGGTTATTTCTTGTTGAATGACTGGGTCTTGGGATTAGTCGAGTCGAGCCGATCTCGAATCCTGTAGGGATTCAAGAACCGGGTCGTAACAATTAATGAAGTGAATTTTGATGTACCTACCTGTTATTCCTCTTCCCCTCCAAATACAATCTCATGCTTGTCACTGGTGAGCTTCCTGCTAATAAATGGTAGTATGCAATCTTGAGGATTTGTCAAAGACCCAAGACATTAACTTAGTCAAACACACAACAAAGCATAAGAATTGGCACCTACCTTATGTTGATAGATAGTTTCGGGCCTATCATGCTGAATTGTAGAGAGTATCATGTGAAAAGTTTAGTATATAAATCATTAGGTAGAAGGGTAGTTGAGATATACTTTGCAGCAACTATCACTTGGGATGTTTAGTATATAAATCAGCAAGTAGAAGGGGCTCATACTTGTGAAGCATAGCTGCAAAATTCAGATGCCATGATACAAATAAATCCTTCATTGTTCCTTAACAACGTAGGATAAGCCAACAAAAATATGTAGGACAAATCAGTAGCCAAAAAATACATGATGACAATCGCCCTCCTTGTCACAAAGAAAAGCTTCCATCCTCTACATGGAAAAACTTGCCACAATACCCTTTTGTCATAAGCAACCCCCATGTAATCAACCATGAAAAAAGTTCACTTTCAGGGGCAACCTACGTTACCAAATCATCTTATTTGCTTTGCATAAATCTACACCCAAGTCATGTGGGAGCTACACCAAATGCTTCCAGATTTCCTTTAGAGACGATGCCTCATCTCAAAATCCATTTATCCAACTCATTACCTATGATTTAAAATCTCTTGGTCAATCAAATTAGAAAAGAAAATCAGCCCAGCTATTATGATTCTCTCCATCTTGCAGACTTCAAAAAGACACCACAATCACCGCAAAATCAGTTGATAAAGAAAAAAGATGCGGGAATCTGCTAGAGAAGGAAGCAGGTGGTGGTGGTTTGCATCACATAGGTCGGAGAGGAGGCGACGGAGGGCGTCAAGTCGTCTGGGGAGAGGGGTGGAGTGGTGGAGGAAAGGGAGAGAATGGAGCAGAGGAGGGAAAACCACTGGTAAATGGGTGGGGCTAGTGATCGCAGTGGTTGCAATGGTGACGTTGGTGAGAAGGAGATGAGGAAGTAGCGATAGAGAGAGTAGAAGCCAAGGTGGAGAGGGAGAGTGAGAGAGAGTGTGCTAAAACTACCAAATCGCTGGGATGGCTGCACGAAATCTCACCTCGGGAGGAGATGGTGAGGTAGTGGTGGCTGTGCGAGGCCAATTCTGTCCACCTTGAGCAGAGGTGGTGGGTTCCGTGACGAAGGAGGAAAGAAACGTGATGAAGGTCAAGGAGAAGGCGAGGCTTATGACCTCTCTCTCACTTGTGTGCATGGGCACAAGGAGGAGAAGGTGCGACCTCGCCGACGTTGAGGATTAATGACATGGAAAGGTGGATGTGAGCCCATGCGAGGGGGAGATCAGCGAGAGGGTTTGAGAGGATGAGGGGGAGATCACGCATGCCCTAAGGTCAAATCCGAGCAGATAGAGGGAGGCACAACCTTCGTGATATAAGGTTGACATCGAAGAAATGCTGCCACGGGACTGCGAACAGTGTTGTGTTCGCAGCCCTTCCCCCAATCTCTATGCTGGAGATGGCTAAAAGGGGGTGTGCGCAGTCGTTGGAGTTGCAAAAGGATGGGGACAAGGAGTAAGGAGTGAGGTGGAGAGAGCACACGGAGATGGGACCATGAAATAGGGCAGGATGGTGGTGATATTCACATGGGATGCCATTACAAATAGTATATAGTGCACATGAAGGAAGAGGGTAGCAGGAGGATCACATCGGAGCAAAATTTTGCCAAGGAGAAAAAATATATAAATAGCGTAGTGGATGTTCTTTTTTTTAATAAACATTTTCATTACATAAGGAAAAACTCAATACAAAAGGGTTGCTTCATGTAAAAATAGAGGACATACCAAAATATAGAAATAACAAGATAAAAAATAAATGAAAAATAAAAAGAGGCATCCAAGATTGGGAATTGGTTGAATTCTTTCAAGACAAGAAGTAAAGTAATCTTGAGCTCATAAATATGATATTGCACGAGATAAAATCTCAAAGAATCATTCTAATAAAAAAATTGAATAAATCGACACCTATATCACATCAGAAATCTTGATTGTAATCCGCATGGAATCACATGTGATCTCAATAAAATAAAAATAAAATTAAAAAACAAAGAAAAAAAAGGTCCCATCAATCGAACAACCGAGTCCGCCTGCAGCAACGACCAATCTCTGACCGCACCCACAGCACTGCCAGAGGTTGCCGTAGACAACAACTGCAGACCACCAGTCGCGCCACAACCTCAGCACACCGCAGCACCCGTCGACCACCGGCCACCATGCACGCCGAAGCACCGGCCGTACCTGCAACAGCCACTGCACCACGACACCTCACATGCCTCAGCACCCACCGCACCAACCATGGCCACCGTGATCGCCGCGCATGCCTCAACTGTGAACGCAGCGATCGTCGACCGCAACCTCCACAACCGACAGCCACGAGAGGCGACACATCCGCCTGCCACGAGAGGCTAGAAGCTGTGCATGTCAAGAAGGAGCTCAGATTGTTGAAGAGGAGAGATCCGGGAGGGGAGAAGTATCCGGAGGTGGGGGGGTTGATCGGCTGCAAATGGCTGATCGGAGCCCAAGTTAGGGTCTAGGGCTTTGCTCAAGAGAGGGGAAAAGGGGGAGAGAGCGAACGTTGGTGATATTCACATGGGGTGCCATTGCAAACGGTACATAATGACACGAACGAGGGGAATAGCAGGACGATTACATCGGAGTAAAACTTTACCGAAAAGAAAAAATATATAAATAGTGTAATGTACAGTGATCACACCACGTGATTCAGTTATATTAAGGATTAGGTTGGTTTTTGTTTGAAATTAAGATTTTAATTTGATGATAATTGAGATTGTATTAGTCATGAGTACCAATATTTTTGATCTCCAGGTTACAAAACAAGTACGTAGGCATCTTACTTTCTTGTAAATTAACATTTTACGTAAAGAATGAATGCAAGAGCTAAATTAACAAAATAAAGGAATTAAAGAGAAGAAAGTTTTCTTAGGTTCGATTTGATAAGGGAAATAAATTTATATTATAAGTAGAGAATAGAGAATTAGTGGAATAAATAATAGAATAATTGAATTAATACGTTTAGATATTTTACTATGTTAAAGTTATTTCACAAAGATAATGGAATAATCTTATCCTGTGTTAAGTTTACTTAGTCCGATATAAATGCAGAGTGGATTAACTGATAGATTAAATGTTGAATCCAACGCAAATTCACTTAACTGTAATAATTTAGTAGAAGATAACAAAGTATGAGATAGGCAAAAGCCTAGAAGAATGAACCTTAATGAAGTTAAAAGATGTAGATTTAAGAGAAGAAAATAACTTCAAAGAAATTATTTTGATAATTTGTATTTTTATTTATTATACTTTTCAGAACATATATAAAGTGTCATTTTGTTTTTCTTAGAGTATATAGATGCTTAAACACTTAATTAGGATGCCTTAGATCTTAAATATAGCTCAGTCTTTGTTCAAATAATCTAGAAATTCTCTCTACTAGATGTCTCACAGAATCTACTCGATAACTTATTCTTCTTTGGTCAATTAGCCTAAACAAATTAAGGTCATTTAATCTCTCATGACCAGGTGTAACGAATGCGTGCCCCAGACGTCTTTTAAGACGTCTGGGAGGAGGCCCAGACGTCGGTCCAGACGTCTGGGATCACATACATACGTCTGAACAGACGTCTGGGATCGTTTCCAGACGTCCTGAAATCCGTTATTTTCGACACACGCGAGTCGCCTGCGCGCCTGGCCGCGTAGACCGCATATTCCCTCTTTTCCTCTCTGCGGCTGCAGGCGGCCTGCCGCCTTCTCTCTCTCCTCTCCGCGCGGCGTTAAAAGGGGCGCGCCTCCCCTCCCGTCTCCACCGTCTCCTCCTTCTTCTCCTTCCTGTGCGCGAGAGCGAGCGGACGCGAGGGCGGCAGCGGCGGCTGCAGTGAGCGCGGAGGTGCGGCGTGCGAGGGCGGAGCTCTACCGTGAGGGCGAGCTCGCCGGAGCGGCTTGGCCGGCCGACGGAGGGCGCAGGGGGCGCGGAGCGACGCGAAGAGGGACCTGCTGCGGGCTGAGCAGCAGACGCGCGAAGTTCGACGCGGTCGGCGTCGCGAGCGGAGGCCGAGCAGGGCCCTGATTCTGGAAAAATTTCCAGAATCAGATGTCTGGGTTGATAGCCAGACGGCAAGGTCAACGTCTGTAAGATCATACAGACGTCTGAAATGTGAGTTTTCCGCCTTCTTCCTTCTTGGCGACTGACCGTACTGAGGAGGGGGGGTTGGCTGTGCGCAGGTTCGCTGATTCGCCATCTTTTGCGAATCAGGCGTCTGGAAGTTGTACCAGACGGCGGGAGTGACCTCCAGACGTCCGGAGCGACCATAGGACGTCTGGGATCTAGGACAGACGTCCCCGCAGACTTCTGGACGTCTGGGAAACCACGCTGAACAGGTAATTCTCTAATCCACCGTTTAAGACGTCTGGAGGGAGTTCCAGACGTCTGATTTTGCACAGTATCATCTTTTTCGACCCGCTTACGGCCCGTTCGGGATCCGTTTTCCGCGATTCGAGTTGCGTTCTTTTCAGAATTAATTCCTCTACTCGTCTACAGTAGCTATACACTGTTTTGAGACACTCCCTGTGTTTGATCCTTGTGATAGGACCTCGTTCAGTTGCAGTCTTGAGAGTCGCGGAGGCACGCGGAATTCCCGATCACGCCCCCATTACTCCCGTTGTACCTGGTAGAGTGGCTTTAAGTATTAATAAAATTTGTTAAAGTATGGAACCATAACTAGAACCTAGGACATTGCATGAATCTTAGGAATGAGAAATATATGGAATGATAGTTCCTAGGTGTTGCATGAATCCTAGGGACGGAAAACTAGATTGTATGGTAGACCCTAGGATATGGCATGAATCCTAGGATGGAAAAACTAGTGGAATGTATAATAATGTAGTCTTGGAAAAATGGAAAGGAATATATGAAGCTGCCTGTAAATTGAGTTCACAGCTGCCTGTTATGAATAAAGAAACATGATTGGGATCATGGTTTGTAAGAACGTGAAACTGGAAAGTAAGACATGAGATGTTCTGGAACCTTACAGGGAAGTAGGAGTAGAACTCCTGAAAAGCGAATGGAATAGAATTGGGGAAGTGAGTTGGCCCTTGAGTACGGAGTACCAAGGAGAGCGACTGTCCCCCTGTTTAGTGCAGAGCTGAGCTAGCCACCCCAGGGACCCGGGGGTTAGGACTGGCCACTCTGTACCGACTTGTTGGCCCTCGTGTACGTAGTACCGAGGAGAGCTAGTAGTGTTAGGAGAGTACTAGCTACCCCACGGGCCCCGGGGTTCTGCTAGCCTCCTTCACCGACTTGTTAGGCCCACTAGGGCAAACCAGGGTAGTCAGGCGAGGGTGCGCGGACTGTGGAGGGGCAAGGCCCCGGTTTGGTTACTGTGGAGGGGTTGGACCCCTGTTACTGAGAGGGCTCTGCCCTGGTTCCGTGCTGTGCTTTGGGCGCACCCGTTAACGGAAACGACTGACCGCGTGCCAGTGCGGGCTAGCTACCTGTGCGTTTATCGCGCGTGCCGTAGTCACCGTTACGTCTGTCAGTGACCTTGGGGTGGTTGACTGAGGGTAGAATCACCACGAGGGACTCTCCCGGCCAGGAGAGCACCACTTCTACTTTTGGAAAAGACTGCAATCAAGATCGTTCCCACGAGGAAATTCGAGATCAAGTAAAGGATCTGAGAAACAAATGAAATAGTGAGAAAAATTGAAAGATGTGAATAAAGGAAGTAATAGAACATAACAGCTACTGTACACTCTACTGTTGCCTTTAGTTAGTTTGCCACTCTACTCAGCGTTTTGCTGACGCGTTACACTCGTTACCTTTTTCAGGACCAGGTGTTGAGCAGCCAGGGTCGGCGGCTGCAGAGGACGCTGGGCCAAGTAGGGTCCAGTAGAGTTTACCACAGTCCTTGTACCTCTTTTGTTTCTGTTTTAGTGAGTAGTTTTTTTTTGTTTCCGCTGTACTTCTTTACCTGCAGTTCTTGTTATATGATAAATGTTGTGTTTACTGTTGTGGTGGTACCTACTATAGTAGTTTCTTTCCTTACTGCTGTACTTTCTTACTGTTAGTTATATTCATGCTGAATGTGGTTTATTTTACTGTCTTTTGGTTACTTCCTCGTTGGACGACTAGGTCTTGGGATTAGTCGAGTCGGTCCAGTTCTCGTGTCTCGTAGGGACTCGGGAACCGGGTCGTTACACCAGGGGACTTTAACCTTTCCATTGGTCAACTTGTCTTATATTATCTTGAATACTAACTTTGTTATAAGTCAGAAGGGGCTATTGGATGAAAATCCAGATCTAAAGGCTTGAGTAACTTCATGGCCTATTTACACAATGGTTAGCTTGTGCTTGACAGTAAGGATACAATTCATATATTGAATTCCTCTAAAATGAAGGTGTTGTGTGTATATATTTAAAGGAATGATCATTTTGTCTCTTAAAAAGAAAAGAAAACATGAAGATGCATACAAAAAAGATAATAAACAAAGAAAAGGTATAGATAGCTATCTCTTTTAATTAAAATATCCCCACAAGCAGGGATGTGTTTGAATATGGAATAAGAAAGTTGATTAAATAAGATGGTATGCATTAAATAAATAGCATCTGGAATAATGCTACACATTAGGATAAAATGTCACCTTAAATCTTAATACGTAACATTAACTCACTTATCACATTTAACTTTCATTTACTTTAGTTTACAACAAAAAAAACTAACAAAAAAATCACCTAATATCAAATATAGACCAAATAAAATATAATTCTCTCATTTATATTTAAATCGCATCAACTTATAATTTATAATATATAAACTCATCTATTACATCCACTCCTACTATTTCATCACTTATACCAACACCACTAAAACTTATTCTATCCTAAATGTTATCCAAGAACAACCTCTCTTCCTTAACCAAACAAATTCAAGAAGGATAGGCATGGTGCCAGAAGAAAATCTCCAATGTCAAGCTCATATAGAAGGGGGGAATAATGTTAGATCTCAGCCATTCCTTTTGAATCAAAAACACATCCCCACAATAACTGCATATCAGGTAAATAAAATAAAGTTAATAAAATAAATAAATGTCCCCTTAAAAGATACACTCTACATCACATCAACTTACAATCTATAATATATAAATCCACCTACTACATCCACTTCTATTATTCCATCAGTTATACCAACACTACTAACAAACTTTATTCCACAAATATACTTGACAAAAAAATGTCTCATCTTAAAAAGGTAATAAGTTATATAAATGTTGAAAAATATTAACCTATATCAATGCCACTAAATTACAAAGATATGTGTAGATATTTATTTAGTGAATGTTTCCCACCAATTCATCTAAATAACAAAAAAATAACCTAATATCAAATATGGACCAAATAAACTATAACTCTCTCATTTATATTTAAATTACATCAACTTATAATTTATAATATATAAACTCACCTATTGCATCAACTTCTATTATTCCATCACTTATACCAACACCACTAAAACTTATTCTATCCTAAATGTTATCCAAGAACAAACTCTCTTCCTTAATCAAACAAATCCACAAAGGATAGGCATAGTGTCTAATGAAAATCTCCATTGTGAAGCTCATATAGAAGGGGGGAGTCATGTCAAATCTCAACCATTTCTTCAGCATCAAAAACACATCACGATAAAAGCAAATCACATCACTCGAATGAATGAAATAAAGTTAATAAAATAAATAAATGCCTAGGTAAATAATACACTCTATATCACATCAATTTACAATCTATAATATATAAACCTACCTATTACATCCATTTCTATTATTCCATCGGTTATACAATACTATTAACAAATTTTATTCCACAGATACAAGTGACAAAAAAAAAAATCTCTTCTTAAAAAGGTAATAAGCTATATAAATATTAAAAACTATCAACTTATGTCAACGTTAAAGTTGCTACCAAATTACAAAGATCTATATAAATATTTATACAGTGAATGTCTCCCAGTAATTCATTCAAAGAAAAAGAAAAAGTAACTTTTAAAATTATAGAAAATAAAAATCAAAATATCACAGAGAAATCACCAAAATGACTGAGAGAGGAGGTTGCAAAGAAAAAAATAAAAAAATGTCAAAAAGAAAACAATATACACAGAGAGAGAGAGAGAGAGAGAGAGAGAGAGAGAGGGAGAGAACAAAAATCACAGCACAAGTGAAATTTTGAAGTCACGTCTTTGCAAGACTAATACCTTTAAAAGAGCGTTAACAACCAACTACTGGTGCTTTCCTTACCGTTCAATAAGTTTTTGACTAATAAATAACCGCTCAGAAAACAATTGCATAATGTAAGCTATAATTGAATCTCACACGTCCTTCTAGTATATACACTGATTCCAATACCTTTATTTATTTGTAAAATTGCAAATCCAAATTTACATCTGTATATCTATCGATTAGTTGCGGAACAGCAACTATAGTTTGCTCCTGTAGCCTTTTTTTTATTTTCCTTTTAATTTTCTGACCTTTGATTTTGTGCTTTCTTTTTTTAATTTTTCGTTCTCTATCTACTGTTTTCTTTTTCATCTAATTCTTTCTATTTTTTTAATTTTATTTTCTTACACATTATTTATTATAATGTTTATTTTAAATTCCATCTTGACTATCAATCTTATCATCTTGTATTTTTTTATTAGAAATTAATATTAACTATATTTTTACTTAAATATAAAATAATATATATATAAAATCATACAGTATAAATCTAATATGAAATATCGATTAAAATTTAAAATATATTGAACAAAATATTTTACAATGTATGGCACGTTTTGATTTTCAATTGATATTTGATTTTTCACCCATCGCAAGTTAAGATACATCAGTTAATGATTTTATAATATATGATGTGTTAATTTTCTACTGATCGAAAATCAAAATGCATCTATTAAAAATCATGTCAAATTTTTATACAATTAATTTTTACAATCTCACGGTGCCATGCAAATTAAAAATTAATCCTATTAAATTTAAGTCAAATTTTACTTTAGTCACGAAGGAGAATTTGTTTATTAGTAAACTTTAATCTTTCTATAATCCATTGAACATATATATATATATACATATGACAGAATATGTTTGGATCTAGTGATGATTCCATGTCTTGCTTGATGGACTTAGGGTCGGGTTTGGGTAAGGAATTTTATACTTTTTGACATCAAGGGTGCAAAGGTCGAATTGCACTTTCTTTGTGTTTTTTCTCCTTTGAATGTCAAAATCGTTGCCTATCCTCAACATGTCATGGCTAGATGAGGTGGAGAAGATTCTTTCATTTAAACCTACAGGACTTAAGATCGTGGGTACCAAGAATTCTTCTATGATCGCGTGACTATATGTGTTGATTTTCTATCCATAACAAATCATCATCTCCACAATATATACGTACTCTAAATTGGCAATATGTGAAAAAATATGATCAACTGCACTATCAAAAGAACTCTCGATGATCTGTCCAATCCATGCAAATGAGAGATCCGATGAGGTCGAAAACCTGGACAAACTTGGCTACATCTTGGTCGTGTGTAGATCCGTTATCTCAAGTGATCCCCGAACGATAAAGAGAAAGGAGGCCTGATTGTAGGGCGAACTATGTACCTCAAGTTCTCATATCTTTCACTCCATCCATCACGGCCATGTCGACTCCCCAGATGGAGAAACACTTGATGTGCTTTCCCCTTCATCCAAACGAACCAAACCTCCGAGCCTCGAACTGCAACAGAGTCAAAACTTGTAACCACCTCCCAACAAGTGATGCGGGTGAAAAGGGCAATCAAGACGAAGACCTTTGATCGTTGACAATCCAATAGGCATGAACACACCAAAATAAGAAGAGATATGATCTGCTTGCAATGATAGGGTCACCAACCTGCGGGTGAACGATCAAAGGAAGATGAAATCACGACATATCATTGGAGAGAACGCATTAATTCGAGAGTACTCCACCCCAAACAAGGAATAGAAATCAAGTCCTTTTGAATCTATCTTTTCAAAAGAGTGAACCAACCTTGAATGTGTGACCAAGTGCTGATCATTGCTTGATAACCCAAGGGAAATTCTAATATATATATATGAATATAACGTCGTATGTATGGAGATCACAAAATAATTTGGGAAATATCTTGCTTCTTGTTTGCCATCACTCTTCGTTGGTTAGTTGCGTCTAAGTCGACCTTTTACGATTTTCTTTCCCGAAGACCATCTTAAACCTTCTTCTCATTTGAAGCAATTGTACAATATTGGGTAGTTATGATTTATAATTGAGAGATTTCTCCGATCGTGAGATTTTATTATATTATCATCTTGATATTCAGTTCTCCCAATGTCATGTGCATTTGAGTTACCCTATAGCATCAAGAATGACCGTACGGTAGTTTCATCTCGTAGAGTCAACCTTGGCATCTTATGAAAATCATCTGACCGAAGAAAAGAGAACTCTCGCTCGTGGTTATTGAGAGCATTGTTTGTGTGTCCATACCCGACACTTCATAGATATATAGATAGGAAACATATAAGTTGATTGCTGCTGACTGGTATTTCTACCCTATGTAATTGGTTGAGTCTTTCACTGGGTTCAGGGAAAGAATTTTCCATCGGAGTAAGAAGGCCCAAAAATTAAATTTTAAAGTCATTTCAAACAACAAGCCCGCGATGAAAGACAAATATTCTTTTACCAGGTTCCGATTCTAATTAGTTTTTAATTCACATGTTACTTTAAGACTGAAAAAGTTCATTATTGTACAAATATAAAAGTTAATTGTATAAAAATTTAATATAATTTTTAATCGATATATCTTAATTTTTAATTAATAAAAAATTAACATATTATATATTATAAAATATATTATCCGATGTATCTTAATTTTTAATCAATAACAAAAAAATATATCAATCAAAACTAAGGCACACCACACATTTTAAAATATATTACTCTATTAAAGTTTGTTGATTCATAGTCACAACCCGCCTCTACAATTTGTTTGGCAAAAAATGTTGCTAGATAAGCTTGCTGGGGCTTAGTGGGCCATTTGTTTTAAGTTGCCTGCTTCCTTTAGTTAATTTGGCAGCTTAGGCTACCAATGGAAATGTGGGTAAATCTTTTTTTATGTCGTTGAATGGGTTTAATTAGCCTTAGCTTTAATTTTGCCCCATTTGATTAAGTTCGAGTGGAGGAGATTTTGCCCCCAATAAACATACTAAAATTGTTATGTGAGCTTGTTTGAAGAAATGGTTCGTGTGGGACAAAACTCGTTCACGCACCTTCATGCCTATTGCCATCGTGATAAGGATATGTTGAAGTTAATGGATCCGTAATTAAATAGAGTACTTCTTTTCGAGAAAAGGGTGTATTCATTTGCCTTTCTTTTAAGAGGGAAATTTCAAACACCCGTCTTTAATCCTTTTTAACCTTCCCTTTGACTTAATGTGATTAATTAAAGAATGCAACATCATATATTTTAAAGTTCCTACTTAGTTGATACTTCAACACGCAAGAAAATAAAGTACTTTATAATATTTTTTAGATGCACATGTACGGCACCCTTGATTTAACATGGTCCACAAAGTTCAAAATTTCCATGTAATTATGAGCCTGAACATATCACCTGTAAAAAAAGCACCTCCGTGTATATTCCCAAGAAGTAATTTAGGCACCATACATCTACATGTACGCATGTCATGGATGCATATATTTCACATACATTAGAGCAAATTTAAGGAAGGGAAAGAGTAGCGTAACAAACACGCATATAAAAGATGACTACAAGTACATATCATCCACATGTATTCATTTAGAGAAAGAGAGTTCATAGATAGTCATGCATTCATATAGTCCATACATGACAACATTTGGCCTACAAAGTACACAATACAATCATAGTTCACTAACTACATACTATGGATCATCATGTTTGAAATTACAAAATCCGTGACCCAACGCTTTAGATAGATGCAAGTATAAGATAACAGTGATGCGATTTTTCTACTCACAACAACCTACAAAAGACAAGGACAACATACCATGACTACACCACACCATGCTTCATTGGGAGCTCCAGCACACCACAGACTATGCTAATAAGCTCTAAGATGCATACGCAAAATAGCTCCTCATGCATGGCATTAAAGAAGTAAGAATTCGTCTCTCTAAGTAACCATAGGAGGGTCCTGGCTAGCTCTAAGCTCTTTCATAGCCGCTAAGCATGTTGTTATAGTGCTCGAATCCATAAATAGTGTGGCACCCTCACCCTTTTCATGTTGACTTGAAAGTGAGATGGGAAGTGGGGATGAGCCAAGTTGCTTAGTAGGGTCTTATTATAATGTATATCAAGAGAGATGAGGTAGTGCCAGTGTCAATTTAATTCATTCCCTTAATTATAACCCCATTCATGATGACTTTATTAATTACGTACTTAATATAAGCATATCTAAGTTATCAATCCACTTATTTCCAACTCTAATCTACACTACAAGGAGTCCTATCTATGGAATCACCGATTATGTTCTTTGAGGTAGATTTCAATGTGCACTTCTACTCTCAAGCCTCAAGGATACACCACCTTAGCCTTTGAAAGGCCATACTCAACTCCCTAAATTCATTTATTAGGAGTCACCCCAGATTGGTGTGACTGGTTGATTCCTTACTGAGTGGATAAACACCATACTTCTAATACCTTGGTGATTTCATATAGAATAATCAATAGACACCAAGTGGGCTACCCTCTTGAACATGGACATTCCCTATAAAGTGATTGTTCAATGCTCCATTGAGGTATCATACCTGCACCGTCGATGCAACTCATTGAACACTCCATTTTGAGAATTTGGTAAGCAACCTACCCAACTTACCCAACTTAGTTCACTACTAATCCATGAATTATTTATCAATGCCTCCAATCGATGACATGAAATTACACTAGAGGGGGGGTGAATAGTGAAATTATAAAATATTGTAATACAAAAAATTCAATCACAAAAGATGGCACCAGATTTTTAGGTGGAAACCCAAGATGGGTGAAAACCACCACCTAAGCCAATCTCTTGACTTAGGATTTTCGATCATAAGGTGATCAATCCACTAACCACACTACTTAAATGAGGGTAGTGTAGCTTAATTACAAATCCAACCTCCGATCCCTAAACGGAGGTTTCTCCCTTCAAAATGAAGAGACGGGGGCCCGACAGGCCGGATACCCAAAGTATAAAAATAAGAATTGAAACAATACATATAGAACACCCCAATACTTTAATTACTTTCTTATCTACTAAGCATGAAAAGAACTCCCTGAGGATTTGCAGAACGGAGTGAGGCGGGAGTATGGATTTGTCCTTTGATTAGAGTGTTGGCACAGCACGAGGGCAAGATGAAGCTTAGAGTGATGAGCAAGTGATTTTTCTAAGGGAATCGTATCTCAAGAGGTGTGTATTGCCTAAGAGGAGTTGTAGTCTATTTATAAGCAAGTTTGGAACCTTCAAGAACACTTGAGAGAGCTCTTCTTGCCGTTGGAGATAAATCCCAAGAGATTAGGATGAAATCCACCACAAATCAGGGTAATGATGAGTCTGACAGGAACATCAGACGTCTAATTTTAGGATCGGACATCTTATAGGACGTCTGATTATACTTCTGGTCGTCTAATACTGTAGGTCATCCTAAACTGACTCCATTGGATCAAAAGGACGTTTAATATTTTCACATAAGACGTTTGATTATGTTATTGAACGTCTAATAAAGGGTGCATTCGTTCCTGTTTTCATCAGATCCAAATAGGGTTCTAGATTTAAAGGATCAGATGTCGTTATGGACGCCTGAGGAAATCACCAGACGTCTGAAAACCAAAAAACACTTTGCTACTTCTTCTGACAAAAGATTTTATGGCCGTAATGAGATACGCACAGAAAATCATAGGCAACGGTCCAAAGGTAGACATCTGGAAGTGTGTCCAGACGTCTAGAAATTCATTTTTGCCCTATGCTTAGTCTAACGATTAGTCTAAGGACGTCTAGGTAAAGAATCAGACGTCTGTGTAAGGTTATCGACGTCTAATAGTGAAGTGCTTCGACTGATGTTTATGAGGAGACAAACTAAAGGCAGAACTCTTGGAAATTTAACATCTGAGACACTTGTCAAATGTCTTAAAGTGGAAAATCAGACGTCTGACCATTGTTCTAGACGTCTGATAAGAGTATAAGTGTTAGGTTTTTGTTTTTAATTTATCCTAAGTGTATAGAGCCTAAGTTAGCTATTTATAGGTTATGTTTGGGGGCTCTTTACAACATTTTTAGACTCAAATAAAATGAAAATTACAACCTTTGAAAGTTTACCTGAAAAAGCCTAAAACCTAATACTTATGCTATTTGTCTTCACGCTTTTAATCTCCCATCTTGGAAAACTTTATGAAATCCTGCAAATATGTTATTACAGAGAGAAACAATATGCTATTCTTTATTTTTTATTTCATTTTCTTCATTTTGTAAAATCATCAAAATATTATATATGAGTGGTTGAACTAGCAATTTCCCACTTTTTGATGATTTTCAAAATATAGCTGTAGGTTCCTATTTTCTCCCCCTAAAGGTTGTACTTGGTAGTCTATATCTATTTGAGAAGTTTGTTTTTATATTATTCCCTAGGTTCTTACCTACATTCTTCTCCCCCTTTTTGAACATCATCATGAAGGGTTGTTAAAGGGAGTGGAAACCCAAACTACAAGAGTGATAGCTACAATGTGGAGTGCATGAATAAAATTGCATGTTTAAAAGATGACAAGGCATTAAAGAAAATTGATTAGGAATAGAAATATTTAAGTACGGACTAACTATTTGTTCCCAAAAATATTAAGTACGGGGTCAAGGCCCCTTAATACATACTTGGAATAAAAGAAAAAAAGAAAGAAAAAAGAAAGAAAAATAGAAGCACTAAACTATTCTTCTTGAGCGGGTCCGTGTCCCATCTGCAAATTTTGAACGTCTGATCTAAGTTCGTCGATGCCGCGGTGCATGCTTCCCATGTAGGTGTACATCTCGTCGGTTCGACGCAGCAGAAGGGAGATGCCGGAGGAGAGGGAATCTGTGGCTGGATCCCATGCTTCATCAAAGCTCGAGCAGGGAGCTTCTATTTGAAGGGGCCATGGTGCATGGAAGTCTGGAAAGGGTGGAAGGGGCTCTTCTTCAATGGGCTTGTCGGCGGGCTCAAGATGCTCCCTAAGTATATGCATCTTGGCGGCTATGGCCCGGTTGTACGGCTCAATCTTCTTGTCGACAGCTTGGTCAGTTATGGAAATTCGATGGGTTGAAAAAATTTTGGATAGAATAAACCCAAACGGAAGTGATGCCCCATGGTTTTCATTCATGACGCGAACAATGAGGCGGCAATAATTGAAAGGAATATAACGGATGGCCACAAAAAGGAGCACCTTGTGTTGGCGCGAGATGTAATCAAAACCTCCCGATTTGTTTAGGAGGTCCCACCCAAAAATGCGATAGAGTAGACGTGGAAGGGGTTTGAGATTTTTGCACGGTAGGGTGCCAAGATTGTCAACATATTTTTCAGGGAGGACTAACTCTTGATTGATGACTTCTGGGTCATATTACCTCAGAATGTCATTGAAGTCATTTCCCTCATTGGGGATGACTAGAAGGTCGTTAATTTTCGGATGTGATGTGGATTTCGCGACCAAATAAGCAGGTATAGAGTTCAAGTTCATCGTTGCTATAGTCATCAACGATGTTGGCATAAAAGAGACGGCAAAGATTAGGGAACACACCAAGAGTTCCAATGCAAGAGTGGAACTGACGATCAAAATATTGGAAGAGATGGAGAGTTTGGAAGTGTTCCCGAAAGTTTAAATGGGCAAAATCATTCCAAACAATAAAACGAGGGCATTTAACTTTGGCATTCGCGAAGCGACAAAATCGCTGCCTAGCGATGTTGCCTCGCAACTGATCTGCCAAATAGGTGGAAGAGGAGGTGGAAGAGCCCTCAGCTTGCTTCCTACGGGGAGGCATATTTGGTGGAATGGGTGGTTAGGTTTTGGAAGAGAAGGGAAGTGTTTTGAAGATAGAATACCTGCAAAAACATCCATACAAAAACATTCAACCAACCAAACAATATTCAACCAAAATACTTCAACGACACAGATTCAAACAATGTAATCATCATTGATAAAAAATGTGTGGCAGTATGCCTTGAGGCAATACAACCTGCCATGTAGTTGTGGCAATATACCTTTGGATTCAAGCCACTAAAATGTTGGCTTGAATCTCGTGAGGTAATACCCTTGCCATAGAAGATGCAGCTAGGGCTAACAAGGTTGGCTTGATCAAGGGTTTGGGTTCTAGGGCTGACAATGTCATGAAATACGCAAGTAGACCGAGTGAATCAAGAAGGAGAACAAGATGTTGCTAGGGCTAACAAGGTCGTGGGTAAAAGAACATGGAGATGCCCTAAGAGTTGAGAGGGTATACCCACGGTAGGAGAGAGGCCTCCAAATGCGCGGTCGAGAGGCAGGGAGGACATGCGCAGAGGAGCAACAGCTCTGCCAGTCGTCGAGGAGGCACGACGGTCGTCTGGCGGCGAAGGAGCTTCGACAACTGCAACTGTGGGCCGTCGGGTGTGAGGGAGAGCGGTAGGGATTTGAGAGAGGAGAGTGGGACCTTGCGAAGGGGACGTTATATCCCAAGGTCATGGGGCAAGTCTCCCCCTGAAGTTGGGGAGATTTACATTTCAAACCATCTAGAGAACAGACGCGACGCACAGATTTTTCCCTGATCAGACGTCTGGAGATTATGTCAGACGTCGGGATTGAACGTTTAGGATTTTAGCCCTTTTGATGGTGACGTCTGTTCTAACCATCAGACGTAACATCAGACGACTAAATTA
Organism: Thalassia testudinum; assembly: GCA_037157565.1. NCBI lineage: Eukaryota > Viridiplantae > Streptophyta > Magnoliopsida > Alismatales > Hydrocharitaceae > Thalassia > Thalassia testudinum. Next base: position 12,277,144 of record JAZHRO010000038.1, on the reverse strand, counting down.
AAAATTAGACATCTGATTTCTGCAGGCATCCCTCCCTGGAAAATGATTTATTCTCCAGGTTGTCGTCTGATTTCTGTATCAGATGACAAACAAGACGTCTAAATCTAAACTTAGACGTTTGATTTCTGTAGATAGACCTTCCTGGATTTTACTCTAAAGTTACATGGTCATCCGATTTTACTATCAGACGACCTATGCGACGTCTAGCCAAAGAATCAGACGTCCGACTCGTAATAGATGTTCTGACTCACAAATAGACGTCTGTCAACACATCTGGACGACGGCCCAGACGTCTGTGAAGGATGACGAACGTCTGAAATAGCTCTTTTGTCAGTTCTTTCGATAAATGAAATCGTCGTCTGTCCTAGATTTGTATATCCAATTTTTGACATTATGATGTCCTTTCATCCCTACAAAACAAAGTGAGAGTTGTCTTTTCGGTATCCATTGTAATGTGGATCCGTATTTGTCAGTGGTCTCCTTTAGAGGAGGGTCCTTTTTCGGCTCACTTTGACTAGGTTCATAAAAGCCTAATCCAAATTTACTTGAGGAAGGTTTTTGATGGGCAATGAGTTTGTCCAAGTTATCTTTCCCCTTTGTAAATTTGGCTAGGTTCTCAAGAAGTTGATTTGACTTTTCTTTGAGGTGATTTATCTCTATTTTCATTATGTCTAGTTTATCTTCTAATGCCTTAATCTCTACTCTAAGTAAGCTATTTTCATCCTTTTTAAAGGAGTTTGATTTTTCAAGCACATGGATTTTGTCGAGTAATTCTTCTCTATCTAGAAATTTTTGTTCACTCATTGCCGTATACAAATCATTTGTTAGTGACTCTTTCTCAATCATTAGATTTCTTATTTACATATTTAAAGCAGTGGTTTCTTTTGTAAGAATTTGATTCTTTTCTTCAAGATCATTGATTAATTTCTTATTTTCTAAGTTTTCTTCTTTTAAAGCCTTGCTTTGGGTTTTTGTTTTCTTAAGATCTACATATAGTGAATCAAAGGCATCTTGTAATTCATCTAAAGAGTAGGAGTTTACCTCAGGTTCCTCAGGTTCAGACTCAGAACCATCATTTGTTGCCATTAATCTCAAGCATACGATTTTTTCATTTGTTTCCTCTTCTTCTTCGGAGGTGGAGTCATCCCACGTTGCTTGAAACGCCTTCTTTTTGAATCCCTTCGGCTTGGAGATCTTCTTGTAGTCGGAAGGCTTCTTAGGTTTTTTCTCATCATCCCTTTTGAGTAAGGGACAATCTTTCCTTATGTGACCTCTCTTTTTGCAATTATAGCAAACTAGAGGTTCCTCCTCTCTTTTCTTTCCCTTAATTTCTTTTCTATTTCTGAGAAACTTTTTAAACCCTTTAGTTAATAAAACGAATTCTTCGTCATTGAAACTTGCCTCATCATCCGAAGTAGCTTTGAAGGCTAAGGTCTTCTTCTTTGGCTCCGATGAGATTGATTTCTTCTTTTGCTCCATTTTTTATTCATAAGCCATGAGATTCCCAAGTAGATTTTCCATGTCTGGATCCTCTACTTGGTTGGCTTCTTCTATTGTCGTTACCTTTTGCTCCCACTCGGGTCCAAGGGAGCGAAGGAGCTTCCCTTGAAGCTCCCCCTTTATAAATGTCTTTCCTAAAGACTTGAGGCTATTCACGATTAACGCGAATCGAGTGTACATGTCCCCAAGTCTTTCCTTCTCCTTCATAGAGAAAGCTTCGAATTCCTGCGATAACAGGTTTATCTTTGAGGATTTAACTTTAGATGTACCTTCGTGAGTTACCTCCAAGGTTCTCCAGATCTCGTGAGCGGTTTTGCATCGGCTGATGCGTTTGAATTCCTCCGAGTTGAGTGCGCAGTAGAGTGAGTTCATTGCCTTGGCATTCAGTCCAAGGTGATGAATTTGCCCCACTGTGTATCTTGTTTTTGGTTTCTTGGGAATGATGTATGCAGATTCGCATTTCTCCCAAATGGAGAAATCGTTGGCTTGAAGCCACATCTTCATTCTCAGCTTCTAATAAGTGTAGTTGGTTCCTTCAAAGAGTGGTGGTCGAGTGGTGGATTGCCCCTCCAATCTGCTTGTGGAAATGACCTTCCCCTCCATGTGATCCTTCCGCGGATGTTGCTCCTGTAGGCGGAAAACCTGCTCTGATACCAAATGAAATTGCACTAAAGGGGGGTGAATAGTGAAATTATAAAATATTATAATACAAAAAATTCAATCACAAAAGATGGCACCAGATTTTTAGGTGGAAACCCAAGATGGGTGAAAACCACCACCTAAGCCAATCTCTTGACTTAGGATTTTCGATCACAAGGTGATCAATCCACTAACCACGCTACTTAAACGAGGGTAGTGTAGCTCAATTATAAATCCAACCTCTGATCCCTAAACGGAGGTTTCTCCCTTCAAAATGAAGAGACGGGGGCCCGACAGGCCGGATACCCAAAGTATAAAAATAAGAATTGAAACAAGACATATAGAGCACCCCAATACTTTAATTACTTTCTTATCTACTAAGCATGAAAAGAATTCCCTGAGGATTTGCAGAACGGAGTGAGGCGGGAGTATGGATTTGTCCTTTGATCAGAGTGTTGGCACAGCACAAGGGCAAGATGAAGCTTAGAGTGGTGAGCAAGTGATTTTTCTAAGGGAATTGTATCTCAAGAGGTGTGTATTGCCTAAGAGGAGTTGTAGTCTATTTATAAGCAAGTTTGAAACCTTCAAGAACACTTGGGAGAGCTCTTCTAGCCATTGGAGACAAATCCCAAGAGATTAGGACGAAATCCACCACAAATTAGGGTAATGATGAGTCTGACAGCAACATCAGATGTATAATTTTAGGATCAGACATCTTATAGGACGTCTGATTATACTTCTGGTCGTCTAATACTGTAGGCCATCCTAAACTGACACCATTGGATCAAAAGAAGGACGCCCTATATTTTCACATGAGACGTTTGATTATGTTATTGGACGTCTAATAAAGGGTGCATTCGTTCCTATTTTCATCAGATCCAAACAGGGTTCTAGATTTAAAGGATCAGACGTCGTTATGGACGTCTGAGGAAATCACCAGACGTCTAAAAACCAAAAAACACTTCGCTACTTCTTCTGACAAAAGATTTTATGGCCGTAATGAGATACGCACAAAAAATCATAGGCAACGGTCCAAAGGTAGACGTCTGGAAGTGTGTCCAGACGCCTGGAAATTCATTTTTGCCCTGTGCTTAGTCTAACGGTTAGTCTGAGGACGTCTAGGTAAAGAATCAGACGTCTGTGTAAGGTTATCGACGTCTGATAGTGAAGTGCTTCGACTGATGTTTATGAGGAGACAAACTAAAGGCAGAACTCTTGAAAATTAGACGTCTGAGACACTTGTCAGACGTCTTAAAGTGGAAAATCAGACGTCTGACCATTGTTCTAGACGTCTGATAAGAGTATAAGTGTTAGGTTTTTGTTTCTAATTTATCCTAAGTGTAAAGAGCCTAAGTTAGCTATTTATAGGTTATGTTTGGGGGCTCTTTACAACATTTCTATACTCAAATAAAATGAAAATTACAACCTTTAAAAGTTTACAGGAAAAAGCCTAGGACCTAATACTTATGCTACTTGTCTTCAGGCTTTTAATCTCCCGTCTTGGAAAACTTTATGAAATCCTGCAAATATGTTATTACAGGGAGAAACAATATGCTACGCTTTATTTTTTATTTCATTTTTTTCATTTTGTAAAATCATCAAAATATTATATATGAGTTGTTGAACTAACATGACACACCTCATGTGCTATTTTGGTTAACTTCCACTATTCTCTTCTAGTGAAAGGGAATGGTTGCCCCTCTCTTCAAAATGTTCCTTTGGTCGGAGGGCTTCTTTAACTGATATTCTTGGGTGAGTTACACCCTCTTGCTATAACACCCCTAAAGATAGTCTCACATCGTAAGCTCAGGAAAGTGGGTAGTGAGATATAAGAATTGAGAATTATTACTTAATAACTTGGAATTAAGCATTTTGGGTGGTCACTTTAGTCCATTAGGCCTGAACCCAACAAGTTGTTAATGTCAGTTTTTCTCGATTAGACTCAAGTTTAAGCTTGGGTTGTTACAATTGCCTTAAGTCATTTGTTGACTCTTGTACCCAGCATGCCATCACTAGGCTCCCTACTTTGAACGCCCCCAATTTTAGGGTGATTAATTGATCATAACATGCCTCTGATCAATCAATGATGGGTTTTGGATAGATCAGGAATAGTGCTAATCAATCATTTTGTGTAGAATTTTGATTCCATGTTCTTGATAATAGTTTAGATCAACAAGGGGTGTGAGGCTTTGGTGTTAATAATACCAAAATTAGGTTTTAATCTTGGTAATTATATAATAATGAAGAACTTAACCACTTTATTATCCAAGTGAGAAAATAAATTAAATAAGTCTTATTATGGGTTGTAATTTCATGAATTAAGGCCTAATATTTTCCCACGAGTGCCATTTAAACCCCTAAATAAATCCATTGGAAATAACTTGAAATAACTTAGAATTATGCTTGGAATGATGGAATCTGGAATTCTGGTAAGGTGAGTGATGTAAACATGTTTACACTACTTAAAATGTCTATTTATGCATGTTCTTAAGCATAGAATTGCATTGCATACTATAAATATTGCATAATATGCATCATTTTGCATTTAGATTAGTTAAATAAAATGGAGATTAATTGTCTCATTTTATGTTCATGGACAGGGCAAACTTTTTATCGGGGCCTCGAATCGAAGATCCAATCGTACAGATGTGATCAGGGCGACGATTAGAGTTCAACGACTCCAAAATCACCCTAATCAGACATCTACAGCATCAGATAGTGACCGGGGAACCCTAGAAGATCAGGGGCCAAGATGGTGTGAATCCAAACTTCAAACGACAAATTCGACCGCACGAATGGATTCGGATCGACGATTGCAGCCTAACGGCACGAAAATTGACTCAATCCGACAACCGTGGCACCACCTACATCATTCAGAAGATTGGATGGTTCAGCTACCCAACCGGCCGAAGCACCCGCCGCACCTTCTCTTCTTCAATCAGAGCGTCGCTTCTAAGTCATTGGATGCAAATCCAACGGCTGTGGATGCGCGCGCCTGATTTCATCCGCACGACCATATCGACGACGCAGCGCAGCGGGAGGAAGCTCTATCACGAGCAAGCGGCGTGCGATTGACTCCTCGTGAGCGGGTGCAGGAGTGCGGGTGAGCGGGCTCTGCGACTACTCGATCACGATTGAGCGGCTACGGGTGCCCAATCCATCCCATGAGCTATTGCACGCCACACCTCACGCGGAATCGCACGCGGGCGGGCGCGCAGAGGAGGCGGGCGGTAGCGCGATTTAAGCCGTCTGATCTCGCGATCGGACGGCTGGGAGCGGCTGGACGTGTACGCGCGTTACATGCGCGAGCAAGCTAGCGGGCGCACGCACGCAGACCACTATGCCTACGTTCGGACTTTTAACGATGGTTTTATTCGTCACTAAAGGTCCTGAATTAATGTTTTTCAAATTGGAATGACCAAAATGCCCCCACTCCTTGCAACTATAAAAGGAGACCCCTCCACACGAAATTTTCATCCCTTCCTTCTCTTCTCTCTCTCTCCAAAGCTCAAGAGAAGCTTGTCCCACACCCAGGATGCTTCCAGCGAGATAAAGTCAATTTTTTGACCCCCTTCAGAAGGGGATCCCGCGACGACAATGACGTGCTGCCCCATTCCCATTCTTCCTTCTTCACCCTCCTTTGTCATGCTCTGTCCTCCTTCGTCCAAGCGTCGTCCCGTCCGGCCCGTCCTCCAAGCGACCATCAAGGAGGATATCTCTCTCCCCATTCTTTTTACTGCATTCTAGAATAGATTTACTGTTTTCTAAAGTAGATTTACTGCTTTCTAATGTAATCATTTTCCCACTTTCTAATGTAATGAACAATCGTTCTGATGATGAAATTCTATGTTCATTCTACATCTCTTTTTGGTTTTTGTTTGTAATATTCTCTCTCTCTCTCTCTTATTCCCTCTCTCTCTTCTATTTATTGCAAATAGTTAGATAGTTTCCAATCAATTATTTTACTTCGTGACAAATAAAACAAATGTGTGTTTTTAAATCAAACATCGGCCTCCTTGTGTTCGACCTGGGATTTCTATTCCGGTATAAATTTTATTTGTTGAACACGAGTTCTTCGCTTTCATACTACAACAACAGGTTTTTCAAAACCAAACACGTTAGCGTAGCAACTCGACATTCAACATTTTGGCGCCGTTGCCGGAGAGGCGACGCTCTTTGATTTTTTCTTCGTGTTTTCTAACTTACAAATCATTTACCTCACTTCTCTCCTTTCTTATTGTGATTGCAGGTACTCTTTCGAGACGACCAAAAGCAGGAGATTGGAGTAAAGTGGCGTGGAAGGTTTTGTAAGTTTTCCCCCACCTCCCACCCATTAGATTTCATTCCACCACGTAATAACACAAAACATCAATCAACCTAGGTGTTCTTATAAACTTTAAGGTTAGATTGTTTGTTGTTTGACACCTACATCTACCCCAACCTCCACATAAAAAAAAATTTAAAAAAAAAATTCACAGAAGTACACAACCTCATCTGATTTTCAAACTCAACCGGTAAACCGATCTTTGGAGCCGGTACACACATCCAAACACATAATTGAGTAGAAATCAGATTAGGTAATCACTTGTGTGCCTAATTAAGTGATGCAACAGGCCAATTGTTTGAGTTGATTGGCTGCACCACTTCAATTAAAATCAACTCATCAAGTAGCTACCACTTAGGTTCAACTCTTAGGGATTTACCAGGCACTCCACATTTTTTTAAGCTTCAAAGGAAAACATCTTCACCCGTGCCTTCAAAACCTGGTGTGCCAACAAAACTTGTTTGAAAACACCTAAAGTTGAATCCTAAAAGCTACTAAGCAAGATTTGAACTCTAAAATTCACCACATCAAAAATGACTCCATGGGTCAGCATGAGGACACCGTGTGGGAGATTCTCGAAAACATGTGCGAGAACTCCATCAACAATGACTCCATGGGATTATTCGACAGGACGAATACCCGCGCAGCGACGAATCTAAGGGGAGCACACGAGACGCAGGGCCTGTCCGCATCAGTCGACTTGGAATTAATGGCCAGTCGATTGGACAAGGTCTCGATTATCGAAAAGAAGGTGGATGAGCTGACTCAGCACCTGCAGCGAGCCACCACTGCGCATAACCCTTTCGCACAGCCTCCTTCAACAAGGGAAGCTGTGCATAACATTCTCCATCGATCTTCCTCCAGTCTGGACCCATCATCCGAATCTTTGACCGGAGGTCCTGCCAATTCTTTCTACACCAGCCAAGGAAGTTCCATCCCCTCTTTCTCTGACCCTCTGGAGGTCCCTCAGACCTGCAAGGACCTCAACGCCATCCAGAACGACCCGTTCTCCAACACCTATAATCCTGGATGGCGAAACCATCCCAACTTTCAGTGGGCGGGAAATTCCCAAACCCAAAGACCACCCTTTCAGCCCCGCCCACAACCCCCTCGTCCTTACCAGCCGCCTCAGCCTCGGCCCAACCCTACTTATCCATCAGGGCCAAATCAGGATCAAATGTCCCTTATCCTTCAGACTCCGGCTGACATTCAAAGAACGAATGCGGCTATTCAAAAACAACACAAGGACGAGATTACAGAGGTCCGAAACCAATTGGCCCAGTTGGCAAATTCTCGCCAGCCAGGCACACTTCCTTCCCAATCTCTTCCTAATCCAAATAACGTGCCAACCCAGCGGCGCGTTATGAACCCAAACCCAGGCCATGCCCATATGATTTATCAGGCCCCCTCTGTTCCTTCACCCGACGGGATAGAGGCCTCCGCTTCTTTTGCAGGTTACCAGCAGCAACCTATCTTACCCAATCCTAACCAAAACCAGGCAGGACTTAATTCCGTAACAACCCGTAGTGGTAAGGAAACCCAAGACCCACCTCATCCGAACCACTCCAAGCCTGGTAGTGAGCCCAAGCCTAGGACAGTAATCCAGGACGTTCCCACCCCTATCCCAGATCCAAAACCTGGACCTATCCTAGAAGAACCAACCAAGATCCCGTTTCCAGAGGCCTTGACCAAGGGAAAGAAGACCACCAAGCCCGTGGCACCTGAGGAGGACCTGGTCAAGCTCTTTGAGCAGGTCCACATAAACATCCCCTTGATGGATGCAATCCGCCACGTACCGACTTACGCACGATTCTTAAAGAATGTGTGTACACCCCAGCGTAAGCCGCGAACCAAGAGCGGGAGTCCAATTGTTCTGTCAGAGCAAGCCAGCTCTGTAATCCTAAGCAGACTCCCACCCAAGGCTAAAGACCCTGGTACTCCCCTGATTTCCTGTAAGATAGGTGATACCTAATTTGATAGAGCTCTGCTAGACTTGGGTGCATCCATAAACCTGATACCCAAATCTTTACTCGACCATCTAGAAGAATCTGAGCTAAAACCAACCGAGGTGACATTACAATTAGCAGATCGATCGATAAAGTCACCAAAAGGGATTCTCGAGGATGTTATCGTAAGAGTGCTGGATTTCTATTTCCCAGTGGACTTTATAATCTTAGACATGGACGCACCTGAGAACCCTAGGGATACACCGATCATTCTAGGGAGACCTTTCTTGGCTACTGCTAGAGCCAACATCAGCTGTGAGGAGGGCCAAATAGAGCTTAAATTGGGGATCAAATCTTAAAAATTGATATATTTAAGGCCCAACAAGGAATTAATTGCGGTGTCATTGAACAGATTTGTGACATTAAGACTTTGGTTGATGAAATACACCTCCATAATGACTCGATTATGCCTCATCAACCACAGGAGGATCTTGACCCGCAAAAAGAGGAGCTGAATCCAGATATAAACAACCCAGTAACTCCCACCCTTGAACCTCACATCTATACTGAACCGCCCGCTGCTGCTGATAACCCTATCCTTGAATTGAAGCCTCTTCCTGCTCACTTGAAGTACATCTTTTTGGGTTCTAATCAGACCCTCCCTGTGATTATCAATTCCAACCTCAATCCCGAACAGGAATCCCGTCTGATTACTGTTCTCCAGCAACATCGCAGAGCCATCGGGTGGACTCTCAATGATTTGACTGGAATAAGCCCCTCTTACTGTACTCATCATATTTATTCAGAAGAGGGCGCATGACCTTCTTGTGAAATACAGAGACGTTTGAACCCTAATCTGCAGGAGATCGTGAAAAAGGAGATCATCAAGTGGTTAGATGCCGGAATCATCTACCCGATCTCCGATAGTTGTTGGGTGAGTCCAATTCAGGTTGTGCCTAAGAAGGCAGGACTCACCACCATAACGACTGAAACCGAAGAAATCATTCCTACCCGATTAGCCAATACGTGGAGAGTCGGTATAGATTACCGCCGACTCGATTCCTTCACGAAGAAGGATCATTTCCCACTACCTTTCATTGATTAAATTCTCGAGAAACTAGCAGGAAATAGGTTCTTCTGCTTTCTTGACGGGTACTCCGGTTATAACCAGGTGGCAATCCATCCTGAAGACCAAGAAAAGACCACGTTCACCTGCCCCTTTGGAACATACACTTTCCGAAGGATGCCTTTCGATCTTTGCAATGCACCCGCTACCTTTCAGCGGTACATGCTTGCCATATTCTCAGATATGGTAGGTGATTTTCTGGAAGTCTTCATGGATGACTTTTCAGTTTTTGGAGAATCTTTTGATGATTGCCTCCAACACTTGGTCCAGATACTCAGGCGATGCATTGAAGTGAATTTGGTTCTTTCCTGGGAAAAGAGCCATTTCATGGTGCCTGAGGGAATTGTCCTGGGACACTCAATTTCAGTAAAAGGCATCCAGGTGGATCGAGCTAAGGTTGATCTGATCTCTCGCCTTCCTATGCCTAGCTCGATCAGGGACATCCGTTCTTTTTTAGGGCACGTCGATTTTTACCGCCATTTCATTCCAGATTTCTCGAAAATCGCGCGCCCCTTGACTTCTCTTCTCTCTAAGGATGTACCCTTTGAAATCTCCAAGGAATGAATGCTGGCCTTTGAAAAACTGCGTGACCGAGTTACCCAGGCACCTATCCTACAATCCCCTGATTGGTCTCAACCCTTTGAGATCATGTGCGATGCATCTGATTTCGCTGTAGGAGCGGTCCTGGGGCAAAAAGCTGACAGGAAACCAGTGGTCATCTACTACGCTAGCAAGACACTTGATGAGGCTCAGCGTAACTATACAGTTACGGAGAAAGAGCTGCTAGCCGTAGTATTTTCCCTTGAAAAGTTTCGATCATATCTTTTGGGTTCCCATGTCATCATTTACTCGGATCACACGGCTGTAAGGCATCTCCTTGCCAAGAAGGACGCGAAGCCCCGACTAATCCGTTGGATCTTGCTGTTGCAAGAATTCGATCTTGAGATTCGCGACAAGGCGGGAAGGCAGAATGTGGTAGCCGACCATCTGTCCCGTCTTCCTTCTGAGATTATCGACCCTTCCGGACCCATCACGGAACATTTTCCTGATGAGCACCAGCTTACTGTTGGTACTAGACTTCCATGGTTTGCTGATATAGTGAACTATTTGGCATCTCATCAGACTCCGTCTGATTGGCCGAAGGCCAAGAAAGACAAATTGCGTTCTGATACCAAGTATTACATTTGGGAAGATCCGTACCTTTTCCGCATAGGTGCTGATCAAATTATTCGGAGATGTGTCTTGGAAGAGAAAGTCAGCAATATCCTCTCTTTCTGCCATGACCAGGCATGCGGTGGCCATTTCTCAAGGCATAAAACCGCATCAAAAGTCCTCCAGTGTGGCTTCTACTGGCCTACACTATTCAAAGACGCATACAGTCACTGCAAGGCATGCAGTCGTTGCCAGACTTTGGGCAACATGAACCGTCGCGACATGATGCCTTTGCAGCCAATTCTCGTATGCGAAATCTTTGATGTCTGGGGGATTGATTTTATGGGCCCCTTTCCGGTTTCGGATGGTTTCGAGTACAGTTTGCTTGCAATGGACTACGTGTCCAAATGGATTGAAGCCTGTGATCACAAGATTGTTCTTAAGTTTATTCATTAAAATATTTTCTCAAGGTTCGGGATTCCCCGTGCTATAATCTCTGATGGGGGGACCCATTTTACAAATTCTCAGTTTAGGACACTGATGGCCAAATTTGGGGTGTCTCACCGAATCTCTACTCCCTACCACCCCCAAACAAATGGTCTAGCTGAGCTGTCAAATCGGGAGATCAAGAAAATCCTGCAAGTCACTGTTCGGCCTGATAGGAAGGACTGGTCGTCCCGACTTCCAGAAGCTTTGTGGGCTTATAGGACCGCCCACACGACCCAATTAGGCATGTCTCCCTTTAGACTGGTGTACGGAAAGGCGTGTCACCTTCCCATCGAATTGGAGCACAAAGCCTATTGGGCAGTACGGAACTGTAATCTAGATCTTTCCAAGGCTGGAACCCACAGAAAACTCTAAATCAGTGAGATCGATGAATTACGCCTAGACGCGTATGAGAACTCGCGAATCTACAAGGAGAGGGTTAAAGCCTTCCATGACAAGCATATCTCGAGAAAAATCTTTCATCCTGGTCAGAAGGTCCTACTCTTTGATGCCCGACTCAAACTTTTCCCGGGAAAGCTGCGATCCAAGTGGGTCGGACCATATTTAGTCCGACAGGTTTTTGGAAATGGAGCTATCGAAATCAGTCCGCTCAGCCACGATTCCGAACCTTTCATCGTGAACGGTCAGAGACTCAAGCCATTCATTGATGTGACTTCTACTGATTTGGCTGAATCATCTTATATCCTCCATTCCCCTTGAGCTTATTACGCCCGGCCGATGGCGTAAAACTCAGCGCTTAACGGGAGGCAGCCCGTCATTTTCCTAAAAATCCAAAACCTTTTTCACACTTTTGTGCACTTAACGTTCACCCTTATAGACAGCCGACCCCACCTCAGATGCTTGCATCTGGGATTAGAAATCGTCCGCAAATTCATCCCAACCCATTCACTCATCCAAATTTCTGTCTTAAGGAATGAACTAAGTAAATAAAAAATCCCCTAAGTCACAATGAGGACATTGCAAACCTTAAGCATGGGGGGGTATGAAAGTGCAAAACTTGTAAGAAAAAGATTTTAAACGAAAAAATTCACATATGCTAAAAACACCATAAAAATTAAAAAAAAAATTCAAAATAAAAAAAGAATAAGAGGAGAAAGGAAATTTTGTGAGGAGAAAAGAAACAAAAGGATAAAAGGAGCACAAAATATGAGAAAAAAGTGATAGTCATTAGTAAAGAACTAAGGAATTAACCTAAGTTCTAGACTCAATTGAAGAAAAGAAATGAAAAGTGTATGGTAAGATTAGTAAGAACGCAAACTTTAGGCATTCTTGGTAGACTCTTAGTACCCATTAAGATCTAGACAATCCTCAAGAGGTTGAGGAAAATGAAAAGCTTAAGTACTAGGTCCAAAGCTGACGGAGTATTTGACCTCACTAACTAGCCTCTGGTTTACGGGACTCAGTAACCTAAGCACCCCAACCCCACACACAGCCTGGTTCAGTAAGCATAAAAATTCAAAATTACGCAGAAGCGTCGCAAAAAAACTCTGAAAAATACACCTAGAATAGGAGCGGCTGATCAACACAAGTTGATTCGGACGAGTTCCCAGCGCGGAGAGGCGAGAAATCCCCTCGAAGATGCGTAACAAAATATCATCTCCTCGGTGCTTGTCTCTTAGGATATTTACATATCCTACTGGGGGAATGTAAGCACCCTACTGGTTCAGATTCCATGGATGGCATTATCACGAAATGTAAACTGCCAGGGTCTGAATTCGGCCACGGAACACCATGGATGGGATTATCTCGAAATCTCAATAGCCAGGGTTCTGGGGGTTGCCATGGGCGGTGCTATCTCGAAGCATCGATCGCCAGGAACCCTTGAGGATTGATGATGGGAGCAATGAATCCGATACAGACCGTGTTGAAAGGCCAATCCTAGGCTAGAACTAAAAGAAAAAAGAGAGAGAAAAACTCTCCAAACAGAAAAAACTTTCTATCTCTCTCTCTTGCAAAACGCACTGCAAACCGAACCAGGGAAAAAATCGTTTCAAGCACGGGGTGCTTTAACCACGACGTCAAATAAACCTTAGGTTAGTTCTTGTGGGCCTAAGAAACCTTTGCTAAAGACTGAGGCTAAAGCTAGACAGATCTGAATCTTGGTTGGTACTAAGGTACCCTTTAAGCCTATGGTCAGCATTCTAACCTAATCTAGGTTCAAATGAAAAAGCACTTATCTTAAGTTGTTGAAAAAGTCATGGTCTAGAACAAAGGTTAAAATCTTAGGTTTTTGCTAAGGGACTAGCAAAAGCTAGGCATGAGGGTATGATGAGAACCTCATCATAAACCCTAAACTAGCACCATTTAACCCTGATTTGCAAGAAAAAGCTCCTACATAACCTTAGAAAGGCTTGGCTCAGAGAGATTCTGAGTTTGCAAAGAAAATAGAAAATGAGGGGTAAAAATGCAATTTCACCAATCCAATTTGAAAACAGGGTAACTCAGGATCCAAACATAGGTCAAAATAATGTAATAAGAAGGAAAGTGGGACAAGATGATTCAATGAGGGCTACAGCAACTCCAAGGAATTAAATGACATCCTGTAACCTTAAAAATAAATTCACTTAAATACACGAGGTTCGAGGTAGAGAAAAAATCAACCAAACCCTCTAAAAGTCATAGAAAAATAATCTCTAGGGTTTAGAACCTTCAAATTGGCCTTAGGAACCCATTTTGACCTACATTGAGAACCATGCCCAATTAACAACTTAATTTGGGTTTTTGCGTAAATTTATCGGTCAAACAAGGTTTAATTAGAAATAAAATTCACCATCAGAATCCTTAGGTCCTAATTATTCATGTATAAAAACTTGAGCCTAAGAAGAAACCTTCTTAACCAACTTTACACTTTGGTCCTCATATATTTACTTTTTGACCCTCAAGTTTTGAACCCTCACATTTTGGCCCCTAACTCTCCTTCGTTCTTTACGTTTGGGTCCCTCCTGCAAATCCTGAGCAGCACCATGCTCCGGCGACCTTACGCGGAGCATGGCGCCGCGCAGGGTGAAGGGAGGGGCCTGCCAAGTCAAATGGGGGTGCCCTGCGTCGTCAGCCGTCGCAGGAACACCCCCCTGAGTGCTACAACCACCCATACCGGCCGTGCGAACGCACGAACGGTATGGGTCTCCTTGCTCTGACGACCTCCGGCGAGGGAGGCACGTCGCCTCCCTCCGCCCTCCTCTCCAGCTCTGCCTCTATAAAAACCCCACAAGCTCTGCCGTTCTCCTCAGCTCGGATCTGACGGAGAAACCCCCCCTTTTCCTCTCTTCCCACTACGACAGAAGCCCCCCTGCTCCGACGGTTCTTCCTCCTCCTCCTCGTCGCTTTGCCGCACTACCAGCAGCAGAGCTGCCCTCACCTGCTCTTCCCGCATCGCGCCGTACCCAGCGAGCGCTCTCCCGCTCTCTCCTCGCCGCCGCCCTCTCTCTCTGGGCACCTTCTTCTCCGGCGACAGTCGATACGACTGTCGCCCTGCTCCGGCCCCCCCTCGTCCCTGCAAGTAGGTAACAGTTACTTCTCTTCCTCCCCTCTTTCTTTTCCCTATTTTAGTTTGCTTAATCAAACCCTCGACCGACCCGACCACCATCATCTTCCACGCCTCCGGCCCACCTCTGGTGAGTCGTTCCCATCATTCCGCCACTCCACACGACTCGCCGACCGACCCAAAACCTCTGCCTCGTCCCACTGAACCGTTTCCGCCCCTTCACTGCCACTCCTCACCTCCACATTACTCCACCGAACAAACCCATTCTCGCAGCCACAGTCTGACCTAGCCCCGCCACCAGACGCCATCCCACGACCTGCCACACCCCGCACCACCTTCGCCTTGCCACGGCGAAGGTCCCCCGCGTGTTTGATTAGGCCGAAGGGCCGTATTCCTGTCTAACAGGTACGCTACTCCAGCCGCCATTAGCGACGACTGAAGCAGCTTCGAGGTGAGCTCCAGGCCCTGCAGCCCTAGATTCCCAGGTGCTGTAGGTTGGGGCGAAGTCCGCGAAGGCTTCTGCCTCTTCAGTTGGCCCAGACATCGACTGCAGCTGATCAGAGGGCGAGGTGGAGTCGTCCTGCGGGCGCGCGCGAAAGCAGCAGAAGTTAGTCCCACATCGTGGGATTTCGAAGCCGCGCACCCGCATAAAGGCAAAAAGTGCCTTAGCCTATTTTCCTCCTGACCACGGGGTGAGGTCCCTCTCACCCACTCGACTCGGCCTCGTCCGCGACAACCCCACGCGGACCTGGCCCGACCCGTTTACCCGACCTGCACTCCTCGCCCACCACCGCACACCGGTGGGCTTGGACCCGAGCATGACCCGTACCCGACTACCCGGCAGCTCCGGGAGAGCTATCCTATGAGTGAATTCTGAGAGAGAGAGATGCAGGGGAGGGTAGAGTAGGATTTTGCCCTCTGACCAAACTGCGAGTGTGCAGGCACAAGAGAAAAGAAGAAGAAGAGAAGGCAGACCGCAGAGGAAGAAGAAGAAAGAAGGAAGGAGGACGCACTGTAGCAGCGGGTTACTTAAGTCGTCTGATTGAAAAATCAGACGACGCTCCGAGGACGAAGAAGAAGGAGAAGAAAAGAAGAACATGACCGCAAGAAAGCAAGAAAAAGAAGAACAGAGGAAGAAGACAAAAGAAGAGAAGCAGAACACGAGAAGAAAAGAAGAAAGGAAGAAAAAGAAGAACAGAGGAAGAACAAGAAGAAAGAAGAAAACTGAAGAACCAAAGAGAAGAGAGAAGAAGAAGAAGCCAACAAGACAAATTTTTCTCTCTCTCTCTCTCTTTATTTTTGTAATAGAAATTTTGTACCTCTAAGAATACAACTTGCTCCCTGAGTTCGACCTCGGGAAGAACTTTTATTTTCGAGTAAAAATTGTAGTAGTGGCAATGACTATCTGTACTACAACGCCATTTCTATAACAAAACAACAAAACATAGTCATAAGCCATCACTACCTAGTCACTGGATCTTTCTCTTTTTGCTGCTTTTAGGTAAATCTTAGACCATGGAAGCCACCTACTTAAAAAAAAGATCAAAAAGAAAAGGAGAAAAGAAAAAAAAAGAAATAAACCACACTTCACCGCACGAGTATGGCTGGCAAGATGTCGGTGGTAACAGCTCATCGACTGGTTGTCCAGAACTCAGCTCAATAAATGCACTGAAAATTCCCAAAACACTTAGGAAGAAGAGGAGAAGTAGAATAAACCGAAGAGATATACACTGGATTCACCCTTGTGTTGACCCCGTAAAAATATAAAAGTAGGGAGAAAGCTACTGTTGTAAAGATACACCTTTAAGTAGAATTCTTTTTTAAGTCACCTAGAGGCGTAGAAATCCGAAGTCTGTTTTAACTGCTAGTCAACGAATCTATCACATTCACAATAAGATGCTTAGAACTTAGGATTCTCATCAAATCTTGGGTGAGTTGAATGGCCGTAGAAAGCCACTCTTAAACCCTAAAACTTGAAAATCCAAAAAAAAAAAAAAGAAAAGAAAAAAAAAGAGAAAAAGAAAATTTTCTTTGAATAAGGCGAGGGCTTGAGGCGGTCTGCATTTTGGCAGATCCTCGGGCACTGTTGTATCTTTGAAAGTTCAGATCCTAAGTAGACATTTTCTTAATGATTCAAAATAACTCATACCCAAATAATCCAACCTGATTTTTTTATAAATAACATATAGTTTTTGCTAGGGACTAGCAAAAGATAGGCATGGGGATATGATGTAAACATGTTTACACTACTTAAGATGTCTATTTATGCATGTTCTTAAGCATAGGATTGCATTGCATACTATAAATATTGCATAACATGCATCATCTTGCATTCAGATTAGTTAAATAAAATGGAGGCTAATTGTCTCCTTTTATGTTCATGGACAGGTCAAACTTTTTATTGGGGCTTCGGATTGAAGATCCAACTATACAGATGTGATCAGGGCGACAATTAGAGTTCAACGACTCCAAGATCGCCCCAATCAGACATCTGCAGCATCAGATAGCGATCGGGGAACCCTAGAAGATCAAGGGCCAAGATGGTATGAATCCATACTTCAAACGACAAATCCAACCGCACGGATGGATTCGGATCGACGATCGTAGCCTAACGATGTGAAAATTGACTCAATCCAACAACTGTGGCACCATCTACATCATCCATAAGATGGACAGCTCAGATGGCGCCACATGGCGCCATCTCAGCCCCCCAACCGGCTGAAACACCCGCCGCACCTTCTCTTCTTCAATCAGAGTGCCGCTTCTTCGCCGTTGGATGCACATCCAATGGATGTGGATGCGCGCGCCTGATTTTCATCTGCGCGACCATCTCGACGATGAGCGCAGCGGGCAGAAGCTCTATCGCGAGCGAGCGGGTGCTGTAGCGCAGGTGAGCGGGCTCCGTGACCGCTCGATCGCGATCGAGTGGCTGCGGGCGCCCAATCCATCCCACGCGCTATTGCACGCCACACCTCACGAGGAATCGCACACGGGCGGGCGCGTAGAGGAGGCGGGCGGTAGCGCGATTTAAGCCGTCCGATCTCACGATCGAATGGCTGAGAGCAGTTGGACGTGTACGCACATTACACGCGTGAGCAAGCGAGCGGGCGCGCACGCGTCGCCCACTATGCCCACATTCGGACCTTTAGCGACGGTTTTATCCGTCACTAAAGGTCCTGAATTAATGTTTTTCAAATGGGAAAGACCAAAATGCCCCCACTCCTTGCAACTATAAAAGGAGACCCCTCCACACGAAATTTTCATCCCTTCCTTCTCTTCTCTCCCTCTCCAAAGCTCAAGAGAAGCTTGTCTCACACCCTGTAACGAGCGTGTGGCGCAGACGTCTTTTAAGACGTCTGGAGGGTTGTCCAGACGTCTGACCAGACGTCTGAGATAGTTTCCATACGTCTGGAAATCCGTTATTTTCGACACACGCAAGTCGTTTGCGCGCCTGAGCGCGCAGACCGCATATTCGCCTTCTTCCCTCCTGCGGCTGCAGGATTCCCCTGCCGCGAATCCTTCTCTCTCCTCTCCGCGCGGCCTTAAAAGGGCACGCCTCCCCTCCCGTCTCCACCGTCTCCTCCTTCTCCTCCTTCAGCCAGTGAGCGTGAGCGCGAGCGCGAGGGCGGCAGCAGTGAGCGCGGAGGAGGTGCGGCGTGTGAGAGCGGAGCTCTGCCGTGAGGGCGAGCTCGCCGGAGCGGCTTGGCCGGCCGGCGGAGGGCGTAGGGGGTGCGGAACGACGCGGAGAGGGACCTGCTGCAGTCTGAGCAGCAGGCGCGCGAGGTGCGACGCGGGCGGCGTCGCGAGCGGAGGCCGAGTAGCGCCCTGATTCTGGAAAAATTTCCAGAATCAGACGTCTGGGTTGATAGGCAGATGGCGAGGACGACGTCTGGTAGCTCATACAAACGTCTGAAAGGTGTGTATTCCGCTTTCTTCTTCCTTCCTGTCGACCGACCGTACTAAGGGAGAGAGTTGGCTATGCGCAGGTTCGCTGATTCGCCATCCTTTGCGAATCAGACGTCTGGAAGTTGTACCAGACGGCGGGAGTGACCTCCAGACGTCCGGGGTGACCATCGGACGTCTAGGAGCTAGGACAGACGTCCCCGCAGACTTCTGGACGTCTGGGAAACCACGCTGAACAGGTAATTCTCTAATCCACCGTTTAAGACGTCTGGAGGGAGTTCCAGACGTCTGATTTTGCACAGTATCATCTTTTTCGACCCGCTTACGGCCCGTTCGGGATCCGTTTTCCGCGATTCGAGTTGCGTTCTTTTCAGAATTAATTCCTCTATCCGTCTACAGTAGCTATACACTGTTTTGAGACACTCCTTGTGTTTGATCCTTGTGATAGGACCTCGTTCAGTTGCAGTCTTGAGAGTCGCGGAGGCACGCGGGATTCCCGATCACGCCCCCATTACTCTCGTTGTACCTGGTAGAGTGGCTTAAGTTTATTATTAAAATCTGTTAAAGTATGGAACCATAACTAGAATCTAGGACATTGCATGAATCCTAGGAATGAGAAATGTATGGAATGATAGCTCCTAGGTGATGCATGAATCCTAGGGCTGGAAAACTAATTGTATGCTAGATCCTAGGATGTGGCATGAACCCTAAGATGGAAAAACTAGTGGAATGTATAATACTGCAGTCATGGAAAAATGGAAAGGAATATAAAGCTGCCTGTAAATTGAATTAACAGCTGCCTGTTATGAATAAAGAAACATGATTGAGATCATGGATTGTGAGAACGTGAAACTGGAAAGTGAAACATATGATGTTCTGAGATAAAGAGATGGAACCCTACGGGGAATTAGGAGTGGAACTCCTGGAAAGAAAAAGGAATGGAACTGAGATGTAGTTTGTACTGTCTCTTGGGTACGCAGTACCAAGGGAAGTACCTGTACCTGTTTAGTGCAGAGTGGGGCCAGCCACCCCAGGGACCCGGGGTTAGGATTGGCCTCTCTGTACCGACTTGTTGGCCCTCGTGTACGTAGTACCGAGGAGAGCTACTAGTGTTAGGAGAGTACTAGCTACCCCACGGGCCCCGGGGTTCTGCTAGCCTCCTTCACCGACTTGTTAGGCCCACTAGGGCAAACCAGGGTAGTCAGGCGAGGGTGCGCGGACTGTGAAGGGGCAAGGCCCCGGTTTGGTTACTGTGGAGGGGTTGGACCCCTGTTACTGAGAGGGCTCTGCCCTGGTTCTGTGCTGTGCTTTGGGCGCACCCGTTAACGAAAACGACTGACCGCGTGCCAGTGCGGGCTAGCTACCTGTGCGTTTATCGCATGTGCCGTAGTCACCGTTACGTCTGTCAGTGACCTTGGGGTGGTTGACTGAGGGTAGGATCACCACGGGGGACTCTCCCGGCCAGGAGAGCACCACGTGCTACTTCTACTTTTGGAAAAGACTGCAATCAAGATCGTTCCCACGAGGACATTCGAGATCAAGTAAAGGATCTGAGAAATAAATGAAATAGTGAGAAAATTGAAAGATGTAAATAAAGGAAGTAATAGAACATAACAGCTACTGTACACTCTACTGTTGCCTTTAGTTTGGTTGCCACTCTACTCAGCATTTTGCTGACGTGTTACACTCGTTACCTTTTTCAGGACCAGGTGTTGAGCAGCCAGGGTCGGCGGCTGCAGAGGACGCTGGGCCGAGTAGGGTCCAGTAGAGTTTACCACAGTCTTTTGTACCTCTTTTGTTTCTGTTCTAGTGAGTAGTTTTTGTTTCCGCTGTACTTTCTTTACCTGCAGTTCTTGTTATATGATAAATGTTGTTCTACTGTTGTGGTGGTATCTACTGTAGTAGTTTCTTTCCTTACTGCTGTACTTCCTTACTGTTAGTTATATTCATGCTGAATGTGGTTTATTTTACTGCTCTTTTGGTTACTTCCTCGTTGGACGACTAGGTCTTGGGATTAGTCGAGTCGGTCCGGTTCTCGTGTCTCGTAGGGACTCGGGAACCGGGTCGTTACAAACCCTGGATGCTTCTCGCGAGATAAAGTCAACTTTTCATCCCCTTTCGAAAGCGGATCCCGCAACGACGATGACGTGCTGCCCTGTTCCCATTCTTCCTGCTTCACCCTCTTTCGTCCTGCTCCGTCCTCCTTCGTCCAGGCGTCGTCCCGTCCGGCTCGCCCTCAAGTGACCGTCAAGGAGGATATCTCTCTCCCCATTCTTTTTACTGCTTTCTAGAATAGATTTACTACTTTCTAGAATAGATGTACTGCTTTCTAGAGTAGATTTACTGCTTTCTAGTGTAATCATTTTCCCGCTTTCTAGTGTAATGAACAATCGTTCTGATGATGAAATTCCATGTTCATTCTACATCTCTTTTTGGTTTTTGTTTGTAATATTCTCTCTCTTTTATTCCCTTTCTCTCTCTTCTATTTATTGTAAATAGTTAGTTTCCAATCAATTATTTTACTTCGTGACAAATAAAACAAACGCGTGTTTTTAAATCAAACATCCGCCTCCCTGTGTTCGACCCGGGATTTCCATTTCGGTATAAATTTTATTTGTTGAACACGAGTTCTTCGCTTTCATACTACGATGATAGGTTTTTCAAAACCAAATACATTAGCGTAGCAACTCGACGTTCAACAGTGAGATCAAAGAATGAGAAGTGTAGGGTTCCCATATGTAAAATTTCTATTAAATATAACCCATCCATTGGACCCACCGGATCCATTTCTCTCAAGTTGAAAAGAGAACATTTCATTACCATGTTTTCTTTTTCTTATTGGGGTCCACCTCCATTGTTGGAGGAATAAGAGCTTGGAGGTGGTGGTAGGGAAGGTGTTGGGGCCGCAAGTCTTAAGCTTTGGATATGTAGAACTAGACCACCATCTCCAAAGCAAGCTTTAAGCACAAGGTAATCCCCCAAGTCTCCTTTCACTCTCTCTCAACTATGGGTTATGTGTTGCATGTAACCATCGTAGGTAAGGAAAGAGTGAAGAGAGGTGATCCCTTCAAGCAATTGACATAAATTTGATGTACTGTGACCTAGAGACTTGAAGGAACTAGAACTAGAAGGAGAGGCAACTGGAGGAGGATTAGGAGTTGCATTACAAGGAGAAGAGGGGTTAGAGCATGAACTTCTCAAGGTAGGGCTTTACTCCCTCCTGATACTCCTTTTGATGTGTTAATTTTGATTTACTCCCTCTTGACACTCCTTTTGATGTGTTAATTTCGATTCAAAGTTGGGTTTGATGCTCTTATGATGGTACATGTGATATTCCATGAGACAAGTAGTCATTTCTAGATGATTGTGATTTTTTTATCTTTGAAATGGTGGTAATTCTTTGTGTATCTAAGTTGTGGGTTTATGTTATAAAGGAACCTCATGTAATCCACTTAATAATGTTACCAATAGGGTTAAAATTGGGTGTAATATGTTTAAACTCTTGCGAGAATGAGCACAAATGTGGTTCTATGAGTGTTACCTTGAGTTCAAGTCGAGATTTTGTTCAAAAATCACCTTTTTGAACATTTTGGTCAATCTAAATTGGGGATTAGTCAATTAAAATTGGTTGGAAATGGGTATTTTTACGCATTTTCATCGATCCAGTTTAAGATTGATCGATCAATCCATTTGGACTTATAAAAAAGCGGGAACCCATACACTTTGAATGATCCAATCTATGAATTGATTGACTAAAGTTGGGTTGATCAATCAACACCTACTTGAACCCAGTGTTGAATGTTTAGTTGGTGTGAATTATGGTCTGGTTTGGTTGATGTTAGGTCTAATCATCCTTGTGTGATATCTAAATTGCTTAAAGGACTTGTGAGAGATTAAGGACCTATTTAGAAATCGATTAGAAAAATGATTATTGTACTCTCGTGATTATCATTAGGTATGGAAAATTCACCATGAGGTGGTCAAAGGGGGAGTTAGAGAGTGAACCCTGTGAAGAGACGGTGTTGGGTAATGTGAGACCCACAAACTTGTGAGAAAAACAGAGCCTAAGTAGTTGTTATGACCTGATTCCCAAATCCCTACGGGACCTGAGACTGGCTCGACTCGACTAACCCCAAGACCCAATCGCCCAACAAGAAAGTAACCAAAAAGCAGGAAGTAACCCACATTCACTATGCTAAGCAACTAACAGTAAAAGGGTACAACAATTAAAAAGTAAAAACTGCTACAGTACATATCACCATCACAATAGTAAAAAAGCAACAAGGTACAGGAACATAAGGTACAGAACGTAAAAGTACAGAACATCAAAGTACAAGAGTCTAACTCACTACTACAAAAGGAGTACAACAAAAGAAGCTACTGCTGCTGGGCTCTACTGGGCCCAGCACCCTCTGCAGTCGTAGACTCGGGCTGCTCAACACCTGGCCCTGAAAAGGGTTATGAGTACACAAAGTCAGCGAACGCTGAGTAGAATGGCAACTAATTAACTAAAGCAGTAAAGCTAACAGGTAAAGTAGCTATTCCAATTTCTTTAATTTACAATTTATTCCTTTTCACCCATTGGTTTATATGTTTCCAAATCTCTTTCTTGATCTCAAATGTTCCTCGTGAGAACGATCTTAATTGCAGTCTTTTCCAAAGAGTAGAAGGCACACATGGTGCTCTTCTGGCTGGGAGAGTCCCCCGTGGTGATCCTACACCCAGTCAACCACCCCAAGGTCACGGACAGACGTAACGGCGACAACGACACACGCGACAAGCGCACGGGTAGCTACCCCGCACTGGCACGCGGTCAGTCGTTTCCACTAACAGGTGCGCCCAAAGTACAGCATGGAACAGTATATGGCCTAACCCTCTCAGTAACAGGGGTCTAACCCCTAAGAGCCAAACAGGGGTCTCGCCCCTCCACAGTCCGCGCACCCTCGCCTGACTACCCTGGTTTGCCCGGCAGGCCTAACAAGTCGGTGTAGGGTGGCTAGCTCTCTCCCTACACTAGTAGCTCTCCCCGATATCGTGTATGGGAGGGCTAAGAAGTCAGTGTAGAGTGGTCAATTCTAACCTCGGATCCCAACCCAAAGGCGACTAGCTCTGCTCTCCACTAAAAAGGGGACAATCGCTCTCCTTGGTACTACTTACTCAAGGGCCAGCTCATTTCCCCACTCACATTTCCAGATCCATTCCATTTATTTCCAGGAGCTCTACTCCTAATTCCCCGTAGGGTTCATGCTCATATTCCTCATGCCATTCCATACCAGGTTTCATCATTCTATTTCCATTCTCAGGTTATACACATGCAGCTTGTACTTCTATCATTCACATTTTCATTCTCAGGTTATACACATGCAGCTCGTATTATATCATTTAACGTATACAACAGGAAGTCACATGCAATTGTTAACTAGCACAGGTAGTTCATATTTCATAAGCAGCTTTTGTTCATTTACAGGCAGTTGTTAACATTTCTATCTACTCATTCAAGACTGCATTTCAATCACATAATACAGACATTTCAAGTATTTCTTGTCCTTGGATTCATGCCACATCCTAGGTTTTAATCATTCATTCCACACATGCATTCAATCTTATAATTAAATTAGGGGAAGCCACTCTACCAGTCAACCCAAGAGTATTGGGGGCTTGAACGGCAGGCTCACGTGCCTCAGCAAGCCCCGGACCCGCAACGGAACGAAGTCCTATAACAAGGAACAATCATAATGAGACATTCAGAATAGTATAGAAAGCCTTCTATCAAGTAGAGGAACACTCAAGGAAAACATTGGTATCTCGTTTGCGTAAAACAGACCTCAAACGGACCCTAAACGGGTCAAAAACAGGATTACTGCCTCAAATCAGAGTCTGGAACAATTTCCAAACGTCTTAAAAGTGTCCAGAAACGCACTTCAAGTTCTGCATCGTCCTCAGACGTCCAAGAACTCTTCTGAACCGTTTGGACCTAGCTCCAGATGTCCGACTTCCTCTCTGGACGTCAGGAAGTGCTTCCAGTCGTCTGGTAAGCTTCCCAAACGTCTAAAATGCGTGGGAGGGCGTCTCGTGCCTTCCCGAAGCAAATCTTGCACGCAACCACCAAATCTCCTCAAAAAGGCCATGAGAAGAGTAGCTGCGGAGCTGCCTGCATGGCCGTATCCGCAAAGGGAACGTACCTTCGCGACGCTCTCTCCTCAGACGTCTAGAACCGCCTCTAGACATCCGCTCAGTCATCTGGACGTCACTCCAAACGTCTGATTCTGGGAAAGACCCAAAACCAGAACCCACTCCTACTCGCTCTCGCCGTGCGTGGCCATGCCTCGCTTCCTCGCTTGTACCTCCGGCTGCAATAGTGTCGAGGACTCCCCCGACGCACTCCTCTTCGCGCATGCGCCGCTCTGGCTGTGCGCTCTTTGGTGAGCTCCCACACGAGCTCGCGAGCAAAACTCCTCCTCTCCTCACATCGCTCCTCCTCGTCGCCGCTCTCGCGCTCACTCACTCGCGCTAGGGTAAAGAGGAAGGGAAGAAGCGGATGGAGTGGGGTGAATGAGAGAGGAGGAAGGGGGGTTTTATAAGGGTGAGGGCTAGGGTTCACTAGAGGGGGGAAAAAGAGAGAGAGAAGAAGGAGGAAAAAGAGAGTACTGTCTGTGCGCAGCCCACACTCAGACGCGAGCTCATACTCAAAATTTTTTATTTCCAGACGTCTGGGAATGTGTTCAGACGTCTGATCAGACGTTTGACTGATAGTCCAAACATCTTAAAAGGCTCAAATAGCACGGGTCTTAACAGTAGCTCAAGCCAAGGTATTCCTTAAGGCATGCTAAATGCAGGGCCATACCTTAGGAAACAAAAGGGTAGCCTAGAGAGGGTGCCTAGTAACACCGCATTAGGTTTTATGACGACTCAAATTCCACCATGCATATCAGAGCAGTGGAATGCAGGTTCCCGAGTACGAAAATTAAACCAGAACAAGACCGCAGTCACCGAGCACGTAATCATAAAATATAAACACAACTAAACAAAATAATCATATTATATTTCGATAAGAAAAAAAAGCATAAAAAAAATAATGTCCACAGTAATCATAACCACAAATCTAAGAGCGGAAAAAGAAAGGTACGAAAAAAACTGTCTGCTACATGACCAACAAGAAAGAGAGGACTAGACAAAAGGACGCCAAGCTTTACATGACATCTGTGGGAACTGAACTGGATCTCGCACCTATTGTCCCATGCACAGCCGCTCCCAACTACTCAACAATACCTGAGTACAGTGTCTAAGGTAGTCGTCAGTAAACATTGAGTAGAGTAGTACAGGCAAAGAAAAATAGCAACAATACAAAATGCAAAATAAAAGAATATTGACTTGTTATTTCAATTATTTCTTATAAATTTACTTTCCAGTTAATTCTTATTTATCTCATCAGTGTGTACCCTTCATTGTTATAGTCATTTTTGTTTCATATCAATCCCTTGGAAGGCATGAAGAGATCTCACTGCGATTTCTCTAGAAGTAGAACAAGCACGTGGTGTCCTCTTTGTAGTGCATAAGTAATTAGGCATCGCATTAGCTTTTCATGATGATTTTATGATAACAAACATATCAAGTAATTGAGATTAAAATTGGATCTAATGCATAGATATTGCAAGATTGATTTTCAGGTTGAAGCTCTCTTAACGAAATCCAAAGCCAAGAAAAAGGAGATCATGTTCTTCAAGTTTAAGTTTTTTTGTATTATAGGAATTGAGTTGTATTTTATATTCTTTAGAAGGTAAGGAGAGACCCAATCAGATTTCATATTAACATAAATGTTGAAGCTCAGAGTTACTACGCTATCGAATTTGGTTTTGAAAACTTGTCGTTATAGTTTGAAAGTGAAGAACTCGTATTCAACAGATAAAATTTATACTAGAATAGAAATTCCGAGTCGCACTCAGGGAGGCGGATGTTTGATTAAAAATACGCATTTGTTTTATTTGTCACAAAACAAAATAGCTAGTTGCAAATTATTTAACAAATAATAAATATAAGAGAGAGAAAGAGAATATTACAAATAAAAGCAAAAAGGATGTAGAATAAACACGAATTTCATTATCAAAAATTGTTTATTACACTACTCATTACGACTAAAAAGCGGGAAATGATTACACTATAAAGCAACAAATCTATTCTAGAAAGTAGTAAAAAGAATGGAGAGAAAGATATCCTCCTCAACAATCGTTTGGAGGACGAGCCGGATGGGACGACGTCTGGAAGACGGAGAACGGAGCAGGAAGGAGGACGAAGCGAGAAGAACAGGACTGAAGCAGCACGTCGTCGTCGTTGCGAGTTCCACTTTTCGAATGCAGAGAGAGGACAACCGCAGGATGTTCCACGAAAGGGGACAAAGGTGGAAAAATTAAGATTTTTACTCTAAAGGAGCATCCTGGGTTTGGGACAAGCTCTTAGAGCTTTGGAGGGGGTGAGAGAAGAGAAGGGATGATAATTTTGTATGGAGGGGGTCTCCTTTTATAGTTGCAAGGAGTGAGGGCATTTTGGTCATTACATGTTGAAAATCATTAATTCAGGACTTTTAGTGATGGATAAATCCATCACTAAAGGCCTGAACATGGTCGTAGTGGGTGGTGCATGCGCGCCTGCTTGCCTCCCGTGCCTCAACGTGCGTGCACGTCCGCTGGATCTTGGTCGTTCGATCGTGAGATCGAACGGCTGAGAGCACTCCTTGTCGCGCCTTAACCACGCGCCTCGCTGCGTCAGATGGCACGTGGATCCGATTAGGCACACACAGCAGCCTGATCTCCATCGTGCGGTCGAATGTGCCCGCTCGCTCGCTTCATCCACACACCTCTCGCGGCTCGAACCTACGCCTTAACGTTGAATTAAGGTGCTCGACCAATGCGCTGTGGGTGTGTTTGCGTCGAGCGCCTAACTTAAGCACGGGCAATTCACAGCCATTGGATCTCGATCCAACGGCGGAGATGCGTTGACGCTAAGGCTTTAGCGGTTGCGTGCGGCTGGTTGGGCAGTCGAGATGGCACCATCTTGGCTGTCCATCTTCGGGGTGATGTAGATGTTGCCATGGGTATTGGATTGAGTCGATTTTTGCGCCGTTAGGTTGCGATCGTCGATCCGAATACATCCATGTGGTCGTATTTGTCGTCTGAAGTGCGGATTAACACCATCTTGGCCCTTGATCTTCTAAGTTTCCTCAGTCTCTATCTAATGCTACGGATATCCGATTAGGACGATCTTGGAGTCGTTGAACTCCAATCGTCGCCCTGATCAGATCCGTACGGTTGGATCTTCAATCCGAAGCCCCAATAAAAAGTCACCCTGTCCCTGACCATAAAAGGAGACAATTAACCTCCATTTTATTCGGAGTAATCTAAATGAAAGATGATGCATGTTATGCAATATTTATAGTATGTAATGCAATTCCATGC
This sequence comes from Thalassia testudinum, assembly GCA_037157565.1. NCBI lineage: Eukaryota > Viridiplantae > Streptophyta > Magnoliopsida > Alismatales > Hydrocharitaceae > Thalassia > Thalassia testudinum. The sequence continues at coordinate 12,249,114 of JAZHRO010000038.1, read as the reverse complement.
TTAAGAACATGAATAAATACACATTTTATGTAATATAAACATGTTTACATCAATAAACATAAGGGATTCATATGTAATTTTCACGAACACCACACATAGCCTAAATAGGTCAAATTATGTCTAACTAAACCTATTAGGGTTAATGCATGGCCCTAAATTCCTATGGGAACCCAAATGTTCATTTTGGATAGTTAGAAGCCTTTTCACAGGCTATCTAATGTTAAGTATATGATATCTAACATTAGATAATAGGTTGGGTGTCAACTAGGCCATCAGGAACTAACGAACTTTATACCTAACGTTAGGTAGTTCACCTAATGTTAGATAAGCCCTTTTAAGCTAATTTGGGTGCGAACAGGAGCTAGCGAACTTTGTACCTAACTGAGCACCTAACATTAGATAGTTCACTTAATGTTAGATAATTTTTACCTAACATTAGATACAACACTTTTTGACCAAATCAATTAGCCGTTGGTAAATCAATTTAGGAAACTTTTTAGCTATTGAAGAGGGGCCTTATGTACACTTAAATTAGTCCAAACACCCCTCTATATATATGAGATGATTTATCACTCTTTGGTGGTCAAAGGACACATATACAACATTCAAAAAGGCACACATAAGCTCACATTCAGCTCAAATCTCAGAATTGGTGTTCTTAGTGGTTCTTGAAGCTCTCAACCTTGAAGCGCATCTTGCTTAGAGCTCAACCACCTTCAACTCCCTCTTGTGCCACACTTATACAATCACTAAGGGAGCTTTTCTAGGTATCCTAGAAAGTTATTCATTTAATTTGATTGCATATCTTTTTGAGGCTATCCATTGGAGCTAAGAATATGTTTTTCTTCTATCATTTACTTGTAATCTGAGGGTCTGAATTGTGGGCCTCTTTCCTCTCAAGCGAGAGGGGTTTGCTCTTGATTGAAATATCAAGAGGGTTTGTAAAAGAGTTTGGTAACCCATAAGTACCAGTTAGTATTTCGATAGTAACTCAAGGCAAAATCTTATATTGAGAGATCTATGTAGTGCTTTTTACTCGATCTTGGGTTTCCACTATACATCTTGTGTATTGTGTGTATATGCATGGCTTGATTATTTTTTATATCTGCATTAATTTTAATTAGCATTATTTTACTGCTTTAAGTGCTAATCACACCCCCCTTTAGTGATTTCATTTGGTTTCAGAGCATATGTTGGTGTACTTTGGAGTAACTTCCTCTCACCTATAACAATGGTGGAATCAAGCAACTCAAGGATTGAGGGATTGTCGACATATCGATCTTATTTTAACAAGAATGGCTATACACATTGGTAGAGGAAGATGGTGATTTACCTCAAATTAGCCACCAGAGACCTCTCACTATGGAAGATGGTTGAGAAGAAATTCAAGATGTCGGAAGTAGACACCATCAACAAAGATTACAAATTGGAAGACAAGAAAATTGCGATAAATTGTAAGGCTATAAGCATACTTTATTGTGCCCTCTTTAATGATGAGTTTAATATAATTTTGCAACTTGAGACGACACATGAGATTTGGAAGTGTTTTGAAGTGACATATGAAGGCACCTTAAAGGTGAAGGAGACTAAAATTGGCCTTCTTACTCAAGAATATGAGATGTTTAAGATGAAGTTGGGTGAAATCATAAAGGAATTGAGCACAAGGTTCACCAAAATCATCAATCCTATTAAGGGGCTTGGGAACACTTATCCCTCAAATGAGATGGTGTCCAAATTCTTGAGGGCTCTAACCAAAGAATGGGAGCCAAGGGTCACCTCAATTGAGGAAGCTAAGGACTTAAAGAGTATTAGCATGAATGAAATACTTGGAAGTTTAATGACTCATGAAGTGAAGCTTGAGCAATCCAAGATGGAGGGAAATGAAGCTTCTAGCTCCAAGAAGAGTTTGGCATTCAAAGCAAAAATTGATAGTGATTCTGACCTTGATGAAAAGGCAAAAATGAAGATGATGAAGAGATTTCTCTAGAAGATTTGAAAACTATGTGAGAATGATGAAGCAATTCAAAAGGAGAAAAGATGACAAGACTTTCACTTGTTATGGCTACAAGAAGAAAAGCTGCACAAAGAAGGATTGTCCTCTACTCAATGAGGATAAGAAAGACAATAAGGAAGGAAGAGAAGGAAAGAGGGACGGATGACAAATCAAGAAGAGAGTTTTTCAAGAAGAAGAAGAAGGCATTTGCGGAAACATGGGACCACTTGGACCAAAGTGCAAGTGACAACACCAACTCCAACTCTGACTTTGACTCAAGCAAGGAGGAAGTTGCACATGTGTGTCTCATGGCAAATGAGACAGAGGTACAAGACTCTACTTCTCTTGATGAGCTACTTGCTGCATATGATGAGCTTTTTCATGAATGCAAGAAAATTAAACATGAAAATAAAGCAATGAAAAAGCTTAGAGTATAAGAGAATGACTTGCTATACAATTATGAGCTTCTTGTCAATGAAAAATTGGATCTAGAAAAGGAAAATGCAAATATAAAAACTAAATGTATGAACTTAGCTAGATAAAATGGAAATCTTATTGCTTCCAACATTGCTTGCTTGTTGAAAAAGACATATTGATGGAGGAGACTAGAAAGTCGAAAAACAAAATTGCTTGCTTAGAGAAAGGTGTTGATGAGCTTATGTTATGACCCGATTCCGGCTCTCTACAAAACTCGAGAACAGCTCGCCTAGACTAAATCACAAGACCCATTCATCTAATGAGAAATAACTAATTGCATAAAACATTCCATAACCACACATGCAATGTAACTAAACAGAAATAATTAATATATAGCAATGGAAATATAATAGAATATTTCAGAGATTTTACATGCTACAAGTGGAATAGAAATGTTCACTGACATAGCCATCACACGAAACAGAGAGAAATATAACAGAAATATGCAATTACTACTAAAAGTACTCACTACTAACAAAAAACCTTTGCAACAGAAAAGTGAAAGAACAACTACGGCTGGGCTCGGCTGGGCCCAGCACCCTCTGCAGCCGGTGGCGCTAGTTACTCAACTCCCTAACCTAAACATGGTTATATAAATATGTGGTAAGCTAATGCTGAGTAGAGTGGTGGATAACTCATTTACATGCAATTAAACATAATGGAACAAGCAGCTAACTAACTATACAATTTTCAGTTATGTATTATTATTTGTTTTCGTTTACAACATCTATGTGTTTCTGATTCGGTTTCTAGTAAGGGTCCATAATATCTCTTAATCCATTTGTTCCCTAAGGGAATGATCTTGATGCAGTTTTTTTGCGATGTAGGATGCACACGTGGCACTCTCTAGGCTGGGAAAGCACCCTATGGTAGTCATACACCCGATCAAACACTCCAGGGTCATGGCCGCGACGTATCGGTGACTACTACACACGTGGCAAGCGCACGGGTAGCTGCCCCACACTGGCACGCGATCAGTCGTTTCTGTTAACGGGTACGCCCAAGTGTACATCATAGAACAGAATAGGGGCCACACCCCTCAACAGTTTTCGTACCCTCATCCGGCTATCCCGATTTTCCTAGTAGGCCTAATAAGAGTCGGTGTAGGGTAGTCAATCCTAACCCTGGGTCTCAACCTAAAGGGTATTTGCGCGCTAAATTGGTGTTTTAAAATTGTCGCGTTACAGTATAGCCAAAATAGCGCTCAAACAAATAAATTTATTACTCAAAAAAGTTCTGAGGTCGAACACAGGGAGCAATATGAAATTCAGTTCTTAAAATTGCAATTTAAGACAAGAAAGCTATGAAATTGTAAACAAAAACTGTTTCAGAATAAAGTAGCACTAGGATCAAGTATCAGACTGCAAAAATAATGGAGTAAAATGGTAATTTAGATCACCAAGTACTCCTTACAACGTTAGCTAATGAACTCAATGTATATATATATGAAATGCAATCAAACCAATTGTCTGATTTACTAATCAGACGGCTTAAATTGCTCAAGCCTTTCTTTGTTCTTCTTCATTTGTCTTTCTCTTCTCTGCCTTTCTTCTTCTTTCAGCTACGACCCTTCCTCTTCTTTGTGTTCTTCTCTTACTTTCCTTATTTGTCTCTGCAACTCTTCTTCTTCCTTCAGCCCTTCTTTCTCTGGCTTTCTTCACATAGCAGGGGAAAAGCTTCTGAATTCGGCTAAGTGTTAGCCAGTTCTCACCAAAAGCAAAACCCTCCCCCTACCCACACAGGCTCTCCTTCACTCTTTCTCCCTTTAGGATCCGCTCTCCCAAAGCCATAGGGGTAATCGGGTTATCGGACCTAGCGTACCCGGGTCTAGGCTCACAGGCAGTGAGTGGTGAGCGAGGAGTGAGGCTTAGGCAGGTTAACAAGTCAGGTTGGGTCCATGAGCAGAGGTCACAGACGAGGCGCATGTGCGGGGGTGAGAGGGACCTCACCCCGTGTTCTGAGGCGGAAAGCCTGTATGACAAAAATAATATATGCGGCACAAGAGGACCGGCGTTTTCCGATGTAGGACTATCCCACCGAGAGTTTAATGTGAGCGTCTGTAGTGGTTCTTTGTCTGATTGCAGCAGCTGTTGATGGTGCCTCACCCAATTGGAGACCTAGGCTTAATCTTGGAAGTATTCCGCGTCAACCTGGAGCTGCAGCCTGGAGCATGGGCGAATAGAATGGGCTCAAGCTTCCTTTGAAGCTTTACATTAATGGCGTGGGAGCTTGACACCTGAAAACATCAATAAGGCCTTTCGGCATCGTCAAAAGGTTCAGAGAGTATCGCCGTAGCACGGTGAGTTCGTTGAGGAGGTTGGCATGGCAGATGGGTGTGGATGTGGATGGTGGCCAGACGGTCACGGGTTAGGTCGGAGATGATGGGTCTGTTTGGGGAGGTGTTTAGGTGGATGATGGATCAAAATGAGAGATGGGAAATGAGCAGAGAGGTGTGGCAGAGGTTTTGAGGTAGTTGGCGAGGGGTTTGGTGGTGTGTGGGGTGAGATGTACCTCGCTGGAGGTGTGGCTGAAGTGGTGGAAGACGATGGAGTCGCAGAGGCGTGGTCGAGGTCAAAACGGGTGTCGAAAGTGTTGGTGTGATGAAGCAGTTGAATGTAGTAATGGACGAAGTCGAAAGGAGAAGGCGTCGGTTGTGGTGTTGCCGGCGCCAGTTGTGGTGTTGCCGACGCCGGAGAAGAGAACAGCTTCGGAGAGAGGGAAACGGTGAGGAAGGAGATTAGGGTGCCGGTTGGTACGGCTCGACGTGGGAAGAAACGAGGAAGATAACTCCGCTGCTGGTATTGCAAATGGAGGACGACGAAGGATGGAGGAGCTCAACGAATGTCGAGGAGCTTTCGGCTGAGAGAGAGAGAGAGGAATTGGAGGGGATCTTGGCCAATTTCGAGCATCGAGAGAACGATCAGATTAGGAGGTTCTTTTATAGATCTCAGGAAGAAGTTTTGGAAAGCTTGCCAGAGTTGGGAAATTCCTTGATACCCAAATCTCTCATGCATTCGCATGAGAGATTGGGAAGGTTTTGGGGCATAGGATTTGGCTCAAAAGGAAGGGAATTTCTTGACGAACTTCCCTTTCAAATTTGAAAGGGATTCGTCTGAAATCAAGGAGTTCTTTCCAAATCAAGGTTGCCGAAGCAAGTAGGAATAGCTTTAATGGCGACAGGGACCTTTTTGTGAGAATGACGACAAAGTTAGGGGTCTGTTTGAAAAGATTTGAACGTTAAGGGTATAAATGCAATCAGACATGACCAAGTTGCAAACTAGGTCAAGACAAACTCATCTTGGGTACAAAGTTTGGTATAAACCTAATTTGGATCTAAGGAATCCCATGGTGAAGTTGGGTTTTAGTTTTGACCACGTTCGATTGGGTAATTTATGTAAAAACTCCAATTTGGGCAAATGTTTGTCTAAGACTCTTTTCTGGGTCAAAACAGGTTCTGATGGTCAAATTGAAGGTTTCAAACCATAGATAATATTTTTCTATGAATTTTAGAAGGTTTAGGTGAATTTTATCTTGACCAGAACCTCAGTTAATTAAGCAAGTCTGTTTTTAGGGTTTCAAAAGTTATTTAATTCTCAGAACACGTGCAAACCCTTTTCTGATTGTTCTAACCCACTTATTAGCCTTTTAGGACCCTTTTGACTCTTAATTAACCCCTAGGAAAACCCGTGGTTGTACTACATTCATGATATGATGGTAAAATTACAATTTTAACCCTAATTTCTTATTTTTCCCTCAGAATGATTATGCAGTGAAATATGACTCTCTGCAATTATGTAGGAGCATTTACTGACTTAATTAGATCAAAATGAGCTAATTATATGGCTCATGATGGTATTCCCATCAAGGGGTGGCTAGCTCCCCCTACACTAAAGTGACATTAGCTTTCCTCGATACCTCGTACATGAGGGCCAGCTCACTTTTCGTAACCAAGTCCATTCAACCAACCAGCCTGTAGGCAACATGTTCCATCATATATCCAATATTCATTTCAGTATACTTGAGTTCCTTCCCTAGTTCCCCGTAGGGTTCATGCATCATACTCATCTCATTTCGTATATTGCACATATCACTATTCACATTCCGATTCTTAATCATATAACAGGCAACTCGCAATTTAATAAATTAAGCAAGCACCACATCACTTAACTATTTAGTTGCTAGCAATAAAGACTTTAACATGCATTTCAGAGTATAACAGCGTGGTTCAAGTAATGCACATTCATCCTTCTCAGCCCTAGGGTTCATTCCATACCCTAGGGTTCAATCAGATCATTCTAATATAGCATGCACTTTAATCATTTTAATCATAATATTAGAGATGACCACTCTACCAGGGTATACGGGTGGAATGGGGCTCGTACGGAAGAACCCAACGTCTCCGCGGGTCCCATGTACACTACGAACTGAAGACTTATATCATTGACTAACATGTCAAACAAACTCAAAATAGCGTAGGTATGACACTAACACGTAGAGAATTCTGAAAGAAAACCAACGATTCTTCGTTTGCGTAAAATCGACTCCGTTTGGGCCCTGAATCGGCTAAAAACACGCATTCTGACCAAAATCAGACGTCTGGGGCGAGTCCCAGATGTCTTAAATGATCGCAGAAATTCACCTTGCTTTCCTGTGTCTTGTTCAGATTTTTGAACCCATTCGCAGCCATCTGAGGGAGCTTCCAGATGTCTGACACCACTCCTGATCGTCTAGAAGAGCTATCAGATATCTTGCACCGCCTTTAGACGTCCTAAAGTGCCTCGAAGGTCGCACCATGCGCCTTTCCAATGCCCTTGTACCTACGCATGCACATGCAGCTTAAAATGCAACACTTAAATATGACTGTACATTCATGCAGGCTCGTGCATGGTACGTACCTCGATACCCTATGTGCTGTCAGACGTCATGAGCCTTCTTCGGACGTCCGACGACACCTCCAGACCTCTGACAGAGGTTGCAGTCGTCTGATAATGTAGAAATATCTGCGTGCAAAGCTTCCTCATAAACCCCTCCTCTCCACCCTTGGAGCTGCAACAACTTCTCTTCTTGCTGCTTTCCTTTCTATTGAGCTCCTTCAGCTCCTCCAACCGCACTCGTCGCCCCCTTTCTCGAGCTCCTTTCCTCTTCTTCTCCTCCACACACCTCTTGCTCCCCTCCTTTCCTTCACTCGCTCTCCTCTCTCTTCCGCCCACGCTCCTGCTCCCCTCCTTCTCCCCCACTCACAGCTGTAAGGGGGACGGGGGAGAAAAGGGAAGGTTGCCGACTGCAAGGAGGTGGAGGAGTGAAGGTGGAGGTGGTGTTGGTGGCGTTGGAGGTGTGGAGAGAGTGGAGGGGTGAGGGGGGTGTTATAAAGGGAGGGGTTTAGGGTTTTGGATGTGTGTGTGTGCATAGGTTGAGGGTGAAATGGGAGGGAAAATTGCGAGGTCTACCCCGCAAGGTCTCCCTTTTTCCTCACAGATCCCATAACTAAAATCGAGGGGGTTTAAAATTACAGTAACACCCCTACCATTTCGGAAAAATTCCCGAATGATACTTAGGAAGGGTCATTTCAGCTTAGGATAAGCACAAATAGGTTGATTGATGACTAAGAACTTACAAAAGATGCTTGCAAGTTAATGTTCGCATGATGAGATCGTGTTTTAAAAAGATATCCACTGTAGTATATTTGAAATCACCGCGAAAACGATTATCAATTTTATTACTCGAAATTCAAAATTTTTGAGGTCGAACTCAGGGAGCAAATTGGTATTTTAGAAGCAGAAATCACAATTCTCAAAATATGATACTTAATAAGGATATAAGTGAAAGTTCATGTATAAGAAAACTAAAAAGAGAATAGCAATGGAAGAGGAAATTGAATATTCTCTTGATGGCTTCTCCTTTCTTCTCTTTCTTGCTTTTCTTTCTCTTCTTGGCCGCACCCTTTTCCTTCTTTCTTTCCCTGTCTTTCTTTCCTTAGATGTCTGATTCTGTGAATCAGACGGCTTATCTGGCGATTGCTATAGTGCTCACTTCTCATCTGTCTTCTTCCTCTTCTTCTCTTGGCTTTCCTCCTTCCTGTCTTCTTCCTCTGAGTTTAACTGCTCCTCTTCTTCTTCCCTGCACACACACAAGAGCAAAACTTAGCCCCTACCCTCCCCTGCGCCTCTCTCTCTCTATTTCGCTTTTAGGAATGCTCTCCCAGAGTAGGGTAATCAGGTCGGGTTAAGCGCACCCAGGTCCAGGCCCACCGGTGTGTGTGGTGGGCGAGGAGTGCATGGGTAGTTGGGTCAAGCAGCCAGGTCCGCAGAGCGTGGGTCACGGACGAGGCGGGTATACAAGCGAGTGGGACCTCACCCCGTGTCAGGAGGCAATAAGCCCCTGACACTTTTTCACTTTATTCCACAGCCTCCGCTCCTGATCTCCCGAGGTGGGACTAAATGTCCCACGTTCCTCACAAGTGCCCCCGCAGCAGATGTTCTCGCGATTTGCAGCGAATGCGTGGGGCTTTGACGCCAATAGCTGGGCTGATATTGTGAGTGAAGGAGGCCCGCACAGTCCTGGAACCTGAAGCCTGGTGCCTGGAGTCCTGGAGCAAGCTTGCGAGCTTCTTCGTGCTTGCTTCAATGGCGGCGGAGGCCTAAACCCTGTCCATAAGCAAACGGCCTTGCGGCCTGGTCAAAATACGCAGGGAGCTTCACTTGGACACGACGAAGATGGGACGATGGTCGGCGTGGCGCGGGGTGGCCTGAGCGTGCGTGCCTAGGTCACCTTGCGCGTGCGAATATGGGTGTGTTCGGTGGGCGTTCTGGGTGTGTGGTGGAGAGATTGGAGTAGAGGGAAATGGGGTCAATGAGGTGTTGCGGAGGTCGTAGGGTGGTTGGCAAGGTGGATGGAGGAGTGGAGAGGGGGGAACACCTCACCGGTAGTCTGGTCAGAGGTGGGAACGCTGGTGGTGGTCAGTGGCAGTCGAGGGGTCAAAAGTGTGAATTAAAAGAGGGGAAATGAAGAGGGGGAGAGTAGGAACTTATCTGTGGGTCTTTGGACAAAGGGGGGAGGCGGAGGGCGAGTGGCACGTATTAGCCGTCGCCAGAGACAAAAGTCCTAAGGTGAGGATGACGGAGACGAGAAAGGTGTCGGAGGGGCACGCTCGGGTAGACGCGGCACGGAGGAGCACAACAGAAATGACTCTGCCACTGGTACGGTGGTAAAGCGACGAGAAGAGGGAGGGAGAGTCGCCGGAGCCTGCGGGCAGATGGTTGGAGGAGGAGGAGATGAAATTGGGGGGAATTCTTTGGCCAAAACAGGCTTACCTCAAGCGGAGGGATCTGGGCTTGCTTATAAAGGCACAGGCAGGAGGTTATTCGCAAGGAGGCGGCCAAAAGTCATTGCCGGAGGCATGGTCGGAGGGGATACCCATACCTCTCGATCGTTCGCAAGAGAGGTATGAGGTGATTCAAGGCATGGGGAGCTACTCTTGCGGTAGGGGGCTTCGCAGAGAGCTCCCCTTTCAAATCTGGGAGCAGCTCCCCTAGGGAAACGAGGAGAGAACCGCCTCGAAACATTGTCGGAGGTATGGGTCCTTGCTACAATGGCATAGGGACCTAAATGAAGAAAGTGACAAAAAGTTGAGGGGGTTTCTGCAAGGGTTTCCAAAAGTTAAGGGCCATAATGTAATTGGGTGGATCATTTTGCAAAGTAGGTCAAGATGACCTTCCCTTATGTCCAAGTTTTGGTACAAACCTAATTTGAATCTAAGGAATCTAATGGTCAAGTTGGATTTTAGGTTTGACTACGTTTGACTGGACATTTTGCACAAAAACCCAAATAAGGTCAAATATTGAGCTTGGACTCCAATCTAGGTCAAAACAGGTTTCAAAGGCCAAATTGAAGGTTATAAACCCTAGGGGATATTTTTCCATGAATTTTATAGGGTTTGGTTGATTTTTATCCTGCCTGGAACCTTGTGAATTTAAGTAGGTCTGTTTTAGGGTTATAGAATGTCATTTAATTCTTAAATTTCACAATAACCCTCTTTTGACTGAACCATCCCACTTTCTCTTATTAAGTCCAATTGACCTATGTATAGACCCTAAGAAATCCTGTTGATGCGCTGCAATGGTAAAATTACAGTTTTACCCTATTCTTCAAGTGTTCTTTTCAGATCAGTCATCCCCTGAATTAGGCCTTCCTTTATATTATGCAGGAGCTTTTGTTCATTTTGTTAGATCAAAATAAGCTAATTAGGGCTCATGATGAGATTCTCATCACAAGTCAATTTCCATCTACCTTTAGGCATGGTCATAGTTATATTAAATCTTACTTTACAACCAAGAAACCAACAAATTTTGTAAAGCCCAAAAGTAAAAACACATTTGTGCCACTCAAGGCTTAAAAACCAACTTATTGTGCATACTTATATAGTCATAAGGCCTAAAAACAATCTTATCATGCATATACTTTTAGCCAAAAGGCCAAGAATAAATGAATCCCTAAAAGAAACTATTTTTGGGGAAAGTATTCTAAAGCTCAAGGACCCAAAAAGACATGGCTACCAAAAAGTGTTCTCAACTCTTGTTTTATAGGGCTCAAAGAAGATGGACATGTGGATTATGGACGGTGGTTGTTCAAGGCATATGACGGGAGACTCTACGCAATTACTAAAGCTTAAGAAAATCGACGAAGGACACGTGGCTATGGGAAACAATAAAAAAATGTCGTATTATTAGTAAGGGTACAATAGGTAATTCTTTCAAGCAAGTTAGAAATGTTGCCTTAGTAAATAATTTAAAGCATAATCTTCTTAGTGTTAGTTAAATCTATGATAGAGGATGTAAAATTGTATTTGGTAAAGATTGTTTTGAAATAATTGATAAAGAAACTTTAGAAGTTCTTTTAAAAGGACGAAGATAAAAAGATATCTATGTTCTTGAAATTTGATAAGGAAAAAATAGTTGAAAACAACTTATGGCATAGGAGATTAGGTCATGTCAATATGAGATTAATTGATAAAATAGTTAGAAAAGAATTTGATTTTAGTTCCTAATACTCTAGCTTCAACATTTAATGTACTTGTAAGAACTTGGGTTGCACAAACCTTTTTAGTTTATTTTGGCATGCATTAACCAGTATTTATATTTCCTTGTTGCACCTTACACTTCTTTGAAGCTTATGATTTTGATATTCCTATTATCTTGTTGAGCTACATATATATGATGATGTTTATGATTCCATATGTGAGTTGTATATCTTCCTATATAAACTTGTTGATATGTTGAATGTTACATGAAGTTATATTCTCATATTTTAAAATATGAATATGCTATGCCTCCTTTGAGTTTTTTTTAATGATGTCAAAAGGGGGAGGATGATATATGAGAGGTTGAATAAATATTGAGATCATGGATACTTGAATATTGTTAAAATCTTATTATGAAGTTATGTGCTATGCTCTCCTTGTGTATCATCTCTTAGATTTTTTCGAGGAGAGCACTTAGATAGGGGGAGCCTTTCAACCTCTTCATTGAATGTTTGTTATTATCAAAAAGGGGGAAACTGTAGGTGCATAAGCAATTAAGTACCACATTAACATTTAATGATGGTTTTGATGATAACAAACATATCAAGTAACTGATATTAAATTGAATCTTATGCATAGATATTGCAAGATTGATTTTCAAGTTGAAGCTCTCTTGACAAAATCCAAAGCCAAGAAGAAGGAGGAGATCATGTTCTTTAGGTTTAGGTCTCTGTATATTATAGGAATTGAGTTGTATTTTTATATTCTTTAGAATGTAAGGAGAGCTCCAATGAGATCTTATATTAGTATAAACATAGGGAGTTCATATGCAATTCTCAAAATAACACCACGCATATCCTAAATAGGTCAAATTATGTCTAACTAAGCCTGTTGGGGTTAGTGCATGGCCCTAAATTCCTATGGAAACTCAATAGTTCATTTTGGACAATAGAAGCATTTTTACAGGTTATCTAACATTAGGTATATGATACCTAACGTTAGATAATAGGTTGGGTGTCAACCATGCCATTAGGAACTAACGAACATTATACTAAACTTTGTACTTAATGTAAAGTAGTTGACTTAACGTTATATAAGAGTTACCTAATGTTAGATAAGCCCTTTTGGGGCAATTTAGGTGCGAATAGGAGTTAGCGAACTTTGTACCTAATTGAGCACCTAGTGTTAGATAGTTCACCTAACGTTAGATCACCTGTATCTAACGTTAGTTAAATCACTTTTTGACCAATTCAATTAGCTGTTGGCAAAATCAATTTGGGAAACTTTTTAGCCGTTGAAAAATGGCCTTATGCACACCTAAATTATTCCAAACACCCCTCTATATATATATAAGTTGCTTTCACACTCTTTAGTGGTGAGAGAACACATATACAACATTCAAAAAGGCACACATAAGCTCACATTCGACTCACATATCAAAATTGGTGTTCGTAGTGGTGCTTGAAGCTCTCAACCTTGAAGTGCATCTTTAGAGCTCATCCACCTTCAACTCTCTCTTGTGCCACACTTCTACAATCACTAAGGGAGTTTGTCTAAGTATCTTAGAAAGCTCATTTATTTAATTAATTACATATCTTTTTAGGGCTATCCATAGGAGTTAAGAATATGTTTTAATTCAATTTTTCTTCTATCATTTAGTTGTAATATAAGGACCCGGATTGTGAGCTCATTTCCTCTTAAGCGAAAGGGGTTTGCTCTTGATTGAAATATCAAGAGGGTTTGTAAAAATGTTTAGTACCCTACAAGTATCGGTTAGTATTTCGATAGTGACTTGCGCAAAATCCTAAATTGGGAGATTTGGTAGTGGTTTGTACCTGATTTTGGATTTCCACAGTAAATCTTGTGTATTGTGTGTATATGTGTGACTTGATTATCTTCTACATCAGCATTAATTTTAATTAGCATTATTTTGCCACCTTAAGCACTAATCACCCCCCTCTAGTGCTTTCACTCTTGGTCGAGAGGAAACTTCACACTCGCCCTACATCCCGTTCTATCACCACGGGGTCTTAGCGTAAGTAACGTGGCGGCTGCATATCGCGAGCTATATGTGTAGATGCTACCTATGTTGATTTGTAGATAACCCTCTCCACAACCTGGGTATGTATCCAACTAAATATTTTATATACACAAACTAGCGTATCCTCACCTCAATATCTAGTTGGCCAATAGGCTTGTCACATAGTTGCAAGGAGGCTAGCTGACTCCCTAATCCTCCTAGAATCTCAGTCCAATTATCACATTCAGCTATCCTTTGTAATTTCTCAAAACCAACATATCCAATTATTCCTTATCACATAGACAATCATCAATTACAATATTTCATGTAAGAGCTCTTAACTATGTATTGCATTCTCAATTTACTTTATCATGAAATAAACAAGGTTCTAAATTTATTTATTTAATATAATAAATGAAGTAATATATTCCTTCCAATATATAATAAATGAAGTAAATTTATTCCTTCCAATTTTAAGTCTTTTAATCATAGTGATTAAATTTCAATTGGTGTCTTACTCACTTTTAATCTCGATCTAAACCCCCAATTTACTTAGTTCTCCATTTGACTCTCCCAATCATGATGGTCATAAGCCTTGGGAAATTGAATGTTGTCATTTGACATTTAAGCCTCGTAACAAAACAAGCATTGAGAGGAGGTGTAAATTGAATTTCGTTACAAGAGGTGTTTTGAGAGTTGCAAAAAGAAATAAACTAATATTCTCATATGTTAACTATCATAATGCTTCTCTTATTTCACATGGACAACCAAACACAACAATTTGAACATCAACCAATGCCTTCTTATTTACCTATCTCACAATCTAAATCTTAAATTTTCTCTAAGGCAAACCTTTCACTTATTTGACATCCCTCAATTTATTACTCACACGACTAAACATATCTTAAGGCCTATGGGAATATAGGTAGAATTAAAGCATTAGTAAAGTTAAATGACATTCAATGCGCCAACGTAAATGTCTCATCGTGATGCTAATTGCCTATTACTTGACAACTTACACCGTGTTTTTTTTCCTATAGAAAAGATATACTTATTTGTATTTCTCTTTTCTATATGGCATTGTTTGGAGGAGTTTATTTCTTGTTTGGTTAGCAGGGGATAAGCAAGGGATAAATTAGAGCGAATTTAAAGCATAAAATTTCATTTATCTTGATGTGATTTGAAGAGAGGAGGGATAAAACTTATTCCACCTTCCTGATAAAATAAGTTGGAAGGATAAGTTGGGACTTATGCATTAATTTAATATTATTAGTTGTTAGTAAAAATGGTAGAAAAATTAGGGTAAAGAAAATTCAGGATCAGGATGTTTGGAGAATTAGTTGAAGGGACAAAGGACCTATTTATTTTTGCATTTGAGTTGTGGATGTAGTAGTTTCTCCCATGGATAGTCAAATAAATGTTTGTTTAAGCATCTAAAACGACGGCTATACCATGAGTGTTGCTCTAACTGGTCCCGTGGCCGTGGCTTGTTTTCGTGACTAATTCTCCATTTTTTGCTTGATGTGATTGTGGTTATGCTTATGAAACAAATACAACCAAAAAAGAGGATTATCTTAAATTTTAGGAGATAAGCTAACATTGAGAAATGCTAGTGGAAATATGTCTCAAATGAACTGATACTAAAGTAACACACCCTTACTCTATGGAGTAGGATGACATAAAACCCTTGGGTTTCATTTAGTCGGGAGTTAGTGTTCAATCCTAGGTAAAAGTTAAAAAGAGGTAAATTGTAGAGATTATAGTGTAAGTGTAGTAAATATAGAGAGAAGATTGTAATTTATTTAATTAATATTAATATTATATTATTTATTATTTTTATTTTTACTTAAAAAAAGTAAAGTAACTCAAATTAGATGTGATAGATAAGTTATTATATTATAAATAAAAAATTAAATCGATAATATTACTCATAAACGATTCATCTAACCCTACCATATCACATATTCCATGCCTTAAACCCATGGTCAAACCGAGCGTGGGGAAGAGCGCACCACAAACCACAGCTTTCTCCTCCGCACCCTCCCACACTGGTATAAAAGAAACCTCACCGCCTGGATGTCGTCTCTCTTTCTTTACGGGCCCTCCCTCCTCCTCCACCCTCCGCCCCTTTTTCCTCGTAGGGGTTCCCCTCACACACCTCACCCGTCCCTCGATCTTCCACCACCACGATCCTTCTTCTCCTTTAGGGTTCGGGACGAGATGCAGCAGCAGCAGAGGCTAAAGCAGCACGCTTTCATGCAGCAGGCCCTCCTCCAGCAGCAGCAACAGCAGCAGCAGCAGCAGCAGCAGCAGCAGTCCCTCTACCACCACCCGGGCCTCTTGGCCCCCCCTCCTCAGGTGATTCCCCTCCCTCTTGGCCGTACATCTTGCCTTGTGACCATGTCGCTTGATCCGCTCCGATCGATCTCGAAATCTAGGGTTTGGGTTGGGGGGTTTTGGCTGGGAAGCTTCTTCTCGCGTGCTGGGGGCCTTGTAAGCTTCGCGAGTGCTTTGGTGGTCGAAAGCTGTAAAACTTGAGTGGTGTTGGGTTGGGTGGAGAAATTGGGTTGGTAGTGGATGAAGGGGGTTTGCGCTGGTGTGTCGCGGGGTATCAAAGCGGATGCTTTGAAGTCTATTTTGGCGCCGTGGGAAGTTGGGATGTGGTCCGAGTTTGATTTGGCCGTCCCTGGTATTGTCTCGTGACAGATAGTTGCCTTCGTTCGAATACTTCTGAAGAGCATGCAAGTTTGGAAGGACAATGGTAGTGGCGACTGCATGTGTTTCGAAGTTGGCTTGTGAATGCATAGCTTGAAAGTTATGTGATTGGACCAAATTACTAATAGAAGTAGTGTGCCTTGAGACGTGGTTAGTGGAATCTGAAGTCTATGATCTTTAGGAGGGTAGTGCATCCAACAATGAGTTTCCTAAGCAACCGAGCGCTCTGTGAGAGATTATGTCTGTTGGCTTGTTAACCCAAAACGGTTTGCAAGAATACCCTTCTAAGGTGTTCATAGTTACTTGTATGTAATCATGGAAGTTTAGTTGTAGGCTGTGTGTTATTGCTATATTGATTGGCTAAAATTAAGAGTTCCTTAAGATTCAAGAGCCTCTGACCACTATAAATTTGTATTTAGACAGGAAGCTTTTCTGAAAGAAATTTAGGCAGGAAATTATTTGACTGAATCATATAAATTCTCATTAAATAGCTGCAAGATACTACTTCTTGTTTGCCTTAATGATATTTGTTGTCTTCTAGATGTTTTCCCTCACTTGGTGTGTGCATCAGTCTTGAATCTGGAATGTGGGTTGTTTTGAAACATTCTATGCTGAAGTATTTTAGTATTTTGAGTAAGAGTACGATCTCATTCTTACCATGGGAGTTTGATCCATTGAGAAGTTTCCAGAATATTTCATTCTCTGAATTTTTCACATTTTATGAACTTCATTGAATAGATTGAATTCTGCTCTAATAAAAGATTTTTCATTAATATATTTCTTATCTTACCCATCATTTTGTAAGACTAGGTTGGTCCAATAGTGTAATGGCTTTAAATATTACCCCTGGAAAAGGATCCCTATAAAAGTTGTATCTGTAATACTTTTATAGTTTCATAACTATTTTTGAGCTACAAGTCAAACAAGAATTATGCACCCTTCTCTTAGATAAACCTAGGTCTGGTCTATGCTCAGTTATGCAATTTTGTTCAATTTGACAGCTTCTTTGATGTATTTCATTAGCACTAATTACTCTTTACATGCAATTTTTCTTCTTCTCATGGAGCTGATGTTGCATGCAGCGCTGCTCATAATGGCGCACAATACGTTGCCCCAAAATTAAAGTCTGGAATCAGTTTTTTTTTTGGTAGAAAATTGTAAAGAGTTATGCCTTTTATTACTTAAATGTGACATTATGCTTATTTAGTTTGGTCTATGCTTGTTTTCTCATTTTTTTAAAGGTTTGATATTAGAAATTCTGCAGTAGGGTCCTTTCAGTCATTCTTGTACCTTGTTACTAGAAAATTCTGATCCAAAAGTTGGACTATATCATCAGGGGTCTTTTTTTGCATTTCTTTCCCCATTTTTTTTCCTTTTTCTGTTTTTTTACACCTTTCTTTTGCAGATAGAGCCAATCCCAAGCGGAAATCTGCCTCCTGGGTTTGATTCGAGTACCTGCCGCAGTGTGTGAGTCTTGGGGCAATCTAGTTTTACTTTTTTGTTTACTTTTCTTTCCTATTTTCTTTTTTTTCTTTTTTAACGCTCTGTGCCCTACATTTGGCATGACCATCCTATCATCTAGATTTTGTTGAAGGGATTGCTTTTGTCCCCTTTTATGGACGTTTAGGGTTTGAGTACTTATTTCTTTGTTATAAATGAAGCCCCTTGAAGAATTATGAATTCCACGAAGTCAAATAATATCGCCTGGATGATCCTCGTAAAATTTGGAGGGGAGAGTCTACAGCAGTTAGCATCAGCGTTCTCTCTTGAAAGGCAGTTACAACCTTCCATCTATTTGCAATTTTGCCATCTTCATTTGCAGTTCCTTTTGTCATATGTCACATCCCCTTTAAATTTCTTCCTTCATGGATATGTTTCTTTACTTCTAAAAGACCCACACAACTTTGGAACCTTCTTTTCTCACCTTTTCCAAGCTTTTTTAATCACTATACTTTTGGATTCATGGTTTTCTTCCTCAAGGATTTGGGTCTTACCTTTCATCAGTTATCCCTTTCTGTTTTCTCAGTTTGTTTCTAATTCTATTCTGAAGCTTTTTTAATCAATTCTTGTTTTTTGTTATATTGCTTATCCTTTTCGGACTTCCTTTGTTTCCAATTCTACTTTGAAGTCTTTTAATTCAAGTTCCATTTTTTTGTTATATAAACATATATTTTTTTAAATGAGCACCCAACAGCCACTATTTCGGGAGAGTTAAAATTTTTTACAGTCAATACACAATGCCAAAATGATTTTACATTTGTAAACTGGCCAGACATTTTTATAGAGGACATTTTAGAGTTACAGCTTATAGAATACCTTGATGTCAGATAAAGATGTGGCCATATTTATACTTGAATTGTCCTTTTAGTTTTTCAGAATAAGGATCTTAGCTGATTAGAATATTTGCTTTGGTTTCTTATACCTATCCATCTATCTGTCTACCTGAATATGTATATATTTCTTCATATCCGATATTCACTTCCAATCATCCAATGTTATAAACATTTTGCAAAAACAAAAAAGGTTGTAAACTGTTTGAAACATGGGTTCCAGCTTCCATTTACATAACATCCTTGGCTATCTAGCATTTCCGCTGATTTATGTACTGGTCCTTTTTTTTCCTTAAAAAAGGTCATGTGAATTGGCATTGAACTTGTCCTGGAAGTTCAAATTTTATATTTTGTTGTGTTCTTCTGACATTGTTTCTAGAAGGCTGGCAGAAAAGTTGCCCTGCTGTTGGATCCAAATTTCTTTGACCCTGATTTAGTAATTGTGTCAATTGCTTTCCAGTAAAGCCAAGTGCTTCCACAACTGCACATTGGTAGTAAAATGATTTCCGCACTATCTTCAACCATGTGATATTGGAAAGGGGCATTTGTAGTCATTGCTTTTCATTCAATTTTATAACAAAAGTATTCAATTGTTTGAATTTATCAAAAAGTACCAAATTTGAAAACTGAGTATGATAAGATTATGTCTAATTTGCAACACAAACCGGTAAAGGCAAGTCTATGTCTAAGGGCAGGATGAACTCCTTTTAGGGATTTATTGAATCCATTAAAAATCAGAATGTGTAAACTAGCTATGACTTGTAAGACTATTCCCTCAATGGACATCTACTCAACAAAATCATGATTGAAATTTCAATCAAATTTTTGGTCTTCATGAAATTTAAGGGCTAGTTTGTTATCTGGAATATTTTGATGAATAAGTATCTTTTATGAGGCTTGTTTTGTGTTTGTATCTGGTGTTGAACATGTACATTTGTCAGAATAAGTCTTGATGTGTGCGGGAATATGGTTAACGGGTGTTTAGCATGAGCAGGGGATGATAGTTATAGTTTATGGGTGTTAGCTGGTATAGGGATAGGTAGTTGAGAAGACAACCTTGCCATTTGTTACGTAATATTCACATCGATGATTGTTAATTTTTTTGATCCTGTAGTATATTATGGGCCATAATGTAATATCTAAGTTTTCATTTTCTTTTCTAATATTTGGTTATATCATGTAATCTGGAAACAGCATCTTGTGAAATAAAATGAGGTAAGGTGGCATATGATAGGATCCAAGTGTTCTGGCTCTTTCACAGATTCCACAGGTAGTGGGAGTTTTGTGCACTGGGCTGCCTTTTTATGTTAGATTATCTAGGGGTGAGAGGATCATGTCAGAAGGGTGGGGGTTAGAGAGTTTGGTATTTTTTAAATATAAAAATCTAAAAATTTGGGATTAGATCGATGGCTTATCCTTCCTTTGGAAGGAACTTAGAATGGATAAATGGGAGATACTGAAATCAGCTAAAATTTTCTTATCCTGCCCTTTTTTGGTAGGCCATGTTGCCAATTGAATTTTTTTTCTTCTGAAGAAAGATATTTCAGTTGAGATTTGAATATTTAGATGAGGTAATTTGTTATTGGAATGACAAGTTTTTCCACTGATGTTATTGTACAGAATTGGTACAATACTTATGAATGTTCGACCTTTCAAAAAAAAAAAAAAACTTATGGATTTTTGAAAATGCTCTTTGTGGAAGCTGAGTTCTGGGAAAAGGAGTTTATTCTACCTAACATCTCTTAAGAATGGGGAAAACAATTAACAGGTAGTCACCCTAGCACTTTTCAAAAAGAATGGTGAAAGCAACCGTAGCGTCAATAACATTTTTGCATCTCCATTTTTTAACAGCAGTCTACTTGCTATGTGAAAAAAAAGCGCTCTGCGAGGTTGCAGATTTGTTTTTTTTGGCTTTCTTTACTAATGTTGTCCAAAATGTCATGTAATTTCTTTTAGCAGCCCTTTCAAAAAAGAATACTTTTAGCTGGTTGAATATGTATTGTGATGCATTTGCAGGTATGTTGGGAATATTCCCCTGCAAGTTACAGAAACATTACTTCAGGAGGTTTTTCAAAGTACTGGTCCCATTGAGGGCTGCAAGCTCATAAGGAAAGAGAAGGTTGTTTTTCATGACATGCACCTTTTGTGTTTCTCTTGGTATTACCTTATATGTTTGGCAACTTTTGGATCATTTTTAGTTGATTGTTGGTGGGTTTTTGGTCAAGTGTCTTGGTCTGGTGAAGTCTTCTAGTTTGAAAATGCATTCCTGGAAATCTCTGGTTGCACATTTTGTATTCTGGCGTTGAGACTGAAAGGATCAGGAGGCTTGACTGTGATGTATGTTTATTTTTGGGTTGCAACTGGGTTTCTTTACTAAGTATAGTTTTCCATTAATACATTCGTTTCAGTCCCACATCAATATCTATGCATGAATGTCTCTGTGCGTGTGCCTGAGCATGCACACGTGTGAGTGTGTTGTATTTATTGGGTCTTCTTTTCTTTGCCTGAAAGATCATGGTTGATGAACTTTCTGGACCATTTTTTTGGCTAATTTGATTGATGCCTGTTCTACGACAACAAAGAACAACCCTTTTCCTGCATTTATTGAGATTCTTATCCTCCATTTACATTTACTCTAAGCTATTATGAACAATTAGAACAAAAAATTAGGATTGTGCATGGTAGTTTTCTTCCAATACCTTTATGTTCTTCCTTGTCCACGACCCCTTTTATAAGGCTCAACATCCCATCGTTCACTTTTTCTAACTGGGGCAATAAAAAGCCTTTTTTCCAACTATGCAAGCTACCTCAAACAACTGTCCGAATCTCATTTGAGATTTGTTTCTCTATCATATAGCCATACATCCAGCTCATCAACACCCTTCAATTCTGCAACAGACATCTGCACATGCCTGTAATTGTCAGCCTATCTGTTGACTGTTCAGTGTCTTCTTTTTGCCCATGTCATTGAATTGCAGTTGCACAAACTATATATAAATATGCATGCATGCATGCTTATAGGTGCATGCTTAGAGATGCATTTATGCATGTATGTAAATTAATTATCCGTTAACAATTTGGAAGACACTCCTAAAATGATTTGCGTCAAGGAAAACTTTGAGATATGCAAAAGCATGCTTTTCATGCTTCTACATTTGATTTTTTGTTTTTTTTGAAAAGGAAAAGAGGCGCTAACAAGGGATGCTAACCCCCGCTTTCATTAAAAGGAGTTAATTAGACCACTATGTATATTGCTTTTAAAAAAAGTA
The DNA here is from genome assembly GCA_037157565.1 of Thalassia testudinum. Lineage (NCBI taxonomy): Eukaryota > Viridiplantae > Streptophyta > Magnoliopsida > Alismatales > Hydrocharitaceae > Thalassia > Thalassia testudinum. The sequence continues at coordinate 12,227,294 of JAZHRO010000038.1, read as the reverse complement.
CAAAGACTAGTAAAGTGATAAATAACTCCCTCTATAGAAGATCGCACCTTATGGAAGATTACATCATTGCTCTCCGATCAGATGCACCAAAGCATAGTAAAAGCCTTCCTCAATGCCAAAGCATCCACCAAAAGGTCATGCAGATTGGACCAGAAGCTTGACTCAAAACTGTAATCAATCGGCCAATCCAATGCATCCCTTCAGTAGGCCAAGGTAAAGGGCAAGCAAAGAAGAAATGATCAGTGTCTTCGTCTGCATCCCCACAGAAGGCATAGGTAGCATCATCTCGATGCACCCAACGTCTGCTATAATCATATGTAATCACCCTCTTCCTCCTCAAAAGCGATAGGAAGAACATGATCTTCAAAGGGATCTTAGCTCTCTAGATCTTCCTACCGTCCCTAGCAATACTAGTCTACAAACTATCCTGGATGTCTCCCAAGAAATGCATATAAGCTCTCTTCACAGAGAAGCATCCATGACACCAATTCCATCCATCCGTGGCTGAATTGGGAGCAAACCTCCTGGATGGTCTAAAGCAAAAGAAGTGGATCCTCCATTCTAGCATCAGAGAGTGATTGCGGCAGGGGTGGTGTTCATTGACCATCCTGGAATCACTGGCGATTGTGACCCTCTGGTTAGGTGATAAAGCTGCCAACTTGGGGTACAACTCAGAAGTCAACCCGTCTGGAGGCCAATCATGCAGCGAAAACTAAAAGCATGTACTGTCTCCCATATGAGCTTTGTAGCAGGGTTTGACTTTCTGTAGGAGTTTTTGAAAAGCCACAAAGAATTATGAAGAGCCACGGAGAGGAACTCTCCTCTCATCCCAGTCAATCGTGGAGTCATAAGAATCACAAACAACCTTTTTCCAAAAAGATTCATTAGGCCTCACCAACTTTAGGATCCATTTGTGCACCACAGAGCATTGTTCATAGTCTACAGGTTTAGGATACATAAGCCATTGTGCACCTTAGGCTTGCAGGCCTCTTCCCAGGAAACAAGTGGCAAGAAACCATCACTTGTATGAGAAGACCACAGGAATCTTCGCCTGAGAGTGTCAATTCTCTTCAATTCTCTTTTGAACCTTGATTTGGATCCTCGCAGTTGATAAGTAGATTGGGATAGTTTTTTTTTTTTGAAAAAGGAAAGGGTAGTTATCCAGTGTGATAACTACCCAAAGTAGATTGGGATAGTTGACAAGCTGGAATAGACCTAAACTAGGCTGCCACCCCTAAATATAGCAACCTAGAGGCCCAATCCTGTACCCTCTAATCCATCCTCTCAATAATAATCCCCCAGTCTCTAGAGGTGAGGTGCCTCATGGAGAGAGGAAATCTCAAATACTTTAAAGGAGTATGCAAAGGTTGTATGCCTAGAATATCTTTGCATTGAGCATACTTGAAAGAAGTATGCATCATCAGTTATACCAAATGCTGGAAGGTTACTTCTGCAGGCTCATCTTCAATCTGGATGCTTCACCAAAAACTTCCATCAGCAATCTAATAGTTCTTGCCTCATTAACAGAACCCTCCACAAAAATGGTACTGTTGGTATACTGGAGCAATGGAACCATGATGGTTCCTCTGTAGGAACCAAAACCTCTAAGCTCCCCAGCTTCACAAAGAGAGAAGCAAATATCTGCCAAGAAGTGTGCTGCAGGAACAAACTACATTGACGCCAGGGGCACCCCTGCCTCACCCCCTCCTTGGGTGGATCCAGCAACCTTCAGGCTTGCCATTCACAACAACTACACGGGAGGCTAAAGTGATATGGGTCTTCATTTAGCAGAGAGGGAAGCCTCTAACTTGCAGAGATGACTACAAAAACTTCTAATCCACCCGGTCGTACACTTTGGAGAAGTCCACCTTCCAACCAAGGGCTTCAGTCCCATCGCTCTCCTAGGTATCGCTTGTAAATGAAGGCAAACTGACTTGATCTGACGAAAGCATCTAAAACAGTGGGCAATGTACGAGTTAATATTTTGGCAATGCCAGGTAGATGGAGTTGGATAGAGAACTAGACCTAAAGTCTTATATGAAATCCATAGCATCCCCCTTAGTTGGAAGAATCAATTTATAGTGGAGAAGCTGTCATGTGAAGTAAGCAAGTAAAAAATGGCCATGACTTCTCCCTTTACCAAGGACTAAAACTCTCTAAAGAATAGCATTGGGAACCCATTAGGGCCAAGGGAGCCCTCCTGTTTAAGTGATCTAATGGCCCATAGGACCTCTATGAGGGCTCTGATCAAGGCAGTTGCATCCTCATCCAACAATCGACATGGTCTATATCTGCCCAAGTGCCATATCCTGTCCTGGCTTTGGCAGAAGAGTTGGCAATGAAATTCAACGAAAGCTCCATTCACTTCCTACCCTTCAACTCGGCCTCCCTGACCATTGGAAATCGAACCAGTCCAATTCCTCCTTCCATTAGCATAATAGTGAAAATACTTGGTATTAGAATTCCCCTCCTTTTGCCGCAATTGCCTAGAATGCTGCCTCCAAAAAATCTCATCCTTCCTATCTTCCAGCTCCACTTTCTTGTGAAGGTTGATCCTCTCCTTGGACTCAGGTGTGAGGTCACACGAATCCTCCATCCGATCAATTCTGGCTATACCAGCAAGTGCTTTCTCTCGGGCCTTGTAACAAGCTTCTTTGAGCTCCTTATATTCTTTCAACTTGTCTTGCAAATACATAATTTTCTTTTGGTAGATCTATGCAGGAAGACTCAAGACTTTGCACTCCCTCCATCATTGATCTGCAGTACCTTCCCCCTGAATCCCTCCTCCAGCAACCAAGCCTTTTTGAGCTTGAAATAAGTAACAATCTTGGTATCTTCACCAGAAACCCATTCCAGTGGGATATGATATTGAGAAAGGACAGGGTAGCACCTTATTAGAACACAACAGGAACCGTTCGTTGAAGCCAACAGAGCCAAAGATCTTGTCTAGTTGGGATCTGGAGCCACCCTTCTCGGAGCTCCTCCAAGTAAACCTACAGTTGGTCACCTCGAACTCACCAACAATAGAGAGCTAGTTAATGAAGTTGTCCATGGCTCTATCTCTTCCCTGCAGGCCATCAGGCCTACCCTCATAAGAAAGAGTGGCATTAAAATCATCGGCACAGAACCAGGTGTCCTCCACAAGCCGGTTGAGCAATTCAGCCCAGGAAAGCTTACCACATAGGTTCGTACATATTAACTACTCTAAAGGATAACCCATCAGCTTTTCTCTCTAGATTAACGGCAATGGATTTTTTAATTTGATTTTTTGAATTTCTTTTGTTCTCATTCATGTTCAGTAGAATGTTCTCATTTATGTTCAGTAGAATGCACATGAATGAAGGCAATTTCTTGGCTCTTTCGTTATTTTGCTTACTTATTTTTTTGGTCACAGACTCACAGTCCCACTTTTAAAAGGTCCATGATTTTTTTTTTTGAAAAGGAAAAGGTCCATATTATATTTCACTTGTGTTGTGATTCTTTCAGTTTCATTCTGTTTTTGCAGTCCTCCTATGGTTTTATTGATTATTTGGACCGCAGGGCTGCTGCAGTTGCCATATTGACTCTTAATGGCAGACTTCTGTGAGTGGATAGGCTATATTTTTTTATGTCATATTATTATTAATAATTTCTTTTAAATTTTGGAATGGTGTCTAACTTGCATACTTTTGCAGATTTGGTCAGCCTATCAAAGTCAACTGGGCATATGCCAGTAGCCAAAGAGAGGATACATCTGGTAAGCCACAAGATATAGATGTTCATCTTTGATGTCTCCATTTGCGGAATTAACTGTTAGCTTGCCTTCTTATTGTGAGTTATCATTGCGTGAAGGCCATTTCAATATATTTGTTGGCGATCTCAGCTCAGAAGTCACAGATGCTACCTTATATGCATGCTTTTCTGCTTATCCAAGCTGCTCGTAAGTTGTCTGTGCTCACTTATTTAGGTTTACCGTATGTATTATGTACTCTCACTTTCTAGGGTTTTTTTAATAATGCTCTATGTACCTCCCATCTGGTATGTGTTATTTTTTGCTGAGTAGAGATGCAAGAGTTATGTGGGACCAGGTTACTGGTCGTTCAAGAGGATATGGATTTGTTTCTTTTCGGAATCAGGAGGTAAAAAAATTGAAGTTCCCACCGCAGTGTTTGACTTTCAATATCTATTAGACTGTCATTTTTTTTTTTGAGAGAAAATAGGAAGACTACTGTCATTCAGTAGCCATCCAGATAAAAACTGTCTTATTGATGTGTGATTGATTGTTATTTTAATATTTTCAGGATGCTCAAACTGCCATCAATGAGATGAATGGTGAGTCCTTACCATCTCTTATATGTGAATGTTTTCTGGTCTGCTTGATTTGTTTTATGTCGATGTTATAGGACTCTTAGTACATCGCATAGTGTCTCTTTCATTTGAAATGGTGCATAACAAGAATAGTATACTATCTTTTTGACATTGGATTATGCAACTCTATTTAGGTAAGTGGCTCGGCAGCCGGCAGATCCGCTGTAACTGGGCCACAAAGGGTGCAGGAGCTGAAGATAAGCAAACCTTGGATAGCAAAAGTGTGGTGGAACTTACAAATGGATCAGCTGGTGTGTTTATTATTCTTTTGAACCCCATCTTACAAGCAATGCTTATAAAATAGCATTATTAGCTTCATAGTAGAAACCTGGATTAAATCATTTTCTGTTGTAGGAATAATGGATAGAGGTCTTAGAGATGATTTAGGATGTGATTTTTTACCTTTTCTCATTGAATTCCAGCATTCATTATTCATAGACATTTAATCACAGTGTCACGTATGGGTGGTATGAAAATTTGTGGACATGTAGGATGAGGATCAGAGTGAGTACAACAGTCAAGGTTAAGAAAAAGTCAGTATGCAGAATTCAGTTTGAGGGACAGTGTTGTAAAAGTCGGTAGTTGGCAGCTTTCAGTCAGTCAGGTCACTAAGGACTATAGGGTATGTGGGGGAGTAGTTGGGAAGTACTCGTTCGGGTGTGTGTGTGTGTGTAGCTATCAACGAGTAAAATATATCACTACGCAAAGTAAATTATTTTCAAGCTCAAGATTATCAAAATAAATTACAAATCATAAGTCCAACTAAATAAAAGCGCAAGTTCGAAGTGCTGAAGCAGCCGAGCAAGAGGAAAAGGAACAGAAGCAGCAGCAGCAGCGTCAGTGCAGTCGAAGCGGAGATCGGAGTAACAGCAGGGTCGGGCGATCCGAGCGGCAGCGGTGGCACTGGGTATGGTCAGTTGGAGGAGCAGCAGTGGTTTTGGTGGTCAGCACTCTATGGAGAAATTGGGCACATAGTCTGCCAGGTAGATCGTCTACTCATCCAAGTAGTTGAGCCTGCTATGTATCCAAGTATGGGTTGTTTAGTTGATTATGGGTTCGACTAGTAGAGTAGTCAGCTGGCTACTTGGCCGACTCCCTTTCCAACGACAGTTAAGGTTCAAGAAAAGTCATTATGCAGTATTCAGTTGGAAGGGTCACTGCATAGCTACTATGTGATTTTGTATTTTTATTTAAAAAATACAAAATAATTATTAGATATTTCTTCGAATATACATAGGGAACAACATAATTATAAACATAAAGGCTATAAGGCTTGAATTGACAACTGGATCACAATGCATCAAGTACTATATGCCTAGTCAGCTTGCCCATTTGGCCCTACCCATATATGGGTCCACCTGAGAATTCTCTCTTCGGATGTATGCCTGCATAGACATATGTGGATGCATACTTGGCCCCTTGCGGCTGACTTAGTGAACCCTGACAGTAGTTTGTTGAATGGGACACGAAGAAGTGTAGATGTGATGTCTGGGTTTTGACTCGGGTTGTTTTAAGTACTTTTACGTCCATAAGATATTGGCATTTTTAATTGTCAAGAATATTTATTGTTGAATTTTTTTGTATAAATGCACATGTTACAGTGTTATTGGTCGTTGCGTTGGCAATTAAATTAGAGGGGTTCTGTTGAGTGTGCACTGTAAGAGTGGAGAAGATGGGTTGCATGAGAGATGGGATCGAAAGGAATAAAATTGGGGTCAAACACTTACCGGAAATAAAACTAAGCAAAATAATTATCAAGTTATTTTGGTTTGTGTTGGCCAAACTTCTAGACTAATATTCATAGACTTAAACCCCGATAGATTGTATTGAGCTTGATGCATCCATTTTTGCTTCTGCAATGAGTGAAATCATCCCAGTTATTTAGATAAGGTCCTCTTACTTGATGGTAGATGCTTAGAAGTGTTCTTGAAGGAAGTCTTTAGAATTTGATGGGCGGCAAGTCCATATTTGATGTTGAGTGTTTGGATGATTTTTTTTTGGTTTGGGGGGGGGGGGGGCTCGAATCTATGTTTAAACAATAGAAAACTTGGGCTTTGGAGGGAAGTCGTAGAAGCTAAAAGCTTGTCTAAGTAGGATGAAGACTTGAGTAAATGGAATATGAGCTTAATGGTAGAGGAAACAATGAAAGAGGTAGATGTGAAATTAGAGCAAAGAACGATGTTTTTAAATACTTGGGATCTAGGGTCCAATGAAAGAAAATCAAACCAAGAAGTGACTAAAAGTCCAGCTTAATTCTTGAAGCAGGTTGGGGAGAAGAAATGGGAGGGGAGAGAGGGGAGTCGAAGAGGCAATCATCGTGGGGAACTTGTGGATCCTCCATCGGGGAGGGTGGTTGAACCCTTGTCTCTAGCAGGCGGTCACGACTGTGGTGAGTAGTTAATCCTCTTTGCATCAAGTGCCATGGTTGGGGTCTCACTTCATGAGGGACTATTGCGACCCTGTATGTTGCCTTGGATGTGAATGTATTGGTCATTAGCGATCTTGGTGTTCTAGAGGTCTTAAAGGTCTCGAGGCATCGATCCCTTTGCCACCACCTCGTGCTCTTGATATGGAGGTGGTAGCTCCTTAGTTGCAGATGGTGGATCTCGTAGATTCCAAATTGCGCTGGTGGGAGAGATTTTGCATGGCATTGCGATGTTGTTGATGGTGAGGAAGAAGATGACTCGCAAGTGTGCCTCGATGTTGGGGGAAGTCAAGATTGTGATTTTGCATCCAAGAGACTTCTCGTCTTCAACCTTTTGCCTTTAGGGAGGGATGCCTTGTGCTTCAAGGAGATGGAGATTGGGGATGTGTGAATTCGATGGAGGCTTCTTATGCAGCATGACAGGGCATGTGGGGAGTGATCACTGATGGAGGTGACTGTTCCCATTGCCATTGAGGGGACCCCCCCTTTGCCTGAGAATGGTGGAGTTGTTTTGTATTCCCTTTGCAAGGCTTAGATCATGTGCCAGACTTGCCATCCCACAAGGGTGACTCATCTTCCATTAGAGTTGAAGTGAAGTTGCTCACTGCCTATTGTGTTTCGAAGAAGCTCGTCCTTTGACAAGGGGATCCTCTGGGGTGCTTGTGTTTAGGGTGTATCCCACGGGTTTTGTGAAGTCGACATTCATGCAGGTGGTATCTGGAGTTGCAGTGTCGACAACGTTGGGAAGGCTAATGACGTGGAAGATTTGGAAACCCAAAAGTCGTGCCTTTGATCTTGGGAAGTGATTTAATCTCATGTCGCAATATCTGGAAATTGAGGGTTCGCCAATGAAGCTTCTGGATTTGGCGATGATGCATATGGAAGGAGGGGGAATGTGGCCATTGCTCGTTTATGCTTTCAACAAGGGGATCTAGATCCATAAATCGGTTTGGAGTTGGTAAGAGCTCACTCGAACTTCTTGGATTTTTGTATGGGTCGAATCTTCTCCTCTCCATGTGGATGGGTCCTCTCTCCTCCCTTCTGATGCATTGTAGGTTGCTCTTGTGGGGTCGAAGGTTGATGCTTTTTGAGTCCCTGAGACTACGATCGGGGAGAATGAGATTGACGAGGTGGTGATGAGATCATTGCTGGAAGCTGAGGAGCACGTGACCCGGCTGTGCCTACCATGACATGGGATGGGGCTGGTCGATTTGGAGGTGGCCGATGTGGAAGGAGGCTTGATAGGATGGCTTCTAATTAGGAGGTGGAAGCCCACTCATGGCCCTAAACGTTGCCTTCTCTATCGACTTCACTATAGCTCCAACAGCCACGACTTGGGGGAGGCCGTGTTGAGATTGAAGGTTGTGGTGGAGCATGTGGTTATTGGGAATGACACCAGACCTAAGGTGGAGCTGCGATAGACTAATCACACCACTCCTACCCATTTGGATGTGGATGAGGATGCGAGGAATGAGAAGATGGTAATTGCATGGGCTGCCTCTTGTTGGAGTCGTAGGGGAGTTGTGGCAGTCTCCCCATGACGTAAATCCTTTTGTTGGATGCCTCCCCATGACGTACATGAATGTGAGGGACTTGAATGGCCCCTCAAGAAGTGTTGTCGTGGGCTGCTGCATCCGTTCCTGGGGGCTGATTTGGTTCTTTTTTAGGAGACGGAGTTGGAGGTTTGCACTCAAAAAGTTTGGAATGTGGTGGGAGGAGATTTTATGGGAGGTGTCTTCGTAATCGATGTTGTAGGCAGGTCAGGGGGCATTTTTATTGGCTAGAGGGAAGAGACATGTTCTTGGTGGAAGATGTGATTAAAGGTAGATATGTTCTGATTGTTAGGGTATCATGGCATAGAGATAGCTTCAAGATGATCATTTTAGTTGTGTACCATCTGTTAGACGATGGTGCTCGAAGCTAGTTGTGGGAGGATCTAATGGAGGTAGATGCTCGGTTTCAATGCATTCCTTGGTTGATTGTTGGCGACTTTAATGTTACTTTGCTGGTTGAAGATAAGTCAGGGGATAGGAGGGATCGGGGTTCGAAGGCTTTTGCAGATTTTATTGCTCTTCGTGGCTTGGTGGACTTGCCCTTGAACTCCTTTACTTTCACGTAGAGAAGCTATGCGGACCTGAAGTCTAGAATTGACAGATTCTTGTGTAATGTGGAATTTGTGAAGGCTTTCTTGCTGGCAGATGTTAACTCCATGGAGAGACCTTTCTCCAATCATACTCCCTTAATGTGGTGCTCAAATGACGATAGGCGTTTTAGGATGTACTTTAAGTTTGACAAGGTCTGGCTTCTTGAAGAAGGGTTTAGAGATCTAGTGGAAGAGAAGTGGGAGTGGAAGAGAAGTGGGGGCCTTTCAACACAGAGGGATTGACTGCGGCTAAATTGGAGTTCAAGATTTCTAGGTTTCGCTACAAGAAGCATGTGCAAGATGAGTGTAACAGAAGGAATGAGGCGTTGGTTGAAATTGAGAGGTTGGACCATGCTGAAGGTAACAAAGTTATCACAAAGGAGGAATGGGTGACCAAAACCAAACGTCTATCCACTGTCCATGAAGAAGATAGGAAGTAGGAGGTTGAATGGAGGGAGAAATTGATGCAAAAATCACTCAAAAGGGTAACTCGAACATGCACCTTCATATGGCTGCTTTAGGTAGACGAAGGAGAAACCACATTGATAAGGTGGTGGTAGATCACATAGAATATGAGGGTAGGGATAACGTTGGCTGTGCCATTTTAGATTTATATAGGGAGTTCACTTCTAGAAGGCGGATGGGGAGGTGGAGGTGGATGGGTACAGATGTTCAATCCATTTTGAATGAGCAAGTTTTCACCCTCACTGTTGACTTTTCGGAGGATGAGGTCAGGAGAGTGGTGTGGGGCTTGAATGCTAAAGGCTTGCCTGGATCAAATGGTTTTTTGATTTTCTTCTATAAGGAATTCTTTATTGAGACCTTTGATTTGATGAAACAAAATTACATTTTATTATGAACCAATCTTTCAAGTTTCGAAACTCAATCAATTCAATCATGGATCAAGATGAAGAGCTCTTGATTAAAGTCAATTGTAATTCTTTTATATTTCATGGGTCTAGAATTGATGTAAGGAATCTTAGGTCTTTATTTATGCTTTTCTAAGTCAATAACATTTTTACCACTAAGTTTAATTCTAAGTTGATCGACCAAAATTATAGGTTTGATTGATCAAATAAATTGATCGGTCAAAATAGGATAATTGATCGACTAAATAGCTAAAATAAGAAATCTCTTTATTGTGTATTTAGATCGGTCAATTATAAGTTTAATCAACCAATCATTGATCGGTCAAATTGATTAAAACACTTTCCTGAAGTAGTCGTTTTCACCTATAAATAGGATTTGTTGGCAGCCTTTTCAAAACACAACTTTTAAAAGTATCCTCAAAAAGAAAAAGTGCTCCAACTCTCTCTCGATTCAAATAGCCCTCGTGCTCCAAATGTTTATTTCTTGCTTTGATTGGAACCCAACGTGTTGGGAATCTCGAGTTGTTACTTTTCTTGGTAGGTAAAAGAAAAGTGTTCGTTTTAAAAGGTTGTGCCACTCTCGTTCAAGTGATACGTCTAGTGGATTGACCAAAAGGCGACTAGTTGAGAAAATCTTAAACAGGTTTAGGTAGTGGTTTTACCTGTAAAGGTTTCCATTATAAATCGAGGTGCCTTTGTCTCATACTTGTGGTTTGAATTTTTAATTTAATGCTATTTTCTATTGGATACTATTTACCCTCCTTAGGGTAGATGATTAAATCCTTTTAGGCGCATCTTTATTTTGGTCCTTGTTGAAGGAGGATACGTTGTCTGTAATGGTTGACTTTACTGTAGGGAATTTGGGCTTCAATAAAATTAATAGATTCTTTAGGTTCCTCATCCTCAAGGGGGAAGTGATGGTTGTTGAGAACATTAGACCTATTACTCTCTCAAATGCTGTCTTATCATGGCTAAGGTCTTGGCGAATAGAGTGTGGGGGATGCTCAAGGATATTATCTCACTTATTCAGATCGCCTTTATCTCGAGGAGAAATATTCTTGATGGTTTTGTGCTTGCCTCCGAGATTCTGACTCTTTGGAAGAGAATGAAGACAAAGGCTTTCATTTGAAAGGTGGATTTCAGCAGAGCATATGACTTGATCTATAGTGGCCTTTATCTAGGCTTCCCTAGCAAAGAGGGGCTTTCCAACCCTTTGAATAGATTGGCTGAAGAGATGTGTGACGATGATCGCTTTCTCTATCTTGGTGAATGGAAATCCGTCAGGTGGATGGGTGTAGCGATGAAGGGGAGGTTAGATAGGGGTGCCCGTTGGCCCCAATCTTCGTCCTAGCAGCGGATGCCTTGGTGAGCGCCACTTATAGAGCTTGTTTTGCATATCTTTTTTTCATGGTTTCTCTTTAGACACTGATGGTGCTACTACTGTCCCGATCCTCCAGTATGTAGATGACACCATATTTTTATTCAAGGTTCGAGACATGAGGCAAAAAGATTAAAATACCTCTTGGATAATTTTGGGGAGGCTTCAAGCCTTCAAATCAACTTCTCTAAGTCTACACTTGTACCTATCTAGATGACTGTTGATGAAGCCTAGATGTGTAGCTCTTCTCTCCATACTTCGAAGGGTTTCTTTCCTTTGACTTATCTCAGCGTTCCATTGCTTGACATATCCATTACACTCTAGGATTGGATGCCTTTGATTGAGATATTAGAAAGGAGGTTGTCAGGATAGGCCTCTAGAATCCTCTTGAGGGGTAGACTTATGGTGTTATTGAAATTAGTCTTACTTTCCATGCTGTTTTATTTTTTGTCAGTGTTTCGACTACCACTAAAGCTGGAAAGGTGCCTAACTGGTCTCGTGAAAGATTTTTTCTAAGCGAACTATGGGTCTAATGGCAAGGGGGCAAGGTTGGTGACTTGAGGAAATTTGTAGGTTGGTTAAGGAAGGGGGTTTGGGTGTGAAAGGCCTCAGGACCATGAATGACAATCTTCTTGCTAATTGGGTGGCCAAGATTATAAGACCCCAGTATGGTATATTTGATATGATTTTCTCTAACTGTTATGGTCGCGTGATGAGTTGGAAGAAAAGGACCTCGCCACCTTTGGGAGCTATCTCCTTTCCTTGAATTGCTACAGCTTTGCCTAAAGTATAATAGTACTTATCGCCATATCTTGGTATCGAGGTTTGTTTCCACTTCTAGATAGATGATTGGATGGGTCGAGGACCTTTGAGATCTCTTTTCCCAAGGCTATATGCGTTGGCTGATAATAAAGATGCGAGGGATAATGGTTGGGGACCTACTCTTTTTGGGAGTCTATCTAACCAAAGGAGTGTAGGAACTTGCGGAGCTGGTGAAGTGCTTGAAGTTTATTGTTCGGAGTGGGGTGGTGATGCTTTGGTTTGGGATGGAGGAAATTTTTATGTTTGGGAAGGTTATGTTAGATTGCGAGGTGTGGTGCAATCGTTGAACATTGATTTCCTTAGAGATTGTAGGTTGCTGTGGACGACAACCCGTCCCTTTAAAATGAAGATTTTTGCATGGCTCATGCGGAGGGGGTGCCTCGTGACGCGATCCTGGAGGTCAAAATGGGTACCTGACATGGACACTTAATGTGCTCTATGCCAATTTAGCGAGGACATTAATCACTTATTATTTTAGTGTGGCTTCTCTTCACAAGTTTGGAGGCGTTTTGATTTTGGGTTGGATTAACCACTCCATTGAGCATGACTTTTGGAGCTCTTGTAGGCGTGGAGGACAGCAACATGGCCCCGATATCTTTCGCTCGTAGGAGAAAGCCAGGATCTTGGTAGTTCTTTGGGGTATTGTGCTTGGAAGAAATGTGGTGGTATTTAAGGTGGAACATCTGTACTCGAAAAATTTTGTTACTTGCATTTTTTTTCTTGTTGGGAGAAATTCTTGTAATATGTTTGTAATCTTTTAATTGTTAATGAAGGAGGTGGGTGGTTATCATATGGATAACTACCTTTTTACTTTTCAAAAAAATACTTGGGATCCATTTTTCAATGGGATGGTGAAATTTGTGAAGATGTTACACAGGATAAATGCAGTGTGGTTGAAATGGAGGGAGCTGTATTCTATGTGATAAAAAGGGTTGCCTTGAAAGTTAAAGGGAACTACCCTACAACAAGTGTAAGACTTGCCATGTCATGTAGTTCCTAGAGTTTGGTCGCCAATTATAAACAACCATATTTCTAAGGAGATTGTCTAGGAAACAGTGTTCAGGAAGTCGGCCGCGTAGTCATAGGCGGACCCCTCCCCGAACCGTGTAACGCAATGTGGTGCTATAAGCGGGTCTGGGCGAGTAGCCGGATCGAGTAGGCATTTATTTGGCTGAGTAGTCACCTACTTTTGAGATAGATCCATCGATGGGGTCTTCTAAAAAAAACTTTAGAGCCTCACATAAAAAAGACCCACATAAAAATAAAACTTCTTGGATATCCTAAACCCCTCTGTCATTGACAATGCCTAATATCCTAACCCAAACCCATCGGGAACGCTTAAACCCCTCTCTGTCGTCGGTGTGCCACCCTCTCTGCTGGCAGCATGTCGCCTCCTCTGTCGCCTCTAACACAACGCTGCCATAACTCACTGGCCATCACCTATCAATGTCGGGTGTTGCTGCTACTGTGTTGCCTCTCGCTATAGTGCGATCATCATCCTATTGGGTGTTGCACCGCCTCTCGCACGATGCTGCCATCACCCACTAGCCATCGTCTATCAACATTGGAGGTTGCACTGACCATCACTGAAGGTATATCTCTCACTGTTTGATTTTTGTTTTGGGTTTTTTATTTTTAGGGTCTGCTTTTTATTGGGTTTGAGATTTAAGGTCTGATTTGTTCGTGACATTGTGCATGTGTGTCTCAAATGTTTGTATATATTCCTAATGTTGTATTTGTTTATCTGATTTTTAGGGTATGTATGTGATACTGTGTATATATTATTCCTAATATTAAATAAATCAATTGTTGAGTTTGATTTTTACATCAATTTCTAGGTCTGATTTATGTTTTAGGTTTTTGATTTTTAGGGTTTGGTTTTTTACGTAAATTATTTATGTTAAATGCCATTTTGTGTTCAACACTTTTGTCAATTCTTTTGTGTTTGTTTAAATGAACATCTAGATTCTAATCTCTACATGTTCCTTTTTCAAGATGTCAAATCTTTTATATTCTAGGTTGTATAGTACAAAGATGTCAAATTATATGATTCTAGACTATATTTTTTTATTATACTACTTGGGACATTTGCATAATTATAACATTGCATATAATACAATTTAATAAATTAACTAATTATTTTATATTTTTTAAATAAAAAATGCAAAACCGCATACTTGTCCGAATACCGCATACTCGCTATATGGTGGCCCAACCGACTGCTTACCACATACTGACTTCTTGAACCTTGCTAGGAAAGATGCTTGTGTGAGGAATGAAGATGCAAAGGTGGATGTGTGGCCACGCAAAAAACAACCCTATTTCTAAGGAGATTATCTAGAAAAAAAGGCTATGGTGGTCCCTATAGAGGATTAAAATAAGAGGCATCCAAGGTGGTATGGACATTTGTAGAGAAGTTTGGTTAATGCCTTGGTTAGGAGATGTGAGGAGTTAAATGTTGAATCACCTAGGAGGGGGTAAGGAAGGTCAAAGAAATGCTAGAAGGATATAATTAAGCATGATCTTAATTACTTCAATTTGAGTCTAAAAATGACTTAAAATAGTTTTGAGTGGTGGGAAAAGGCTTTGATATGTGTGTGTTGGGGGTGGGGGTTGCAACGGTAGGCTTTGTTCTCTTGTTTGTCATGCTTCATTGCTTCTACTACAAAGTTCAGTCGAGGGATAATCTTGTAGAGAAAGACCTTCATAATCAATTTATCATAGAGATCCACATAATTACTTCATCAAAGCATCAAAGACCACTGGTTTTGAGTGGCCATCCTTTAGTTTTTTGAAAAAAAGTTACATCACCAAAAAAGAACCCACTGGTAGATGGGTACAGAAGTAGCTCAGGCTCTGTTGGGAAAGTGTCTGCTGACATCAGTGCTTAGAGCTTGCTCTGCAGAACCTTGGAATCTCTAAATTCTTTCTGGACCTCAACTGTACTTGCTTTTCTATTGTCTCTTGCATGATATTATGGGTCTTGATTGGCTTGCTTGATTTTTTTTCTTAATATGGAGTACATTGCCATCCTATGTTTTCATAATAAAGTAGTCACCATGTTTTTAACCTTAATGTGATGACGGGAGAAAACCTGCATACTATTATCCTGCATACTTTGTGATGTAAGAGAACCTTCTGTCTTTTGCACTGCAATTTCACCTGCTCTCTCTTACCTACATCCAAGGAAAACTCTTCTCAGAACAAGACCTCATTTATGGATGATTACAAGGCTCAGGCAGCCATCCTCATTTCTCTTTAAAGGACCTCATTAGGGCATTTGAGATATCTAAAAAGTCTTTTATGATTTTTTGTACCCGCGAAAACAAGTCCTTTATGAAGCTTAGCATCTGATCGAGGTAAGTGGGATCTTGTTTCTCGTCGTTCCCAGGCAGTTTGCAGGCATGAGCTAAGATGATTTGCTAACAAGCTGTCCCGAAGAGACGTGAATTGGATCCTTGTCATGGGGATGGATGGGAATTAGTGGAGAGAATGGTAATGTGGTGGCGGATCCTTACAGTGGCAGTGGAGGTCTATGCTGGGTGTGGATTTCAAGAATCAATAGGAGTTGAAATTCCGTGCAAATAGTTGGCATTGTGTTTGGTGGTGGTATTTTCTATGTATTATCAGAGGTGGTAAACAAGGTTATGGAGGCAAAGATTATCCGCGTATCGTGGGAAATTTGCAAGCATTTGTCATGTGGCCATTAGTCCATGACGTAGTGGCAAGTCTTGTAACTTGGGTTTTAAAGAAAAGCAAAATCCCAATAATCTGGTTTCCTCTTGAACTAAGTTTTAGTGTACCTACAGTGAGATACCCTATTTACGATGTCTTAGTAAGACATGGAAAATGTTAGAAATAAGCACATGGCAATGAGATCTTCAATGTGATCAATGAAGGCCACACAAGTCTTGGGTGAAGTTATTTGCATGGATTTTTAGTTGCCACTGAAGTGTATAATGGGCTTTATCATAAGCAGCTTCTTCCAAGTTGAGCAAAATTTAGTAATCTAGCCACCAAGGGGTTTGTAGGGTGGTCCAGATGGCCTATCTAGTAGTCATGAGATCAAATCCCATGCCCGACTTACCCTTATTACAAAGATTGACATGGCACTTTTTTTTAACAATGTAAGTCTCAGTGACATTTTTGTAAATTCCAGCTCCCAATTTATCAGTCAATTCATCTAGACCCTTATAGTTTACATTTTGGCTGGAAAATTCGACAAGCATAATGATAAAGCTCATGTTCCTACTTAAACATATTACTGTTGCTGAAAAAGAGTGGTCAGTGGGCTTGGAGTAGCAAAAAGCTTAGGCAGATTGGATTTTTTGACATTGAGTGTTCAGGAAGTGTTTTTCTCCTTGGGTTCTATTTTAATAGCGGCAGGTACAGCACTCCTTTTGTTGGCACACATTCAAGATTCCTGAGGAGCCAATTGATGCAATTGAGGAAGTTAAACTGCCTATGCCAAGTCAAGATTACTATGAATGCGTCCTCACAATAGTTTAGGTTTTGGGACTGTCTAATCTAGTTTTTTAATATATGAACTGACAGTATGACTAGTCCAGCTTGCTGTGTTGCCACGAATGATCATCAGAGAACAATTACCTGCCATTCATCATGTATCCCAAGGGTACAGGTAGTGTCAATTTTGGTAGTAGTCAAACTGTGGCATTCTCCTTTCTAAAAGTTCATCTATTTACATGGATGAATCATATTTTACACGAAAATTTGGGTAGTAGTTAAATGCTTAGCATTCTCATCTGAAAAATATCATCTATTTACATGGATGAATTATGTTTAATATGAACGCCAAGTTAGTCACGATATCTTCAAAAAGCAGATAGCAGGATTCTGTTATTTGTACCTTGACATCTAAATCAATACTTGCCCACATAGAAGCTGTTTGTGTCCAATCTGTCTAATCTGGGTGTTGCTTTACTTCCTTTGTGTAATGAGGCATCCTGAGATGATCTAGGAGAGGTGAGAATGTAATTTACAGGGGGCATATTTTTGGGACAAATGAAAGTTGATAAGTTTAGTGCATGTGCGTGTGAGTTATGGGTGGATGTGTTGGGGGAGGTTGAGAAGAGAGGAGTAAAGCTTGTTTCTATTGCTAGTACTCGCTTGTGCATTTTGTTTTTCCATATTTGCTATAACTGTCATTTTTGTTATTTCTCCTGATGTTGTGTTATCCATTTTCCTTCAGAAGATAGTCAAGAGAACAAAAATGACGAGGGGCCCGAGAACAACCCACAATATACCACTGTTTATGTTGGTAATCTTGCCCCAGAGGTAAGCGTCTCTTTCTCTCTCTTTGAAAAGATATTAGCTGGGTCTCATTTTACTGGCAAACTTTCTCAAATTTTGTGTTGTGGGTGTTGAAATTTGGTGTGTACAGGTCACGCAGCTTGATCTACATCGACATTTTTACAACCTTAATGCTGGGGTTATTACAGAAGTTCGCATACAGCGTGATAAAGGTTTTGGGTTTGTTAGATATAGCAATCATGCTGAAGCTGCTTTGGCTATTCAGCTGGGAAATACCCAAATTCTTGCTGGGAAGCCACTCAAGGTATGTTGTTCATATGTAATCTACAAGTGCAATGTACAGGGATTGGTTATTTCTCTATCCCCCTGGGGTTTTTATTTTTCTTTATGATTGGGGTTTGTGGTTTATAATAGTCTAAAGCACCAAATGCCTGCAGTGCTCATGGGGTTCCAAGCCCACTGCACCTGGAACGAGTGCAACACCACTTCCCCCTCCTGCGTCTCTTCCCTTCCCAGGGATGGTGTCCCCAGAGCTGCTTGCCTATGAAAGGCAGCTCGCTATGAGCAAGATGGGTGCAGGGCAGGCCTTAATGCATGTCCAGGGCCAGCAAGCCCTGAAGCAGGCTGCAATGGGGATGGATGCTGCTGGAGGTAGTCAGGCTATTTATGGTGGTGGATTCCAGGGTTTAGGTTCGGCACAGCAGCTCATGTATTATCACTGAATTATACTTATCGATACCGGGAGAAGATTATGCTCTGGAAGTAACATCCTTTTCTACTCTTATTAGATTGTGTTGTTTGCTTTTTATTCTCTGATGATGTGTATGTGCATCAGATCATTGAATTACTATGTGAGCTTTGTTTTTAGTTCTGTACATTTTAAAGAGTTTCTTAAGGTGTCAATTTTATTTTCTGTCATTGCATTTTTTCCGTCTGTGTGTGTGTGTGTGTTGGTTTGGCGCTAATTTTAATGCTTAACGAATTTGTGATATAAAAGTTGGGCCTCAAGATGGTACGTAGGATAATTTTCACCTCGATTGTTTTCTATCAACTAATGCGGGAAGCCTATCTTAATATATATGGTAAAGGCTGTGGACTTGTAACTATTTATGGTACCGTAGTTAATGCATTGAATCCCCGTTCACTCTACTGTACTCTCTCCTCCAGCTCTCTCTCTGTCTCCATGTTGTCCTCCCTTCCGTTTTTTCCCCTTGCAAACCCACCACTCTGGCAGCATCTGATCCTTTATTTTCTTTGTGCACGATGATGATCTCCCTTTGCTTGATTTCGTTGATTCCTTGTCCCTGCAGAGGTCGTGAACATTCTTTCGTACGTACAAAGACTTAAGGCGGGGGTTGAGAATCTTCGATTGCCACAAACCCCCACCTGCAGCCCCCCTGCCCCAATAAGCCTTCTCCCCCTTCCTCTTTGGGGTTTGCCTCCGTCCGACCTCTCTTCAAACACCACCGCCGCCACTGAGACGGTGATGATGATCGGTCCATCCTGTACCTCAGCCATCTCATCAAGAACATGCGAAGTTGGTGATCTTCTTTTTGTCGACAGCAGGGCACACCCACTGTCTCTCTCTCTCTCTCTCTCTCTGTCCTATCTATCGATCGATCGATCGTGCATGCAAGGATCGATGTTGCTGGATCTCCCTTGGAGTTCCTATGGTAAGTCACAGTTGTTGGGTGGGTGGTACCGTCAATTGTGAGGGTTCTGGATTGCAATGTGTAGATTAATTTTCTTTGCGAAGGCATTCCCAAGTATTGGGAGGGTGAGGGTGAGGTACTGCGGAATGTTGTTGACATAAAAGCATTTGTGGGCTTCGTCATCCTCGGTGTGAGTTTGTTGTAAATATTATATTCATTTGTGGTGTCATAAATTTTTCTTTGTATGCATTATTTCAAATCTTATAGGTATCGTTTCATGTACATTTTCAAATGACCTTGAATTTGATTATCTTATAATCTACCGCATACCCTTTTTCAAATTTTGTTGGTTCCATTTCATGTGTTTTTTCTTTAAATCTAGCCATTTATGAGAGTTCAGTTTCTGGAATTGAATTATTTTGTAATATGTTTTATCGGTGATTGAAATTGTTCACCTTGGGAGCTACTGGATCGACGTGGGGCATTTGCTTCTCAAAGTTGTGAGCTTTTAAGGACTTATTTCTTCTTTGAGAGTAATGAAGCAGAAGTGTAGCATCTTTTCAAGGAAGGAATATTGATGAGCTTTCAAGGACTTATTTCTTCTTTGAGAGTAATGGATTACAAGTGCAGCATCTTTCCAAGGAAGAAACATCAATGTAGGAGGCCTTTATTTTACCATCAACTCTTCAAATTTGTTTAATCAATTTGGTATTCTCAATACTGCTATAACTTTTCTTCTTTCGCGGAAATCACAATCAATCATGGAACTTGAGGTATAAATTCCAAACAATTTTGAGTCTCAAGGTATAACCATGACTTCGATTCCTCTATTCTGTTGGAGAAAGGAAAAATCTCACTACTAATATGATATTGCTTTCGATTGCTAGTCCCAAATTTACTTGGTTTTATGAAAGTGGGAAAAGCAATCTAAATTGGTTTTTTATAAGATCATCTAAATTTACTTGGCATACGACAATGTTTTGCATGTATTTTTTTCGTTATAGCTACAATTGCCATTGTCTGTGTGGAATACATGTTTTGAACATTTAATACGTAGAAAAACAACCATTTCAAAAAATCATGGTTTGTTCAAAAGAATAAAAGAGTATCAATGTGCAATTTGTATAAAGGTCTTAGTTGATACAAAAAGTGACATATATGATTGTGAACGTGGCCTTTATTTGATGTTTTTTTTTTTAATGAAATAAAATAATCATATATGATGGGATTTATCACTGTTAAAATCAATAATAAATTACTCAAATTATCTTTGGAACTATTTTACATCGGTGAAAAATCACTTTACACTTTCGAAATAAGTTTGGATTAGTGCAATTTTACTTTGCACTGGTGTAAAATTAAATTCTAAGTGTTTCTTCATCTATGATAAATGATTTTACATTTGAAAATTGATTTTTCACCTTATGATTTAGTGTTTAGGTTCCCAAATCCTAAATACTAAAGACTAAATCTAAGGTGAAAAATCATTTCTCATACATGAAACTACTTTCTATAAACATTAAACCTTAAATCCTAAATTCTAAACTTGTATGTCAAAATCATTTTACATGGGTGCAAAATCACATTGCATAGGTACAAAATCACTAGATCACATTTGGAATAATTTTGTATTGGTGTAAAAACACCTTAAAATAATTTATCATCGGTGCAAAATCACGCATAATAATTTATCACCGATGTAAAGTTATTTATCACCGATTAACTTACATTTTAGTTCAAAGTGATGTAATTTTTTTCAATATGATGAAATTCATTACGTAAAAAACCTTATGTTCTTTTATTATTTTACATTTATCAAATAGAATCCATGTTCACACTACCTTAAGTCATTCTTTATCTCAACTTTTATGTTTCTCTACATTTTAATTTTGTATAATATTCAAGTGCAAAAGCATTGATTCATTTGAACATAATTGACCCACAATTATATACTACAAGTGCTAATTTTAGGCATGGTGCATACAATCTAGCAGATGCTGATACATTTTGAATTTTTTTGTTCTTGAGGATTCCATAACCAAATCAGTGTGCGATTAAGTAGCTCTACCTTTGTTAATGACAATATCTAACAATTAGTAAGTGGCTCAAGCCAGGCAACGAGGAATTACAATGATCATTCTTGTTTAATTTTTTCCACAGCTATAGGAAAAATGAATGTTTTACCCAAAAGTTGTGTTAAAAGAAATTAAGATAGCCGTGATATCACCAGTCAAGTAATGCAACATAATAAGATTATCGAGATGCCTTGAAAAGCAAACGACTGGAGGTAGATTTCATGATTTAGATGACAAAAAGAGTTTTGAATCTTGGAAAACTAAACTAAAAAAATTAGTCTAAAAAAGTTGCAAGCGATTGTTTGGGACTGCATTTTCCCTTACGCTGATGCTCTTTCCCACCCACAAGCTCTCATTGGAGGCGATTAGTTGGGGGAAATTAAAACCCTTTCCTGTTGGTATGTTGCGATGTTGTGTTGTGATGGTTTTTTTTTTCTTTGGTTGATCCACAAAGAGGCTAGGAAATTCCACTACCAAATTGGAGTCGGGATTTTTGTTGCTTACGGTGGAGCATCCATCAATTAGCAAGTTTTGTTGGGTTCCCTTTTGATCACTGCTTACAAATAAAAAGGTATGTTTTCCTTGGTTGCATAATTGAATTTAGATCTTATTCCATTTTATTGTTAGGAATTGAAGTTTTGTGCTCCTATTGTTGTCATTAAAGTATCTGTTGTTGATAATTAGGGTGGTAATCTTAGGTATGCATAACTTCCAAGTTAGGTTCAAAGTTATATTTTTGGGGGAAAGGATGAATTATGAATAGTTGTGATGAAATTTGTATTCATGGGTTAGTAAGCTTCTCAAGCTGAACGAAAAACTTTTGTCATCAATGATTAACTTGAGATACCTACAATGTCTGGTTGTACAAATTAGTGCTTTGGGCTTAGCTTTTGTTGTGGGGGATTTCGCTAGATAGGCTTTTGCATTTCTATGCTTAATTTGCAATGCTAATCACAGTTGGTTTTATTTCCTTTCGAGTGGCAAGTGAAATTTAGACCGTTTTGTCTTTGCAAAGGTACGTGAATTACAAGATTTATTATTCGAGTAATCAATGATCTTTTGGGATGCATAACTCTTGTTTGAGAAGATTTTGATCATATGTCAGAGATTGAGGGTGATGCATCAGCTGATGTATTGAAGAATTATTAAACTACTAAATGAAGATAGGAGTGACTAAGAAAGGTAATATTAATTTCTGTCCCATCGTCAACTATTGTGGATAGGATTAAGGTATCACTAAAATTTCTTATACTTTCATTAGGCATCCTTTCTTTTTGATTGTTCTTTTCAACCAGTATAAGACACCTGGAAATAAAGTAGGATTTAATAGTATAAAAACTTCCAAATTAGACATTAAGAAGTCATCCTAAATTGGCAAATTTTTGTATGATTAAGGTTTTTCATTTTTTGCAATTACTATTTTACCCCTCATTTCCTTCAACATGTCTTTCTACACGATTTTTAAGAACACTAATAATCGAATTTGTCTCCACCTTTCAACTTAACTTGTTGAACATGTTGCATCACGGATAAACAGAGAATAATGATCTTTATGAAGTATAATATATCTTTTTGTACTAATCTTGTGATTTGGATAGGAACAACATTATGAAGGATCAAAATTATGATTACAGATTATTAACTAAGTTTATCTTCTTAAAATCACTTGAAATTCGTAAGGGTTTATGGTGAACAAGTAAAAGATAGGATTTAGATGTGTGCACCAGTTACGATAATTATTTACTAATAGTGTGAACTTCTAGCCCTTCAAATAATTCTTACTTTGAATGCATTGATTTTTACATGCAACAATTCTTCTTCTTCAACTTTCTTTTTGTGTTGGTTTTTTTGAGCATTCTAATTTTTTTAACCATAAGATGAGTTATCGTAGCAACTACAATTAATCTTAAGATGTTAGCATAATCATTGTTTTTGTTTAGTGATTCCCATAGGTTCAGGAGACGACCAATTCTTCTACAGTTTACCTGAATGTAACCTTGGGACAAAATAAAAAAATGTTGTTCTTGAGACATCCATACACAAGTTGGAGGCATTTGTGCTATAAGGATATACCGTTTGGTAAGCTTAAACTAATTTATGCACAAGAAGAAATCTTGTTTGTCGTTCACAATCTTATCTAGGAGCTGCAAGGGATGACTTCCTGATGGTCGCACTAGCGAGAAACGACACATTTTCCTGTAACACAGGGTGTGATCAATCCATAGAGGTTGCTGCGGGAGTATACAGTCAAGCCTCCAAAATCAAAAGCCATTCAACTCACCAAGTACAAAAGTGGTCAACACTGATCCATTCGCCGATCATTTCACATTGTGCATTGCACCGTTTAATTTAATTGCTTAGACCCTCTAGTAAGAAGACAGCCGATTGGGTTCATTAATCAGATTCTAATCTGGCTATGTACTTGTCATAGAATTTACCGGCACGTTCAAGGTCCCCAAGTTCAGTATAACAGTCAGCAATAGCTCCATATGCTTCGGTAGAACCCGAATCCTCGCCCGACTTTTTAGATATTTCCAGTACCTTGGAATGGTATTTTATTGCTTCACGGTATTTCCCTTGCCTCTGTAACGATGCCCCTGTTGCAAAACAAGTAGTTAGCTACACCGATCAATGATGGGTCCTCCACTGGAGGATGCGTCTCACTTTTCAAGTATCTTCATCTTTCCTCCTGGGCAATAAGTATTGTGAGATTGGGTCACACTAAACCCATGGTTTTTAACAGTGGAAACGTACTCCAAGTTGAAATATTCCACCAACGAGAAAAGAGAAAATAAAGAACACTTCCAGGAAGTTATACCATCTTCTACTTTTAACACTTCCAGGAAGTCATACCATCTTCTTCTTTGCTTTCTTTTTTCTTTTCCCCTCTCTCCTCCTCCTGTTTCCCTTATTCCTCCTTCCTCCTCCAGAACAAATGGAGCCCTTTCTATCTCCAAATTGTTCTTCTTTCTACTGTCTATTGCTTAGCACTGAAAATTCTCAGCACTCTCCTATACCAGAGCCCATCTTGCCAATCCAGATTGTAGAGAATGGGAACAAAAGATACTACTTTGTAGTTCTTACAAAGGGATAAATGGAGGATTAGATGGCAAACATTGTATTAAACTAGAGCAAGTGTGATAATTGGGTTGCCATGGATGATAAAGATCCAAATTGAAATACGACAGCTAGCAAATCCTGATGCCGAACTATGAAGCAAACAGATAGCCACAAACAGCTAGCGCTATGAACCCACGCCTTGTTGAAGTTGGATTTAATGGCAATTGAGTTCATTAGTTCAGCAATTTCCAGGCTAGTCGAGGAGAGAGAGTTGAGAAAGGGAACCTCAACCAAACGCTGGGACTAAAATATATGGTACCCCCTTTTGAATTAAAAAGAACGATGAGACTCACAAGGGAAAAACTGCACTATAGTTGAGGTCCTACCACAAGAATTAACCCTCAAGTTTCCACGCACCACATCTAGATATCACTTTTAAGAAAAAAATTCCAATAAAACTTCAGCTTCAAAAAAAAAGAAAAACCCAATAAAACTGTGGAATAGAAGATAGTCCATACCTAAACCTCGAGCAGCCTTCTTTGCCTCAACATGATCTTCGACACTTTCAGCAAGCTCAAAAGCTGTTTGAAACTCAGGAAATGCTTTCTCTGGCTCCTGATTTCTCAAGTAATTCTTGCCCGCCCTCAGTTTTTTTATCAGTTCGTCCTTGCTTGGGTCCACAATGATTTCCAACTCGGCAACCCTATTAACAGGTGCATAACTAAGGTTAGGAGCGTATGACTCAATCTTTGCCTGTCTTCTTAGTGCTGCATTAATTTGTCGTAGCTGATCATTCAACTTCTTCAGTTCTGCTCTTCTTTGCCGAGCAAGCAAACCTGAATGTGGGATATTTAGCACAGTGGTTTAAATGGAGAACTTCATTTTTGGTTACATAATATGATTTTCAAACAGATAATCTCACAGAATCTGTTTAAATAGAGAACTTTAGTTTTGACCTTTTTCCCATTTTCCATTGACATATTTGGGCAATAGAATCCCAAAGTGTTTATTATGCATGCTCGTACAGGATAATCAAGGATCTCAGTTCAGATCAAACAGATCAAGGCTATGTCAGTCAGCATTTACCATCATCATAGTGGTTCTATTTGAACTGATCGGATCTGATCTGAATTATAACTATTATCAAAGGGGCTCTTTAGTGAGTGTAGTAAGGTTTGCCTAATAAGTATTTATACTAGAATAAGTTACTCTTTTTTGTTTTTATGGTGATTAGAATCAAATCAAGGAATAAGTTTGAAAGCGAATTTAATTATAAAATTAAGTAATTAGTAAAAATGTGAGCATGCTTTAAGTTACATAGCCCCTATCAGCATCAAAAGTGGAATTTGGTTTCTTTGGATTTTTCCAACTAACTTAGAATAGCCCAATCCCAGGATTTCTCTAAACCAAACTCAGCATTTCTCCATCTATTCCACATAATCAAACAACAGGAAATTAGCATACCAAGAGTGTTCTTTTTGGAATGAGAGCCACAAGTACATCCTGCTATATTAACGAATAGAATACAGACAATGATACTAGCTGAAACATTTCTGCTTAAAAAAGAAACTATTTGACACATATGGAGAAAGTTATCTAGATTCACAATATTTTTTTCTTTCTTCCTTTTTATTTTTTGCACGGCTAGCTTCACGATTATGCCATGCCATTATTGTAGCTTCACAACAATGTCATGTCATCGTGGATGTGACAAGAATGCCATATCCACAGTGTTAAGTTTCTGGATATTTTGGCTCTTTGATGAGAACAAATGCAATCTTGTGTTAGGTAGGGTCCTGACTTTGTAAAAGAAAAAGAGATGGCCAAAGCTTAGAAGGTAACAAGGTGGACTAACTTTTGGGCATTTTTAAATCTCAATGGAAGGAGAAGAAAACTTGGGAGTTTCACACACTTTTGAAGGCCCAAAAGAACTTCTTGTCCTTTATCTACAACTATTCTGGCATGTACTTGATTGACCTTGTGCTGATTCATCCTATTTCTTGGATGCAAGTAGACAAATACAACACTAGATTCTTACAATCCCTGCCAGAGCAGATGAACATTCACACAAAAATGCACAGCATGCAAAGCATTTTTCTATTGGAATATAAACAACTGTGTGCACACATTCACAGTGGAAGGATGGATGAATAGGTCAAATTGACATGCACTTCCACAGCACATGCGTAAAAATTGCTCTTAAGCTATGAATGGCTGTTAAGATGGTCAAGAGTGCATTACTTGTAAAAGAACAGATTTCCATTTTGGTTCATCTAATGATGATGTCATCACCTCCTTATTAGTAGTGACATGACAAAAATGACCATGTACCAGTTGATTCAACAATCAATATTAAGACAGTCACTGGAATAAACCATTTTATTCTGGAAAAAAAAACAGAAATAGTGGGAAAAAAGTCCAAAAGTGCATATCATTATAAGAAAATTGCCACCAGCATAGCTATCTCACCTCCGACAGTAGCACCAATAAGGGCTATAACAAAGAGAATGGGCATGTTGAATGGGGAATTGTTTGGTTCACATGTCTCTGCCAGAGCTCTAAAAGGAAGAATCATCATGGATGCGCTCGACATTAATAAAATTCGAGGCAAACTGAACAATCTTCTAATCTGTTTGAGCTAAGATCCAAGTAAGCAAAGATAAAAGGTATTAGAAGGCCACTTTTTTTACCAAAAACAGTTTTCTTACTATCATCTAAAAGGAATGTTCTGCCAAAAAGGTGCAATCACTTTCTGTGAAATTTTGGCCATGGAATATCCAACAATTTAATTGAAATTCATAGGAAGCACATGCAAAGAAGCCATCTGAAAATAGCCAGACACAGAGACTCACCATCATACCTCATGATCATCTGGGCACTCCATGTTTGTGTTGTACAAATCTGAAAAATGCTGGTTGATTTCAGGTTTTCTAGAAAATGTGGCCATTGGGTCTTCTTTCGAAGCAGAGCACAACATACTGGGCAAAGTTCTGCCATCTCCTGAAAGAGGCTGCACCCAAATTGATACCTTCGTAATGAACATCTTGATTCTTTGGCCTTGAGAAGGTAATGAGTAAGCAGCTCCTGTAATGCCAAAGCTTGAAACTTCAGCACACAATCGTGGTAGATAAGCCAACTAGAAATAGTAGCAATATTCAAGATTAATTCCAAGAAAACTCAACTTAAAATTTTCTTTTTCTTTCTTTCCTTTTTTTTAGAAGTGAAACTCAACTGACGTTACACATATCAATAACGAGTGACCTTATAACACTCAATGCACCTTCAATGAGACTACAATTTTATGAGAAGAACCAATTGTTTATTAGGTGTGCTAACCCCTCTTATGAAAATTTGGATCTTGCAAAACTCGAATATGAGGTGGTGTTAAACCCCCCCCCCCCCCTTTTTTTAACTTTCTTCCCTCAACATAACATGTTAAACACCTCTTTCATGAAAATAGGGAAATACTTATTTTGAAGAAACAGAAATAGGTGCTGATCCATAGGTTAGCATTCCCACGAAGTAAATAAGAAAAGGAGTTAATACCACTTATATATTTAAAAGTCTAGTTTTCTAACACCTATTAGGGCTAGTTTACATCAGTTGTTAACCCTCGATATGAACACCCACTCACAAAATCTGAGTATGGAATGGTGTTAACCCCCCTTCCCTCCCCCCCAACACCACAGGTTAGTAGCTATACCAAATAAACAAAAACAAATTGTTAACCCACAGGCTAATTCTCTTGCAAAGTAAACAGGAAAATAAGTTAACACCATCAAATTATTTGGAAACCAACATCTCGACATCACATTTGGTGTCTGGAATTAAAGGCAAGGATCGGACAGAGGAAATAAGAAAAAATGAAATTAAGAGAGGAATTAATGCCTTTTTTGATTTGGGTGGAACAAAGGAACTGAAACAGGTATTTGGTGTGAGGAATGTGCCATGTCGATGAATCATAAAATGCAAAGATCGGACTCGGAAGAGCAATCGAACAGTTGCACCTCGGGGTGGAATTGTCTTATTCTGGAATCAAAGGCTGAAAACTGGAATGGAACTATTTCAGAATGGATTGCTCCAAAGAAGGAATTCGGAGATCTGTTTGGGCATTCAAACATGCCTTAACCCATAGAAATCGAATCATAATAACGTTAAACATTGGAACTATAAATCGGAACCTGCCACTCTGTCTGCATTGTATAAACTGTGCTACTGCAGACATCTTTCCATGAACATGGTCATGGTATCCCGTGCCAACCCACCAAGCCCCAATCCTATTTCTCCATCACTCACTTTTCTATTATCTTTCCAAAAATACAGACGAATAAGGGTTATGTTAATTTTGCAAACCTGATCGTTAAGCATATCCATCCATATCCGGCATTCCAAGCTAAAGTTTTCACATCCCCAATAAAAATGGATACTATAGATACATGAATAAGCTCATATTCTTCAGATCATATAAACAAATCTACGGGAAATAAGTTTGTGGAATAACTCGAGGAATTGGTAAAGAGTGGAATAGAATGGAGGAATGAGTGAAATTTGATGCTTGGGACAATTGGCGGGTGAAAGAAATTTGTGTTACTTTAAGTTGCCTTAACTCAGATCAAACATGTATCGGTGTAAAGTAAACTCCCCTAAACGGGAGTTAAGTGGACTTAACCCGCCTAACCCTAACTAATACATTCCATCTTGTAGATATTTTGCACCGCCAACAGTGCAACATGTCGATTTCAAACATATACCATCATATCAACCTATCATATCATGCACATCACCGATTCACACAATATACCATACCTAACATAACCATGCCCTCTCCGTTTTCGATCATCAAAATTAGTCGCAACACACACATAATACTTACAACGTCCATAATCACCACACCGAGAAGCGGAAACGGATTTGAAAGCACACCCACAGCAGTAAAAAGTAAAAAAAAAAAAAAAAGAAATCCTCCTTGAAAAGGAATAAACAAACAAACAAACAAACAAACAAACAAACAAACAAACTGATGGCCGCGACCAGTAGTGACCTCACCACATTAGTGAAACCCTAAACAGCGGAATCGGATAAAACAGAGTGTGGGATGGGGGGGATCGAGGGAGATTTTTTACCCACCGGCGGCGGCGCGATGGAGATGGAGGGATGGAAAGAAAGGCTTTGAGTAAGAGAGGTTGTTTGGTCGAGAATATGGTAAGCAGCGGAGGGGTCCCGTCGTCGTCGTCGCCGCCGCCGCCGCCGCCATGACGCGTGGCGTAGGATCGTTGAGAAGGAGAAGGAGGAGGAGGAGCAAAAACGAAGGCAAAAGAGGTCGGCTCTCTGTCTCTACCAAGAGAGAGGGGGAATAATAATAATAAATTAATAATAGTCAGGTGCAACCTTAAGGAGGCACGTGGTGATGTGTTTTTCACAGGGATGCGGTACCCAAAAAATAAAAAGTGATAAAGGAGTGTGAATATGTGCCCCGATTAGAAAATGAAATTACATCTTAGATTAATTTATATTGATATAAAATTATTTATATTTGTATATTTTAATTTAAAATGATATGATAATTTTTTTTAATAGGATAAAATTCACGTAACAAATTTTACATATTTTATTTTTTTTGCATTAAATATTAATTTTATTTCTTTACCTCGGTGCAACTTGAGCAATATATTCAATAATTAATTAATCAACTACCATTTACAGAGAAGAGATAGCTAGTGACATTTCGTATTCAATGGATGTTTTTTGAACATATTTTTTTTGAACTTACGTCTTCAATGTATGTAGATCACCTGCCCTCCCCTCCAACTTTTACAAAGAAAGAACAAATTAGCGACAAAATTTGATGTTACGATGAAACTCCCAATCAAGCACTTCCAAGGCTAACCTTGTTAAGGAGTTTTGAGTAGGCACATGATACAACAAGATGAGAAGCAGGCTCTTCAAACTTTATATTTTTTCAAAGCATGGAAATCCATCTGTGCTTAGTTAAGGCATCGCTATACAGGTGAATGTTACGTTTTACTTGTTGTCAACTTGGCATCTATCTCTCTCTTAACCTCTTTCGGGATCTGTAAAGAGTTCTGATGTTAACTTATTTCCACTATTTTCAGAATAATTATTTATTTGGACTTTGATCAATAAGGAGGCCTTGAGACTAGATTCGATGTAATTGAGTAAAATTGACTTTAACAATTTTTTGATATCGGTTGAATGCATCTAAGGTAATCACTTAAAATATTTAAGTCTAAGATATCGGGTAATAATTTTTACTTTTTTATATTTTATTACTCATTTTCATGAATTTCCCATATGGAACTATGTTTTGGGTGTTATAGTTAAATTAGCAATGTTCTTGTTGCAGTTTGACCAATATATTTTCAATAGTAGTGGTGATTTTACTTTATGTCACACTTTTGACTATCTCAAAGGTAATCCTTTCCTTTAAAAGAGTAAGTTTAGCTTTAATATCATTTGTAATTACATGAGCTTAAGCCTAGTCTAATTAAGACAAAAAAAAGTTTTAACGACTTATTAGATATCATCTATTGAATGTAAGACAACCTCAAAATAGTTAATCCTTAAATTATTAAGTAGTAATTTTTAATTCTTTATGTCCCACTAATTTTCATGAGTTTTCCGTGGGAAACTAATTTTGGGATGCTATAAACCTCATGGGAAATCAAGGGGGATTAAAGAGCTTAGACATGGGAAAGGAACAAATTAAAAGAGATTGAAGATTATATTTCATTTGCTCATCTAGTTCAATTATTAACATGACCATAGAAAGAGGCATAGAAAAATTCGTGCCAATGATTTGTTGTATCCAAGCCTGTTGCACTGAATCTAAAATCCAAAATTCTTAAATCACAATTTGATCGAAGCTTACCTTTTTAGTAGGCCTTATTTGGATTCTTAACAAAGAAGAAAGATTTGTTTACAATCGATAATCACACAAAAAAATAAAAGGATTTATTTACATAGTTTCACCTAAAAGGTGTATGTCTGGGAAAAGTAGAATTACTCTACAAAATTTCACTATATTACTTTTGTGTACAAGAAAGGATCTCTCTCATTTTTTTGTTTTAAAAAAAGAGTATCTCTCTCTTATTTTTTTGTCTCTCTCACTTTTTCTATCTCTATGTATGTGTGGCATTGATCATGCGAGATTTTCGGATCGTGGTGATTAAGGTTAGATGTTGGGTCGTCAGTTGATGACTCGTGCATGGGCCACCTTCTTCAATAAACGTGGAGATGTGGTCTTAATTAGTTGTAATCGTCATCCTTTTGACGAATTGACAATTCATGTGTCAAGTCAAGTAGTCAGACTAAGCTTCGCTTAGCCAACAAGTCTTTCTGGTGCATAAAGACAAAAGGGGTCCACCGGATCAATTAGTTAGATACAGAGCCTTTCCGATTCCGATTCATTTTAGGTGGTTATCCTTCTTTCCGATTGCCTCCATTAGGCGAATATAGGGTGTTACGTGCTTAAAGGATTTTTTATCTTTTGCTTGTTAGGTTCCTTTGAGCCTCTTCTTGAGCCTTTAAAGAGGCCTTCGACGATTGAGCTCAATTGAGGATCTTCCTTCCCTAATCACAATTTTTTTACCAATAATCCTGTTAACAGCATGTCACGTTTTGTGCATTTCTAATTTGTTAGCTTCACAAAAGTTTTATTGTCGCCGTCATGGATTGAGTACTTTCATTAAAATGTACTTCCACCCAATGTTTAAAAAATCAAATCGAACCGAACTCCCCACCATGTACGATGGTGGTGGTTCTTTTGTGCTTGCTGTGTATTGAAATGCTTGGAAAACAAAGTGTCTCATGACGAGAGAGCTCTCATCATCTATAGCCAGAGAAGGATATTGTTTTCTGGAGCAATTCACTACCCTCAAAGCACTCCCGAGGTGTGATATCAAGTTTCTAATCCATCCCAAGCGTCTTCCTCCTCTTGGTCGATCCTTGCGAAAAAAGTATCCAAGTCTTGCTTGGGCCTGATCGGTCCCCTTTCATTGGATCTTCCCCATTTTTCCTCTAGTTCATACATCTTCGACGATCGCGGCCGCTTGTTGCTCGTCACATGTCGTTTGGGGTAGCTATTTGTCACTTAAGGTCCTTGCTCGCCGATCGAGGTCTCTCATTGCCAGTTGAGGGCTTGTCGTCACCGTTTATCATTCGAGACCTCTTCTCGACGACAGTGGCCGACGTGCGCTCATCAATTTTTGCTCCTCTCAATTGCTTCTAGTCGTGGGAGCCTCGTCGATCAACATTGAAATGACCCGTTGTCTTTTTAATCGGATAAGACGTCTGGGGTTTCAATTAGATGCCTGTTCAGACATCTGGACACATGCTTGGACATCTGAAAGTGGAAAATTTTGTATGTCCCTTTGCACTCTGTGCGCGGGTGGCGCGTAGAGGCTTCTCTCTCCTCTGCACCGCTTGCACGTAGAGGCTTCTCTCTCCTTTGCACCCCCACGCCTAAACCCTAGCACCCACTCTATATAACCCCCCCTTCTCTTCTTCTCACCCCCTCACACCACTCAAGCCACTGCCACCTCCATCTTCTCCTTGCGACGGCCGTGCCCCCTCCCGTCTCTGTTGCAGCCGCGGCGAGGAAGGAGAGGAGCGAGCGGGGGAAAACAGGGAGGAGCGAGAGCGAGAGAGTGTGAGGGAGTGAGAGCGGGGGAGGAGGACGATGGTAGCAGGAGCTCGGTGGAGCTTGAGGAGGAGTCGTGGGAGAGAGGAGGACACCGGTGGGGAGCTTCTTAAGCTCCTGCAGCTGCTAGAGCTGCCGCTGCATTGTCTGAGGGCGGAGGCGCGAGCGGAGTGAGCTGAGCAGAGGAGTTCTGGTACTAGAAGTTTTCCAGTATTAAACGTCTGGAGGGTCGACTAGACGTCTGGCGAGGCATCAGGACGTCCGGAGCTAAAGCCGGACGTCTGAAAGCACAATATCGCGTGAGGTACGTGCTTCCTACGCTACTTTCCGCCATGCAGATGTAGCGCAGGGATGTTAGGCTGATTTTGGACCTACGGCTTTGGTACGCAGGTGAAGGGCTTTGGGAAGGCGTGTGGTGCGCTTTTCCAAGTACTTTTGGACATCTGATCACATCGATAGACATCCAGACGTATGTCCAGACGACTGGAGGCCTCGTCCGACGTCTGGAATTACCCCCAGATGGTCGTGGAGGGAGTCTGGACGTCTGAAGTAGCTGCAGGAAGTGTAAGGTGAGATCTGACATCTTTTAAGACGTCTGAGACTAGTCCCAGACGTCTGATTTTGGACAGTAACAGCGTTTTTGGCTCGTTTAGGGCCTAAACGGAATCAGATTGCCACAAACAAAGTACCGCTGTGTTCCGTTCGAGTTTCTCTACGTGTTTGTGTTGGGTATCTATTGTTTAGAGCTCGTCTGATGTAAAGTAGTCGCTGATACAGGTTACCAGTCGATGGCGTGTTTGGGGCCTGCAGAGACGACGAGATCTGCGACACAGGCCCCCATTCCTCTCGTGATATCCGGTAGAGTGGTTTAATGCAATCATTAAGATATGAATAAAGAATATGCCTGCTTAGATTAAATTGATTGAAACCCTAGGATGTGGAATGAACCTTAGGGTAGAAATGTATGAGCATGATATGGAACTACTCTGGTTTACTTGAGATGCATGTTAAGATACGAGTTGCCTGTATGTAAATAAGAAATTGAACTGTGAAACCACAAGTTGCATGTGTATGATTGAGAATTGAATTGTGAAAACACGAGCTGCTTGTATATGGATGAGGAATGAGTAATGAAACATGAGATCTGAATATGGATAAATGAAATGAATATGAGCATGAACTTTACGGGGAATTAGGAGTAGAACTCCTGTGTATGAAAGGAATCTGGAATGTAGACGGGAAGTGAGCTGGCCCTTGTGTACACGATACCAAGGAGAGCAGCTGTTCCTTTTAGTGTAGTGGGAGAGTCAGCCACCTCTTGGGTCTAGACCTGGGGTAGGACTGGACACTCTACACCAACTCTTGTTAGCTACTAGTGTAGGGAGGGAGCTAGCCACCCAACGGGACCCAAGGTTAAGCTAGCCACCCTACACCGACTTTGTTAGGCTCGTTGGGTAAACCGGGGTAGTCAGACGAGGGTACGTGGACTGTGGAGGAACGAGTCCCCTGTTTGGTTCTAAGGGGCGAGACCCCTGTTCTGAGAGGGCAAGGCCCTGTATTGTTCCGTGCTGTACTTTGGGCGTACCCGCTAGCGGAAACGACTGATCGCGTGTCAGTGTGGGGTAGCTACCCGTGCGCTTATCATGCGTGCCGTAGTCACTGCTACATCTCGACAGTGACCTCGGGGTGGTTGATTGGGTGTAGGACTACCACGGAGGACTCTCCCGACCAGGAGAGCACCACGTGTACCTTCTACTCCATGGGAAAAACTGCAATCAAGATCGTTCCTACGAGGAATAAGCAAGATCAAGAAATACTTCGATACTTTGAGAAATAGATGAATCAGAAACACATAAATGAGATAAATAAAAATGAGAATAAAACCTGCTTGTTGGTTTTACTTTACTTGCACTTAAATAATGTAAACACCACTCTACTCAGCGTTCGCTGACTCCGTCTTTTTGTAACCCTGTTTAGGAGCAGGAGTTGAGCAGCTCGAATTTTCGGCTGCAGATGGAGCTGGGCCCACCGAGCCCAGCTGTAGTTGTTTTCTTTCCAGCTCTTTAGTTCTTATTATAGTTGTGAATACCGAACCCTTGAGCTACCGTTCCTGTTACTTTCTGTTTTCTTTCCACTGTTGTTGTTGTGGTGGCATGTATTTTTTTGAGATAGTTGTTCTACTATTGTTTACTGTTTCGTTCTTTCTTTCTGCTTAGTTATATGGCATGTGTGAATGTGGTTTATTTTCCTACTTTTGGTTATTTCTCGTTGGACGACTGGGTCTTGGGATTAGTCGAGGCGAGCCGATCTCGGATCCTGTAGGGATCAGGCAACCGGGTTGTAACAAACGTTGTTGCGTGACGCGGTGGTTCCGACGAAGGGTGGCTGCTCAACGTGGCGGTGGCTGGTCGGGCTGGGTTCGAGGCGTGGTGTGTGGCAGCTCTGGTTGGTGTTGCTGTGACCTTGAGGTGGGGTGCGGTGTTCAAGGAGTGGATGGCGACGTTTTGTTGTTGTTTGTTTTGTAGGTTACTTTCTATTGTTGTTGAAGCTGTATGATTTTTTTTTTCTCTTTTTTCTTAGTGTTTTTGCTTGTAAGGGACTACATGTGATTTCGGACTTTTTACAATTAAGTTTTCTGATACCTGTCGGAGGCACTGTCGTAACGTGATCTTCAAAATTTTTCTCGTTGACGCTTGTCATATTTACGAATACGAGGTTATTCTTCTTCAAAAAATTATCCGATTCTTGATCTTAGGTTATATTTTTATTTTCTTTTTTTTCTATTTAATTTTTATCTTATTTTTTATATTCTACATTCTTACATTTCTATGGAACGAATTTCTCCGTTCGTAAACGAAGATTCTCCCCTTTCGCAGGCATTCCAGAAAACATTTGTCACGGTGTATAGACTTTTTGGAATTTTGTTCTTACTGGGAAGGACGAGAAATTAGTACTCTATTTTTTTTTCTTTTAATGCAAGTTCAATTGCTCCATAACCATAATTTTTTAAGCGTTTTCCACAAATTTGTTGTTGGGCGATCTTGAATCTCGATGCTTTTTGTATGGAAAATTTGCCCACCAATTTCCTTACGTGTCTCGAGGTGCAACTAGATACGGATATATCCATATCCATCAGAGGCAGCGATATGGTTATAGCTTTAATTACGTATCTTGTATCCCTAAATGTTGATATCCTACTCCATTGCCAGTCTCCAATTATACGCATGTCTTTATTTTGATATATATATATATTCTACATGGTTAATAATTTTATCTAGAATCATGTGATTTATAATTCATGCAAGACACGGCTTGGTTGCGAGACAAATCCACGGTCACGGTTGGAGTAATTATAGTGATAGTGGGGGGGGGTGGGGTTTGGCTGTGATTTTGGATGCGTAAATAAACATCGATTTGAGTTGCAACCGTTCGAAACTGATGCGATTGCAACTCAAAAGCGAAAACAAAGTATCACATGCATTGCATTTTAAAACGTTAAGGTCATTATCTATTGTTTGAACAAATTAATAGGAATCCAGACGTTCATTAACCCAGACCACTAATTTGGGGAAGGAAATCGTTAGGTCCGAATCACGATCCTCCTCTCCCTCAGGTGAAACACTCCTTTTCTGAAGTGGTTGACGTCAAATGATTTTACTGTACATCATTCGGATTCCCTATTATCCCCTTCAAGATTTGTTCGATTTCCGTTATTAGATTCTAACCGCTTTGCGTTTAAAAATTCGGATTTCTGCGATTTTAATCACTACAATGTAAAACAACTTGATACGCAAAGCTTTTTTAACGTCGATAATTGTAGACTTCACCCTCCACGTTCGCCCGTGATGTTAGATTTAACATACCAGAATCAGGACAACTCTGCCAATAATTCTTTGTCCTGAAATGAGTTATGGGTTGAAAAAGTTGGAGATGATAGGCATGTCGCCCCTTGGAAAGGAGATTTTCCTTTGTTGTTTTGCATGAGGCATCTACCTTCCCCTGCAATCCCTCTCTTATTGGGGAAATCCAAGATGAGGGGAATAATTTGCAAATGAGCATTGATGCGAACATTTGAGAATCCATTTTTGATGTTGAGTCTCAAGGAATCCCAAATTTCTATGGTGCTGAACCCTTTTTCCTTAAAGACGTGGCATATGAGACACTCTCTAGTGATGGCTACAGGAGTTTGTAGCGGTCAGTTCTTGGAGAGAATCGGATGAATGACTCAAAGTCGAGCTAAATCTCTAAGCAAAAACATTTCATTATGAATAGTCTCTTTTGAAATTGCAGGAGCATTCTTAATATCCCTATCATAAATTGTCTTAGAGACTTGATTCGTAGATACAACTTGAATTTGATTTTCCTCCTCGAGCCTTTTGCAAACTCTACTTCTATAGATCTCATTAAGGACTCCCTTTCTTTCACTTCTTGGTCAACCCAAATTCTTCAAAAATTTGGTGTCTCTCGAAGGACCCCATTAAGGACTCCCTTACGGTCAATTGTTGATTTGGTAACACTAATCTTAGGATCACTATTGTTTATGTCTCTTGTGATGCGGAATGTTGGTAGAATCTGTGGGACCACCTTTCCTCTTCTTCAATGATTCACCTAATCCTTGGGTTGTTGGAGGTGATTTTAATTGTATCCTCTCTGCGTCTGAGAATATTGGAGGTCTTACTTTTCATGAATCTCACGATGCACCTTTTAGGTCTTGCATTGATACCGTCGCCCTTATTGAAAAGCCACTCGCTGAATCCCAACTCTCTTGGTGCAATGGTCGTTGTGAAGCTCTACAATATATCAGAAGTTGGATTGCATCCTCCTTAATGCTGAGGCCTTAACTTTGTTTTCCTTTGGCTCTTATGTCTCCAGAAGAAATTCAGATCATGCTCCCATTCTCCTTACCTTTATTGTCAACCCTACTCCTAGGCCTCGCCTGTTACGTTTCCAGAACATGTGGTTTAGAGACCAATCCTTCCGTCATTTGGTTGAAAATACCTAGAATACTACCATGGTTGATCATATGCTTGATCCTCTTTCTAAGATCTGTGCCAAGTTATCTATTCTTAAAAGGTCTCTTATTATGTGGAATAGAACAACTTTCAGGGATATTCATTTCATTATCAAGAATCTTGAGACTCTTCATGATGATATCAATTCTAAACTTGCATCCCAATGGGATGATAATCTTGTTGCTAAGCTCAACACCATTCAAACTCAATTGGAAGATGCCCAGGCCAAACTCAATGATTTTCTCCAAAAAGCAAAGATAGATTGAATAAAAAATGGTGAAGGAAATAATAAATTCTTCTATACTCATTAAGAGAAATCATTCTAGCCTTTTGTCTACTATTGGTGTTGGTTCTTGGAAGGTTGGTGCTAACAAAACCACCGATTTTTTTAGTACTCTCCTTGCCTCTGAGAACATTCGGGATGCCTCCCCTTTATTGGATGTCATCCCACCTATTCTATCTCATCAGGAGTTGGACTTTCTCACCTCTTCCCCCACACAGGAAGAGATTTTCCAAACCCTTACTCAAATGACCCCGAACCGCACTCCTGGTCCATATGGCTTCAATGTAGAATTCTTCTCCAATTGTTGGTATTTGATCAAAGAAGAATTGACATTGGCTGTATCCTATTTCTTCGCCTACCACAAAGGCCCAAGATCTTTTAATAACACCTTTATATCCTTGATCCCTAAAAAGCCGGATGCTACAGATCTTTCGGATTATCGCCCTATAAGCCTTTGCAATGTCATTTATAAAATCTCATATGGAATTCTTGCTAATAGGATCTTTCTTCTCCTTCCTAAACTTATATCTCTTGAGCGAGTAGGCTTTGTTAGGGGTAGTGATGGGAACACCATCATAGGCTCTAACTAGCCCATTTTAGTCTGAAATAAAAGATAAAAGCTCTTATGTATCCATTAGAGGGTCCTAAATGCATAATGTTTTGTTTTGAGAAGAAACCAAGGTTATTTCTGTAATTTTAACAATAAATCATGAACACAGAATAACCAAGGGGTTGGCTAGGGGTGAATTAAAGGTCAAATAAGCATTAAAGTCATGTAACTAGGTTCATGCAGATAGAAACGGGTTTTCGCACATTTTAAGAATAAATAGCAACCCAAAACCCTAATTTCAGATCCGTTTAAATAACAAAGGTTCTAGTCAGGATAAAATTCACCTAAATCTTCTAAAAATTATATAAAAATATTCCATAAGGTTTAGTATCCTTGATTTGACCACTGGAATTCATTTTAACCTAAAATAGAGTTTCAGACAAGAAGTTGCCTTAATTTGGGTTTCTACGTAAATTATCCAGTCAAACTTGGTCAAAACCAAAATCTGACCTCACCATCAGATTTCTTGAGTCCAAATTAGATTTCTACCAAAATTTGAGCTCAATTAGAGATCATTTCAACCTAGTTTATATTTTGGTTTATTTAGACTCTTTCTTTCTCACATACACCTCTAACTTTCAAAAATCCTTACAAAGACCCCCTTAACTTCATTTTCTTCTTCGCATTTGGGTCCCTACCACCATGGCAGGTGTGAACCCACGTAGTCAAGCTCTCAATCAGAGATTCTCCCTGATTACTTGGCTAATTGGAAGGGACAACCCTGAGGAGATCCCTGATTGATTAAACCTAATCCCAAACTCTAAATTCGTCTAGCTCGCTCATGCGAATCCAAGGTTTTCAAGAATCCTTCTTCCTGAAAATTCGAGCCTTTCAAGCTTGTTTCCAAGCTTGGGTGCTTGCTTGAAGGCCTATAAAAGACCCTCATGGACAACCTCACATCCTTAGCAAGTTTTTAGGCCACATACCTCTTCCCTTCTCTCCCTTCGGCCTGCTCCAAACTTTGCTCCGATGACCACCTTCCTTCGTTCGCTTCGCCGGACGCCATGTACAATAGGCAACCGGATCTTCTTCCCCTCTTCATTCCGCATTGCGTAATACCGGCGCGGCGCTCTCTAACCTCTTCTTCGTTGTCGTACCCCTCCTCAGAGCATTCACCTTCTCAGGTGTTGACTCATCATGGCCGATGCCTTCTCTGCATCCTCGTCCATTAGCTACCCTCTTTGACTCCTCTGCTTCTACCGATCCTCCCAGCATCATCAAACTTCGGTTCCACTCACGAATCCTCCTGCTCCACTGTTGTCTCCCCCATCTCCGGCATACCTTCGGTGACCTCGATAACCGGCTACACACCACCAATCCGCCTACCATCAACTCCCACACCTCCATCGTGTCCACACGAGCAAAACCCCTCAAGAAATTGAGGGGATTGCTGCTCTAATCGCTCCACTGAACACCCTTACAACCTTCAACCTTTTCCACCTTCGCCACGCTCACACACGCACCTTCACAACACACCACCGGCACCACTGCACTCGTTGCACTTCGGTGATTCTTCTGAACTTGTTTGATGCAGCCGTGAGGCTATTCTTGTGCTTTCAGGTATTCCACCGGAGCTCCACCATTACCTCGACTTCTCCGACTACGCCTTCAATCCTCTGGCTACATTTGCTCCAAGCTCCACTCCCAAGCTTCGCGGGTGACTCCCAGGCATCCTTCTAGACCTTCAATTCCACGCCACGAGGTCGCCTTCGACTTCAATTGGAAGCCCCTCCATCTGTTGTTGCATTGAGAAGACAGTGGGAAAGAAAGTCCCACATCGTGGGATTAGCAGGCCGTGGTGCGAGATAAAAGGATTTTCTCCCCACAACCCCTCATCCAATACATGAGGGTTCGGGTCCCTTATCATGCCCTCTTCACTCCTCGGCAATTTCTCACACTTGGTAGCCTTGGTCTCCTAGCCGGATCCATATACCTAACTACGGTTGGGTTTCTAAGAATAGAAGAAGAAAGAGAGAAAGAACTGAGGAGGGGTTTTGCACTACCTCCCTATATCTCGACACTTAGCCAAATCTGAGTGGGTGACTGTTGAGTCTCTCTCCTAAGGCTCAAAGAGAAGAAGAGAAGGCTTTATTTGAGGAGCCTTGTGTTGTGTTGTGCCTCTCTCTTGAGGCTTGAAGGAAGGAAAAAGAGGCCTTTGCCTCTCTGTTGAAGTTGCTCCTCCTGAACACTTAAGTCGTCTGGGGCTTATGTTTTTCATCTAATCTCTAAGGCATTTGATTTTGTGGTTGAGCTTACTATTCATATATTTGAGTATTTGTGAGGTTGAAACTTAGAGGGTAACTTGGTGATTCAAATCACCATTTTACCCTAATCTTTTTGCACATTGATATTTGGATCTATTGATATATTATTCTGAATTATTCTTCTGGTCTTAAGTGCTTATATTTTGCTTAGAATTGTGATCTATGGGATTGAATTATCATTATTGCTCCCAGTGAACGACCTCGTATTTGTGAGTTATAAATTTTAAGTGTTTTCGAGTGATTTTGACTTGCTACGAAGATTACATCCTTTAAAGAATCGATTTCGCTTCGTTAAACATTTTGGCACCGTTGCTGGGAAGCAACACGCAGTTCAGTTTCATTGATTACAATTTTTGATTTGAATCTAACTTGCTTTATCTAATGTATTGTGGGTGTGCAGGTACACAAGAGAACATTAGCCTTACGATAGCCACTCCAGGGGCGGGTAATCTTATCTCCATCTTCTTAAGCCCCTATTTCTAGAAAGAGCTAAAAAGGGAAAAATCAATTAGGTTAATTGGCATTCCTTATATAGAATTAATCACTTATGAGTTGCCTAACTTGATCTATTTAGAAACCCCTCTCTAAGATTCCTGCACCTACTAGGCATTTAAGGTACTTAGTGTTACTCACCTTGTTGATTGAGTCCTAGGTGCCAAATTTGGAAGAAATTGATTGGACCAGAAAGAGCCAAATTAGGGTTTTCATCTTAGGGTTGAGAAACACATGTGCTTGAAATAACAAGAACTGATTTTCCCGCATTGTGTGCTACCTAAGCCCTTGCTTGAAGTTACCTAATCAAGGAGACCCTAAAATCAAGCTCTAATCATCCACTTGAATCTTAAAATTTGGACTTAATAACAAGGACAGATCGGGTGAAGTTGATCCACCTTGTGGGTCAACCAATCTTCAAATTAGGTCACCAAGCATAAATCAACTCTAAAGTTCAAGTGGAATTCTAATCACCTCAATTTAGATTTAAAATTTGGTAGACTTAAGAGATCAAGTCACTCATTCCAATCTATTTGGATCTGCGGTGACAAGGAAGGTCGGGTTGGGGAAACCCTATAACCCGTAGGGATGTTCTATCATGTAGGGGTCTTTGTGGGACTCTTCCTTCCTGGCTGCCCAATTACTTCTCAGGTGAGCGACTTTCTGATCAAGAGGTACATCCGCCTCGAACCTCCTTAATCATCTAAGCATATTTATGTGCTTCGATTGGGTCCATCAAACATTCTATCCCTTATCTATTCTGCTAGTGCATATTCGGGAGAAGGTCTTTATGACCACCCTTAAGGCCTCCATTAGCTTTCCACTTTCGTCGTGGTCAAGCCTGGACCCATTTGTTTGTGCAACTTCCCGATCAGATCGATATCTCCTCTGACTGTTCCATTTCTAAGCCTGAATCTCCACTCACAGCCATGGAGCATAAAGAAGAACCCGACCTTCAGCATCAAGTCGATGACCTCAGAGATCTAGTCCATGCACACATCGGGGTCCCGTCTTTGGTTTGCAGCTTACGCTTAGGTGTACACACATCTTTTAGAAATTGCACGTAAGCCGGTACGTGGCGTATCACATCTATCAAGGGGATGTTTATATGAACCTGTTCAAAGAGCTTAACCAGGTCCTCACTAGGTGCCACGGGTTTGGCTATCCTTTTTCCCTTGGTTAAGGCCTCCGGCAATGGAACTTTTGCAGGTTCCTCTACAATGGGTCCAGGTTCTTGATCTTGGATAGAGGTATCCTGGATGACTATCCTAGGGTTTGAGGTTGCATTACCAGGCTGGGAGTGGCTTGGATAAGGTGGGTCCTGTGTTGCTTTGCCATTACAGGTAGTAACAGAATTCAATCCTGCTTGGTTCTGGTTTGGTGTGGGCAAAAGAGGTGATTGCTGCTGATAACCCACGTATGATGTTGAAGCCTCCATCCCATCGGGTGATGGAGTAGAAGGGGCCTGATAAACAAAATGAGCTTGGCCCTGAGTCGAGTTCATAACTCGCCTTTGGTTCGGCACGTTATTTGGATTAGGTAAAGGTTGTGAAGGAAGTGCACCAGGTTGGTGGGGATTCGCCATCTGGGCGAGTTGATTGCGAACCTTTGTGATCTTGTCTTTATGCTGTTTTTGCATGACCGCATTCGTCTTCTGAATGTCAGCCAGAGTTTGAAGGATAAGAGTCATTTGATCTGCATGAGTGGGCCCGAATTGATAAGTTGGGTTAGGTCAAGGTTGAGGCGACTGATATGGATGAGAAACTTGTGGTCAGGGCTGATATTGAGGTCTCTAGTTTTGATTGTTCCCTGACCACGTGAAATTAGGATGATTACGCCATCCAGGGTTGTAGGTGTTTGAGAATGGATCATTCTGAATGGCGTTGAGGTCCTCGCAGGTTTGAGGTGCCTCGGAAATGTCAGAA
Source organism: Thalassia testudinum (assembly GCA_037157565.1). Classification (NCBI taxonomy): domain Eukaryota; kingdom Viridiplantae; phylum Streptophyta; class Magnoliopsida; order Alismatales; family Hydrocharitaceae; genus Thalassia; species Thalassia testudinum. Next base: position 12,184,007 of record JAZHRO010000038.1, on the reverse strand, counting down.
TACAAGGGTTCAGAGTTCCCCCAACTAGAATAGGTGAGTCCAGAGTTTCCTTCGAAACCAGAATCAGACGGGGGTGGATATAGATCCATCCCCTGAGAAGATCGATGATAAATGTTATGCACAGCCTCCCTGCCAGAGGGCAGTTGCGCGAACAGGTTTTGCACAGAGGTGGCTCGCTGCAAGTGTCTAATTAGCTCATCCACCTTCTTTTCAATAATAGAAACCTTGTCCAGGTGACTGGCCATTAGTTCTAAGTCAACGGAAGAGGACAGGCCCTGCATCTCATGTGCTCCCTTTGGATTCATTAATGCACGGGCATTTGTCCGGTCGAACATGCCCATGGATTCATTGTTGATGGAGTTCTCACACATATTTTCGAGAATCTCCCACATGGTGTCTTTGTGTTGACCCATGATGTTTCCTCTGCAGGTCGCATTGATGAATAATCGAATATGCTCACGGAGGCCTTGGTAAAAAGATTGGACTTGTTCTCATTTAGGAACTCCATGGTGGGGGCACTTTCGCATGAGATCCAGAAAATGATCCCATGCCTCGTGAAGCGGTTCTCCTACTTGCTGCGTGAAATGTGTGATCTAGTGCTGTAGAGCATTTGTCCAACCAACATGGAGGAACTTTTTCAGAAACTCGGATTGAAGTTCTGCCCATGTGTTGATTGGATGCGTTTGGGTTTGGTACCAGTGAGCAGCCTTGTCCATGAGAGAGAAGGAGAACATTTTCATGAGTAAGACATCCCAATTTTGAGTTTCTGGCCCGAAGGTTTGGGCTAGATGCTTGAGTTGCTTGATATGCTGGAAAGGATCTTCGGAATTACGCCCATGGAATTTGGGAATGGCATGAATCATGTTGGGCTTGAGTTTAGTATCAGGACCTCCAGCGGGGATTTGTACTCGAGGTTCGATTGCCACCGCAGTAGGATTGTAGTGATCTCGCATCATAGGATGCTGTGGTTGGTTTACAAAGGCTTGGAATAGATCATTGAGGAGCTGAAGTTGATTTTCAAGATTGTTTTCTTCTGCTGGTTGCTCCTTGATCATGGATGAAAGAGAATTAGGTTCAGATGAATTAGAAGAGACATTGATCGGGTTGGGTTGTTGCACAAACAAGGAGGTAGAGGCTTGGCCTCGACGGGAATGAGTAGCTAATGGAGGCCTCAAGGATGGTCTTAGAGACCTCCTCCCGAACATGCACCGATGGAGTAGATTAGAGGTAGAATGTGATGGACCTAATTAAGAAACCCAAAAATCTTTTGATGACTATAGAGGTTCGGGGCGGATGATACCCCTTAGTCAGAAAGCCGTCCACCTGAGAATTACTTGGGCAGCCAGAGAGCGAGAGTCCCGCAAAGACCCCTACACGGTAGAGCGCCCCCACGAGTTACAGGGTTTTCCCCACCTGACCTCTCTTGTCACTGATGATCCAGGAGACCAGAATAGGGACTTGACCTCTTAAGTTTACCAGTTTTAAGTTAAGAAAAAGGGTACTTATGATTTCAATTGAACTTTAAGATGCTTTTGTGCAAAGTGACCTAATTTGAAGATTGGTTAACCCAACAAGGTGGGTCAACTTTACCTGTTTTGTTCTTTGAGAAGTTTAAGTCCCTCTTTTAGAGTTCAAATGAATTTAGGAGCCTGATTTTAGGGTTTGCTTGAATATATCAATTCAACCAAGGCTTAAGCACACATTATTTGGGAAGACTAATTCTTGATTAAGTAAGCGTGTCTCTAAATCCCTAAACTGGAATCCTTAATTGGCTTGACGTGCCTTCGTGCGTGTGTGTTAAGAGGTGTCGTTATAGTTGCACTTGATACGTCGGTTTTAAAAGAAGTAAACGGAGGTGAGTCCGAGTGTCGATCTCAGGGAGGCGTGGAAATCGGATTTTGTTTACCACTTGTTGTCACGAAAAAGGTGGAGTTTTGCTTACGAAAGAGACGATTTTGAAAAGCGAGAGATAGAGAGAGTTTAGGGTTAGAAAGCTCTTGGTTTTGATCATGCACTTTAAACAGAAATTAAAATGGCAACTAAATGGAAAATAACTTCATTAAATATGCATTCATAGTTCATGGTTTACAATATTAAATACATGCTTCAACAAAAGTAAATGAAAGCTTAAAAGAGAGAGAGAGGTAGAGAGAGAGTGGAGAGCGACGAGGCAGCCACGGCGGTGGAGGAGGCTCCGTCGGCGGCTCGTCGTCTCCGGCGATTACAAGAGTGCCTAAGACAAGCTAGGAGAGTAGTGGAGTAGTTGCAAGTGGGAGAGGATGCCTTGAATGGTGGTAGAAGGGGGTTTAAATAGAGTTAAGGGCCTCCTAGAAGAAGAATGTGCTTTAGCGACATCCAGAACGTCGCTAAAACCGCTTCCAGATACGTCGGTGAAGGCCTTCTGCTGCCGGTCAGCCGCCCGCCCCCTCTCTCTCTCCAAGCGCGATCCGTGGATGATGAACGAGAGCCGTCCGATCGAAGATCGGACGGCTGAGATCCTCCCGCGCCCGTGCTGAGATCGCGCTTCGGGCGCGCGTGCGCGCGTTTCCGCCCGGCGTGCGCGCGCGCATGGGCGCTCGGGCGCTGTCGTCGCGCCGCGTGGCGCAATCCTGACCGCTCGCTGCTGATCGGGCGGCTCAATTTCGCCGCGCCCTTCGCTCGCGCTTGATTTCTGCTCCGCGCGATTCGAACGCGCGTCGCTGCGACGCGGGCGTGCGACCTAACCGTTGGGCCACTCCCGCGCTTTGTCGCGGCGACCGCGGGCGAGCGCGCGGATCTCGGCCGTTCGATCGAAGATCAACGGCCGAGATTCGTTCTTGGCTGGCTTGAGGGTGAGAGAGCGGCGGGGGCGGGGCGACGTGGCACGTTCTAGGCCGTTGATCTCCAGATCAACGGTCATGATTTCTTGGGCCCATTGTGGGAGCTCCGGATGTCAGATTTGGCTGATCTTGAGTCCGTTGGACTCCGTTCGTCGTCCTGAATCCATCCGTGTGGTCCGATTTCTCATCTGAGACCTGCTTTGACAAATACTTTACACAAATGGCCATTAATACGGTTTATAAGCAATCTTGGTACTTGATGCATGCAACGCTCCTATTCTACTTTATGTAGTGCCTTTTATTCTAAAGATGGGCCATATTCAACCTAATTACTACCCCCTTGCGTGGTGTTATCATACCCTCATGCTTACTCCTTGATAGTCCCTAGCGAGGTTTATTCTAGCCTTTATTTCTTTGGAGAATTCAAGAAGTAATTGCTTCGGCACTTCGTTACTCGTCAATAAGAGGAAATATACGAAGATCTTAATCTACAAAGACTAAGCAGCGCCCGGGTGTCTTCCAAAATACGAATCGCCCGAATCCTTGCTTTGTATATATAACTATACATATGTATACGTATATATCTATATATGTCTTTTTAGAATTTTCGGAATTCAGTGTGGGTTGGTAACTTTTTACGGCTACCCAACCCACCCAAAACTCGGTCAAAACCCTAAGTGCTAAGCATCTTGGTGTGAATGTTGTGATAGACTCACTTAACGGTAATTGAGACAGACTTCGAGTTTCTACGCCTCTAGGTGTCCGGAAAAGAAAATAAATTTTTGCCTGAAGGTGTATTTGTTCGACTGGTAGCTTTCTCCCTACGTTCATTTTACTTGGGGTCAACACAAGGATTTTCCAGTATATATCTCCCCGGCTTGTACTACTTCCCCGCTTCGTCCTTAGGTGTTTTGGTCTTTTTTGTGCAATTATTGAGCTGGGCTCTGGACAACCGACCAATGGGCTGTTACCCATGATCACTTGCCAGCCATACTTGTGCGGTGAAGTGTGGTTTATTTTCTTTTCTTCTTCTTCTTTTTTTTTTTTTTTCCGTAGGTGGCTTCCCTAATCTCAAATGTACCTAGAGGCAGCGAAAAAGAAATGGCCTGTGGCTGGGTTCTGGACAACCTGCCAATGGGCTGTTACCCACGACAACTTGCCAGCCATACCACCCTAGAGAGTTCATTAGCTACCCAATTTCTGTCAAAATCTCCAAGAAGTGAGTCTGTGCAAAAATGTGTGTAGATGCTTAGACTCAAAGTTTTCCTGAGTTAGAGGGTGAGTTGATAAGTCGTATACTTATTACCTTATTTATTAGGTGGATTAGAATAGCTTAAAGTTGCAAGGATTCGCCGCTAAATCCATATTTTAATGGATACTAGGGCTGATTAAGCCTGAAGGCATGAAAAGTCTAAGCGTTTAAGTTCTTTTTGTATTATTTCTCACTATTGACAAGTTTCTAATGCCTAAGTTTTTCTTCCTAAATTCATTTTTTTTTTGAAATCAATTAATTTATTCATTCAGACTGATTAATTAAGCTCAGGATTATGCAATTTACCATCCCTCCCATGCTTAGGTTGGACAATGTCCTTATTGGCAGATGCATGGATGCAGAAGGGTTCAAAAAGATAGTACCTGAGTGACGTAAACTACCAGATCAGTCTGAATTCGCTGGGTTGCCTCCCAGGAAGCGCTGAGTTTAACGCCTCCAACTGGGCGGTGCACAAACAGGAATGGCTTGGGTCAAGAAGATATGTTCAAAATTAACCAGACCCAAAATCAGAAGTCCACAGATGCGAATAAGGTTGTGGTGGAGTCCCGTTCCTAAGGGACGGGAATTCTGTAACAGATATATCATGCATGCCCGTGTCAGATCCTCTCTTAGTTTGTGGGCATGCAAACAAGTTGCTGTGGACGAACGCACCCCAAATATGACATGCCAAACACTAAAGATGTAGGTCTTATATTCAGCTTGTGTCCCCATAAAATTGTAATCCATCGAAAGTGTATCAATTCTAGTGCATTCGGGTTGTGGGATCTTTATTCTGGTAGGGCAAGTAACAAAGTCCAAAGTTTCATACTGAGCCCTACAACCAAGCATGAGTCTTCTCTTCAAAGACGAATCCATCTCTTCCGCAACTATGGTTTCATTGCTCATTCCCTCCAAGCCCTTGATATCAAGAATATTTTCTTCAACCTCCTTTGTATCAGATTCACTGTTTGGGGTTGCATTAGAGGTAGGGTCAATTTCATCCTCTAGATCATATTCTTTCTCTCGGCCCTCCTCCAAATTTGTGATGGGGATTCTAACCGATTCATAATCAATTTCTTTGAAATTGTAACTCCATTCTCCATCTCCGACGTTGGCTGCTACTCCCACCGGATTACTTGTCTTGAGCCGATTAGATTCAGATTCCAAGGTCTCTCCCCTCACCTTCTCAGTTTCCTCCTGATGTTTGTTCTCAATGCTCCCCAAATTGTGTTCCAAGGAATCCTTACTATCCTTATCCACTGAGCTATCCAACTCCTGAGGGGTATCAATGGTGGACTGAACCAAATCAGGATGACTAGGTGTAGTCCAATTGATCATGGTAGGTCCTTGCTTTATGAATTCCATGAATGGCGTTGTATGCAACAGCTTTCTTTGGCCTTCTTCCCCCAATTGTTGGAACAACTCCAACATGGCATGTTGCCCTTTAACCAATTCTTGATTCTGTCTGTGTAGTTCTAACTGGAGGTTATCAAGAATTGACATGGTGTCATTTGGTGTCCTTTGGATTTCCTCCTTGAAATCCAGGTTAAGAGAGTATGGTTGAGGTTGTGGATCAGAATCTATATTGGTGTTTAGGTCCTTGGGTGGGTCCTCTATTCTATCATGTTCAGGGTCCAGTTCTTCAAGAGGAACCATTCTCTGTTTGGTCCTACTCCAGAATAGTTGAGGTTCTAAGTCCTCCTCCCAGTCAGATTCTTCATCAGGGGACCAAATCAGAGGTTGATGATCCTGGGCTTGCCTAGATTTCTGATCATTTTCTGATTTCCATTTGTCTAGAACTCCTTCTAATCCAAAGGTCAAGTAGGCAAGGTTGTTGAATTCAGATGACCTTTCTTGGTTATTATCCTGAGATGGGTAGGGTTCTTGGTGTTCTCCTAGAGTGTAGGTCCTATCATAGTAGAGCGGGTCGGACCTAAATGAGGAGGCATCGTGAGGACAATCGAGATATGGAGTCCCATGATTTGAATCGTACCCTTGGGTGGCTATGTTGGTTGTATTCCAATAAGAAGTTGGTGCGGTTTGGTCATAGTTGGGCCAAGAGGGATATTCAAGGTTGTACCCCCAACTTGGTGGTTGGTTAGCCCAAGTAGGCTGTGGGTATGGTCCACTTGGGTTAGCATACAAATCCTGTTGGGGGTAGTTTGGGTAAGATGGATAGGTATTGAAATCCATGGTTTGGAAGAAATGGAGGGATGTGGGAAGAACGGATGCGAGAGAGTTGTGTCCTCAACCAAGCAAACAAGCCTAGTCCTTATGGTGTATTCCTTAGAAGACTTAGAAATCTCACAAAGGTTGATTAAGTCCGTAAGCACTGGACTCCCCTTCCCGAGGTTAATCTGGCCAGGTTGATTACGAGGGGATTGCAAGGAAGGTTCTTCCTTTGGCTTGCGCCTTCGGTTCCATAGACCCCACAACCGCGGTCGTTTGACACTGCCCCGCAGCCTAGTCACCAGATTCTACCAAGGGAATGAAAGCCAAGTGCCTAGCAAACAAAACCTCGCCTTTTGAGACTTAACTCAGTCCTGCCTAGGGCACGTCTACTCAGTTTTAAAGGGTTAGGACAGTGCTTGTGCTTAGGGTGATGTGATGAGGCGTTGATTGGGGTGGTGCCTCTTAATGTTCCACTTTCAGAGTGTGTGCTTCTAGCAAAACATGATTTTCAAGCAAGGATTTGTTAAGATATAGTGTCTTTTAGTATTTCATCCTTACTTAAGTACTTTTTAGGGTTGACGTGTCTTAATATTTTCAAACAAGTTTCAGTGGGCACGTCAAGTTCTGCACACAACTTAGTGAAAGAAGATTTCCTTTTATTTTGTAGAGGCTCTAAAACCCTAGTGTACTCATCCTGATAATCGTGCAGCTTCTATTAGATGAGTCAGTTTTAGGGTTGAGTGGTGCGGCCCAGGTCAACTCACGGTGGCTTCGCAAACACCACTCAAGAGAAAGAGAAAAGAACACTCCAAGAATTTATCCAGCATATTAGAGTGTACATTTTTTTGTAGGGTGATGTGTTAAGAATGTGGGTCAAGCAATCATTCACTACGCCAATTTTTTTAGTTTTTATGATTTTCTTTTTTTAGCTTTTTCACGCAAGCAAACAATGAGAGAGAGGGTACTCACTATCGGTCCTCGAGGCGCCTACTCCCTTGCTACCGTCGTGGAATGCGTCGCTTCGCCGTCCATGCGCCGAATTCCTGCAACCGTCAAGTAAAAAGAAAAATAGGGCATTAGACAATGTGAGAATGAGTGTGGAATGGAGGTGATAAAACAAATCCGTTGCCTCCCCGGCAACGGCGCCAAAAACTGATGTGCCTTCGTGCGTGTGTGTTAAGAGGTGTCATTATAGTTGCACTTGATACGTCGGTTTTAAAAGAAGTAAACGGAGGTGAGTCCGAGTGTCGATCTCAGGGAGGCGTGGAAATTGGATTTTGTTTACCACTTGTTGTCACGAAAAAGGTGGAGTTTTGCTTGCGAAAGAGACGGTTTTGAAAAGCGAGAGATAGAGAGAGTTTAGGGTTAGAAAGCTCTTGGTTTTGATCATGCACTTTAAACAGAAATTAAAATGGCAACTAAATGGAAAATAACTTCATTAAACATGCATTCATAGTTCATGGTTTACAATATTAAATACATGCTTCAACAAAAGTAAATGAAAGCTTAAAAGAGAGAGAGAGGTAGAGAGAGAGTGGAGAGCGACGAGGCAGCCACGGCGGTGGAGGAGGCTCCGTCGGCGGCTCGTCGTCTCCGGCGATTACAAGAGTGCCTAAGACAAGCTAGGAGAGGAGTGGAGTAGTTGCAAGTGGGAGAGGGTGCCTTGAATGGTGGTGGAAGGGGGTTTAAATAGAGTTAAGGGCCTCCTAGAAGAAGAATGTGCTTTAGCGACATCCAGAACGTCGCTAAAACCGCTTCCAGATACGTCGGTGAAGGCCTTCTGCCGCCGGTCAGCCGCCCGCCCCCTCTCTCTCTCCAAGCGCGATCCGTGGATGATGAACGAGAGCCGTCCGATCGAAGATCGGACGGCTGAGATCCTCCCGCGCCCGTGCTGAGATCGCGCTTCGGGCGCGCGTGCGCGCGCGCGTTTCCGCCCGGCGTGCGAGCGCGCGTGGGCGCTCGGGCGCTGTCGTCGCGCCGCGTGGCGCAATCCTGACCGCCCGCTGCTGATCGGGCGGCTCAATTTCGCCGCGCCCTTCGCTCGCGCTTGATTTCCGCTCCGCGCGATTCGAACGCGCGTCGCTGCGACGCGGGCGTGCGCTAACCGTTGCGCCACGCCCACGCTTTGTCGCGGCGACCGCGGGCGAGCGCGTGGATCTCGGCCGTTCGATCGAAGATCAACGGCCGAGATTCGTTCTTGGTTGGCTTGAGGGCGAGAGAGCGGCGGGGGCGGGGCGACGTGGCGCGTTCTGGGCCGTTGATCTCCAGATCAACAGTCATGATTTCTTGGGCCCATTGTGGGAGCTCCGGATGTCAGATTTGGCTGATCTTGAGTCCGTTGGACTCCGTTCGTCGTCCTGAATCCATCCGTGTGGTCCGATTGCTCATCTGAGACCTGCTTTGACGAATACTTTACACAAATGGCCATTAATACGGTTTATAAGCAATCTTGGTACTTGATGCATGCAACGCTCCTATTCTACTTTATGTAGTGCCTTTTATTCTAAAGATGGGCCATATTCAACCTAATTACTACCCCCTTGCGTGGTGTTATCATGGCTCTGATTGGTCCAATTTAATTTGTCCAAATGTGGTAACTAGGGCTCAAACAAGAATGTAATAGCCCTAAATACCTTAAGCTTCAAGTAGGTGCACAAATCAAGGTTTGAATGTTGTCGAAATAGAATGTATCAAATCAGGCAACTTGATGATTAATCTAAGAATATAATGCAAGTAGCCCTAATTGATTTTTTCCTTTTTTAGCTTTTTCAGAATCAGGGGTTTAGAAGAAGGTAGATGGAGTTTACTTGCCCCTGGAGTGGTTGATGTGCGGCTGATCTTCTTTCAATGAGTCCTTGAAACAGATCACAATCAAAAGAGATGGAGCAAGTTAGTACCCAATCTAATATTGCAATCAAGAGATCTAAATTACGCTTTGCTCCTCGGTAACGGCGCCAAAATGTTCGTCACTTGAAATTGGGTTTTAAATCGTTGTGTTGCAGTATAGTTGAAATCTCATGAAAAACAAATAATATTTATACTTGAAAAGTCTGAGATCGTTCGCTGGGAGCAAGTAGGAATTTGATTCTTAATATTGCAATTTTAAACAATAGAGATAAGAAATTATAATAAGGAATTGACCCATAATAATGTAGCAATGATATCAAGTGTCAAACTGCAAAAAGAATGGAGTAAAATGATGATTTGAATCACCAATTACTCCCTACAATAATAGCAAGTGGAACTCAATAACTATGTAGAAATAAACTCAAGTCAGCCTTCTGATGGTAGGATCAGACGTCTCAAACGTCTAAATGACCAATGCTCTACTTGTTCTTTCTCTGATTGCAGACTAATAATGGCTGGTACGACTAGGTTTTGTTGTTTGTTACAGAAATGGCGTTGTAGTACAGATAGTCATTGCCACTATTACAATTTTACTCAGAAACAAAAGGTTTTCCCGAGGTTGAACTCAAGGAGCAAACTATAATTCTAGAAGTACAATGTTTCTATTACAAAAATGAGAGAGAGAGAGAGAGAGAGTAGAGGTAGATTGGTCTCTTGGCTTTTTTCTTCTTCTCTTCTTTCTCTCGTCTTTGTCTTCTTCTTTTTCTTCTTCTTTCTCTTCTGTTCTTCTTCTTTGTTTCTTCTTCTGCGACGCCTGTTCTTCTTTCCTTCTTCTTTTCTTTTTTTTCTTCAGAGCGTCGTCTGATTTCTCAACCAGACGACTTAAGTAGCATCTGCTACAGTGCTTCCTCTTCTGCGGTTTTCTTTCTCTTCTTCTTCTTCCTGCAGTCTACTTCTTCTGCTTTGCTTCGAGCAGCCAAGGCTTTGGCTGCTTCTTCCATCTTTTTCTTCTCCTTCTTCTTCTGCAGTCTTCTTTCTCTTCTTCTTCTCTGCCTGCACACTCACACAGCTTGGTCAGGGCAAAAACCTAACCCTACCCTCCCTCGCATCTCTCTCTCTCAGATTTCGCTCGTAGGATCGCTCTCCCAGAGCCGGGTATTCGGGTATGGGTCGCGCCCGAGTCCAGGCCCACCAGCGTGCGGAGGTGGGCGAGGAGTGCAGGTCGGGTATACGGGTCGAGCCAGGTCCGCGGGGGGTGGTCGCGGACGAGGCCGGGTGAAGCGGGTGAGAGGGACCTCACCCTGTGTGACTGAGGCGATAAGCCTTAGTCACTTTTACAATTTATGCAGGTGCGCGGCTTCGCGTGCTTCCGAGGTGGGACTAAAGTCCCACCCCCAAATCTCGCACCCGCGGCTGAGGGAGCCGGGGTCAATTGCGGCCGTGTGCGAGGCGTTCACCCCAGCTGCAGGCCTGGGAAACTTCGCGGGGGCAAGCTGCGCGTCCTGGGACCAACGCCTGGGCGAGATCGAGGCTGCAGCTGCAGGCGAAGAAGCTCCACCTGCTCAGCAATGGCGGCGGAGGAGGGGTGACCTGATCACGGAAATACAACCTCTTGGCCTAGTCAGAAGGTGCAGGGAGCTTCGCCGGAGTGTGGCGAAGCTCGTGCGGGTGGTGGCGAGGCGTGGGGCGGAGTATGGTGGCAGCCCTAGGTCAGGCTGTGGCCGAGAGAATGGGTCTGTTCGGGGGGTCTTCAGGTGGTGTGTGGCAGGAAATGAAGAGGGCGAAGCTGTGGAGTGAAGTGAGGGGAAGCTTCTGAGGTGATCGGCGAGGAGTAAGGGGGTTTGTGGCAGTGGAATGGGCTCGCCGGAGAGGGTGGTCGGAGACGGAGCAGGTGGAGGTGGAAGTTGCGTGTGGGGGTGCGAAAATACAAATTGATAGGGGGGAAGTTGAGAGGAGGAGAAGAGGAATCTTTTACTTAAGCTCTGGACGAAGGGGGAAGGGCGGAGGCATCGGCTCGTACCTGCCGGAGCTGAGGAAGAAGAGGCCCTGGAAGGGGAGATCGGCGACGAGGAGGCAGGCGGAGGGTGTCGGCGGGTGCAGCGCGACACAGACGAAAGGGTTAGGGGAGCCCTGCTGCAGGTAAGGCAGCAGAGCGACGAGGAGAAGGAGGAGATGGTCGCCAGAAGCTGCAGGCCGTCTATCGGAGCTGGAGAGGATGAAATGGGGGGGGGGGGTATTCTTCGTCAGAGACAGCTTGATCTCTTCTGCAGGCGGAGGCGGCTTTTATAAAGGCGAAAGCGGAGAGGTGGGCGGAGGGAGGCAACGTGCCACCCTCGCCGGAGGACAGCAGGAGTAAGGACCCATACATTCCGCGTGTTCGCACAGAAGGTATGGGCTGCTGCAGAGACCATAGAGGTGTCCCTGCGACAGCAGACATCGCAGGGAACACCCCGTTGAAAGGGCAGAGGTCCTCCCTCACCCTGTGCGGCGCCATGCTCCGCGCAAAGTCGTCGGAGCATGGCGCTGCTCAGGGTTTTGCAGGGAGGACCTAAATGAAAATAACGAAGAAGACTTAGGGGCCAAAATGCTAGGGTTTCAAAAGTTGAGGGTCAAAAAGTAATAGATGATGACCAAAATGCAAAGTCGGTCAAGAAGGTCTCTTCTTAGGCTCAAGTTTTTATCCATGACTAAATGTGACCTAGGGATTCTAATGGTAAAATTTATTTCTAGATCAGACCTTGTTTGACCGGTCAATTTACATAAAAACCCAAATTAAATCATTAATTGGTCATGATTCTCAATGTAGGTTAAAGTGGGTTCCCAAGGACAAATTGAAGGTTCTAAACCATAGAGATTATTTTTCTATGAATTTTAGAGGGTTTAGTAAATTTTTTCTTTTCCTCGAACCTCGTGAATTGAAGTGGGTTTGTTTTAGGGTTATAGGATGTCATTTAATTCCTTGGAGTTGCTGTAGCCCTAGTTAGATCAACTCATCCCACTTTCCTTCTTATTAGGTCAGTTTGACCTACGTTTGGACCCTAAGTTACCTTGTTTACAGATTGTGTTGGTGAAATTGCATTTTTACCCCTTAGTTCCTGTTTTCTTCACAAACTCAGAATTCTCTGAGTCAAGCCTTTCTATAAGTTATGTAGGAGCTTTTTCTTGCAAATCAAGGTTAGATGGTGCCAGTTTAGGGTTTATGACGAGGTTCTCATCACAGACTCTTCTTTTCCTTTCCTTTTGTTTCTTCTCTTTCTTCTTTTGCTCTGTCTCTTTCTTCCTCTTCTTTTCTTCTTCTTAGACTCTTCCTCTTCTTTTCTTCTTTCTCTGCACTTTTCCTTCTCTTCCTTCTCTACTTCTCTTCTTAACACAGAGGGGGAAGGGGTTTTCAAATTTGGCTAAGTGTTAGTCAACTTCTCTAGAGAGCTAAACCCCCTAACCCTCGCGCTCTCTCTCTGGGTCACGCTCTCCCAGAGCCATCAACAGTACCGGGTATACAGGTAATCAGACCTAGAGCACACCCGGGTCCAAGCTCATCGGTAGTGGGTGGTGAGCGAGGAGTGGATAGCGTAGGCGGGTAGTCGGGTCTGCGCCAGGTCTGGAGTCGAACACTTGGAGCTATCGGCTGGGAAGCAAGCTTTGAGCTTGCTCGAAGCTTGGCATTAATGGAGCTATGACCTGAGACCTGAAAAGATAAATACGATCTTTCGACCTCATCAGACAAGCTCAAAAGGTCTGCCGGAGCATGGCAGACGTGGTGGAGGTAGTTTCGTGATGTGGCATGGTCTGTGTGTGTGGGGCGAAGTCGGACTGTGCGTGTGAAGGTGGTGGTGTTCAGGGGCATGTGGGATTGATCAAATAGCCCTAAGTAAGTTAGGGCTTTTGATCTACGGTGAATGGCGAAGGTGTGGAGTGCGGGAGCGGCGACGTAGGTGGTCTGTGGTGGCTGCTAGCGCTCGCCGGAGGTCTGCCGGTGAGATAGAGGACGGAGTCTCAGAGGGCATTGGCGAGGTCGAATCGGAGTGTTGAAGTTGCTATTGTGATGAGGGGAAGCTAAGGAGTGATTTGAGAGTGGTAGCGGACGACGGGGAACGGAGATGGCGCCGGTTGCAGTATGGCCGATGCCGGAGAAGGAAGGAGCTTCGATAGGGGTTGGACGGTGAGGATGAAGAGGATAGGGGCGCCAGCTGTTATTGCTTGATGCGGAAGAAGATGAGGAAGATAGCTCTGTCGTCGGTATTGCGAACGAAGGAAGAGAAGAGGCTCGGAGAGTTGCCGGACGTCGAGGAGCACTTCGGCCAGAAAAGAAGAGAAGAATTGGAGGTGTTTTTGGCCGAATTCGAGCGTGGGATTTTTGGTTTGATCTAGGGAGTATTCTATAGGTCATTAGATGGCGATTAAAGCTTGGGAAGCAAGCTTCCCAAGCTTAGAAGGTCTTCGGAGTTGGAAACCCAATTTTCAAATGATTCATATGGCACTTTGGACAAGACTTAGAGTCCAAGATGTGGCTCAAATGGAAGGCAACTTCGCAAAGAATCTGAATATTTATTTTGGGGCTGATTGATTGAGAATCGAGCGAGAAATCCTCGCTCGATCTCAATGGTGAAGCTCAAGGATGCCTTTAATGGTTCCAGGGACCTATTTGCAAAAATGATGACAAAGTTATGGACCTTTTTGTAAGGATTTTGAAAGTTAAGGGCTTATATGTGATCAGACAGGACTAAGTTGCAAAATAAGTCAAGACAATCTCATATTGCGTCTAAATTTTGGTACAAACCTAATTTGAACCTAGGTAATCTAATGGTGAAGTTGGATTTTGGTTTTGATCATGTTTGACTAGGTAATTTATGCAAAAATCTAAATTAAGACAAATGTCTATCTGAGACTCTATTTTGGGTTAAGACGGGTTCTAATGGTCAAATTGAAGGTACCAAACCCTAGAGAATATTTTTATATGAATTTTAGAGGATTTAGGTAAATTTTATCCTAATCAAAACCTGAGTTAATTAAGTGGGTCTGTTTTTAGGATTTCAGAAGTCATTTAATTCTCAAAACATGCGAAAACCCTTTTCTGTCTGTTCTAACCCACTTGGCCTTCTAGGACCATTTGACCTTTAATTACCCCCTGAGAAAACCCGTGGTTATTCTGCATCCATGATATGATGGTAAAATTATAGTTTTAACCCTGCTTTCTTGTCTTTTCCTCAGAATGATTATGCAATGAATTACAGTCCTCTAGCGGTTATGTAGGAGCATTTAATGACTTAATCAGATCAAATTGAGCTAGTTATGGCTCATGATGGTGTTCCCATCAAACCACCACCTGAGCTCTTCGAACCTCATCGTCACCCTTTGCCACGTATGATAGGCAGAAGGTCCTCTTCCTCCTTCATCTGTGAAGCTTCCCACGAAGCTTCGGCCTCTCCAGCTCCTTTTGCTCTGGATACTTCGTCGTCTTCCTCCTCTCCGACGTACCACTAGCAGCCACTTCCACGCCTCTTTCCTCTCAATTAGTTTAGGGCTTCTAACCATCTCTTTCCCAAGTAGGCGTAGGACAAAGAATATGATTCTATTTGCATATTCTTCTTGATAATTTTGATTAATGTTTGATTTGCTTATAATTTCTCCCTGCAAACGACCTCGGACTCACATTTCTATTTTCGAGATTATAAATTTAAATGTTGTATCACTTTTGTTGACTAAACTACAATGCGTATTTCTAAAACTCGACGAAAGTGACCCAACATTTTGGTGCCGTTGCCGGGAAGTAATGCACATTTCATTTACTGACTACAATTCCGATTTGATACTAACTTGCTTTATCTGATTTGTTGTGATTTTTCGAGGTGAATCACGGAACCGGTCTCACAACCACGCCAAGGGTAGGTAATCTCATTCCTTTCTTCTTAAGCCCCTTATCTCTCAAAGGATTAAAAAGAAAATCAATTAGGATCAACTTGCTTATTTCATAGAATTAATCATCTGAGTTGCCTGATTTGATTTGATTTGATTAGAGATCCCCAATCTTGATACTTGCACCTATTAGGGACTTAAGGTGCCTGGGCCTACTTACCTTCTTGATTGAGCCATAGGTGCCAACTTTGGAAAGAATTGGATTTGGAAAATAGAGCCAAATTAGGGTTTCCATTTTAGGGTTTCTCATTCGATTTTCAATCAAACACCTCTAAACTTGAAGTGATTGATCTTGATGAAATCCCCTACCAATTGAACCCAATCTTGGATCCCAATGTGGACTGAAAACCTTCGACGAGCTCGCGATTTCCAGATTTCAAGTTGCCAATTTCGAGATGAAGCTTTGCAAATTACTTGCAATTGGAGGTTAATTCCAACTCTATTTAAGCTTCCTCGTCTTCCCATGTGTTCCCTAGTTGATTTTAAGCCGAATCCCCTCCTTCCTCCTCTTCAGCTACGAACTCCAACGACTCTGGCGACCCACTCAATCTCCTTCTTCCGCGCATCCAACGGACAAATTGGGGGTGCCATCTTCTTCCCCAGGCTCCTCTGACGCTAGCCAACCATATAGGTCACTTCTAACCTCTTCCTTGTCGCCGTTTCTCCCACCAGAGTTTTCATCTACCCTACGTCTGGCGAGGTAAGATGGACGTGTTTGTCCGCCATTTCTTACAATTAGTTATGTCTTCTTCCTCCCCTCTTCTATAGTAATTGTAGGTCCTTAGATTTAGGTTTAGATCCCATATCTTCACCATCCCCCTTCTCCAACTCCGGCGTCAACTTCGATGAGTATGCCACACCACTACACTCCACTAAACTTCACGCCACCAACACCAAAACACTTCTCACATCTTGGGGAGAAAAGGCCCTCAAGAAATTAAGGCTTTTGCTCACCCAATCCATACATCGGATGAACCCATCAATAACTGCCATCCACACCACCATCCGACCACCTTGAGGCACCAAACAACAAATCACCACCACCACCACACTCCACTCATGACAAAGCTCTTGAGTGTTCTAATTTGGACCAAAAGCCCATGTTTTGTTGCAGATTAAAATGCTGTCGACCCATTCATCACCGTCGTCGACCACGTCATCCGACCATCCAAGCTCCACGTGAAGGACCCCTCTCCATGCGATTTCACTCTAGGAAGCCATCCATGCCCTTGGATTGAAAGATCCAATGACTCGAACGAAGCCAATCAAGCTAGCCATCACCAAGCACTCCACGCCATTTCAACAAGGAGGCGCTTGCGTTTAAATCCCACATCATGGGATTTTGCTTTAAAAAGTGGAATAAAACGAATTTGGTTCCCTTGCTATTTGCCTTAGGAGTAAGGGGGCCTGGTCCCCATATTCACACTTGCATACACGCCCACATGTGTGCTCACATGCGTGCGTGTGGGCCGATTTTTATCCCTCTAGAAACGTGCCTGTGGGGAGGGAAGTTTGGGCTGAAAATGTGAAGGTTTAGGCATGACATTTAAGATGTCCAAGAGTCTCTTGGAGATGTTTGATGCAGCTTAAAAAGCTTAAGTATCAAGGCTTGCGGTGCTTAAGTTGAAACAAAATTTTAGCCTTGACTTCATTTATTGTTGGCTCATTGGAAACTTGAATCTTTATCTATTTTGAGAGTTAAATTCATTGCATATCATATTCAGTTTTCAATCAAATTATGGTGCTCATTTTATTACCCGATTAGTGGTTGAATTGCAATTGTTTTGCTCCTTGAGATGACCTTGGAACTCATGCTTTTCGAGCTCTATAAATTCTAAGTATTGATTCATTTTTGACGCTATACTACGACGCATATTTTAAAACCTGATGAAAGTGCATTAGTAGTTTCTTTGGTTCAAAAGACAGTGCCCGACTACTTTTGCAATTTCTTGGATCCTATCAACAATGGGAGTTAAGATCAACATTGATACTGCATCAGATTTGGCTTATACTTACACGGCTTGGGATATGCGTAATATCAACAATGATTTTTTGGAGGATGCTCACTTTAGAACTAGCCCAATGCATAAAGTTGTTGCTTTAATCAAAGCAATCAACCATGCTTTGTCTATTGCTTCTCAGAATTCATGTGTTTAGCTGGAATCAAATTCAACTTTACTGTACAATTGGTGGAATGGTAAAATCCTAGTTGATAGGACTATGCGGCAGGATTTTGAGAACCTTCTCAGTCTGAAGCAAAGGATTTCCTCACTCACTTACATATGCCCATCGGCTAATGTGTTGGTGTTCGTTACGAAACGCGTAAAAAGATTTATATATCGTTGTAGTTGCGAAACATGTCGAAACAAATAAATTTATAAATAAGAATTGGTGAGTTCTGAGTCGTTCACAGAGAGGTAAAATGCGATTTTCAAAGCTTTTCGTACTAATTAATCTAACCTAATGAAAGCATAAAAAGAGAGACTAGATATTCATAGAATTTAAATTTTATTGCTAATTGCAAGCATTTCTTAAACTAAGAATTTAAACAATTATGCTAAAGAGTAGAGAAGGAGAAATACATGAATAATGACGCTGCTTGAGGAATGCTTGTGTGAAGTGTGGCAGCAGTTCAGATCCAAAACATTGGGACGAAGACCAGAGAGATGCTGCAAAGAGAGAGAGGCTAGAGATGTGTCTGGTGGAAGTTGCCTCTCAAATGGGGGCTCTGGGATTCTTTTTATAGCTAAAATGAAAGGCAAAGTAGGTATATAGGCCCTCAAAACTGTGTAACACCTTAGGTGCGATTAGATCTATCGATTGGGAGATCAACAGATTAGATTAAGCCTCAAAACAACCTCCATTGCACCTTACACGCACGGATTGCACATGATAGTGACACGTGGCAACCTAAGCGCCCTCTGATCTCTATTGCATGCCCTTCGTCGCGTGCCTCCTCGTGCTCGCGTGTGCTTTTGATCTCAACCGTCTGATCTCACGATCGGACGACTTAAAATCATCGTAGCATCGCCTCTTGAGATTCGCGTGTAATGGGGAATCCGTTCGGGCTTTAGATTGCACGTACATCGCACCGCCACATCGATCGATTGTCCTCGCGCCACGCGGCGACATCCACGTCGTTCGATTCGATCTAATGGCCCAATTGTGCCCGCGCTCAACTACCTCTTCAATTTCGCACTTAATGCAATTTGATCTCACGCCGGGTGCTTTCGTGCAAAGGTCACGACCAACGTGCTATGCACGCTTTTGTGTCGCATTTTGTTTTCAAGTGTAGCCACTCTCAGCCGTTGGATGAAGATCCAACGGTCGAGATGGACTCCTCCTCTGATGAATCACGAAGAGGGGCGATGTGGCCTTATCGTGGTTCTTGGATGGCGATCCAATGGCCTACTCCTTCAGTGGTTGGGGTGGTGGGATGTAGGGATGGTGCCACGTGGCACCATCCTAACCGTCCATCTTCCTGCCTTTGTAGTAGGTGCTACAGGGCTCTGATTAAGTTGATTTTTGCATCGTTGGACTGCGATCGTTGATCCGGATCCATCGATGTGGCCGAATTTGTCATCTAAAGTTTGGATTTGTGCTTCTTGCTACTTGGCCTCTGATCTTCTACAGGTTGTATGTGATGCTACGAAAGTCTAATTAAGATGATTCCAGAAGTGTTGGACTCCTGTCATCGTCCTGATTAGATCCGCACGGTCTGATTTATAATCTATGGACCTGAATCATTTGCAATTAGTATCGCCTCTCTCTTAGAGCATAAAATAACATTATTATCTATAAAGCTAACAAATCAACTATGATGCAAATTATGATGCTCATGCATGCAATGTTCCTAAGTTAAGCTGAAATTCAATTTAATTTAGGTAGATTAAGTCTAATGATTGTTGTGCAATCAGTTGGCAACTAAGCTTGCTGGTTTTGGGGAAGCTAAATGAAACGTCATCACTGACCCTAGGCAGCTACCTAAACATCTTCAAGGTATCCTTAATTTGGATAGGGTTCAGTTTCCCTATGTTATCTCCTGATTTTGTTTTTCTCTTCGTAGGTCAGTGTTTCCTTAATGTCTGTCTTTTTGACTTTGTAATAGGCCACGAGTCCTGGTTAGCATCTTTTCCTCGTACCTGGCAGGTTTTGATTCGGCCTGCCTTCCTTCTTCTTAGCCTCTAGTGAGTAAGGGATGAATAAAATTAACTCCCGCTTTTCAAAAAAAAAAAGGAATACAAGAGCATCCATATTTGTATTCTAATGTTTGCAACTCTAATGTTGGCTAGTATGCATTTTTGTCAATATTTGATGATGAGGATTTGAGTTTGGAGGGGGAAAAACATATTACATCATACTTGTATGCATGCAAGACTTATTTGGAAACTTTGCTAGAGTTAAAGTGTAAAGAAACTATATTTGAAAGTTGAGTTAGCAAATATATGTCATGATAATCGTATTTGGGTGCATAGTATAAACTATAAAGTATCATGATAGTCATATATGTGGATGCATGTTCCATGTTCTGATGGGCTACTTCCTTCCATAATTTATTTTTTTCAATATAACTTTAAGGGTAATTTAGATATCATAAGATTTCTCAAAGAGATTCAGAATGTGGGGATTTATGATGTCCTAAGGATTGGATCCTATGCATGTGCCCAGTGGAATTATGGGTAACAACAGGACTTAAAAATTTCAACTAGTATCTATTTGTAGTCTTATTACTCTACATTCTGCATTCTTTTCTCACACATTGCTTTTTCCAAATTTAGAGGACTTCTCGTGTGGTTGCACCAAATGCTTGGAATCCAAATTAGAATCGACAAGATTTATGAGGTAATTGATTTGGTTAAGTTGTATACATTTATGCTTTATCAGAAATAAGGCACTAATGAAATTTGCTTTGATACAATAGAACGAGATGTAATTTTTCACTATATGATTACAAGCATGGTCAAATAAAAGAAACTTTTGACTCCACAAGGAGGTCTAATCATCCTCATGCATGTAAAATCATATATATATTGATTATGCCCATTACATTCACCCTTGTTTTATTCCTTTAATTTTTTTTTTATGACGAGGTTCCCTCTTGCTTATAGTCCCCTAGAGACTACAAGCACCCCAACTCCACGACCTCTTGATAAATTCAGTGTTGCCAAGACTCGAACCGGTGACCCCATTCCTCCAATAGTATTATAAGGGCCTTACCAAAAGAGCCATTCGCTAGGGGCTATTTCTTTAATTTTAGATATACATTTTGTCGTGCATTTATTGTTGAAATAAATGTATAAAGAAAATAAATAAATAAAAATATATGCATTTCCAATATTTTCGTATAGATAAAAAATATTAAATTAAGCAAGTCAAACATGATTTGACAAAATCCAGAATAAACTAAAGAATAAATAACATGCAATAACACAAATAAACAAAATGAAGAAAGGCTAGAGATTATTCTGATCGAAGTCCCTATTAAGGACTTCCCTTAGAGAAGGTATTGCCCTCATAATACCAATGCATTAGGGTCTAACGAATTCCTCTCAGGATACAACGATTCACCTCTAAGATTCGGTGCACTCCGATCATGGACGTCCTCGAAAACCACCTCAGGAGAACAAAGCCAACTAAATTCCTGATTGATCTACCAATTTAATGGTTTGATCAACTAAAAACTTCTTATGAATCTCTAAATCTTCTTGTACAAGATCGATAAAAGTAATTTAAGATTTTCTACAAGTCTCATGTCAAATGAGCATACCAAGAAAGAAAGAAAAGAATGAAAAAGTGAGGGAGAGAGTGGAGAGAGCTTTTCTACTCTTGTTGTATGTCAAATGAGAGTCCCCTTGCGGACCTTATGTGGAGCCCACGACTAGGTGTTTATGAAAATTCACATTTTATGGAAATAGAAAAATTAATTGACTAATTAAGTCCATTGATTGGTCAAAATTAATTAATCGATCAAACTTAACCTTTTGGTTGACCAAATCAATTGATTGACCAAACTTAACCTTTTGGTTGACCAAATCAATTGATCAACCAAACTTAACTCATTGATCTACCAAAACAATTAGTCGAGCAAGTTTACTTTTTGATCATCCAATCCAGGTCAAGATCGTGAGATTAAAAGTTTGTAGCAAAATGGTCTAAGTTCCAAGTTCCAAATTTATTCCCACCCGAGCCGAAGCCCGAGCCCGTGCTAGGCCAAGGCGGGGTGGGGTGCGCATGCGTGCTTCGTGGTCCACAACCCTACCTCTCACTCTTTCCTACATAAGCCATGGGAGGTAGAAGCCTTTTACACCCACCAAGGGGTTTGTTCACTTCCAGAATGGGATTAAAAACCTCTCCCAAATTTCACTGATTTTAGCATAAATTCCCACGTCATCATGTAACAATTGCATCCCAATTGATGCAATTAGGCTCTCAAATCCAACATTCCCCCATCAATTCATCGTTGAAATTCAATAATAAATTCGTCGGCTAGCACACTCTGCTTTCAGAAAAGGTACCTTCCGATTTGAACCCTTACCTGAGTCATCCACCTTCACCACCACAGGAATAAAGTGAAACTAGTCTTGAACTCTAGACCTTTAATGTGGGGTATATAGTGGTGACAACATAATGAAGTTCTTGGTGATAATCTTCAGGGTTGGTGCTCTTAAAGGCCATGGACCCTATCCTATTTCCTGTGTGTAATCGGGAAATACCTTATTCCCTTACCCATGGCTCACAGTAACACTCACATAAGTGGCGTTCTTCAAGGATGCACTGCTTACATCCTGCCAAAAAGGCTTGTACCCATTCAGAGCCTTTGCTCTTCCTAAATTTGCAGCTCAAGGCACTCAGACTTCCAGGGTTTGGACTCAGATGCAAAAGCATCTAACAATGAGTGCCAACCAGTTTCCCATATAGCTTGTTGTTACCACATTGAACCTACTTTGTAGGATCTCCACTCAATTATGTTGGGTTGCTATTGCGGGTAAACTCCCAATGGGTCCCAGTCCCATCCCAAGCCTAGACTTAAGGATTAAAGATATATCAAGTCCTTTAGTAAACAAGTCTGCTGTGTTATCCTTGGATCCTGTAAATTCCACAACAATCACTCATCGAGACACTAAATCCCTTATAGACTTGAGTCTAATTTGGATATGTCTCCTTGTTTTATGATTAAACTTTGAACTCTTAATCATTGCTATAGCAATCATGCTATCACAATGCAAAGATATCCCAGGAATTGGCTTACCCACCACAGGGATTTCTATAAAAAGTTCCTTTAGCCATTCAGCCTCCATTCCAGTAGTATCCAAAGCACATAGCTCAGTCTCAACGGTAGACAGGGCTAAAATGGT
The DNA here is from genome assembly GCA_037157565.1 of Thalassia testudinum. Classification (NCBI taxonomy): domain Eukaryota; kingdom Viridiplantae; phylum Streptophyta; class Magnoliopsida; order Alismatales; family Hydrocharitaceae; genus Thalassia; species Thalassia testudinum. The sequence continues at coordinate 12,161,649 of JAZHRO010000038.1, read as the reverse complement.
TTGTTTTGCAGACCTTTAGGAGGCTGCACCACCTTTAAGGGTAAAGACATATCTTGTAACACCATTACTCTTGGAATCCTCCATTTGATCGATTCAACTTGCATCACTATATCCTTCCAAAACTGAAGGATATTTACCATAATGCAAATTAAGGGAAATAATTCCCTTTAAGTACCTAAGTATTTGGTTTAAGGAATCCCAATGAGTATGGTCAGGACAGCTTGTGTATCTACCAAAGTCAGACACGGAAAAAGAAATATCCGATCTAATACAGTTAGCCAAATACATCAAGCTTCCTATAATATGTGAATATCTTAGTTGTGAAACAGGCATTCCACTTTTATTCTTATAGAGAGTTTTTCATGAATTAAAAGGAGTGCTTACAACCTTGCAATCTTCATAGCCAAATTTCTCAAGAACCTTCTCAACATAATGAGATTGAGAAATAGCTATCCCCTTTGCTAACGGAATCAGCTTGAGGCTGAGGATCACATTTGCAACACCCATATCTTTCATCTCAAACTTACTACTTAAGAACAACTTAATTTCATTCACAATTCTAATGTCTGGTCCAAACAATAATATATCATCTACATATAGGCATAGTGTGAATTTCCTACCAGGAGGGGGTGACGTAATAAATTACGGAAAATATAATATAAATAATCTCACAAAATTCAATCACATAATGTACACAAGTAGTTTTAGGTGGAAACCCAAATCGGGTGAAAACCACCACCTAACCCTCTCGAGTTAGGATTTTCCGATCAACCAAGTTGATCAAAATCTACTAAATGAATCACTTAAACGAGGGCGATTCAACCTCAATTACAACCATGCTACAAATGCGAGGGTAGCGTTCCTCAACCCTTTTTCTTCACAAGAAGGATTTTGTCCCACGAAGGAGACGGGAATTCGCAAAGCGAATACCCAACCAAATAACAAAGATAAAATAACAAATATAGTCTTATAGACCAACAAAGATTTAAACCTAGCTTCTATAAGAATTAGGAAACTCCCCTTTGCAAGGAGTGCATCGAATCGACGATGCGGGTGCGTGAGCCACGCGATAGCGCAACGTTGCTCTCGTAAACTCCGGCGGGAGAGCGGATGCACGAAGGCTTGATGCTCTCAAGATGTAGAACTTGAGCTTGGAGAGCAAGAGCTTCTTTAAGGCACAAAAGAGTAGAAAGTGTGTTGCTTGGGTGTGTCTTGTGTATCTAGGTGTGTGTTTGTGTGCAAGAGGTTTCTCTCTATTTATAGGGGCCTTAGGAAGGCTTTGGAAAGCTTCCATAGCCGTTGGGAGTAAAGCCCAAGAGAATCAGGCCGAAATCAGGAACAATCATTGCACTGACAGGATTATCAGACGTCTGATCCTGGCATCAGACGTCTGGAAGATCACTTTAAGACATCTGGGAACAACATCAGACATCTGATTTTAGGTGGATTTCTTCCTGACTTGAATCAGATCTAAACAGGGTTCTAGTGCAAGTCCATCAGACGACATACAGGACGTCTGGCACTATGTCTAGACGTCTGGAAACCTACTTTTCTGTGGGAATGGATTTTCAAGAGAGTGCAACGGGTAGAAAATCTCTGAGAAGAGATTTTAGGTCAGCCGAGGCAAAACAGTCATCTATCAGACGTCTGGAAAGGCTTAGGGACGTCTGATAAGGCTCTAACGGTCATATCCTTTAGTGTTTGCTAAGACAGCCAACGGTCCACTAATTGGATGCCTGGCAAAGTCATCAGACGTCTTATAAGACGTCTGGACTAAGGTCTGGACGTCTGATTTCATTAGACAGAGCTAACTATGTCCAGCCTAAATGTTATCAGACGTTTTAAAACACATTATCAGACGTCTGATTTTGGAATTAGACGTCTTAAAAAGTTGTTCGAACCCTATATTGGTTTTTTAAGTTTTTTACAGAAAACCTAAGTATCCTAGGGTTGTGCCGGTGTTCCTAGGACTACTGTTAGGATACTTTGAGGCTCTTTAACATGATTTTCTAAGGAACAAAAAGAGCAAGGAAATAAAGATAAAAGTATAAGAAGGAAATAAACAGAATTCTATCCTATTCTTCTTGTTCTTCCATCTTCAATCTATCGCTCCTCGCGAATCTTCTCTATTTTCCATCAAGCTCCTCCAATCCGTCTTGGATGCGAGCTCGAATTCCGTCTAATCACGTCTCCATTTGCAATTTGACCTGAAATCTAAGACTCAAAGTGCAAATGTTAAGTGACACGTGTTTTGTTATCATCAAAACAAACGATCGTGGTGCTCTAGCACTAACACATAAGACAATACACATATCACCCTTAATCATAGAGTAGGCACACCAGTCAGATTTGTCACCTACAAAGCCAAAAGATTATATAGTCTTATCAAACCTTTCATGCTATTGCTTGGGTGCTTATTTCAAACTATAAAGAGATTTAACAAGCTTTCAAACCTTTTTCTCATTCCTAGGAGCTACAAATCCCTCAGGTTGGTCCATATAGATCTCCTCCTCGAGATCGCTATAAAGAAAGGATGTCTTCGCATCCATTTGGTGGATAGTAAGATCATAAATAGAAGCCAATGCAATAAACATCAGAATAGTAGTTATCTTAGTTACTGGAGAATAGGTATTGAAATAATTGATTCCTTCCATTTACTTGAACCTCTTGGCAACAAGTCTAGCTTTGTATTTTTCAATAGAACCGTCAGGCTTGAATTTTCTCCTAAACACCCACTTGCACCCAATAGTAGAACACTCTGAAGGTAAATCAACCAATTCTCAAGTGCCATTAGAGATGATTGAGCCTATCTCACTCTTAATGACATCTTTCCAATGCTTAGCTTGAGAAGAAGCCATAGTATCATGATAAGTGGGGGGATCACCCTCGATTTGATAAGTAATAAAATCTCTTCCTAAATCCTTGACAATTCTTGGTCTTTTACTTCTCCTAGGTTCAAACTCTTCTACTTGATTGGGTTAAGAACAAGAATAGCTAGCCCCCACAATAGATATCCCTTCCACTTGATCAGGAATAAAACCAGATGTGGTGGCTAGATCATCTGAAGTCATATTTTGAGGTAATCTTGTCTTCATAGGGAAGACATCTTCAAAAAATGTAGCATCACAAAGCTCAACATTAGTGTTCGCATCTATGCTGAAATCTCAGATTTTTTAACAAAAAAATTATAGGCATAGCTATTATCAACATAACCCAGAAAGATCGCATCAATTGTCTTAGGTCCAAGGTTCTTCCTCTTGTGTTTTGGGACAACCACTTTTGCAAGGCAGCCCCACACTTTGAGGTATTTCAAACTTGATTTTTTGTTTCTCCAAATCTCAAATTGACTACTTTCCTTATGCTTAAGTGGAACTCTATTAAGAATATGGCATATTGTATTCAAAGCTTTCCCTCACATGTAAGTAGGTAATTCTGAGCTTTGCACGAGAGTGTTGATCATGTCAGTTAGGGTCCTATTCTTTCGCTCTGCATCCCATTAGATTAAAGGGAATATGGTGTCGCCACTTCATGAACTATTCTAAAAGCTTGGCACTATTCATCAAATAAGTTGGACATATATTCCTCTTCTCTGCCTCAGTCTCTTAAGAGTTTTCTCAATTTATATTTCTACTTTTTTCTTAAAGATGATGAATTTACTTAATGCCTCATCCTTAGACTTAAGCAAATATACATAGTAGTATCTACTACTATCATCTATAAAGGTGATAAAATACTTTTTATTGTCTTTAATCAACACACAGTTAAACTCACAGATATCTATGTACATCAAATCAAAACCTCGGTATCTCTGGTAATAGAGTGAAAAGGCATCCTAGTTTGTTTAGCCTGCATGCATATCTCTCATTTTTTAGTTTTATCTATGGTGTGTTCAGGAATCATATTTAATTTCATCATTCTTTTTAAAGAATTAAATTTACATGACCCAATCTACCATGCCATATATTACAAGATTCAATATTACTGCAAACAGCTTGAATCGAATAAAAACTAACATTATTTAAAGCATTCCTACGTGATACATCCACATCACATCTCACTCTAAATAATATATCAAAATTTGCTAAATACCCATTTCCAGAAAATATTCTATGTCTCAGTATAACAACTTTATTACATTTAAAGTTTAACTCAAAACCTTCTCTAACTAACAAGGAACCAGAAAGAACATTCTTGTTCACAGTAGGAACGTGCAACTCCCTGCGCAATGTCCATACTCGCCCCGAGGAAAACCTCAAGTTCATACGTCCGAATTTCAGCACCTTAGCTGTAGAGTTGTTCCCCATCTTCACAGTCTCGCCACTGCAGGCCTAATAGGAAGAAAATAACAATCTATCAGTACAAATATGTACATTGGCTCCAGTTTTCACGAGCCATTCAGTAGGATTGTGAATAACATAGAGTTCAGGTTTTATTGAGACATATCCGTTGCTAGGCCTGGCCCCCTTGGTAATTAGATTCACCTAAGAATTCACATCTGTGGTATTCTACTAAGCTTTATTAGAAGGACAATCCTTCTTCCAGTGCCCAACCTTCCCATAGTGCTAGCATAGTTTGTTCTTCGATTTCTTCTGGATCTTAGGTTTGGTGTTTGTTTTGTTTTTATTATTCTTATTTTTATTCTCCTTGCCGTTAGCTTTCATGACATTCACCTTAGATTCCACATGTATTACAGGTTCTATTTCCTATGCTCTTCCTCAATAGCAATGGCTATCATCAAGTTATCAAGAGAAATATTTCCCTTCTTATACTTGAGAGTTATTTCGAAGTTCTCCTAATATTTAGGAAACTCTTCAACGATAGACATGACTTGAAACTTCTCAGGAAGCTTCACTTCAACCTCTGCTAAATAATGAAATAATAACAGAAATTCGTGTGCCTGCTACGATACCGATTTATCCTCAGCCATTTGAAATTTAAGGAATTTTACGATAGAGTATGTTTCAATACCAAGATTCTCGGTATTATACTTCTTGTCTAACTCCTCCTATAGCCCCTTTGCAGTGGACATGGATGTGGTGTATACATCAAACAACACATTGCACAAAGCCAATAAGATACAACCATGACAAATGCAATTGCGCTCATTTCACACATCCACTTCATTTTGGCCTTTAGGAGTGGATTTTTTCTTATCCAAAACTAGGCATTCGATTTCCAATGCTGAGATTAAACCAATGGTGGTCAACCAAATTCTTATGCATTGTTGTCAACACTTGAAATTTTGCCCACCAAATTTCTCGGGTATACCAGATAAGTCTACACGTGATTTAAAAGTCATTTTCGACATCCGAAATATTTTAGATCTAAAAGATGTCTTCTCTAAGATTGTTGAAATAAACACATAAGGAAAATAAATCAATAAAAACATATGCATTTCCAATATTTTTGTATAAATCAAAAATATTAAATCAAGCAAGTCAAACATTATTTGACAAGATCTGGAATAAAATAAAGAACAAATAACATGCAATAGTATAAATAAATGAAACAAAAAAAGGTTAAAGACTTCTCTGATCGAAGTGCCCATTAAGGACTTCCCATAGAGAATATATCGGCCCCCACAATACCGATGTATCGGGATCTGACGAACTCTTCCTAGGATATAACGATACACCTCCAAGATTCGGTGCACTTCGATCATGGACATCCTCGAAAACTACCTTAGGAGAACGAAGCCGAAGCAATTAGGTTTCCAACCAAATTCCCGATTGATCTACCAATTTAATGGTTTGATCAACTAAAAACTTCCAGTGAATCTCTCGATCTCGTTATACAAGATCAACAAAAGTGATTGGAGATTTTTCTATCAATCTCACATCGAACGAGCGCATTAAGAAAAAGAAACAAGAACGAGAGAGAGAGGGAAAGAGTGGAGAGAGCTTTTCTGCTCTTATTGTGTGTCAAATGAGAGTCCCTTGTGACCATTGTATGGAGCCCACGACTAGATGTTTATGAAAATTCCCATTTTACCGAAATACGACGATTAATTGATCAATTAAGTCCATTAATCAATCACAATCAATTCATTGACTAAACTTAACTCATTGATTCTCACACGAGCCGGAGTCGGATCAAGTTGGGGTGGGGTGCACACACGTGTGTGTGGTCTCAATTCCAACTCACTCTTTACTACATAAGCTATTGGAGATAGAATCTTTTTACACTTACTAAGAGATTTATCCACTTCCAATACGAAACTAAAAACTTCTAAATTTTATTGATTTCAATATAAATTATTACATCAACATATAATAATTACATTCCAATTAATATAATTAAACTCTCAAATCTAATATTTACACACGAGAAAGTTAGAAACATTTGTTTCGAAATCTATCTTTGAGTAGATCGAGAATGAATACAGCAATGTCATGGGTCCTTATGGCGATGCCGGTAAAAGATATATAAAATAGTGCGTGAGCATGGCAGACTCATTAAACGTGAACATCCCATGGATAATGTCTCGACGAGACGATGCACCTCAGCCTATGGCACTTAATTATATAAATATTTGTAATGTGTACATTTATTACTACTAGTATGTAACAGTTGGGCCACTAGCTAACATTTCATATATAAATGGGCAGATTAATACCTGCAATGGATTTTATTGTGATGATTTCAAACCCAGCAATCCAAATGGCCCCAAAATGTGGACAGAGAATTGGACTGGCTGGGGAGTTTTAATTTCAAATACTCGCTAATATTAGAACTACCATCTAATGTGTTGTAATATACAAATTGTTAATTAGGTACAAAGCTTGGGATAAGGCTGATCCTCATAGACCGGCAGAAGATGTAGCCTTTGCCGTTGCTCGATTCTTCCAAAATGTTGGTGTCTTCCAAACTTATTATATGGTTAGTTTTGATGAAGTTCAGATTTATGGCTATCATAATAACGCACCAATTGAGTGTGTGTGTATATACCATATTCATCCAGAGGAGCATCGTAGTCATACGTTGTAGCGATGTAAGGTCCAGCAGTAGTACGGCCAAAGTTCGTTCCTCCATGGTACTGTTTATAAAGGAACACCTTATATATATATTAGGTCAAAATTAGGAGCGTGAACGCGTGAATCCATCAGTAAATATTGATTGCTGTATGAAATTTTAGGAAATCTGAGACAACCGAAATGGGGACATTTGAAGGAACTCCGTGCTGCTCTCAAGCAGATGGAGACTGTCCTAACTCATGGTGATGTTGCCACTACCAATATAACCATGGTGTAATGGTTAGTAACTATATATATATATATATATATATATATATATATATGACATAATTTGCTCCTATAATTCAATTGCAATTACTTATTAAAGTTGAAATTCCTTTTACAGACAGGCGACGAAGTATACTTCCAATGGAACCAGTGGTTGCTTCATCTCCAACGCAAATGCTAATCATGACGCGAGCGTTTCCTTTGAAGGGAAAACCTTTTTTGTAACCTCTGGTCTGTCAGCGTCCTTCCTGACCACAGAAAAGGAGTGTACAATACAGCAAAGGTATCGCATGCTTTTGGAATGATTTCACTTTAGCTCCTAAATTCTAAGGATGTAAGTATATTTAAAATCATTGTATTTCGATGATGCTTTTTTTTTTTTAGATTTCCTCAAATTTTAACATTATTGTTCTGGCCAGATTTAACAAAGTAAAGTTCATGGATTGTGATGAATTCCCCCGGAAATTGCAAAATTAATTTAAGTTTCATATTGATTTCTACTCGAGATTAATTGCCATACCCGCAAGCGCAATATTAGTACCGTCATTCTTACTGACTTTACTTTAATCTGTAGGTGACGGCTCAAGCGTCCATAATGGTCAAGAAGCCTAACGAGGCGGAACAGGAACGGCACCAGGTTGAATGGGAATGGAAACCAGAAAATATGAAGGGTACCCTCCAAGGGAAAGGCCCAATCGAAATGAACAAGCTTGAAGAACAGATAATGGTTACTGGTGATGCAAGTGACTACTTGTGGTGCATGACGAGGTAAGTGCTTCCTCCTTTCGTTATTGTTAATTGCTTACGAGATAATTTACTGACTATAATATTATACTCAATCTAATTCTACTACAATTCTGCTCAGTGTGCAGAGAAGTTTCCCAGAGACGATGACCCCTTCGTGTAAACACGACTGGTCACATCCTTCATGCCTTCGTTAACGGCAGACTCATCGGTGATCGATATGTTTGGTCGGCCATTCTTTTTGTCTTCAATATATTACATTGTTTTTCTACATTTCTCCCTCGTGTCCCGCTAATTAATGGTTGGCCTGCAGGTTCGCGTTATGCTTCTAATGGAGGATTTAGGTTTGTAACGGAAGCACCAGTCGATCTAAATGCTGGAGCAAACGTTATATCTCTGCTTAGTGTGACCGTTGGCTTAAAGGTGATCATCCCAGAAATGCCTTCCCAAATTATTTATTCACATATATATACCTGCAGTTGCATGCGCTTTGTTTAATAACGTATATATGCATAAATGCATATATGGAACTATGGTCCTTACTACGATTTGGAGACCACTGGTATCACTGGCGGCCCAGTGCAACTAATTGGGTGCAACGGAGCAGTAACTGATTTGACGTCCTCCAACAAGTGGACGTACAAGGTTAATTAATTACCATAATCCCCGATAACATGGAAACTACGTATGAACGAGAGACTTGATGCATGATTAAATTATGGTAATCTACTTAGCTGTATGTGTTTTGCCATATATATATAAATATGCAGGTTGGTTTGGAAGGTCTTGACGAGAAGATTGAGAATCTACCTAGAAACGCCTTACCGGAGGTTCAAATGGAAATCGGATTCGCCCATGGTCAGAAGGCCCTTTACTTGGTACAAGGTATGGTATAATTTCAGCATGTGTCCTCGCGCAAGCAATACTGTGCAACAATGTCCGAAACCCTTACCATACAGGGAAGACGAGATGGTTCAAGAACCCTGATCGTTTATGCATTTCGACGGTTCAACGTACCAAGATTCAAAAACCAAAGTCCTTTCCAACGAAAGTAGTTGTAGATCGGATTATTAATTTTAGCTAAAAAATATAGAAATACATGTTCTAACGTAAGATGTTATTTTTATATTTCACACAACTTTGAAAATATATATTCACTTCATAATTGATATTTAATGTAAATAAATAACAAAATATAAGATTTATTACATAGTAATAATTATATTAAAAAAAAATACACCACTTTAATCTAAAATGCATAGATGATAAATAACTTTACACTGATGATAAATAACTTTACACCGGTGATGGATTAGTCTAGGGTGTCTTTACACCGGTGCAATCTCATTTTATACCAGTGATAAATTATTTCAAGGACAGTTTCATTTGTCCAAAGTGATTTCATATTTATTTAAGTGATTTTGACTTATGAGTTTAGGATTTAGTGTTTAGATTTACAGAAAGTGAGTTCACGTATGAGATGTGATTTTTCATTTCAAAGGTGATATTTCACCTTAGGATTTAGGGTTTAAGATTTAAAGTTTAAGGTTTAGCGAACACCAAAGACTAAACTCAAAGGTGAAAAATCACCTTTCAAGTGTAAAATCACTTATCATAGGTAAAGAAGCATTTGAAATTTAATATTGCACATGTGTAATCTTAATTTGCACCTGTGTAAAATAAGATTGCATGGGTACAAAGTAAAATTGCACTGATGCAAAGTAGTTTAAAGTAAGATTACACTGATGTAATCTTATTTTACACCCATGCAAAATTATTTTAAAGGTGCAAAGTAGTTTTGCACAGGTATAAAATAAGATTACACATGTGTAGAGTAATTTCAAAGGTGATTTAAGTGATTTACATCTATACCAAAGTAATTTATTATTGATTCAACAATCGTGAACCCCACCGTATACAACATTTTTTTTACATAAAAAAAATAATTACGAACACGTTCACTGTTTTTTTTTTATTTTACGTTAATTTTTATATTTTTCGACCCACTTCCTCTGTTTTATGTTGAAAGTTTTTCAAAAGATACAAAGCGGCTCGCACATGTTTTTTTAGTTTCATTTTTACTGAGACTTGAATAGTGGGATGATCAATAGTCTTAGGACCACCTTACAAAGGTACCCTTGCAATTGGATCATGAAAATGGACATCACGATTAAAAAGGAGATTCCGCATGCATGGCCCTCTTATAATTAAAGAATTCTGCGTACAGTCCCTCCTCATGTCACTATTGTCGTACATACTCCCCATGCATGCATTTTGTCCCTATTAGGTAACTAGTGTAGACATTGAATTCTATTGACTATGGTATAGGTTTTTTCTTTTTTAGGAAAATATTTTTATTAAAAGAAAGAAAGAATCCATTACAAGTGGGGAAACACACGCACACACACGAAGAAAGGAAGAATCTTCTTCCACAGAAGGAAAATAATACCTTGTAAAATGGAGGAACGTAAAATAAAAAAATCAGACATAAAATAAAGGGAAAGGAAAAAGAACGCGTTATCGGAATGAGAATCGATTGACCTCTCGAAGTAGGACGATCCCACATTCGTAGAATAATAAGATGTCAACAAGAAGATTCTCAAAGATCACACCTACAAGTAAGTTGTATAAATTGATCGAAAGGTCAAAAAATGACATAAACCTCTGACGATAAGTCCGAGGTCACGCGTGGTCTCCAGCAAAATCACAACCTAAAAAAAAAAAAGAAAAAGAAAGGAACCCTCCAATAACACATAAGCAACCACAAAACTAACATAGAGATAAAACGACCTGTACAAAAATGAGAGCAGAACGACAATGACCCAACAACGTCGATCTGCTCCCTACCGACTTGCTCACCGGCGCACGCCACCCATGGTCTCCACCTGCGGATGCGCTTGTCGACGCACGTCAATCGCAGATGCCTCCCGCCGACGATGTCGAAGCACGTTGCTGAAGAAGCAAACGTGCTGAACCGTACCTCGTTAAAGCTGCGCCGCGCCAGGGCAATCGTCACGCACGCTATCGATGAAGTGCCTCACTGATGCCATGGCCTCGCGCAGCTACTGTAGAAGCACTAGTTCGGAGCCACGCCTTGCCGTCGCAATCGCCTCGCACAGCCGTTACACCTAACGATCGACAATGCATGTCGCCCACAGTAAAGGTGGAGAGGTTCCGAGGGAGGGAAAGGACATCCGAGAGGAGGGTACTGTAGCAGAGAGTTTTTCACCGAAGGTGAAGATGCGGGAACGGAAACGGGAACAATGTCGCGACCATCAACTATGGTATAGTTATACTTGCTAAAGTTGTTGATGGATTACCTTGACCTCAGTAGCAGGGAGACACAAAATCAATGGAAAAAAGATGCACCCATGTAAATAGGAACTCTAAGAGGAATATATATGTCCGGCAATAATGATGTGAGGGGCTATTTATGAGAAATTATCTACAAGAGGGACGTGCATGCAAATTTTCCTAATTTTGAAATATTACTCATCAATTAATACAATTTATTTTCCATTTCGGGTGTTCACTACAGACCAGATTCTGGGCTCCCTTCGGCAACGAGCCAGCGGTGGTTGACTTACTGGGAGTGGGCAAGGGAGAAGCATGGGTCAACGATCAAAGCCTCGGCAGGTACTGGCCCACCTCAAGTGCCACCTCTGGGAACTGTGGCATTTGCGGCTACCGCGGGTCCTACCACGCCGACCAATCGCAGTGTCAAACGGGCTTTCATGGGCCCACCCAGAGATGGTACGTACATTCGTACGTCGACTTCCAAACGCCATCCAAATACACACGTACATATATACACACAGTATATTATCCCAAACCCTAACCCCATTCAACCTCGCAGGTACCACGTCCCAAGGTCCTTCCTCAGTACCAGCCAGGCCAACGTCCTGATTCTCTTCGAGGAGGGAGGTGGCGATCCCACGCAGGTCAACTTCCAGACCGCGCGCGACGATCGGGTCTGTCTGTGCAATGGTCCCCGAGGGGAAGACGATGAACCTCACGTGCCTGCTGGGTGGGCGGAAGATCTCCACGGTACGGTACGGTTTGCGAGCTTCGGGGATCCGAATGGGGAGTACGGGGTGATCGCAGGGGGATCCGCGCAGGATTCGACGTCGGAGAAGGGGTGGTGAGACTCGAAGGAGGCTCCGGCGGCCGTCGAGGAGCTGTGCGTGGGGTAGGAGTCTTGCTCCATCGAGGTGAATCAAGGTATTCTCGGACTAAGCCGGTGTAGTGTGTGGAACAAGCTGGCAGTGCTTGCTGACTGCAGTTGAGTTCACTTTAGTTAGGATATTAGATTTAGCATAATAAGGGTGTCGCTTTAACAATCTGCAGGTAATTTGTGGGTTGCTTTGGATTTCTTTCTTTGAACTAAGTGTTTAGTTTGAATAATTAAACAGCTAGCTATGTTGCGCTTCTCTCGCATTCTTGAGAACTTGATGGTTGTCTTTTGGTTGGTGTAGTTGTTGTGTAGCCCCGGAATTCGCATACCATAATTGATTGTACAGATCAGATGCATCAGCTAATTGAGCCTGAGGAACAGCATTAGAAGTATCATAATGATTGTAACAAGCGAGGGCGATATGATTGAATCTCTCGTGAATTTGGCACTGAGCACCAGTAGCAAAATCTGCCTATACCAAAATTAGATCAAGCACAACAATAAAAACCTTGTTCTCAACCATGTAAATTCTGACCACGACCATGACCTTGAGCAACAAAGAGATTTTGGCCACGAGAATTACCACGAAATCGACCATGACCACGCATAGCAGGACGCCCTCGGGTAGCTTGTTGATTCAACTAAACTTCAAGCTGGGGGTGATTCTTAAGATCATGCTGCTCATGACCGAGTAATTCACCCAACATTTCATCAAATGGAATAGGAGTAGATCTAATTAATTGAAATGGGAGTTATAACAGCATCATATTTAGAAACCAAATGAATAACACTATATATATATATATATATATATATATAGTGGTAGAGAGGCGAATGTGTGGTAGATAGTCCCTATGCTCAATACAGAGAGAGAGAGAGAGAGAGAGAGAGAGAGAGAGAGAGAGAGAGAGAGAGAGAGAGAGGAAGAACAATAAAAAATATGAATTGAGGAGAGATCTTGGGAGGTATTTGTACCCCGTTGAATCCTAAAATCATTAGGATTAAAATTAAATTCCTCCCCCTTAATTTTGACAATTTCTGAAAGCTTTCAAAACTCCAAATCTCATTAAAAATGAGTAATTTTTTCATTAAAAATAGGACTGCGGTTCTTTCCTTTTTTTTTTTTGTTTTTTTCTTTCTTTTCTCTCCATTCCTGAAGGCCCGATTCAGCCCACTTCCACGCACTCCCAGTGAGAGAGAGAGAGATATCAACAGGTGAAGCAAGGCGCTTGAGATCGAAGGTGTTACTCTTCTTCTTTTTTTTTCATTTCTTTTTTCTTCTCTTGTTTTCCTTACTTATCTTTCATTGCTTTACATAAAGTACCTTTTTTGAATTTTTTCTTTACAACCGAATCGTTCATTTTGTGCTTTTTCATTTAAGATCAACGCTAGCTATGTTTTTCATTCATTTTCTCTCTTCTACGTTAAATATTAAAGAAAACATTATTTGAAAGTACAAAATAATAATTCAAAAAATACTTGAAAAATAACTAAAAATTGGTAGAGAAATTATATAAAATTATGATGGAATCACACCATCATGACTAACTTTTTCTACTTCTCAAGTAAAATAAAATCAAAAAACCTAACTCACTTTCTCAAGAATCGCAATTACATTTACCATATGCAATATGTCTTTAACCCCTAAGTTTCTCTGATGAAGGAGTTGCAGTTTCTTGAATGTTTGCAATAAGCACAGCTACAAAGTCAAAAACAAAAGTGATAATAATAATGCCAATGAGTTTGAGTAGAATTTTATAATTCATGAGATTTCCATCACCACTACATACAGAAAATATACACGAAATTTAAACATGAAAACTCAATATTACTTGGGTATCGACCAAAACACCAATTAATGGGAATTAATAGAGATCCAAGGCCTCGGATTTCACATCTTTCTAAAAACCTAGCTTTATAATGATATTTTTTACCGACAAAAAGGAGATGCCTGTAAAGCATAAATATTTAAACCTATAAACATTTTCCAAAACTTTTTAGATTTATCGCTTGTCCGTCAATATAACTAGTGTCGCTAAAAATTTACCAACAATTATAGATTATCATTAATTTTTGAATATTTAGTGGCAATTATTTTTGTTGATATTTTCGATAGTAAATATTACTTTTAATGACTATCTTTTTGTTGCTACAATTGACGCTATTGTAAAACAAGAAATGATAAAAATAATCATCACAACAAATTAACAATATAAGATGATTTAGTGCCAATTACTTTTCCTTGCTAATTAATCTCACAATTCTTACAATTCTTATTACGACAAATTTTGATATTACTAATGGAGACTATTTAAAGGTAATAAAATCTATCACTAATGTTAGTCAACAAACCTTTTATACAATGCAATAATTCTATTTCCAATAAAATCATTGTTATATATATATAATTAGTAAATTAACTTTCACAACTATCGAATGTTATATTTTAAGGATCGTTATTATACTTTTACATCAACTGTGATTATGAAGTATATATTAACATTTAAATGACTCTTAAATGGAAATGAATAAATATTTAAACAATAAAATGATATGAAGATCTATTACAATAAAAATAAATATTTTAATTTTAAAAGCAAATAACTAAAGAGTGGTAGGAGATTTAAGCCATCTGTATGTTTTTACAATAATTTAATGGTAGTAATGTAGAAGAAGCATATCTAAAATGACACATGTCAATCATGACAATATCTATTTAACAACCAATGACCTTATATTAGAAAAAAGAAATTTTATAAATCAGTTAAAGTTTTATAATATTAGAGAGATCGACAAGAGGAGAGGCACTTGAGATCATAGGTACTACTCTGCTTTCTTTTTTTCCTTCTCCTCATTTCTTTTCTCTTCTTGTTTTTATTTCTCTTTCACCACTTTACGTGAGTAACTTTTTCAAATATTAGCTATATTTTTTCCTCATTTTTTCTCTCCTACATTAAAAATTAATGAATTTAGATTATTTAAAAGCATAAAATAAAAATTAAAAAAGTGCTAAAGATAAGTAGAGAAATTATACAAAATTATGATGTGATCAGCTATTCATAGAAGAATGTAACTGGTGAAGGAGCATAAAAATAATGCAATCATACAAAAATATAAGCAATTTTCTACTAGCTTCCACACACAAGTGGATCGATATAAGTCTTGGAAGGAAAAGAAAGGTGAGCTCTCTTGAATTCAGAAGTTACAAAGCATGTTGTGTTTTTATACTCCGATACCTTTCTACAACTACTTTATATCTCCTTTTATGAGCACGGAATAGCAAGGATTGATCCCAACTAATTTGAAGTTTATTTAATAGTGGAGGGTTATGATCCGAGGTTAATTCTTACTTCGTAGGTAGTCCCCAAGTGCAGAATTCTATATATGGTATGGTAAGATCATTAAAGCACAACTAAAAGGATTTGATATAAAAGCAAATGACACAAAGATAAGGTTAGACTCATTGGGTTAGAGTTCGACCTTATTTTACCTTTAAAGATTGGTTGGAAGGGTTTTAAGCCAATTTTGAGCCTCATTTGATCTCTCTTTCTTTGATTGCTTGAGAATTAGGGGGTTCTAAGCTATCAAGAGAGTTCCTAGTGATTTACGGTAACAAGAGAATCTTTTAAGAAGGAGATGTTTATGGTGACATTTTTGCATGTGGCCTTTTATCATTGACGTCAATATAGATCTAAGATGACGCACCTAAGGAGACATTTATGATGACACTGTTTTAATGTCTATAAAAACTTATGGTGATGTTTATTTCACTGTGATGACGTTAAATAACATCACCTTAATCTTTTTTGTTGTAGTGAAATTCTTGGAAATTACTAAAAGGAGGGCCATTCAATACCTAATTATCGGGTCAAAGGAGTTCCATCTTGATTTTGCAGGTTGATTTGTTGTTCCCTTGAAAAGGGCTTAAAGCTGCCGTGCAGTTTCATGATTTGTTTATGGCCACACAACCATGGCTTGATAGTTTCTCTAGGGGATTAATTGTGAAACCCTTAAATTTTGCTTTTTTGACTTAATCGACGAGCGAGTTAGATTAAGTTATTTCATGAGATTCTCCTCTTTATTCTAAGGAAAACCTTTGTTATTTCACTCATATGTTTCTTTACATCCAAGGTTATCCATATTAAGTTAGATATCAAACAATCATTGCTGGGAATCATCTGTTCTTTAGGCTAGATAGGGTAACCAAGAGGCTCCCTTGAACCATGGAATTTTGGAGCTTTTTCATTATTAAAGATGTGTCAATTGCAAAATGCTAAAAGATCCTCCTCTCACACAAAGAGGGGACGAAAAAAAAACACCCACAAACTTCCCCTTAGATGTTGCAATTCATAACTTTATAATAATATCAAGAAAGTAAAGTTACATCTTTAGCTGTAGACATGGGTCATTGGACTATGAAAAAGCTGCCACAAATTGATGGGCCAAAAGTAGCATACGAACAACGAACTCAATATTGGGTAGTGTCCGGTCAACTCATCCCTCATTGCCATAGGGTTCAAATCATAGAAACCTGAAAATTTTGGAAGGATGGAACTAATGAAGCATTGACGTAAGACAACGACATTCACATGCCTCGTAGGCCATGTGGTTTGTGCTTGTTCACGAGGAACTTATGGACTAATTTACTTGAGGTACTACTAGAAACATAGGCTTCAACGTTAATTTGTTACCATCGCTTAATTAAGCAATAATAAAAATAATTTTACAGTTATTTATGTAAGAAAATGACAGCAAATTGATCATCTAAATTATCACTCCTCATTACCAATCAAATTGGTATTTGCGCATTTAACCCATCGACGATGAAATAGTTTGCTATCATTTTTGAAGGAAGCAATGACGAAGAGAGGGAGCGCATTCGAACTCCTCGTGCCTAGGGTTAGGAAAGTTTTGATTTTGTCGTCGCTTGTCAATAAAAGTATAAAGAGTGTTAACCTTCTTTTGTGTTTACTTTGCAGGAGGGGTTAACACCTCTTTTTATTTACTTAAAATAGATGTTAATACTAATCTATGGTGTCAGGAAGGAGAAAGGTAAAAAAAAAGGGTTAATACTAATTTCATCTTAACACGAGGGTGAACTCGAGTTTTACAAAACGCATGTTTTCTCTCCGAAACACATGTTTTAGAAGGTGGTGTTAACCTGAAGTTAAACCCTGTTAACCCTTTTTGTTGTTTACTTTAGAAGAGAGGTTAACACTTGATTATATGTACTTGAAGCAAGTGTTAACTTGGGATGTTAGGATGGAGAAACGTAAAAAAAAAAGAGAGTTAGCATTAATTTCAACTTGACACCGATAGGAACCTGTGTTTTACAAAATTCATATTTTCTCTTCAAATCATAATATTTCAAAAGATAATGTTAATTCAAAAAGGCCTAAATCTTTCTGCACTCAAATATCATGGAACACAATGCTGGCGATGTTAGTCTCAAAGTGGTGAGGCAAGTGATCAAAAGTTAGCAAGTGGTGGCCAGACTAAAGACGCTTTGACATATGGAAATAGACATCATGAGATATATGATCTCATATCAATGGGAATCAAAAGCTGCAAAGTCATTCCACCAAACAAATTGACTAGAGTGGATGTCACTGAATTCAACGTGACTTAATCTAAATTTTTTTGCTCATCATTTGAAAAGGAGATGGAACACATAAAAGTTCATAAGATGCTTCAATTTATGTAGAAAGGATTTGTTTTACAAATTGCCATGGAAAGGCGCAAATCATTGTCACCATAAATGTGAAAGCTACCTATATGCTATGCCCTTTTAGTCAGATCTATTTACTTGCATAAGCCATCCATCCTGAGAAATGGTAAATTTGCATCCAATTACACATTCAATTTTTTGACCGTGCCTTATAGAGAAAAGAACAAAGGTCGTCTCGGGAAACATTGTCAGAGGGACAGATATGCAAAAAGTCCATGGCTTGATTTATATGCGGCGAGAATGGAGGTTGAAATCATATATTGTTTCGGCAGCGAATGTTCGAACTAATTAACTACCTCCATTTATATTTTTTCACTGCAACAAAAAAAAAATCTAAGACGATATTTATTAAATGTCACAGTAAATAAAATAAATGTTGTTATAAATTTTTGAAAACTTTTAAAACACGTCGTCTTGATTAAGTACGTCGTTTTATGTTTATATCTATGTTGGCAATCAAACGTGAAATTATGAAAATATTTATCCCCACATTAAATAAATGTCTCCTATGATATTTAAGGTAATGTTTAACTACTTTTTTAAAGTTACACCACCTAGTCCAATTTATGTAAATATATTTAGATGACGTAAAAATATCGTTAAAAGATATTTGAGAAAATATTTAAATGTCACCATATCTCAAATAACGTTTAAATGTCATATTAAATAATTTTAAAGATGTTTAAATGTCGCTTTAACTTCTTTTTAAATTTCTGTGAAATCTTTAGCGGTGTCTAAATATCTCCTTCTGTATCTTACTTAAATGTTAGTTTAGATAATTTTTGAAGACGTTTAAATGTCTTCTTATATCTCTTTTCGTGACATTTAAATGTCCCATTTTTTATTCTACCATGACATTTAAATATCACTTTAGGAAACTCTCATTGACACGTAAATATTATCTTATAGATCATTTAATAACATTTAAATATCCACTTACATATTTTATATTAACATTTAAATGTTACCTTAAATAACTTTTGAAGATATTTAAATACTATCTTACATTTCTTTTAATGACATTTAAACGTCACCTTATTTATTGTACTATGACGTTTAAATGTTATTTTAGGTAACTTTCATCGATGCCTAAACTTCATCTTCTATAACTTTTAATAACATTTAAACGTTTCTTATATATTCTATATTGACGCTTAAATGTTACGTTAGATAGTTTTTAAAGATACTTGCATATCATCTTATATCTCTTTCAATGACATTTAAATGTTATCTTATTCATCCTACTATGATGTTTAAGTATTATTTTAAGTAATTTTTATCGACACTTAAATGTAATCTTATATAACTTTTGAGAATATTTAAATATTTTCCTATATATCCTATCATGATGTTTAAATGTTACTTTAGATAATTTTTAAAGGTGCTTACTTTTTTTAACGACATTTTAATGTCTCTTTATATATCATATAGCAACATTTACATGTTACTCAATGTTACTTTTAAGGACACTTAAATGTCATTCATAATTATATAATTATACATCCTTAACATGGTTAATTTACCTAAGGTCATGAGTAAACACGTCATATTTAAGGTGTAAACATCACATTAGATGCATGTTAGAAACATTAACATCATGCATTCATCTATGCATAATTTATACACTTTGTAGTAACATTAATTTATACAAGAATAAATACGGATGGAAGGTTGCACATGAGAATGTACATTTTTCTTCGAGGAGTTGGAGCACAATAAAAGACCAAGTCAAGGATTTGAAGGGCCACATCTATAATATTTTTCTAATACCCAAGTTCCTATCCCTTCAACAAAAGACTTCCTTGCAATTTCTCAAGTGGGACGACATCTCTTAGCTATCTCTCTCTCCTCTTTAATCCACGAACAGCCCTGCAACTAAATACTTCTCTCCCACCGATTTATCTCTCTCGGGGGATTTTGTCATTAGGGTGCCCATGGGTCGCTGGATCGCTGAATGATTCAACGATGTATGGACTTGCTAGGGTGGCGGTGGAGAAGTTGTTAGATCTTTTGATAGATCGTTGGATCATCCAGTAACCTCCACCCCTCGAGCCCACCATTAGCGAAGGTTGCTAGATAGTCCAGCGACCTGTAGGTGATCGTTACTCGTGCCTGCACCCTTCCCTCTCCACTTTGCCCATATAAAACCCCCTCCCCCTCCCCTTTTTTCACCACACACCCCTCAAGTTCTCTTAAGAAATTTTCCTTGTCACCCCAGGTCTAAATTTTCTTTCACTCTCCTCTGATATCTACATTTAGTAGTAAGATAATTTTATTTTTTTAAAGAATAATTAATATCATATATAGTTATTTTATATACACTTATACTAATTTATTTTATTTTGATCGTTATAATAGTATATAAGATATTAAGAATATATAAGATATACATTTGTACTAACTTACTTTCTCTTATTATATACATCTTTTTTCTCTTATCTTGTAATAATAGATAGCACAGCAGAACGTAGGTGATTATGAGCTTATCCAGAGTGATCGTCCTCATGCTTCAATCCGGATCGACGTGACGTTACGTAGGTATTGGAAATTTTATTATTTAATTTTATTCATTTATATAAGCGATTTTTGAGAATTATTTTTAATTTTAAGAACTTTTGTTTTAGGTGAGATTTATTGAGCATACCATATAAATGATCAAGTATTAGGGAGAAAAAATGATTTAGTGGAAGAGCAGTTGGAGTTAGCAGGTTTTGAAGCGACGTCACGTTTGACGACGTTGCAACTAGATCATGCACTTATACATACTATGGTTAAGCGCTAGCATCCAGAAACTCACACTTTTCATCTGCCGGAAAGAGAAGCTATCGCGACATTATAAAATGTCGAGATTTTGACGGGCCTTCGCATGCATGGCCACCTATGACAGGTGTTGTACAACATGGAGATTGAAGGGAAAAATGCGGAGAATTACTTGGAGAAGACCTGGATGAGAACCCATGTAAAAAGAGCTTAACCACTAAAGGGTTAAGATAATCTCGAGTCTATAGAGACAGAAGATGATGCGATTAGATATGCTCGAAGCATCATTTTGATTTACTTGAGAGCTAGTATCCTTCCGAATTCGACCAAAAATAGGGTTCCAATTAGGTACTGTGAATAAAACACATAAAATATTCTTGAGTAACGTTTTTTATGTATACTTAACCAATATTTTTTATAAATTTGCAGGTATTTATTACTAGTAGAAGATCTTGGAGTATGCGGACAATTAGCTTAGGGAACTGCTTCACTTGCTCAGTTGTACCACCAACTAAACGAAGTAACACGTTCTACAACAAACGTATATGTTTTTTTTTACAATATTTTGTTTTGAAAAAGGAAATGGTAGTTATCCAGAGTGATAACTACCCAAAATTTTAAATAATAGAATCAACAATAAACATCATTACAATAGGCAGACACCAAGGTCCCCCACTCACAAGGAATCAACCCAAAGAGAAAACAAAGAGTCAATAGACTCAACAAAATTCTCTATGTAAGGTTTCTGGCCCCGAAAAACCACCGCATTTCTGCCCAACCAAATTCCCCAAAGGACTGCCAACGGCCTAACCTTCTCCTTCTTTGTACGGAAAATGAACTGTCCGCCAACACTACCTCCACTTCTAAAGCTATGCCAGAATTTCTCAAACAGCCAACAATCCAACCCCTCCCACCCATCCTGCCCTAAATTTGCACCACAAAAGGGCAAGCGAAAAAAAGGTGGCCAACGTCCTCCTCACCACCCCCACACAAAGAGCACACCTTACACTCTCCAGGAGCCCACCTCGCCCTCCACACCTTAGTCACCAGCCTTCTCCTCCTAAGCAGTCAGGCAAAAATCTTAACCTTCAGCGGACACGCGGCTTTCCAAATCTGTCTGCAGTCCCTTACCAAATCCAGCTCCACCTCAGGACCACCAGTGGACGACCTCCTGTACGCGGCCACAATCGAAAACTCACCTTCATTCCAACCAAACATGTCTGTACCAGCCGCCGGCTGCAATCCCTCCAACTCATCAAGTAAGATCTGAAAATCATGCGTTCTCGCATCTAACAGACTGCCAACGAAGCGCGGGCACCACCCATCTTCCCACACCTCAGCCACAGACGCCATCTTGTTTTGGGACAAGGCAAACAGTCTCTGAAATCTTCTACAAAGCACTCCATCACCCGTCCAGTCATCTTGCCAGAATCTGAAAATCTCCCCTGTTCCCAACATAGGGACAAAGCAGTTCCTCACCCTAGGGGCCACCATCGACAAGCCTTTCAAGAAGTGAGAAGCATCCCTAGGCGGAGACACCAGCAGATCCCAACGCACCAGACAGCCATACGCTGTCTCAAACACCTTGCCCAACAAATCCCTCCTTCCTTCCAACAGGCACCCCACCCATTTCGCCAACAGACTGCCATTAGATCTCTCCAAATCCCTCACGCCGAGCCCCCCGTCTTTCAACGGTCTGCAAACCTCCTCCCAAGCAACCAACTTGGCACCTTGTCCACCCGTCACCTGATTGGACCAAAAGAAACTCCTCATAGTTCGCTCAATCTTTGCAATCACTTGTTGAGGCATCTTCAGTACAGAAATGAAATACGACGGCATTGCCGATAGAACCACCTTGAGCAGGATCAACCTCCCACCTTTAGACAGTAGCCTGGATGCCCACCCCTCCGGCCTCCCTACCAACCTCTCCACCAGGGAGGTCCAATCTATCACTAGAATCCTCCCATCTGACAATGGTAGGCCCAAATATTTAATCGGAAGCTTACCCTGCTCTGTGCCAAGACCCAAATTGCATCCCCTTGCCTCTGTCTCAGTCATGTTGAAAGGGACAAAATCCGACATAGCCAAGTTAATCTGCAATTCGGACGCCTCACCCAGTAAGAAAATAAGGAACCTCAATCTTATGGCCTCCTTTTCTCCACCTTCAATGAAGAAGATCGTATCATCCGTATACTGGAGCAGTGGGATACTCGTCCCATCCCTCAAGGAGAAACCACTCACCAAATATCTCTCACAAGACCTCCTCACCGCCCTAGCAAGAGCATCCACGGCAATCACAAAGAGCATCGGGGCCAGCGGACAACCTTGCCTCACCCCCCTCCTAGGTTGGATCCAACCCCCAGCTGGGTTTCCGTTGATAAGAACCGAGAAAGACGTTGTGGTGATGCACCTCTTCATCCATTCAATCCACACCGGCGGGAACCCCCTCTTCACCGAGGACGCCCAAAGAAACGACCACTGGATCGAATCATAAGCTTTGCTGAAATCGACCTTCCATAAGAAAGCCTTCTTCTTATCTCTCTTCCTGGACGAAAGGATCTCCGAGGCCATCACGAAACCCTCCAAAATATTCCTGCCAGGAACAAAGGCCGTCTGCACCGAGTCTACAATCCCATCCAACGTCCTCCTCAATCTATTCGCCAGAAGCTTTGCTACCACCAAGTAGATATCATTCGAAAGAGCTATCGGTCTGTACTCCTGAATCTCCTCAGCGTCCTCCCTCCTCGGCAATAAGAACATATAGAATTTGTTCAGCCTATTAAATCCCGAGTTGCCCGTTCTAAACTCTTGCACCACTTGCATTACGTCTTCTTTCACCACCGGCCAGAACTCTCTGTAGAAGGCAACTGGAAAGTCATCCGGCCCTGGACACCCATCCGCGTTCAACACCCAAACTGCCTCACGGACTTCATCCTCACCAAAAGAACCTGTCAAGAAGTCGGCGTCTGTCTCCGGGATCCGTGGTATCTCAGATCCTAACCACCTCCACCTTCCCCCCCGTCACCACCCAGTAAAATCTCTAAAATAACTCGCAGCTGCCCATCCCACCGCCTCCCTTCCCACAAACTCCTCCCCATCCACCACCAATCTGTCAATCCAGTTCCTCCTTCTCCTGCCCGATGCAGCCATATGAAAAAAATGGGTATTGGAATCACCTTCCTTCAGCCACTTCTACCTAGACCTTACCCTCTACTCCACCTCCGCTTTCCGGTCTTCCTCCTGTATCACCTGAATCTGCCTCGCTCCGTAAACCCTGTCATCTTCTGAAAGAAGCCCAACATCCTCTACCCTGTCCAGGCGTGAAATCGCAGCAAGAGCCTCCTCTTTCTTCCTCCTGCGTTCCTCCCTAACCTGCTTCATGTGGGTCTTCAAGAAAGATCTCAAATCCCTCAGTTTCGCTTCCAATCCGGCAGCCGCCGACTCATCCGCCTGAGATGACCTCCACCGTTCCTCAATCAAACCCCTAAAGCCCTCCTCCATGAGCCACGCTTTGTCGAACTTGAAGTAAGTGCCATGCCTCCATTCCTCGTTCGACGCCCACAGCAAGGGGGTGTGATCTGAGAACGGGCACTCCAAAGGTCTAACCTCCGCCATCGGGAACAACTCTGCCATCGCCGTCGAAACCAGAAATCTGTCAATACGGGATCACTACCCTCCAGAGTTCCTCCAAGTGTAGAGACAGGACAACGGAGGTATATCAACCAGCCCCTGGTCTGTCACAAAGTCTGCAAAAGCCTCAGAGCCCTGATCCAACCCCCCTCGGTTGCCCGATCTGTCTTTAGCCCGCAGAGTAACATTAAAATCACCACCAATCAGCCAAGGAACCCCCTGGAAAGCTGCCGCAACCTGGCTCAGATCTTCCCATAAGACCTGTCTTCTCCGACCCTCCGTCGAGCCATAAACCGAGGAAAGGAGCAAACATGTATCGTCCCGGCGTCTCTAAAGTCTAACAGTGACAACGTGGGATCCAAACAGAGTGTCCAGCAAGGAGAACTCCTCCCTCCACCACACAGCAATTCCCCCCGCACTCCCATCCGCATCCAGGGCCAGGAAACCCCCACAACTCCCTCCCCCCACCTCCCTCCACAACCTTCCATCACAGCTCCCCCACTTTGTCTCTTAGAGAAAGACCACATCAGGCCCCCATCTCTTAATATACCCCCACAAAACTGCCCTTCTCGATGGGTCATTCAGACCCCTCACATTCCAAGGTAAGACCTTAGTCATGAGGTCTTCTGAGAATCACCTCCAGACGTCAACCGTCTAAACCCCATCATTTCTGCCACATCATCCTCCTCCTCTTCCATCAACAAACGTTGGTCCTCTGGTCTTCCCTCACTACCACATATCTCACTTCCTCGCCCCGCAGTTTCCAGATCACCTACAACCAACAACACCCCGTCGCCAGCATCAGCCCCCAGCAGCCCAGCCTCGCCCCCAGGTAGCCCAGCTGCCTCAGTTGTCCTCATCCCCGCCCTCGCATCCACCAGCCCCCTAGCACCACCACCAGCATCAACCGCTTGCCACCCCACTGCCATCTCAGGGGACCCTGGAGCAGACAAACCTCCGCCGCTGCCCCCAGCAGACGCCGCCGCTGACGACTCAACGCCACCAGAGGTACCCAGCCCCTCCGGCGACCGACGTTGGTCGACCCCAGCCACCCCCCCAGACGGGGTCTTCCAAGCCAGCCTCCTACGGTACAACCACCGTGGCTGGTAGATGAGTCTCTGCGAACTTGCCAACCTCCGCTCCCGTCGTCGCTCGCTCCCCTCCCCGCTAGCCACATCCTGTCCTGCCGCCCGGATCGGACCGGCCAAAGAGCACCTCGAACTCCCACCAGCAGCTTCCCGCCCCTCCTCCGCAGAGACCTGGAGACGCGGAGTCGAGAGCGTAGGAAGACCCGACCCGACACCAGCACCGGAGCCCCCAAACCCTGTATTCGAGTCGCGCCCACCCGACCCGAGTCCGCCAACCGTCTCTCCCACAAAACCAGGAGCCAGCACGTAGCCACCAACACACCCGCATTCAGCGGGGTCGCCCGGCCTCAGCACCGCAACCACCTCCCTCGACCCCTCCGTAAAAATCGCAACGGCCCTCCGCATCCCCGCCCCTTCGCCTGCCACCGATTGTGCCACAGGAATTGCAACCGCCCCAAGATCCCCGCCGCAATCTTCCCCACGACCCTCGACCTTCCCAAGAGCAGTCCGGCCCTCCTCCGCCCGCCGCTACCGCCTCCACATGTCACCGCCGCTCCGCCACCCACCACCACAGCAAAGGATGTAGGGTTCCCGGAACCCCAAGAAATGCGGAGAAGCTAGGCGGAGCTACCCCACCTGAGCACCGATCTCTCCACCAACCGCTGCCCCAGTCTCATCTCCACCCAAGCCTCGATCCGCGATAGATCGGCCGCCTTCAGGCCGAGGCCCTCGCAACCGCGCAACCTCGGAAAAGGGGCAACCATCGTCGCCACCACCACCATGCGAAGGAAGAGCAGAACCCCCTCAATCAAGACCTTCCTCCTCGCGCCTGACAGCGGCCTCTCCGCCAAAGCGCCATCAGACCTGACCGGCCACCGGCACCTCACCACACCACCACTACACCAGAGCACCCTGAAGACCAGCCGCCTCAACTCCACCCGACTCAGCCCCAGCAACACCATCCGCCCACCTCCCAGAGAGGCCACCCCCAATCGACTCCTGTCAATCCCCAAGTAGGCGGCGACCGCCTCCCTTAGGGCCTCCACCTCCACCAACCCCTCCAAGACCACCGCAACCAGCGCTGACGCCAGCCTCCCTTCCAACGCTCCCATCTCCTCCGACCACGGTGCTTCAACCTCCACAAGGGGAGCCTCCTCCGGACGGGGCGGAGGTGCCTCCCCTCTCCTCGAAGAGACCACCTCACCTGACCTCCGTCGCCCACAGCCCGACCTTCGATGACCCAGAGCACCGCAGCGCAGGCACCGAACTGGGTCCCTGCACACCATCGCCAAGTGCCCCTCCCTAAGGCACTTGAAACATCTAACTCGCGCAGCTTCCTTCCTCGACCTCCTGCCCACCACCGTCCAACCTGGGCCATCCCTCGCCGCCCCCGTCGCCAGACCTCTCTCTCTCTCATAGTCTCTCCCACCCTCAAGTCTCTTTTTTTACGATGTTACAGATAATTTAAATTAATTTATATAAATTTTATAAATTTCTTCAAATATATGTTATAATCTTTAAATTGTATTTGTAGTTATGAATTTGGGAACACTTTCATATTGAGAGGCCAAAAGAAATGTCATTTCCACCTCATTTGTTACATATTGCATCGTTAGGCATTTGATAGGTTCAAAATATTTAATATAATAAGAATTATTAAATTCATTATTCTTTTCTTAACCTGATAGTTATATTTCAGGTGGAACAGTAGTAAAGAATTTAATAATAATGTAAGAACAACAAATCATATTTACTGCCGAAATGAGATAGATACGCAACGCACTCCTCAGGTAACATACAATTAGTTTAACTAAATTCCATATTTATCATAAATTCTTGATTTATTATGTAATAACAATATTGAAAATCTTTTCGTTTGTATTATAGGTGATTTGAAATCCTTACACAGATGGGAGAATACAGTACATTCATCCCATCTGCTTTGTAGATTCAGTGGGTTGGAGATCTAGGACGTGCTTGATTTCTTACAATATTGTAGTTATGCATGTTTCTGATCGTGTGATGGCACAATTCGAGTTGAAGCAACACATACCCGAATAGATGGATAAAATCAGATATGTTAACGGAAGAGTTAGGGATATCTCTTCATGGGCGACATATCATGCAGGGTACATTGATCAATGGACTCAGAGGCTGGAAGCAATTGTTAACGAGCATGATTTACAAGGCACATATAAAGAAGTCAGACAACGTTACTTGCAATGGCATTGGAGGAAGACCAGAATGTGGGTGCAGGAACAAATGCTGCAACCTACAGTTGCGTCCGAACCTCGAGGCCCAATTGAGAGAGGTTTGATAAGAAATATATATTTCAAATGAATTACTAAAATTCTAATTTATATATTTTTTAATAATACTCATTTATTTTTCTTAATATTAGGAAAGTCTTATCTTCAGAGTAAAAGAACAGATGACGATGTGATTAAATACACCTCATTTACGGTCAAACGTAAAAGAAAAGGAAATGAAGGACATAGTTGACCAACTAACCAAAAAGATAGAAGAACATGGGTTGCGTGACATTGAAGACCATGGAGTTGGAAATGAATCCACGGATGCTGTTTCCGAGGAGGATGTCGGCCCACCTCCAACGCAATACATGCAACCTTTGATACACTTTACCTAGCCTCCTTCCCCGTTATTTACTCAACCTCCTCCGATGGATTACACGCAGCAATCGATGGATTATACTTACAACTCAACACAGTTTACTCAACCATCGTATGCTTACAATCTGTGTGGGGAAGGATCATTGCAAGTTCCAAATTTTGATCCTTCTGAGAGTTAGCCAGGTGGTTTTCTAGATTTTCTTTTTACAAATCCGATACGAAGTCCATACTTGTCAAGGTATTCTTTATTGGGTCTGAGGCCATCTAGACCACCATTTCAACCCCCTTCAATGCCTACCTATCAACATCCGAGACCTCAATAGATTTGGAATGAATCGCGAAACCAACAATAAGAAGGTGACGACACTGACATTGATAATGAGGGTTATGCATCTGACATTAGAAGCATACGTGGCCGGTCTAATGTTAGCAGCAGGTCTATTCACCTAAATCGTGACGATCTTAAGAGAGAAAGAGGAAGGGTTGGACAACAAGATTCATCATAAGGTAGGGGTGAATGTGGAGGAAGGGAAGGTAGGCGACACAGAGGTCTTTTTAGTGCATTCAGCAGTGTTGTAAGTAATGTTGCAGATATTATCTATCCCATCTCTGATAGCCATTAGGTTAGCCGAAGGCCGAGCTAACCATCATCAAATCCAAGTCTGGAGAATCCACCCCCACCAGGATTGCAAATTCGTGGAGAGTCTGCATAGACTACAAAAAATTGAATACCTCCACAAAGAAGGACCATTTCCCGCTATCTTTTATTAATCAGATTCTCAAAAAATTAGCGGGAAATTAGTACCTCTGTTTCTTGGATGGATACTCAGGTTATAATCAAGTGGCCATTCATCCTGAAGACCAGGAAAAAACCACATTCACTTGTCCCTACGGAACATTTGCGTTCCATAGAATGCCTTTCGGAGTTTGCAATGCACCTGCCACATTCCAGCGGTGCATGTTGGCAATATTCTCGGACATGGTGGGTGAATTTTAGAAGTCTTCATGGATGATTTTTCTATCTTTGGAAAATCTTTCGATGAGCGTCTAGGCCATTTGACTAAGATCGTCCAACAATGCATTGATGTAAATCTAGTCCTGAGCTGGGAAAAGAGCCATTTTATGCTTCCTAAGGGCGTCGTTCTAGGACACCTTGTTTCTGAACAGGGCATCCAAGTTGTTTGAGCGAAGATCAATTTGATATCCAAACTCCCTCCCCCACGTTGGATTCTACCGACGTTTTGTTTCTGACTTCTCAAAAATCGCCAGGCCCCTTACTAACTTATTATCGAAGGATATTCCCTTCGATTTCTCTGATGAGTGTGCCGAAGCTTTCAAAATCCTTAAGGATCAAGTCACCAAGGCACCAGTATTGCAAACTCCTGACTGGTCTCTTCCATTCGAGATCATGTGTGATGCGTCAGATTTTGCTGTTTGGGTAGTGATTGGTCAAAAGTTGATGGGAAACCCATAGTAATCTATTACGCAAGTAAAATGTTGGACAACACCTAACAGAATTATACCATCACTAAGGAGGAACTTCTGCCTGTTGTCTTCACCCTAGAGAAATTTTCGTCATACCTTCTTAGGTCCCGCATAATCATATACTCGGACTACACGGCAATATGGCACTTGCTCACCAAGAGGGACGTGAAGCCTCGTCTAATTCGATGGATCTTGTTTATGCAAGAATTTGATTTAGAGATTCGCGACAAAGTGGGAAAGTACAATGTAGTTGCAGATCATCTGTCCCACCTTCCCTCATCTATCATTAATCCGCCACTACCTATTATCGAGCATTTTCCAGATGAGCATCTTTTGGGCATAGAGGCTGGGCTTCCCTGGTATGCAGATATTGTTAACTACTTGGCATCCAACTAGAATCCGTCTGATTGGCCCAAAGCCAAAAAGGAAAAATTGATATCAGACGCCAAGTACTATTTCTGGGAAGATCCATATCTTTTTTGCATCGAAGCAGATTAGATCATTCGGAGATGTATTCCTGACATAGAGGTCAATGATATTATCTCATTTTGTCATGACTAAGCCTGCGGTGGCCATTTTTCTGGACATAAAACCGCAGCCAAAATCCTCCAAAGCGACTTCTATTAGCCGACTTTGTTTAAAGACGCACACAAATACTGTAGGGCATGTGCTCGATGCCAAACCTTAGCCAACATGAGCCATCGCGATATGATGCCATTAAATCCGATCATCGTGTGCAAAATTTTTGATATTTAGGGGATTGATTTTATGGGCCCATTTCCAAATTCAAATGACTTCAAATATATTTTGCTTGGTGTGAACTATGTGTCCAAATGGATTGAAGCTGTTCCAACCCGAATCAATAATCATAAGGTCGTTATCTGATTTATTCATAATAACATCTCCCGGTTCAGTGTACCTAAAGCAATTATCTCTAATGGTGGGACCCATTTCATGAATGTGCATGTCTAGTCCGTACTTAGAAAATACGGGGTGTCTCGTTGCATTTCTACCTTGTATCATCTACAAACAAACGAACTTGCCAAGCTATCAAACCGGAAAATAAAAAAGATTCTGCATGTCACTGTTCGACCTGATAGAGAAGATTGGCCACCCCGTCTTCCAGAAGCATTATAGGCTTATAGGACAGCCCATAAGACCAAATTAAGAATGTCTCCCTTCAGGACTGTTTACAGGAAGGCATGTCACCTTCCTGTAGAATTGGAGCATGAGGCGGAGGTTCTGTGAGGGTCGGCGAGGCGTGTGGGGCTGCGGAGCGATGGGAGCGTCTCGCCGGAGGGTGGCCGGAGACGAAGAGGGTGACGGTGGACAGGAGCGGTCGAGGGTTTAATCAAATGAAAGACAGTGAGGAAAAGAAAGAGGGGGAGATGGGGAGAAGTTCTGACCTAGTTACAGGGACGAAAGGGGCCGGAGCAGGGCGGCAATCGTATCGACTGTCGCCGGAGAAGAAGATACCCAGAGGGAGAGGGCGGCGGCGAGGAAGAGAGCTAGAGGGTGCGCGTTGGGTACGGCGAGACGCGGGAAGGGCAGGCGAAGGTGGCTCTGCTGCTGGTATTGCAGCAGAGCGACGAGACGGAGGAGGAGGAACCACCGGAGCCGGTGGGCTTCTGCCGGAGTGTGAAGAGAGGAAAAATGGGGGTTTTTCTCCGTCAGGACCGAGCTGCTCCATCGGCAGGCAACGACGGTCCTTATAAAGGCGAAGGCGGAGGGGTGGGCACAGGGAGTCGACGTGCCTCCCTCGCCGGAGTATGGCCGGAGTTGCAACCCATACCTTCTGCGCGTTCGCACGGAAGGTGTGGGCGATGGCAGAGATCATGGTGGTGTCCCTGCGACAGCAGACGTTGCAGGGAACACCCAGTTCAATGGGTAGAGGGCCTCCCTCACCCTACGCGGCGCCATGCTCCGCGCAAAGTCGCCGGAGCATGGCACTGTTCAGAGTTTTGCAGGGAGGACCTAAGTGCAAAGAACGATGAAGAACCTAGGGGCCAAAACGTGAGGGTTTAAAAAGTTGAGGGTTAAAAAGTAATAGATGAGGACCAAAATGCAAAGTCGGTCAAGCAGGTCTCTTCCTAGGCTCAAGTTTTTATGCATGACTAAATGTGACCTAAGGATTCTAACGGTGAATTTTATTTCTAGATCAGACCTTGTTTGACTGGTCAATTTATGTAAAAACCCAAATTAAATCATTAATTGGGCATGGTTCTCAATGTAGGTCAAAATGGGTTCCCAAGGCCAAATTGAAGGTTCTAAACCCTAGAGATTATTTTTATATAAATTTTAGAGGGTTTAGTAGATTTTTACTTTGCCTCGAACCTCGTGAATTGAAGTGGGTTTGTTTTAGGGTTACAAAATGTCATTTAATTTCTTTGAGTTGCTGTAGCCCTTGTTGGATCAAATCATTCCAGTTTCCTTCTTATTAGGTTAGTTTGACCTATGTTTGGACCCTGAGTTACCCTGTTTACTGATTGTATTGGTGAAATTGCATTCTTATCCCTTATGACCTATTTTCTTCACATACTCAGAATTCTCTGAGTCAAGCCTTTCTATAAGTTATGTAGGAGCTTTTTCTTGCATATCTAGGTTAGATTGTGCTAATTAGGGTTCATGATGCGGTTCTCATCATACCCCCATGCCTAGCTTTTACAACCCTTGTTCATTAACCTTTGTTCTAGACCATGATGTTTTTAATAACTTCAGATAAGTGCTTTTTCATTTGAACTTAGATTAGGTTAGAATGCTGACCATAGGCCTAAAATTTACTCTAGTACCAATTAAGATCCAGATCTGTCTAGCCTCAGCCTCAGTCTTTGGCAAAGGTTCTTAAGGCCCACAAGAACTAACCTAAGGTCTATTGGACTTTGTTGTTAAAACACCCGTGCTTGAAATGATTTTAGCCCTGGTTCAGTTCGCAATGCGTTTTGTAAGAGAGAGAGATAGAAAATTTTTCTGTTTGGAGAGTTTTCTCTCTCCTTTTCTTTTTAGTTCTAGCTTAGGATTGTCTTTTCAACACGGTCTGTATCAGATTCCTTGCTCCCATCATCAATCCTCAAGGGTTCCTAGCAATCGATGCTTCGAGATAGCACCGCCCATGGCAACCCCTGGAACCCTAGCTATTGAGATTTCGAGATAATCCCATCCATGGTGTTCCGTGGCCGAATCCAGACCCTGGCAATTGACACTTCGTGATAATGCCATCCATGGAATCTGAACCAGCAGAGTGCTTACATGCCCCCAATAGGATATGTAAATATCCTAAAAGACAAGCACCGAGGAGATGATATTTTGTTACGCATCTTCTAGGGGATTTCCCGCCTCTCCGCACTGGGAACTCGTCCAAATCAACTTGTGTCGATCGGCCGCTCCTACTCTAGGTGTACTTTTCAGAATTTTGTGAGGCTTTTGCGTGATTTTGATTTTTATGGTTACTGAACTAGGCTGTGTGTGAGGTTAGGGTGCTTAGGTTACTAAGTCCCGTAGACCAAAAGTTAGTTAATGAGGTCAAATACTCCCAAAGCCTTAGATTTAATACTTCAGCCTTTCATTTTCCTCAACCTCTTGAGGAATGTCTAGACCTTAATAGATACTAAAAGTCTATCCAAGAATGCCTAAAGTTTGCATTTTTACTAATCTCACCCTACACTTTTCATTTCTTTTCCTGAATGAGGTCTAGAACTTAGGTCATTTCCTTAATTTCTTACTAATGACTATCACTTTTTTCTTACATTTTTGTGCTCCTTTTTCATTTTGTTTCCTTTCCTTCTCCCGTAACATTTCCTTTCTCCTCTTTTTTTTTATTTTTTAATTTTTATGGCGTTTTTGGCATATGTGAATTTTTTGTTTAAAATCTTTTCTTACAAGTTTTGCACTTTTTTGCCCCCCCATGCCTAAGGTT
This sequence comes from Thalassia testudinum, assembly GCA_037157565.1. Taxonomy (NCBI): domain Eukaryota; kingdom Viridiplantae; phylum Streptophyta; class Magnoliopsida; order Alismatales; family Hydrocharitaceae; genus Thalassia; species Thalassia testudinum. The sequence continues at coordinate 12,128,256 of JAZHRO010000038.1, read as the reverse complement.
TGCAATGTCCTCATTGTGACTTAGGGGGTTTTTATTTACTTAGTTCATTCCTTAAGACAGATGCTTTGGTGAGTGAATGGTCGGGATGAATTTTGCAGACGATTTCTAATCTCAGATGGAAACATCTGAGGTGGAGTCGGCTGTCTATAAGGGAGAACCTTAAGTGCATAAAGGCATGAAAAAGGTTTTAGATTTTCAAGAAAATGACGGGCTGCCTCCCGTTAAGCGCTGAGTTTTACGCCATCGGCTGGGCGCAATAAGCTCAAGGGGAATGGAGGATATAAGATGATTCAGCCAAATCAGTAGAAGTCACATCAATGAACGGCTTGAGTCTTTGACCGTTCATGATGAAAGGTTCGGAATCGTGGCTGAGCTGACTGATTTTGATGGCTCCATTTCCAAAAACCTGCGGACTAAATATGGTCCGACCCACTTGGATCGCAACTTTCCCAGGAAAAGTTTGAGTCAGGTATCAAAGAGTAGGACCTTCTGACCAGGATGAAAGATCTTTCTCAAGATATGCTTGTCATGGAAGGCTTTAACCCGCTCCTTGTAGATTCGTGAGTTCTCATACGCGTCTAGGCGTAATTCATCGATCTCGCTAATTTGAAGTTTTCTGTGGGTTCCAGCCTTCGAAAGATCTAGATTGCAGTTCCGTACTGCCCAATAGGCTTTATGCTCTAGTTCTACGGGAAGGTGACACGCCTTCCCGTACACCAGTCTAAAGGGAGACATGCCTAATTGGATTTTGTGGGTGGTCCTATAGGCCCACAATGCTTCCGGAAGTAGGGACGACCAGTCCTTCCTGTCAGGCCGAACAGTGACCTGCAAGATTTTCTTGATCTCCCGATTTGACAGCTCAGCTAGACCATTAGTTTGGGGGTGATAAGGAGTAGAGATTCGGTGAGACACCCCGTATTTGGTCATCAGTGACCTAAACTGAGTGTTTGTGAAATGGGTCCCCCCATCGGAGATTATAGCACGAGGAATCCCGAACCTTGAGAAAATGTTTTGATGAATGAATTTGAGAACGATTTTGTGATCGCAGGTTCGGGTCGGTATGGCTTTGATCCATTTGGACATGTAGTCCACAGCAAGCAGAATGTATTCGAAACCATCCAAAGTAGGAAAGGGGCCCATAAAATCAATCCCCCAAACATCAAAGATTTCGCATACGAGAATCAGTTGCAAAGTCATCATGTCACGACGGCTCATGTTGCCCAAAGTCTGGCAACGACTGCATGCCTTGCAGTGACCGTATGCGTCTTTGAACAGCTTGGGCCAGTAAAAGCCACACTGGAGGACTTTTGATGCGGTTTTATGCCCAGAGAAATGGCCACCGCTTGCTTGGTCATGGCAGAAAGAGCGGATATTGTTGATTTCCGCTTCCGGGACACATCTCCGGATGACTTGATCAGCACCTATGCGGAAAAGGTACGGGTCTTCCCAGATGTAATACTTGGCATCAGAACGCAATTTGTCTTTCCTGGCCTTCGGCCAATCAGACGGGATCTGATGAGATGCTAAGTAGTTTACTATATCAGCAAACCATGGAAGTCTAGTACTGATAGTCAGCAGGTGCTCATCAGGAAAATGCTCTGTGATGGGTCCGGAAGGGTTGATAATCTCAGAAGGAAGACGGGACAGATGGTTGGCTGCCACATTCTGCCTTCCCACCTGTTACGAATGCGCGGCTTCAGACGTTTTTAAGACGTCTGGGAGGTGTCCCAGACGTCTTACCAGACGTTTGGAACCCCTTCCAGACGTCTGGGATTCGGTTATTTTTGGCACGCGTGTTTCGTCTGCGCGCCTGAGCGCGCAGACCTGCAGGCGTCCCTCTCTCTCTCTCTTTTTCCCTCTCTCCTGCCCCCGCAGGCTACGCCCTGTCCGCTCTCTCTTTCCTCCTCGCGCGGCCTTAAAAGGCCACGTCCCCTCACTCCCGTCATCTTCGTTCCCTTCCTCCTCTCCTTCCAATCGATGCGCGAGAGCGAGCGCAAGTGAGCGGCGGCAGCGACAGCCGCGGTGAGCGTGGGAGGAGGTGCTGCGCATGGATAGAGGCGCTCGGCCGTGAGGGCGAGCTCGCCGGGGCTACTAGGGTCGGCCGGCGGGGGGCACAGCGGACGCGGAGCGACGTGGGAGGACTGCTGCAGCTCGAGCAGCAGGCGGACGGGACGCGGCGCGGTCGAGCGTCGCGAGCGTTGGGCGAGTGGCGCCCTTGTTCTGGAAACTTTTCCAGAATCAGACGTCTGGGAGTCTAGCCAGACGACGGGGACGACGTCTGGAGGACTGTCCAGACGTCTGAAAGGTGAGTTATTCCGTCTTCCTTCCTCTTCTTCGACTGATCGTACTAAGAGAGAGAGGAAATGGGTGCGCACAGGATCTGAGATTCGCATCCAACGCGAATCAGACATCTGGTTGCAGTGCCAGACGACGGGAACGACTTCCAGACGTCCGGGGTGATCATCGGACGTCTGGGAACTAGGCCAGACGCCCCCGCAGGCTTCTGGACATCTGAGTAACCACGCAGAGCAAAGGTAATCTCTGATCCACTTTTTAAGTCGTCTGGAAGAGGTTCCAGACGTCTGATTTTTGCACTGTTTCGTCATTTTCGACCCGTTTAGGGCCCGTTCGGAGTCCGTTTTCCGCATTTCGAGTTGCGCGCTTTTCGGAATTACATCCTCTACCCGTCTACAGTAGTTGTGTACTGTTTTGAGAAACTCCTTGTGTTTGATCCTTCTAATAGGATCCCGTTCCGTTGCAGTCTCGGGGGTTGCGGAGGCACGTGGGATTCCCGACCACGCCCCCAGTACTCCTGTTGTAACCGGTAGAGTGGCTTTTAAGTTTATTAGTATAATCTGTTAATTATGAACCATAAATAGAACCTACGACATTGCATGAATCCTTGGAATGAGAAACTAGAATGAATGGTAGATCCTAGGGTGTTGCATGAATCCTAGGGATGGAAAACTAGATTGTATGATAGATCCTAGGGAATGGCATGAATCCTAGGATGGGAAGAACTAGTGGAATATATGAATAACTGCAGTCTTGTAAAATGTGGAAAGGAAATAATAGCTACCTGTAAATTGGTTTAACAACTGCCTGTTATGAATAAATGAGCATGTCTGGGAATAAGGGATGTATGAATGTGAAACTGGGAAGGTGAAACCTGAATGTGCTGAGTTAAAAGAATTGGAACCCTACGGGGAATTAGGAGTGGAACTCCTGGAAAGAGAAAGGAATGGAACTGAGAAAGAAAGACATGGTAGAGTACTGTCTCTTGGGTACGTAGTACCAAGGGAAGTACCTGTACCTGTTTAGTGCAGAGCGGAGCCAGCCGCCCCAGGGACCCGGGGTTAGGACTGGCCACTTTATACCGACTTGCTGGCCCTCGTGTACGTAGTACCGAGGAGAGCTACTAGTGTACGGAGGTACTAGCTACCCCACGGGCCTCGGGGTTCTGCTAGCCTCCTACACCGACTTGTTAGGCCCACTGGGCAAACCAGGGTAGTCAAGCGAGGGTGCGCGGACTGTGGAGGGGCAAGGCCCCTGTTTGGTTACTGTGGAGGGGTTGGACCCCTGTTACTGAAATGGCTCTGCCCTGTACTGGTTCCATGTTGTGCTTTGGGCGCACCCGTTAACAGAAACGATTGACCGCGTGCCAGTGCGGGTTAGCTACCTGTGCGTTTATCGCGCATGCCGTAGTCACCGTTACGCCTGTCCGTGACCTTGGGGTGGTTGACTGAGAGTAGGATCACCACGGGGGACTCTCCCGGCCAGGAGAGCACCACGTGCTACTTCTACTGTTCGGAAAAGACTGCAATCAAGATCGTTCCCACGAGGAACATTCGAGATCAAGTGAAGTATCTGAGAAATAGATAAATTGTGAAACAATAGAAAGACGTAAATAAAGGAAGAAAGAAAATTTAAAACAACTACTGTACACTTTACTGTTTCTTTAGTTTAGCTGCCACTCTACTCAGCGTTTGGCTGACGTGTTATACTCGTTACCTTTCAGGACCAGGTGTTGAGCAGCCAGGGTCAGCGGCTGCAGAGGACGCTGGGCCGAGTAGGGTCCAGTAGAGTTACCACTGTTCTCTTGTACCTCTTTTTGGTTCCACTGTAGTGAGTAATTCTTGTTACCGTTGTACTTTTCTTTACCTGCAGTTTCATATTATGTCTTGAATGTTGTTTTACTGTTGTGGTGGTATATACTGTAGTGGTTTCTTTCCTTACTGCTGTATTTTCTTACTGTATGTTATATTCATGCTGAATGTGATTTATTTTACTGCTCTTTTGGTTACTTCCTCGTTGGACGACCAGGTCTTGGGATTAGTCGAGTCGGTCCGGTTCTCGTGTCTCGTAGGGACTCGGGAATCGGGTCGTTACACCGCCTTGTCACGAATTTCAAGATCGAATTCTTGTAACAGCAAGATCCAACGAATTAGTCGGGGCTTCGCGTCCTTCTTGGCAAGGAGATGCCTTACAGTCGTGTGATCCGAGTAGATGATGACATGGGAACCTAGGAGATACGATCGGAGCTTTTCAAGGGCAAATACTACGGCTAGCAGCTCTTTCTCTGTAACCGTATAGTTACGCTGAGCCTCGTCAAGTGTCTTGCTAGCGTAGTAGATGACCACGGGTTTCCCGTCAGCTTTCTGCCCCAGGACCGCTCCTACAGCGAAATCAGACGCATCGCACATGATCTCAAAGGGTTGAGACCAGTCAGAGGATTGTAGGATAGGTGCCTGGGTGACTCGGTCACGAAGGTTTTCAAAGGCTAGTGTGCATTCCTTGGAGATTTCAAAGGGTACATCCTTAGAGAGAAGAGAAGTCAAGGGGCGCGCGATTTTCGAGAAATCTGGAATGAAGCGACGGTAAAAATCGACGTGCCCCAGAAAAGAACGAATGTCACTGATCGAGCTAGGCATAGGAAGGCGAGAGATCAGATCAACCTTAGCTCGATCCACTTGGATGCCTTTTTCCGAAATTAAGTGTCCCAGGACAATTCCCTCAGGCACCATGAAATGGCCCTTTTCCCAGGAAAGAACCAAATTCACATCGATGCATCGCCTGAGTATCTGGACCAAGTGTTGGAGGCAATCGTCAAATGATGCTCCAAAAACTGAAAAGTCATCCATGAAGACTTCCAGATAGTCACCTACCATATCTGAGAATATGGTAAGCATGCACCGCTGAAAGGTAGCATGTGCATTGCAAAGACCGAAAGGCATCCTTCAGAAAGCGTATGTTCTGAAGGGGCAGGTGAATGTGGTCTTTTCTTGGTCCTCAGGATGGATTGCCACCTGGTTGTAACTGGAGTACCCGTCAAGAAGGCAGAAGAACCTATTTCCCACTAGTTTCTCGAGAATTTGATCGATGAAAGGTAGTGGGAAATGATCCTTCTTCGTGGAGGAATTGAGTCGGCGGTAATCTATACAGACTCTCCACGCGTTGGCTAATCGGGTAGGAATGATTTCTCGGGTCTCAGTCGTTATAGTGGTGAGTCATGCCTTCTTAGGCACAACCTGAATTGGGCTCACCCAACGACTATCGGAGATCGGGTAGATGATTCCGGCATCTAACCACTTGATGATCTCCTTTTTCACGACCTTCTGCAGATTAGGGTTCAAGCGTCTCTGCATTTCACGAGAAGGTCGTGTGCCCTCTTCTGAATAGATATGATGAGTACAATAAGAGGGACTTATTCCAGTCAAATCATCGAGAGTCCACCCGATGGCTCTGCGATGTTGCTGGAAGACAGTAATCAGACGGGATTCCTGTTCGGGATTGAGGTTGGAATTGATAATTGCAGGAAGGGTCTGATTAGAACCCAAAAAGATGTATTTCAAGTGAGCAGGAAGGGGCTTCAGCTCGAGGATGGGGTTATCAGTAGCGGCGGGTGGTTTAGCATAGACGTGAGGTTCAAGGGTAGGAGTTACTAGGTTGTCCAAATCTGGATTCGACTCCTCTGTTTGCGGGTCAAGATCTTTCTACAGTTGATGAGGTATAATCAGGTCATTCTGGAAGTGTGTTTCATCAACCAAAGCCCTAATGTCACAAACCTGTTCGATGACACCGCAATTGATTCCTTGTTGGGCGTTGAGTATATCAATTTTCAGGGTTTGATTCCCAAATTTGAGCTCTATTTGGCCTTCCTCACAGCTAATGTTGGCTCTAGCAGTAGCCAAGAAAGGTCTCCCTAGAATGATTGGTGTATCCCTAGGGTTCTCAGGTACGTCCATGTCTAAGACTATGAAGTTTACAGGAAAGTAGAAATACCGTACCCTCACAATAACATCCTCGAGAATTCCTTTTGCTGACTTTATAGATCGATCTGCTAATTGTAATGTCACCTCAGTGGGTTTTAGCTCAAATTCTTCTAGATGGTTAAGTAAGGATGTGGGTATCAGATTTATGGAAGCACCCAAGTCTAGCAAGGCTCTATCAAATTGGGTATCACCTATTTTGCAGGAAATCAGGGGAGTACCGGGATCTTTAGCCTTGGGTGGGAGTCTGCTTAGGATCACAGAGCTGGCTTGCTCTGACGGAACAATTGGACTCCCACTCTTGGTTCGCGACTTACGCTGGGGTGTACACACATTCTTTAAAAATCGTGCGTAAGCCGGTATGTGGCGGATTGCATCCATCAAGGGGATGTTTATGTGGACTTGCTCAAAGAGCTTGACCAGGTCCTCCTCAGGTGCCATGGGCTTGGTAGTCTTCTTTCCCTTGGTCAAGGCCTCGGGAAATGGAATCTTGGTTGGTTCTTCTAGGATAGGTCCTGGTCTTGGATCTGGGACAGGGGTAGGAATGTCCTGGATTACCGTCCTAGGCTTGGGATCACTATCAGGCTTGGAGTGGTTTGGGTGAGGTGGATCTTGGGTTTCCTTACCACTACGGGTCGTTATGGAATTAAGTCTTGCCTGGTTTTGGTTGGGATTGGGTAAGATGGGCTGTTGCTGGTAGCCTGCAAAAGAAGTGGAGGCCTCTATCTCGTCGGGTGAAGGAACAAAGGGGGCCTGATAAATCATATGGGCTTGGCTCGGGTTTGGGTTCATAACGCGTCGCTGGGTTGGCACGTTATTCGGGTTGGGAAGAGGTTGGGAAGGAAGAGTGCCTGGCTGGCGAGAATTTGCCAACTGAGCCAGTTGATTTCGTACCTCTGTAAGCTCGTCCTTGTGTTGTTTTTGGATAGCCGCATTCGTTCTCTGAATGTCAGCCAAAGTTTGAAGGATAAGGGACATTTGATCTTGATTTGGCCCTGATGGATAAGTAGGGTTGGGCCGAGGCTGAGGCGGCTGGTAAGGACGAGGGGGTTGTGGGTGGGGCTGAAAGTGTGGTCTTTGGGTTTGGGAATTTCCCGCCCACTGAAACTTGGGATGGTTTCGCCATCCAGGGTTGTAGGTGTTGGAGAACAGGTCGTTCTGGATGGCGTTGAGGTCCTCGCAGGTCTGAGGAACCTCCACAGAGTCAGAGAAAGGGGGAATGGAATTCCCCAGGCTGGTGCAGAAAGGATCGGATGGACTTCCGATCCAAGAATCAAATGATGGATATGGATCTATCCTAGGAGAAGATCGATGGAGAATGTTTTGCACAGTCTCCCGTGTAGAAGGAGGTTGTGCAAAGGAGCTATGCGTAGTGGTAGCTCGCTGAAGGTGCTGAGTCAGCTCATCCACCTTCTTTTCGATGATTGAGACTTGTCCAATCGACTGGCCAATAATTCCAAGTCGACTGATGCGGATAGGCCCTGCGTCTCATGTGCTCCCCTAAGATTCGTCGATGTGCGGGTATTCGTCCGTCGAATAATCCCATGGAGTCATTGTTGATGGAGTTCTCGCACATGTTTTCAAGAATCTCCCACACGGTGTCCTCATGTTGACCCATGATATTCCCTCCGCAGGTTGCATTGACGAAGAGACAGATGTCCTCAGTCCCTAGTAAAAAGATTGGACCTGTTCCCATTTAGGAACTCCATGATGGGGGCACCTCCTCATGAGATCCTGAAAGCGATCCCATGCCTCATGGAGAGGTTCCCATGTTTGCTGAGTGAAGTGAGTAATCTGATGGCGCAAGGCATTGGTCCGACCAACGGGAAAGAACTTTTTCAAAAATTCGGACTGAAGTTCTTCCCAAGTGTTGATCAGCCAGGTCTGAGTTTGATACCAATGAGCGGCCTTGTCCATAAAAGAGAAGGAGAACATCTTCATGAGAAGAATATCTCGATTTTGCGCATCCGACCCAAAAGTTTGGGCCAGATGCTTTAGCTGTTTGATGTGCTGGAAGGGATCTTCGGAATTAAGCCCATGGAATTTAGGTATAGCATGAATCATATTGGGCTTTAATTCGGAATCAGTCCTCCAGTCGGGATTCTGTCTCGAGGCTCAATGGCCACCGCAGCAGGATTATAATGGTCCCGCATCATAGGACACTGCGGTGGGTGCACAAAGTTTTGGAAGAGGTCATTGAGTCGCTAGAGCTGATGCTCCAGATTGTTTTCTTCCTCAACTGGCTGAGCCATGATGGGGGAAGAAGGAGAGCTTGGTTCAGAATCAGATGAGAGAATGATGGGGTAGGGTTGCTGTGCAAACACGAGCGTCGAGGCTTGGCCTTAACGAGAGTGAATTCCTAAAGGAGATCTTAAGGGTGGTCTTAAGGATCTCCTACCGTTCATGTACTGTTGGAATAGATGAGTTTAGAAGGTGCTGGACCCAATCAAGACACCCAAAAATGTGTTGGGTGACTACAGAGGTGCGGGGCAGATGGACCCCTCAATCAAAAAGATCGTCCACCTAAGAATTACCTGGGCAGCCAGAGAGGGTGAGTCCCGCGAAGACCCCTACACGGTAGAGCTTCCCCACGGGTTACAGGGTTTCCCCCACCCGACCTCTGTTGTCACTACGGTTCCAGGTAGACCAGAATGGGGATCTTGACCTCTTAAGTCTACCTTTTTTACTTTAAGATCAAGGTGCTTAAGGTTTCACTTGAACTCTTAGGTATTTTTGTGAACAATGTGGCCTAATTTGAAGGTTGGTTGACCCTAAGGGTCAACTTTTTTTTTTTTTTAGGGTTCAAGTGTTTGGAGAGCCAATTGTTTAGGGTTTTTCTTAATAGGTATTTTCAACCAATGGCTTAGAGACACCTCTTTTTAGGAAGATCTTTTCTTTGTTAATAGAAGGTGTGTCTCTAAAAAAAAACCCTAGATTTTTAATCCTTGGATTGGCTCTAGTTGGTCCATTTAAGTTGCCTCAAAATTTTGGTATCTATGGCTCAGTTAAGAAAGTTTTAGCGCTAGTTACCTTAGTTGGATGGACAGTTAAGCATGAGTTGAAATGAAAATTAGGTAACTTTGATGAATTACTATGTATGATGCAGGTAGTCCTAAGTTGATTTTTTTCTTTTTGTTCCTTTTTAGACTTTAAGAGAGTTAAGAAAAGGGCTAACGAGTCTTACCTGGTTGTTGGAGAGTTGGTTGTGCGGCTGCTCTTCTCATTCTTTAACCTGCACACAAGAGAGAGAAAAAGATTAGCAATCTCTTCAAAGGAATTCAAAGCTACTAGAATAGCCGTAGCTCCCCGGCAACGGCGCCAAGAATGATGGCCGTAGTGTGACCGACCGTGGCTAGGTCTTTAGTTTGTTATATGAAACGATGGCTGGGCGTGTATAACCGGGTTTTATTGTAGCGTTGTAGTATAGCCAGTTATTGCCATCATTTCAAATATATAAATTTTTTACTCGGAAAATAAAAGAGTTCCCGAGGTCGAACTCAGGGAGCAAACTGTATTCTAGGGGTACAAGTTTCTTTTACAAAAATAAAGAAAGAGAGAGAGAGAGAATTTGTTGGCTTCTTTCTTCTTCTCTTCTTTTCTCTTTGCCTATCTTCTTCTGCTTGACTCTTCTGCTTTATCTGCAGCAGTAGTGATGCTTTTCTTCTTCTTTCAGTTCTTGTTTCTGCTCGTCTCTTTCTTTTTTCTTCTTCTTTGCAGTCCTGTTCTTCTTCTTCTTCTTCTTTCTTTCTTCTTTTCCTTTCTTCAGACCTTCTTCTTCTCGTGTTCTTCTTCTTCTTTCAGTTCTTGTCTTGGCCTCTCTGCGTTCTCCTCTGCCTCGCCTTCCTTCTCCTTCTTTGCCTTCAGGACGTCGTCTGATTTTCCAATCAGACGACTTAAACCGCAGCTGCTACAGTGCCGCTCGGTGATCCTCCTTCCTTCAGCTTTCGTCTTCTTCCACGGTTCTTCTTCACCTGTGCCTGCACACTTACACAGCTTGATCAGAGAGGGGCAAAACCTATCTCTACCCTCCCCCGCGTCTCTCTCTCACAGAATCCGCTCATGGGATAGCTCTCCCAGAGCTGCCGGGTAGCCGGGTACGGGTCGCGCCCGGGTCCAGGCCCACCGGCGTGCGTGGTGGGCGAGGAGTGCAGGTCAGTCTAAGTCGGGTCGGGCCAGGTCCGCGGGGCGTGAGCGCGGACGAGACCGGGTAACCGGGCAGGTGAAGGGGACCTCACCCCGTGTGCTGAGGCAATAAGCCTCCAGCACTTTTTCGCTTTATACCGCTGCGTTCCTTCAGAGCCTTCAGAGGTGGGACTAAATGTCCCACCGCAATTTCGCGCCTGCGCGGAGGAAGCAGCCGGTAATCGCAGCGTTACGCGAGACCTTCGCGCGAGGGCTTCGACTCGACTGCAGCCTGGTGCTTTGCGAAGGCGCCTTGCGCTGTCTGGGAGCGTAACCTGGGCGTGACTCACCTGGGGCAGCAGGTGAAGAAGCTGCTTTGCTCCAACAATGGCGGCGACGAGCGCAGGTACCTGCCCACAGAAAAACGGCCTCTCGGCCCAATCAGAAATGCGGAGGACCTTCGCCGTGGCACGGCGAAGGTGGTCGGGGGGTGTGCAGGCGGCGGGGCGGAGCCTAAGGGCTGCCCTAGGTCGGACTGTGGGTCGGGAGATGGGTTTGTTCGGTGGAGTTGCAGAGGGTGATTTGGGGGAAGTGGAAGGGCGGAGGTTGATCAGGGTGAGGAGGCGGAGGTTCTGCGGTGGTCGGCGAGCCGTGTGGGTTGCTGGAGTGATGGGAGCGACTCGCCGGAGGATGGCCGGAGGCGGAGAAGGTGAGGGTGATTAGGCGCGGTCGAGGGGTAATTAGATAAAAATAGCAGGGGGAAAAGAGAGAGAGAATAGAGGGAAGCAGTTCTAACCTAACTAAAGTGACGAAGGGGGTGAGGAGGCGGACGGCTGTACCTGCTGTCGCCGGAGAAGAAGGTGCCCAGTGGGGGAGGACGGCGGTGACGACGGGGCAGAGGCAGCGCGCGCTGGTATTGCGCGACGCGGGAAGAGCAGGGGAAGAAGTCTCTGCTACTGGTATTGCGGCAGAGCGAAGAGGAGGAAGAGGAAGAACCGCCGGAGCTGGTGGGCGTCTGCCGGAGTGAGAAGAGAGGAAAGTTGGGGGTTTTCTCCGTCAGATCCGAGCTGGGAAGAACGGTGGAGCGACGGGGGTATTTATAGGGGCCGAATCAGAGAGGAAGGCGGAGGGAGACGACGTGTCTCCCTCGCCGGAGGACGCCGGAGATGGAGACCCATACCGTCCGTGCGTTCACACGGCCGGTATGGGTGGTTGCAGCGACCAGGGGGGTGTTCCTGCGACGGCTGACGACGCAGGGTACCCCCGGTTGACTTGCCAGACCCTCCCCCTCACCCTGCGCGGCGCCATGCTCCGCGCAAGGTCGCCGGAGCATGGTGCTGGCAGGTTTTGCAGGGAGGACCTGAACGCAAAGAACGAAGGAAAGTTAGGGGCCAAAATGGGAGGGTTCAAAAGTTGAGGGCCAAAAAGTAAATATATGAGGACCAAAGTGTAAAGTTGGTCAAGAAGGTTTCTTCTTAGGCTCAAGTTTTTATACATGACTAATTAGGACCTAAGGAATATGATGGTGAATTTTATTTCTAGATTAAACCTTGTTTGACCGGTCAATTTATGTAAAAACCCAAATTAAGTTATTAATTGGGCATGGCTCTCAATGTAGGTCAAAATGGGTTCCGGAGGCCAAATTGAAGGTTCTAAACCCTAGAGATTATTTTTCTATGAATTTTAGAGGGTTTATTCCATTTTTTATTTGCCTTGAACCTCGTTTAATTGAAGTGGGTTTGTTTTAAGGTTACAGATTATCATTTAGTTCCTTGGAATTGCTGTAGCCCTTGTCAGATCATCCCACTTTCCTTCTTATTCGGTTTGTTTGACCTATGTTTGGACCCTGAATTACCCTGTATGCAGATTATACTGGTAAAATTGCATTTTTACCCTTTATGACTTGTTTTCTCCTTAAACTCAGAATTCTCTGAGTTAAGCCTTTCCTTGAGTTATGTAGGAGCTTTTATCCTTTGTATTAGGTCAAAATGAGCTAGTTATGGCTCATGATGAGGTTCTCATCATTATAGTAATGTCGTTGTGGTACAGGTAAAATAATTACGGTTTGTCATTGCTACTATTACAATTTTACTCAGAAATATTTTTCTTCCGAAGTCGAACTCAGGGAGCTACTAGAATTCTAGAAGTACAATGCTTTTATTACAAAAATAAGAGAGAGAGAGAGAGGTAGATTTTATTTCTTGGCTTTTTCTTCTTCTCTTCTTTCTCTCTTTCCTTGTCTTATTTTTCTCTTCTTTTGTCTTCTTGATCTTCTTCAATTCTTCTTCTTCTTTTCTTTTCTTTTCTTCTTCTTCTTTGCTTTGTCTGCAGAGCTTCATCCGTCGTCTGATTTCTCAATCAGATGGCTTAAGTGGCGTTTGCTACAGTGCTTCCTTTGTGCTTCTTCTTCCTGCTTCTCGCACCCTGTCCCTGCACAAAGAGCAAAACCTACCCTGTCCCTCTACCTGCACGTCTCTCTCTCTGTAAAGCACTCACAGGACGCTCTCCCAGAGCCGCGAGTAATCAGATCGGGTTTCGTGCCCCTGACCAAGCGCACCGGTGTGTGGGTGATGCGCGAGGTGTGCTCAGATAGGGTCGGGTTGGATCCGCCGGATCCGCGCGATGAGGTCGTGGACCGGGCGGGTGAGTGGGCGCGGGACCTCACCCCAGTGCTTTCGAAGGCGACCAAGTAAAAGCACAAAATCAATTTATTGCGGCATGGCGTCTCAAAATCCCACGATGTGGGACTATCCTCCGCGCTCTTTTCACGCATGCCCGTAGGACGATTCCACCTTGCTCGCCGCTCAGCTGCAGCCACTATCGGTGCCAACTGATGAGGCGGAAGTCTCCGCAGACTTCACCCCAAGTTGCAGCACCTGGGACCCTGAAGCTGCAGGGCCTGGAGCTCGCCTCGAAGCTGCTTCAGTCATCGTTAGTGGCGGCTGGGGTGGCTACCCTGTTAGACAGAAGCACGGCCTTTCGGCCTAATCAGACTAGCGGGGGACCTTCGCCGTGGAACGGAGAAGGTGGTGCAGGGTGCAACAGGTCATGAGGCGGCGTCTGGCAGCGGGGCTAGGTCGGACAGTGACCGGAAAAATGGGTCTGATCGGGGGAGTGTGGTGGGGGTGTGGAGCGGCAATGGGTGGGCGGAGGTTGTTCAGCGTGATGAGGCGGAGGAGAGGAACGACCGGAGCTGGTGGGCTTCTGTTGGAGTGGGAAGAGAGGAAAAATGGGGGTTTTTCTCCGTCAGGACCGAGCTGCTCCATTGGCAGGCGACGACGGTCCTTATAAAGGCGAAGGCGGAGGGGTGGGCGCAGGGAAGCGACGTGCCTCCCTCGCTGGAGTATGGTCGGAGTTGCAACCCATACCTTCCGCGCGTTCGCACGGAAGGTGTGGGAGATGGAAGAGATCATGGTGGTTCCCCTGCGACAGCTGACGTCGCAGGGAACACCCGGTTCAACGGGCAGAGGGCCTCCCTCGCCCTGCGCGGCGCCATGCTCCACGCAAAGTCGTCGGAGCATGGCGCTACTCAGAGTTTTGCAGGGAGGACCTAAGTGCAAAAAATGATGAAGAATGTAAGGGCCAAAATGCGAGGGTTTCGAAAGTTGAGGGTCAAAAAGAAATAGATGAGGACCAAAATGCAAAGTCGGTCAAGAAGGTCTCTTCTTAGGCTCAAGTTTTTATGCATGATTAAATGGGACCTAAGGATTCTAATGGTGAATTTTATTTCTATATCAGACCTTGTTTGACCGGTCAATTTATGTAAAAATCCAAATTAAATCATTAATTTGGCATGGTTCTCAATATAGGTCACAATGGGTTCCCAAGGCCAAATTTAAGGTTCTAAACCCTAGAGATTATTTTTATATGAATTTTAGAGGATTTATTCGATTTTTACTTTGCCTTGAACCTCGTGAATTGAAGTGGGTTTGTTTTACGGTTACAGAATGTCATTTAATTCCTTGGAGTTGCTGTAGCCCTTGTTGGATCAAATCATCTCACTTTCCTTCTTATTAGGTTAGTTTGACCTATGTTTGGATCCTGAGTTACCTTGTTTACTGATTGTGTTGGTGAAATTGCATTCTTACCCCTTATGACCTATTTTCTTCACAAACTCAGAATTCTCTAAGTCAAGCCTTTATATAAGTTATGTAGGAGCTTTTTCTTGTATATCTAGGTTAGATTGTGTAAGCTAGGGTTCATGATGAGATTCTCATCAGAGCATAAAGCCTATTGGGCAGTACGGAAATGCAATTTGGACCTCGGAAAGGCTGGTATTCACCATCGCTTTTAAATAAGTGATGTAAACATGTTTACACTACTTAAGATGTCTATTTAAGCATGTTCTTAAGTATTGGATTGCATTGCATACTATAAATATTATATAACATGCATCATCTTGCATTTAAATTAGTTTGAATAAAATGAAGGTTAATTATCTCCTTTTATGTTCATGGATAGGGCAAACTTTTTATTGGGGCCTCAGATCAAAGATTTAACCGTACAGATGTGATCAGGGCAACGATTGGAGTTCAACAAATCCAAGATCGCCCTAATTAGACAACAACAGCATCAGATAGAGACTAGGGAACCCTAGAAGATCAAGGGCCAAGATGGTGTGAATCCACACTTCAAACAAAAAATCTGACCGCACGGATGGATTCGGATCGACGATCGCAGCCTAACGGCGTGAAAATCGACTCAATCTGACAACCATGGCACCATCTACATCATCTAGAAGATGAACGGCCAAGATGGCACCAAGTGGTGCCATCTTGGCCGCCCAAACCAACCCAGTTGAGTTCATAGCTGACGCACCCTTCTATGCACGTTGAATCGTGGCCGTTGGATCACCATCCAACGGCCATGGACAGCTGCTCCTCAACTCAACCGCGTGACCATTTCTCCTCCACAGCGAAGTGGGCGAGAGCACTTACGCGAACGAGTGGCGCGCGTTCGAATCGCGACGAGCGAGCGAGCGGGCACGAGGAGCGTCGAATCGCGATCGAGCGGTCTTGAGCGCTCAATAGCGCCCATGCGTTATCGCACGCCCGCACCTCACATGAGATCGGACACGGGCAAGCGCGTAGAGGAGGCGCTGCGAGGTGCGACATAAGCCGTCCGATCTCACAATTGGATGGCTAAGATTGGCTGAACGTGGAGCGCGCGTAACACGCGAGCAGGCGAGCGGGCACGTGCGCTCTGCCACACGTCGCCCACGATGGGGCTTTAGTGACGGTTTTATCCGTTACTAAAGGCCCCTTATTTAATGTTTCGAGATTTAAATGACCAAAATGCCCTCACTCCTTGCAACTATAAAAGGAGACCCCCTCCACACGAAATTCTCATCCCTTCCTTCTCTTCTCTCCCGCTCCAAAGCTCAAGAGAAGCTTGTCCCACACTCGGGATGCTTCTCGCGAGTTAAAGTCAAATTTTCGTCCACATTTCGAAAGTGGATCCCGCGACGACGACGTGTTGCCCGTTCCCGTTCTTCCTGCTTTGTCCTCCTTCATCCTGCTTCGTTCCCCGTCTTCCAAGCGTCATCCCGTCCAGCTCGTCTCCAAGCGACCGTCGAGGAGGATATCTCTCTCCCATTCTTTTCACTGCTTTCTAGAGTAGATTTACTGCTTTCTAGCATAATCATTTTCCTTCTTTCTAGTTGTAATGAATAGTTTAATGAACAATCTTGTCGCTAATGAATTCCCTGTTCATTCTACATCTCGTTTTGATTTTTGTTTGTAATATTATCTCTCTCTTTCTTCCAATTATTGTAAATAGATAGATAGTTCCTAATTAATTATTCTTGTTCGTGACAAATAAAATAAACGCGTATTTTTAAATCAAACGTCCGCCTCCCTGAGTTCGACCCGGGATTTCTATTCCAGTATAAATTTTATTTGTTAAACACGAGTTCTTCGCTTTCAAACTACAAGGACAAGTTTTCAAAACCAAACACGTTAACGTAGCAACTCGTAGCATTCAACATTTTGGCACCGTTGTTGGGGAGGCGACACTCTTTGATTTCTTTTTGCGTTTTCCAACTTACGAATCATTTACTTCACTTCTCTCCTTTCTTATTGTAATTGCAGGTACTCTTTTGAGGCGAGAAAAAGCAGTAGATTGGAGTAAAGTGCTGTTGAAGGTTCTTTAAGTTATCCCCCACCTCCCACCTATTAGTTTTCATTTCACCACATAATAACACAAACATCAATCAACCTAGGTGTTCTTATAAACTCTAAGGTTAGTTTTGTCTGTTTGTTTGACACTCATACCTGCCTCAACCTTCACATTTAAAAAGAAAAATTAAAAAAAAAAAATCTCTCACAGAGGTACACAACCTAATCTGATTTTGAAACTCAACCGGTAAACCGATCTTTGGAGCTGGTACACACATCCAAACACATAATTGAGTAGAAATCAGATTAGGTAATCACTTGTGTGCCTAATAAGTGGTGCAACAGGTCGATTGTTTGAGTTGATTGGGCCGCACCACTTCAATTAAAATCAACTCAACAAGTAGCTGCCATTTAGGTTCAACTCTTAGGGATTTACTAGGCACGCCACATTCTTTTAAGTTTTAAAGGAAAACATCTTCACCCGTGCTTTCAAAACCTGGTGTGCCAACAAAACTTGATTGAAAACACCTAAAGTTGAATCTTAAAAGCTACTAAGCAAGTTTTGAACTCTAAAATTCACCACATCAAAAATAATCTTGCTTGAAAATCACTGGTTGTGCACGCACACACAAATCAATCAATAATTAAGGGCACAACCCAGATAAAGTGCCCATCACATTCCAAAGCTCATTCGAACCTAGCCTAAATAAAGCAGAGTAGACGTTGGCCTTAAGGATTCGACTCGCTCTTCAGAGCCCAGAACGAGATTATTTTCGATTAGTCTGTTTCTACTGTTCAATCTGATGTCTAGCTAGGGGAGCAGAATCAAACGATCACGGCTAGGGGATACACTAAGAACCGGAGGTGCAAGCCGAAGGAAGAACCTTCTCCCCAATCCCTCCTTCAAACTGGTTGGATTGAACAGACAAAAGTAGATCAAATCGTTTTTCTATCTCAAGATGGATTTTGGGAGTCTGTAGGTCTTTAGTCTAACCCACTTAAGGACAGGTTTGATTGCTTGTACTGCAAGGCATCTTTCTTCTTCCCATTTCTCATGAATCCTTCCACATATTACACGCATTCCCACTCTTTCCCTCCTATTTTGCATTATCCTCAACATGACGATTATCTCGACTCGTACTGTAATCAACCATCAGTTAGTTGGGATAACTCGGATTGGGGATATAGTTCCGAACCTCCGTGTTTAGGGTCTAACCTTGAACACTATAATTGTGATTTCTATCCTTCCCAGAGCCACATCGATTATAGATCATCAACCTTTTATGGACAACCTAATACGATCTACAATCAAAAAGGATACATTGATCCTTACTCATCCTCTCATTACATTGCCTTTAGGTCATGACCACCTTTTGAACAATCCAAAATGACCTATTATTAGGAAGGGTGTAACGAATCTCAATTCGTTAACTCCTATGCACTGATCCCAAACTCGCCCAACCCTGAACCAACTCATTTGGTTCAGGGTAACCAGGTTCAAGAGAAGGTTCTGGCTAACTTGAGGAATATCATACAATCTTTAGAAGTTCAGCCAATACCTTGCACTAAGAGATTGGAGCCTCTGATTGAAATGATTGATGATTTGAACAAGTATTTGTTGGATTAGCTCCAGGATGTTATGGATAAGAACCCAGGTGAGTTTCTACTTGGGAAGTTAGCGAAATTGAGGATGAGATTTTTAGTTACTTTAGTTCAATCGTGGGATGATTCCCAGGATGAACTCCCTTCAGGAGAGCCAATGTCAAAACCCGCTCAGGCACCTATTGGGGAGACACGTGTTACGAGGCTGACCAGATTGAATTAGAGCAACCAATTAAGGATGATCCGATTTCTTCACCTAAAATCCTTGAGCCAGGGTACGAGGAAACGTATGTCTCCTTGGAACAGAAAGTGACAAATGATTTTGAGACATACATTAATACGGATTTTGATTTCTTTGATTCTGAAGGTGAAGATTCAAGTTGCGAAGTCTCACGTGAGTTTATAGAACATGATTTCTGTGAGACGATTGGGCCTGAGGAATCTGATAAATCATTTGATAGCCCAACAACTGAGGAAACTGATCTTATTAGGGCTCACATTACGAATCCAGAATCGCATTTTCTGGAGGATTCAATCCAATGCCCTGATTGTCAGTTACACCCCATTGACCTTATCAATGATTCTATTTTTGAGATAACTAGACCCAAGTCAATTCTGATTCAGCCACATCTTTTAGACTTGGAGATTTCAAACATGGTGATTAATATGCAGGAGGTCCTGGAATTTGACATTCTGAATGAGGAGGATAGGAGTTGGGAAGTTCTGATTTGCGAAGCAAACTTTGGAGGAAATAGAAGACTAAGTCAAAGGGTTCCATTTCATCTGAAACCATCAAACCAAAACCCTTATGACATTTGTTCTGAGGATGTTCAACCCAAGCACACATTCATTGATTATCCTTTTGATATCTCTGTATCCCGACTTTTTGGTCTTGAGTTGCATTCTCATAAATTGCAGGCCCGACCCCGCTTGCATACTGATTTTAGGTTTTGGGTAATTTTTATCCAGAACCTGAGATATTCTCAATTATGGGGTATGGGTCTGCACCACAATCTGGTCCACATCTGTGGACATCTGTTGGTAGGTCAGAGGTTTCTTATCTTTATTCTAATTCTAACCTGCACCTGTGAATTCTTTATTTCTCTTCTTTGTATAGTGTGCCAAGCTGAAGGCACTAAATTCAACACGTATACAGTTCTTTTCAGTTTTTATCTCGGAGAAGACCCGAAGTTCACGCAATTCAGGTGCTTTCTACGCTATTCCACTCTGCTTTATATCTTTTTAATACAATGAAAACATTGCATTAGATAGGCATGGGGGTGGATATTCATCTCTGAATTTATTCGTTAACTCTGTAGATTTATTTTATTTTCTTTTATATAAAAAAAATTATGGAATTAGGAAAGAGAACTTGGGTTTAAGAAAATTTTCAATCTTAGGAAATACTACATTATGATCTAAACACAAAGACCCTTCAAGTCTTTAGACTTAATCAGCCCGTGTATCCACTAAAATGTGAATTTATTTTCCAAGACCTCGCCAACTTGAATTCTATTTTAATTGGAGTAAATAAGTTTGGATAATAAGTACACGACTTATCAACCCGTCCTCTGATTTGAGGAAACTTTAAGCCTAAAGCATCTACACACTATCTTGTCACTGACTCGTTAATCGATGTTTCTAACGAAAATTGGGTAGCTAATGAACCTTCTAGGGTGATATGGCTGGCAAGTTATCGTGGGTAATAGCCCATAGGTAGGTTGTCCAGAGCCCAGTCACAAGACCTTTCTCTTTTATTGCTGCCTTTAGGTAAATCTTAGACCAGGGAAGCCACCTACTTAAAAAAAAAACAGAGAGAGAGAGAGAAAAGAAAGTCAAAAGGAAAAGAAAAAAAAGAAATAAGCCACACTTCGCCACACAAGTTTGGCTGGCAAGTTGTCGGTGGTAACAGTTCATCGACCGATTGTCCAGAACCCAGCTCAATAAATGCACTGAAAATTTCCAAAACGCTTAGGAAGAAGTGGAGAAGTAGAATAAACCTGGGAGAAATACACTGGATTCACCCCTGTGTTGACCCCGTAAAAATAAAAGTAGGGAGAAAGCTACCGGTTATAAAGATACACCTTTATACAGAATTCTCTTTTTAAGGTCACCTAGTAGCGTAGAAATCCGAAGTCCGTTTTTACTGCCGGTCAACGAGTCTATCACATTCACAATAAGATGCTTAGAACTTAGGGTTCTCATCAAATCTTGGGTGAGTTGAATGGCCGAAGAAAGCCACTCTTAAACTCTAAAATTCGAAAATCCAAAAAAATTAGAAAAGAAGAAAAAGAGAAAAAGAAATTTCTTTCTTTGAATAAGGCTAGGGCTTGAGACGGTCTATATTTTGGCAGATACCTAGGCACTGTTGTGTCTTTGAAAGTTCAGATCCTAAGTAAATATTTTCTTAATGATTAAAAATAACAAAGCCCAAATAATCCAACCTAATTCTTTTATAAATATCATGTAGTTTTTGCTAGGGACTAGCAAAAGTTAGGCATGGGGGTATGATGTAAATATGTTTACACTACTTAAGATGTCTATTTATGCATGTTCTTAAGCATAGGATTGCATTGCATACTATAAATATTACATAACATGCATCATCTTGCATTTATATTAGTTTAAATAAAATGGAGGCTAATTGTCTCATTTTATGTTCATGGATAGGTCAAACCTTTTATTGGAGCCTCCGATTGAAGATCCAACTAAACAGATGTGATCAGGGCGACGATTGGAGTTCAATGACTCCAAAATCGCTCTAATCAGACAACTGTAGCATTAGATAGAGATTGGGGAACCCTACAAGATCAAGGGTCAAGATGGTGTGAATCCGTACTTCAAACGACAAATCTGACCACACAGATGGATTCGGATCAACGATCGCTGGTAGCGGAATGCCTTGTTGTGTCTTTATGTTTATTATAGTTTAAGTACAGTCGTTATAGTATAAGATAAAACAGCTACCAGATTACCATTGCAAATTTTTTCCTCGGAACAAGGTTTTTCCAAGGTCGAACTCCGGGAGTAACTATGTTTCTAGAAGACTAAATAAGCTCTCTATTATGTTACAAAAATAAGAGAGAGAGAGAGATCTTGGCTTCTTCTTCTCTTTCTCTTTTCTTCCTTGGCCGTTTCTCTTCTTCTCTTCTTTCGTTCTTTGTTCTTTCTTCTTTCTTCTTCTTCTGTTCTTCTTTTCTTTGCTTCGCTTTCTTTCTTCTTCCTTGCTTTCTTCTTCTGTTCTTCTTTTCTTTGCTTCTCTTTCTTTCTAGTGGCAGTGGCTTCTTCCTTCTTTTTCTTCTTCTTTTCTTCTTGCCTTCTGCAGCTGTGGTGATTCCGACGTCTGATACTGTGTTCAGACGACGTATCTGTGGCTTTGCTACAGTGCCTCCCTTCTTTTCTTCTTCTGTTTCTCTCCTTCCTTCTTCTTTTCCTTCCTGTCGTCTTCTTCTTCAGTTGTTCTGAGCGGCTAAGGCTTCGGCCGCTTCTCTTCTTCTCCTTTTCCTTTCTACCTTCTTCTTCTTTCTTTCTTCCTGCACGCTCACACAAGGGTCAGAGCAAAACCTACCTTTACTCTTCACCGCATCTCTCTATTTCTCATATTTATCTCTTAGGACTGCTCTCCCAGAGCTGGGTAATCGTGTGCGGGTATCGCTCCGGGAACTAGGCCCACCGGTGTGCGGTGGAGGGCGAGGAGTGTGCGGTTTGGGTGATCAGATCCTGCCCAGACCCGCGGGGTGTGAGCACGGGCGAGGGTGAGCGAGCGAGCGCGTGGTGCGCCATGTGCAGGAGAGGGACCTGACCCCTGCATTCGAAGGCGATAAGCGTTAGGCACTTTTTCAATTTAAGTGCGGGCGCTTGGCCACGCACTTCCGAGGTGGGACTAAAGTCCCACCTCCCAAATTGGCATCCGCAGGCGAGCGATCAGCAGCCAATTGAGGCAACCCGTGAGGCCTTCGCCCCAGCTGCGGACCTGGGCGTCTTCGCGACTCCTGCCCGTGAGACCTGGGACGCGTACCTGGGATGGAGGGTGCCTGCAGCTGCAGGTGAAGCTGCTACAGCTCGTCGACAATGGCGACGAGGGGCGCGAACCTGAAATCACAGCTACGGCCTCTCGACCCAATCAGAATATGTAGGAAGCTTCGCCGGATCGAGGCGAAGCTTGTGCGGTGGTCGACGGGGTGCGGGAGTGCGTGGAGAGGCTGACCTAGGTCATACTGCGGCCGGAAAAGTGGGTCTGTTTGGGGGGTGGTCAGGTGGCGCTTGGCAGTGAATGGAGAGGGGTGATAGGTGGAGTGCAGTGTGAGGGAGCTTCTGGGATGGTTGGCGAGGTGTGAGAGTGTCTGTGGTCGTGAGATGGTCTCGCCGGAGGGGTGATCGGAGGTGGAGAAGGTGGACTGGACAGTGGCGGTTGGGTGGCTGAAAGGGCAATTTAAAAGGGGGAAAATACAAGGGAAGGAGAGAGGAAGATATCTACCTAATTACTCAACGAAGGGGGAGGGCAGAGCAGCCGGCTCG
This sequence comes from Thalassia testudinum, assembly GCA_037157565.1. NCBI lineage: Eukaryota > Viridiplantae > Streptophyta > Magnoliopsida > Alismatales > Hydrocharitaceae > Thalassia > Thalassia testudinum. The sequence continues at coordinate 12,105,629 of JAZHRO010000038.1, read as the reverse complement.
TACCTTCCGGAGCTGGAGACGAAGATGCCCTGGAGGAGGGTTTCGGAGGCTGGGAAGCAGGCAGAGGGCGCCAGTCGGTACAACCTAACGCGGACGACGGAGCAGGGAAAACCCTGCTGCAGGTAGGGCAGCAGAGCGACGAGGAGGAAGAGGAAGAGTTTGCCGGAAGCTTCGGGCCCTCTGACGGAGGAGGAAGGGATGAAGAGGAGGTGTTTCTCCGCCAAAGAAAAGCTTGAAGGAGCCGGCAGGGTCTGCCGATCCTTATAAAGAGCTTGGCGCAGAGAGAAGGGTGAGCTAGCGTCGTGCCAGCCTCGCCGAAGTAAGGCCGGAGATGACACCCATGCCTTCCGCGCGTTCGTACGGAAGGCATGGTGGTCGACAGAGATCGTGGGCGGGTCCCTGCGACAAAGGACGTCGTAGGGAACCCCGCTTTCGTTCTATAGGACGATAACCCTGCTCTGCACAGCGCCATGCTCCGTGCAAGGTCGTCGGAGTATGACGCTGCACAGAAGTTGCAGGGAGGACCGTTCTGCAAAGAATAATGAAAAGTTGGAGACCTAAATGCAAGGGTTTCAAAAGATAAGGGTTAGAAAGTAAATAAAGAGAACCAAATTGTAAAGTCGGTTAAGGAGGTCTCTTCTTAGGCTCAAGTTTTTATACAAGACTAATTTGAACCTAAGGATTTTAATGGCAAAATTTAATTCTAGGTTGGGCCATGTTTGACTGGCCAATTTGCGTAAAAACCCAAATTAAGTTATTAATTGGGCATGGTTCTCTTTTTAGGTCAAAATAGGTTTCTAAAGCCAAATTGAAGGTTCGAAACTCTAGAGGATATTTTTATATGAATTTTAAAGGGTTAGTTGATTTTTATGCAGCCTCGAACCTCATGAATTGAAGTAGGTTTGCTTTAGGGTTACAGAATGTCATTTAATTCCTAGAAGTTGCTTTAACTCTTTTCAGATCAGATCAACCTACTTCTCTCATTGTTAAGCTTGTTAGGGTTAACCCTTAATTACCCTGTTTGCAAACTGCATTGGTGAAAATGTAGTTTTACCCCTTATGATTTATTTTATTCTTAAACTCAGAATTCTCTGAGTTAAGCCTTTCTTTAGGTCATGTAGGAGCTTTTTCGCACATATCTGGGTTTGATTGTGCTAGTTAGGGTTCTCATCAATCGCAGCCTAACGGCACGAAAATTGACTCAATCCGACAACCGTGGCTCCATCTACAACATCCAGAAGATGGACGGCCAAGATGGCGCCACGCAACGCCATCTCGGCCGCCCAAACCGACCTAGCTGAGTTCAGAGCCGACCGCACCCTTCTATGCACGTTGAATCGTGGCCATTGGATCACCATCCAACGACCATGGACAGCCGCTCCTCAACTCAACCCCGCGACCATTTCTCCTCCACAGCGCGGTGGGCGAGAGCACTTACGCAAACGAGCGGCGCACGTTCGAATCGAGGCGAGCAGGCGAGCGGGTGCGAGCGAGTAGGCACAAGGAGCATCGAATAGCTATCGGGCGGTCGTAAGCGCTCAATAGTTCCCACACCCTATCGCACGCCCGCGCCTCACACGAGATCGAACGCGAGCGAGCACGCAGAGGAGGCGCTGCGAGGTGCGAGATAAGCCATCCGATCATGAGATTGGTTGATCGTGGAGTGCGCGCTACGCGCGAGCAGGCAAGCGGGCATACGCGCTCCACCACACGTCGCCCACAATGGGGCTTTAGCGACGGTTTTATCCATCACTAAACACCCCCTATTTAATGTTTTGAGATTTAAATGACCAAATTATCCTCACTCTTTGCAACTATAAAAGGAGACCCTTCCACATGAAATTCTCATCCCTTCCTTCTCTTCTCACCCTCTCCAAAGCTCAAGAGAAGCTTGTCCCACACCTGGGATGCTTCTCGCAAGATAAAGTCAATTTTTCGTCCTCCTTTCGGAAGCGGATCCCGCAACGACGACGACATGCTGCCCGTTCCCGTTCTTCCTGCTCCGTCCTGCTTCGTTCCCCGTCTTCCAGGCGTCGTCCCGTCCGGCTCGTCCTCCAAGCGACCGTCAAGGAGGATATCTCTCTCTCATTCTTTTTACTACTTTCTAGAATAGATTTACTGCTTTCTAGTATAATCATTTTCCTGCTTTCTAGTTGTAATGAATAGTGTAATGAACAATCTTGTTAATGAATTCCCTGTTCATTCTACATCTCGTTTCGGTTTTTGTTTGTTATATTCTTTCTCTCTCTTTCTTCTATTTATTGTAAATAGACAGATAGGTCCTAATCAATTATTCTTGTTCGTGAAAAATAAAACAAATGCGTATTTTTAAATCAAACATCCGCCTCCCTTAGTTTGACTCGGGATTTCTATTCCGGTATAAATTTTATTTGTTGAACACAAGTTCTTCGCTTTCAAAGTACAACGACAGGTTTTCAAAACCAAACACGTTAGCGTAGCAACTCGTAGCATTCAACAATAAGCGAGCTCGATGAATAACGCAGCGATGAGTACGAGAACTCGCGAATTTACAAGGATCGAATTAAAGCCTTGCATGGTAAGCACATTTCACGTAAATCATTCAGTCTTGGTCAAAAGGTACTTCTGTTTGATGCCCATCTTAAACTGTTCCCAGGCAAGCTCAGATCTAAATGGACCAGACCATTTCTACTTAGAAGGATTTTTGATAATGGAGTTGTAGATATCTCACCTCCCGATCGTGACTCTATACCATTTTTTGTTAATGGACCACGGAAAGGTTAGGGATCACGTCTTCCACCGTGTGAAGGGTTTGCAGCGGTCTGGGGTGAGAGGGAAGCTTTCCCCGAGATTTGTGGGACCTGTCGAGGTCTTGGAGCGGGTAGGACTCGTCTCTTATAGGCTTGCCCTCCCTCCCCAACTCTCTGGAGTGCACGACGTATTTCACGTTTCCAACCTCAGGAGATACATCACCGACCCAAGCCATGTCCTTAGCCACGAGAGCATCAAGGTGGGGGACGATCTGACCTATCCCGAGAAGCCAGCACAGATACTAGACAAAGCCATCCGGAATCTGAGACGAAAGGAGGTACCCCTGGTAAAAGCTCTGTGGAGAAGCCAGTGGTACAAGGAGGAAACTTGGGAGCCTAAGGCAGCAATGGGAGAGAAGTACTCAGAGCTCTTCGAGGGTATGTCTCTTCGGACCTACTTCGGTCCTCTTTAAGTTTGTTATACGCTGCCACGTTATTTTTCGCACCATAGTTAGCTCAAGTTTCGGAGACGAAACTTCCATCAAGTTTGCTATGTTGAAATGACCTGTCACCTTTTGGTAACTTAAGACATCTAGAGTGTTCACCAGACGTCTAGAGAGAGAGCTAGACGACTGAAAGTACCTTTCCTTCCGCACGTACCATACGCACGCCAGGCCTTTCCCCTTACCACCTCTCCCCTCGCTGCGACGCGCACTCTGCACCACTCCCTCGGCCATGCCCTTCCCCTCACCTCCTCTCCCTTTATAGGGCCCCCTCCACCTCCTCTTCGTCTCACACCATCGCAGCTGAGCCAGAGAGGGAGAGAGCGAGTGGAGAGCGGACAGTGGAGAGTAGATCGTGGGTTTGAGCGTGAGAGAGGAGGGCGTCGTGCTGCTCTACTGCAGTTTCTGCGACGAGGCAAGCCTAGAGAGGTTCCGCGGAAGTCATTTTTCGCGGAATCAGACATCCGGAGTGACCTCCAGATGTCAGGGTAGACGACCGAAGGTGGGATGAGACGTCTGGTAGAGATTTATTTTTCCCGTAATTTCTCTACCAAGTCCTGACAATGCACGCGCATGTGTCAGAGGTTGGGAGGCACGACGGCGAGAGGATCAAGGCAGTTTCAGACGCCTAAGAGCACCTCCAGACATCTGATGGAACCCTCGGATGTCAGCACTGCATTCCATACGTCCGATAGAGGCGTCCTGAGAGAGGTATGCCTGCGAGTTAGTTTAAGACATCTAGGACCTCTCCCAGATGTCTGATTTCTGTCAGACCTCGTGTTTTTAGGCCATACAAGGTTCAAATGATGTCGATTTTCCGTAAACGAAATGTCTTTGTTTCCCATACGTTTTTCTCCATGTAATGGCACCTTATCTGTAGCATTTTGAACCCTTTTTGACCTGTTAATGCATGTTTTAGGTCTCCAATCCATCGAGTATACGGGACCTGTAGAGACATCGAGAGCTACTGTACGAGCCCCCATTCCACCCAGTTATCCTGGTTGAGTGGTTCTAACTATAAATCCCCAAGTTAAAAAAATGCATGCAATTAGTTAAAACCTAGGATGTGAGATAAATCCTAGAAAGAAATAAACGTATGCTTTAGAATACATCAATTCAATTGAACCCTACGTTGTGATATGAACACTAGGGTAAGAGAAAAATGCATGTGAATAATTGAATAAATCATGACCTGTCTACATTATCTGGAAGGGACCACATTATGAACAAACCTGTACTGTGATTGAGCTGCCTGTTCTGTATATATCAAACCGGATATAGAGAAATTCATGTACAAATCCTACGGGGAATGTAAAATGAAACAAGAATACCATAGCATGAAGAATTGGATGGTTCTGGAATTGCCGCCCACAGGCGGCCGTTAAGGGAAGTGAGCTGACCTTTGTGTACGTAGTACAGAAAAGAGCAACTATCCTTTGTAGTGTAGAGGGGAGCTTGCCACCCTTGGGTTGAGACCCAGGGTGAGTTTGGCCACTCTATATCGACTCTTGTTGGCCCTCGCGTACGTCGTACCGAGGTGAGCTACTTAGAGTAGGGGGAGCTAGCCGCCTCAGGAGGCCTGGGGTTAGGCATGGCCACCCTACACTAACTCTTGTTAGCCCATTGGGGAAACCGGGATAGTCGAACGAGGGTACGTGGATTGTAGAGGGGCGAGACCCCTGTTCTGTTCTGAAAAGGCAAGGCCCTGTGTGTATTCCGTGATGTACGTTTGAGCGTACCCGCTAGCGGAAATGACTAACCACGTGCCAATGCGGGGTAGCTACCCGTGCGCTTATCACTTATGCCGTAGTCACCGTTACGTCACGACTATGACCTCGGGGTGATAGACCAGGTGTAGGACTACCACGGAGGGAATCTCCCGGCCAGGAGAGTGTTGCGTGTGCATCCTACATCAAGGGAAAACTACAAGCAAGATCGTTCCTTTAGGGAACAAGATGATTAAGTAATGTAATGGATCCTGATTAGAGATCTCTACATAGCAAACTGTTATAAGATAATTGGAATCGGAAAGTAATATGTTAAGCTACTTGTTAAGTGCATTTTATGTTTTAGCCACTACTCTACTCAGCGTTAGCTGACTCTAGATGTATAACCTTGTACAGGTCAAGGATTTGAGCAACCCAAGTCACTGGCTGCTGAGGACGCTGGGCCTAGTCGAGCCCAGCTATAGTCTCTGCTGCTAGTGAGTTTCTGTAATTACACTTTCCAGTACTTTCTATGTTGGATTCTCTATCATCTATGTACTAGTTTTTGGTTGTGATGGCTGTATTTCTGTTCTTGAAGGCATGTAATATTTTAGTATTGTTGTTCTGTTTCTCCTTTGTTGCCATTTTCTTTCTGCTTAGTTACATTACTTGTGTGGTTGTGGATTGATACATGTTATTTGGTTATTTCTCGTTGGATGACTGGGACTTGGGATTAGTCGAGGCGAGCCGATCTCGAGTCTTGTAGGGATCTGGGATCGGGTCGTGACAAAGGGGGAAGAGAAAAGAAGAGGGAAAGAAAGAAAGAGAGGAAGGAAAATGAAAAATCAATAAACATTTTTAGTTTATCAAAACCTTTAGACATCTAGTTATAGAGTCAGGCAAGAATTTTCTTCCATAAAATCCACTAAAAAATTGTGAGGTGAGAGAAGAGTGTTTACTAGTGCTCTAAGTCTAATATGAAGACTCTTAAGTTATGGATAATTAGATAATGAAATTAGTAGTTAGGCACAATTTTCGCTCTCAGGTCCTGTGTGTATATTTTGTGTGAATCCCCGAGAGCCACCAAATAAGGCAAATACGCAAATAGCAAGTTCTAATGAAACTATAACTAAGGTGAATGGTTATGACCATTCTTTATGGAATGCTCGACTGAAGGAGGGTGCTAATGTCAAAGGTCAGAAATACAACATCCTATCCGTTCCTTCCCAATGCTAAGAGTAGGCACTTCCACCAAATAAGCCACATAATATCATCTTGAACACCACCATTTTCCAATAATGCCTCGCCAATAAGAGAAAAAAAAAGATATCGTTGAAAAAAAAAAACAGAGAAAGAATGTGATTTGAGTAGTGCGTATCTGTTTTTGTTATAAATAAATTTCATTGAGGCAGCATTCCCCACCACACTTACCATCCACCAAATACAGGCTTCACCTATTTTTTTTGGATTTCTGATCGCCCGAATACGGGTTGAGGAGTTCCGACTTAGTTATTGGATTATCATAACATAATCAAAGCGTCAATGCCTTGAGAGACCACCAAACATATTGACAATCTGGAAAAATTGTGAGCTCTTGATTCATATATAAAAAAAGGGGAGAGAAAGAAAAGAAAGAGAGTAAGCACAAAACAACTAAAAAGAGAGCATAGTTTTAAGCATTTCTCCGAATAGATTTATTTAATAATCTAGACATTTAGAGTCTGAAATACTAGATTATATGTAGCACCAAATGAGTGTGAGTCACCAAAAATAAAATGCTTTCAACTTAGATATCTTCTACCTATACCTAAAAGCCGAGGTTGAACCACAGATCACCTGCTATCCCCGAGGAAAGAAAGTTTTTGCCTATCTTTATACATTTGTACTAAGGGTTAAAAACAAACTTTAAATGCATATTAAGAAATGACAAGGAGAAGGAGGAGAATAAATTCTTTGGAGCCAAATAACAGAATTACCCTTGCACTAAACATTTGTGCTGAACTGTAGAATTTGCTAAGGGCCTAGCCTAGCAAATGGTAGGCACGGGGGTATGATAGCATCGCCATCATTCTTTATAACTCACCCAATTTAGCTAAGTTCTAAAGTAAAATTGATTTAAATAACACATAGAAGGGTATGACATAATCAAAAGGAGAAATCATCAGACTAAACCAAAAAAAGGATAGCAAAACTGGTTAGACTAGCCAATTTAGGGTTTCTATTGAAATCATGCTATTAAAAAGAACAAATAAACCCTATTTTTTGTTCAACTTAAGCCTAGGAAGATTCTATTGAAAATATTGTGAATTAAACCTTCTAAAAATTATAGATGAATATTTTACAAGGTTTAATATGAACAGGCAAGTCAAAGGAGCCAATTTAACCTAAAATAGTGACCTAAGTGAATAATCAATTATAGATGAGTTTGAATAACAAGTTTACCAACCAAATGATTTCAAAACTCAAAATTAAGTTGACCACAAGATTCCCTAGATCCTAATTGAGCTCCCATAAAATGTTGAACCATGTTTAACAATGTTCTCACCTACTTTGCATTTAGGTCCCTAAATTCCTAAAAATGCTTGCAAGTATCCAATTTCATTATTCTTAGGTCCTCTTCTTGCAAACTGGTCCCCGATGTCATCTTCCTCCTTCAGCAGCCAAGGGTTCGTTGACCGAGCAGTTCGATGACTTTCCAACGCCATTTGCAGCTGCCTCGAGCACCGACTGAGCTCGACCTCTGAGGCGAAGTTGTTTATCGTTCCGCTCAGCGTCGATCAGTGTACGTCTCGCCGGCTACCGCCGTTGTAACAACCCGCACTCTCCGGTCAAAAACAAACGCGGAGATCTGGGTTGTTGCAAGGACTTCTCGCTACCTCCTGCAACTAATTTACGCGCGACCGAGGCTCTATAAAGCCTCGCGATGCTCCTTTGAGTCAATTCGTCTGGAACCAAGCACCTACACCTTCGTCTTCTCTTCTTCCAAGCGCCGCCATTACCAGACCTTGAGGCTTTCTCCTTCCCTTCTCTCCGCTATATCTCGCCATTAAACGACATCGCAGCCGCTTTCGCCCTTCCCTCGCCAAGTTCTTAGTCTATAAGCCGGATCTCTACCCTTCTTCGTCGGCCTCAATCCCCTCTCCGATTTGTCGCCGGCGGCCTGTCACTGCCACCGATCTCCGCCCCTCCTTCTTTCCAATTAGCTTAGGGCTTTTCTTCCCCTTCCTTCCCTCTACCTTCCTATCCCTCCAATTTTAACTTTCACCTTCGTTTAAGCCATCACCGACCACCATCTTTAAGGGCTCCGGTGAGCTTCTTCGATACATCACTGAGCCCCTTTTCATAGCACACAGAAATAGGGAAGAGCTTCGGGGATCTTCCTTGAAGCTCCTGGACTAATATAGGACCGAGAGGTCCATTTTACTGTGCACAGGTACCCGCCAGAGCTACCCTTCATCTTCGCCTCCAGCCGCAGTCCTCCGACCATCTCTGACGACACCTCACCTCACCATCCAGTGCCCTGAGTAGCGAGGAACCTTGCCAATCAAAAGGCACCACCAGCAGCAATTGATCCACCAGTGCATCAAGGCAATCCAATGGATGGTGTGCCCGAATTGAAGAACACCACGCCTGCAAAAGTAACAAAGCCATGGGACATAGTCCCACATTGTGCAGAACCAATCTGTGCGAGGCATTTATTATGATATTGTTCCCTTCTTTGTTCGCCTCAGAACGCATGGGGTGAGGTCCCCTACGCACGTCCATACGCACGTGCTTACGCACGCTGACATGCCCTCACTCGCGAACACGCCCGCAAGTCTGGGTAAGGATCCGATTACCCGGGTCCGACTAGGTTTGGAAGATATTGAAGGAAAGAAGAAGGGGGTTTTTGCAACGTGGAACAGAATCCTTTCCCCCTTCACACCCTCACCTTTGCGTTGTGACTACAAACACTTAAGGTATCTGTGCCTAAACTCTATCGTCTGATGGTAAAGTGCTTAGTTCTGAATATATTGGCGTGAATCTTTGATAGATGATATTTGTACTGAACCGAGTAAATTTGGTGGTTTAAACCACCACTTTTACTTTACATTTTTTTTATCTCTCTATCTAAAGATACACTTTACTCATTAAGCATCTTCTAATAAGTGAATAATTGCATGATTTATTGCTCCCAGACACGACCTCGGATTTCTGATTAATTCGAGTATCATAAATTTAAATGCTTGATTTGCTTCGACTACTATACTACGACGTGACAATTTTAAACACTATCGAAGCGAGTCGAGCATTGTTTTATAATACCCTGAGTAAAGTGAAAGATGATCAAATATAATATGTGCATGAGCAGCTGACACATGCCTACAAACAAGATGCTTTAATTGAATATAACTGCAAGAACATATTGTGTTATTTATTCCATTAGTAAAAGTAATCTCAGCCTCATATGAGTAAGGTTCCTCTCCAATTTTAAACTTCGTTCCGCCAAATCTAACGACTTGTAATCTTTGTAAGCTCGAAATTTCTCTATTGATAACTCGGTCAAAATTCAGAGTAAAAACTGTTGTCATGACTTCTCCGCTATCGAAACGCTTAGTAAAGTACTTGTTCAAACGAAAATAAGTTATTGTAACAAAAGCAATGATTGGTAATCCTCGACAACTTTTCAAAACATTATTGAAACATTCAGATACGTTTGTTGTCATACTGCCATATATTTTCCCTCTATCGTAGCATAATGCCCAGTATGATCGATTACAATCATTCTGTTGTATAATTTATCTATATGCTCCATCACAAATGCATTAGATATCTCCTAATATTCGATTGTGATCACATGCTATTAATACACAACCAGATGCATAAAAGCGTCTCTGTAAATCCTTACTTTTAAATCCTTCTTTATGCATGTTTGATTTCACATGTCTCAAATAATGTCTATGTGAATGACCCCATTCTGAGCTAAAATATTGAAGAGCTAAATTTCTTAATCCAAGGAAACAATCACTTATGTTGCATATAACATCTTGATTGACAATTTCAGAGAGATCATCAAAAATCAAGCCCAACTACTGTTATTCTCCCCTCTTTCCACAGCTGCAAAAGCTAATGGAAATAATTGACCATTTGGATCGATTCCAGTTGCAATTAATCAATGTCCAAGATGAGAACCATATAAATGTATACCATCGATTGAAAGTACTGGATGACAATACTGAAATCCCTTAATTGACGGATCGAAAGCCCAAAATAAAGGGTGAAATTCCATTTTCCCCACTGAAGTTGATGATGGTACATCCATAAATGTAAATAGTACGTAGATTTCGTCGAACCATTTCTTTTATAAATCATTTCAAATCTAAAAATGATTCATTTACATAGCCATATACATGTTATAAGGCTTTTTTTCGAGCATACCAAGCCTTCACAGAACTTATCTTTACCTTATCTTCGTTGTGAATTAAAACTTGGATTTGTTTTGGAGATAAGATAAGATTTGCCATAAAATGTGGCAATATGCAATGCAGTATGAACTTGTATTACATTGTTTATGATCTCTTAAGGTATTTGCTGTGCAACTATCCTTCTGATCATATGTAATCACTGTCCAATCATTAAAAGACTTGTCTATTGATGCATGCAATCGCCACTTGCAGCTATTAACGATGCACGCAATAGTTAAGAGTTTTCTCTTTGATGCAATTTTCTTGTATTGCACACCTTAATATACACCTCACTTCATTAAGTCTTGTTGTAAATATTTTTTTATTTTCCATCTTCTCATCATCCAATTCATTCTTTCTCCTCAGTCTTCTTGTTGAGGATAAAAGGATGTCTCATCTTTATCTATCCTTCGATTTATGCAATCATTATTATTAGGTAAATAAGGAACTCCATCCATTGGTTCCCCTTCTAAGTCATCATCTTCTAATTCATTATCTTCTAAGTTATCATTATCACCATCGTCATCGTCACCCTCGTCGTTATCAACATCTTTGTTGTTTTCCATAAAATGTTGATGAGGTTCCTCACTAGCTACGACATTCATAATGGTTGATATACCATGATCATCAGGCCCATTATTTTCATTTTCATCACCTTCTTCATGTAAATTACTTTGATGAGCCTCAATATTAAAATCAAAATTTCTGTGTTCTAAAGCAACTGCTTCTTCTACTGGATGTAACTGTTCTTCTGATATATGTCTCGCTTCATCCATTGGAATATGTTGCGAGGAACTTAACATTCGATAATATAATGAATACGGGTCAATGCTAAAGTCATAATTTGAACATGAACCTAGGTTTTCATATTGAGGGTATTGTGCTTGACTTCCTAATGGATCCGCTACAACATATAAGTTGATTATACTGTGCATACTTCCTAATAACTCTAACATCATTTGAGTTGATTTGTCATTCTCAATATCATAAGGAAATGATCTATCATCTTCGTTTATCCACTTGCATATTAATTTAAGCTTATAATATGATTCAGAATATCCACTAACATTATATACAATAGATAATAAAGTTTCGAATGAAGTACGATAGTTAATTGTTGTATTCATCGAATAACAATCAATATAATCAATACCAGAATAAGTAGATATTGCTCTACCACCCCAATAAATCCTAAGCACCACAATATTGTCTACCATGTCTGTATAATTAATAAAATATAAAAGTCTTATTTACCAAACAAAAGTTAACCTCAAAAAAGATTCTTTTTATTACAAAAATCTACAACTAATTATTTTAAAAATAGATTAAGATACCTTACTACTAAATGTAGATGTCGACGTAGAAGAAGATTTAGAACCTCAATAAGATTGTGTTCGTAATGCTTTGTCGTATTTTAAATCAGTATCGTTGCAGTATAGTCGAAAAAGCATTATGAACAAATAAGAATTTATTACTCGAAGACCTAAATATTCGAGGTCAAATACAGGGAGCAAATGGAATTCATACTAACCTCAATAAATGTAATTTGAACACTTAAATTACTCAAAACTTAATCCAAATATAAGCATGAATTTATGTAGCAATAAAAGAGAAATTGAGAAAAAAAATGTTCTCCTTTTCTTCCATTCTCTGCCTTCTCAGACGTTTGATTTTGTGAATCAGACGTCTTAACTTGATATTGCTACAGTGCCTTCAACTTTGATTCTCTGATCTCTGTCTTTCTCTTCAGCCGAGCCTTCTTCTTCTTTCTTCTTCCTTCAGCTTCCTTCTTCTTCTTTCTTCCTTCTTCTTAGCTTCTTTTTCTTCTCTACATGCTTGCCTTTTCTTTCTCTGCTTCTGTTCTACTTGGCCGCACCTCTGCTTCCTTCTTCCTTATGCACTTAGCTTTCCTCAACTCCTACCTTTGCCCTTGGTCTTCTTCTTCTTCTTCTCCTTCCTCCTTTCTTCTTCTATGGCTAAGTCCCTGCTTCTCGCTTTCTTCTTCTCCTTCACCAGCTACCTTCTTCTTCTTCTTTTCCTCTGCCGCTACCTTCTTTCCTGCACAACACCACAACGCAAAACATATTCCCTACCCTCCCCACGTCTCTCTCTCTATATCTCTCTTTGGTACGCTCTCCCAGAGCCAATCGGATATTCTGGTCGGGTCAAGCGCACCCGGGTCCAGGCGCACCGATGTGGGTGTGATGCGCGAGGAGTGTGTGGGATAATCAGGTCGATCAGCCAGATTCGCGGGGTCAAAGGTCGCAGATGAGAAGTGCATGTGGGCGAGGGACCTCACCCCATGTCTATTGGAGGCGATGAGCTAAGAGCACAAAAACAACTTATACCACACACCGTGCTCTCACGTTCACGAGGTGGGACTAAATATCCCACCCGCTACTGTACTCACGCCCGCAGGAGACGTTCTTCAATTGCTGATGCTGGGTCGCTTGCCAAGCCAATCTCTTGGCTGTATAAGTTCGCACACTCATCCCGCTTGACCTGGGACCCTGATGGCTGGGGCACGCAACCTGGAGTGCTGCTGCAAGCTCCTTGCTTCAGCGTCAATGGCGGAATAGGGGTGATAACGCCACGCAAGGGGGTAGTAATTAGGTTGAATATGGCCCATCTTTAGAATAAAAGGCACAACATAAAGTAGAATAGGAGCATTGCATGCATCAAGTACCAAGATTGCTTATAAATTGTATTAATCGCCATTTGTGTAAAGCATTTGTCAAAGCAGGCCTCAGATGAGCAATCGGACCGCACGGATGGATTCAGGACGACGAACGGAGTCTAACGGACTCAAGATCGGAAAATCCGACATCCGGAGCTCCCACAATGGGCCCAAGAAATCCTGACCGTTGATCTGGAGATCAACGGCCTAGAACGCGCCACGTCGCCCCGCCCCCGCCGCTCGCACGCCCCCAAGCCAGCCAAGGACGCATCTCAGCCGTTGATCTTCGATCGAACGGCCGAGATCCGCGCGCTCGCCCGCGGTCGCCGCGACAAAGCGCGGGCGTGGCGCAACGGTTAGCGCGCACGCCCGCGTCGCGGCGACGCGCATTCGAATAGCGTGGAGCGGAAATCACTTGCGGGCGAAGGGCGCGGCAAAATTGAGCTGCGCGATCAGAAGCGAGCGGCTAGGATTGAGCCACGCGGCGCGACGACAGCGCCCCACCTCCAACGCGCGCGCGCACGCCGGGCGGAAACGCGCGCGCGCACGCGCGCCCGAAGCGCGATCCTAGCGCAGGCGCGGGAGGATCTCAGCCGTCCGATCATCAATCGGACGGCTCTCGTTCGACATCCACGGATCGCGCCTGAAGAGAGAGAGGGGCGGGCGGCTGACCGGCGGCAGAAGGCCTTCACCGACGTATCTGGAAGCGGTTTTAGCGACGTTCTGGATGTCGCTAAAGCACATTCTTCTTTTAGGAAGCCCTTAACTCTATTTAAACCCCCTTCTACCACCATTCAAGGCATCCTCTCCCACTTGCAACTACTCCACTCCTCTCCTAGCTAGTCTTAGGCACTCTTGTAATCGCCGGAGACGACGAGCCGCCGACGGAGCCTCCTCCACCGCCGTGGCTGCCTCGTCTCTCTCCACTCTCTCTCTACCTCTCTCTCTCTCTCTTTTAAGCTTTCATTTACTTTTGTTGAAGCATGTATTTAATGTTGTAAACCATGAACTATGAATGCATGTTTAATGAAATTATTTTCCATTTAGTTGCCATTTTAATTTCTGTTTAAAGTGCATGATCAAAACCAAGAGCTTTCTAACCCTAAACTCTCTCTCTATCTCTCGCTTTTCAAAACCGTCTCTTTCGCAAGCAAAACTCCGCCTTTTTCGTGACAACAAGTGGTAAATAAAATCCGATTTCCACGCCTCCCTGAGATCGACACTCGGACTCACCTCCGTTTACTTCTTTTAAAACCGACGTATCAAGTGCATCTATAACGACATCTCTTAACACACGCACGAAGGCACGTCAGTTTTTGGCGCCGTTGCCGAGGACGCAACGGATTTGTTTTATCACCTCCATTCCACCTTCATTCTCATATCGTCTAATGCCCTATTTTCCTTTTTACTTGACGGTTGCAGGAATTCGGCGCATGGACGGCGAAGCGACGCATTCCACTATGGTAGCAAGGAAGTAGGCGCCTCGAGGACCGATAGTGAGTGCTCTCTCTCTCATTGTTTGCTTGCGTGAAAAAGCTAAAAAAAATCATAAAAACTAAAAAAATTGGCGTGGTGAATGATTGCTTGACCCACATTCTTAACACATCACCCTACAAAAAAATGTACACTCTAATATGCTGGATAAATTCTTGGAGTGTTCTTTTCTCTTTCTCTTGAGTGGTGTTTGCGAAGCCACCGTAAGTTGACCTGGGCCGCACCACTCAACCCTAAAACTGACTCATCTAATAGAAGCTGCATGATTATCAGGATGAGTACACTAGGGTTTTAGAGCCTCTACAAAATAAAAGGAAATCTACTTTCACTAAGTTGTGTGCAGAACTTGACGTGCCCACTGAAACTTGTTTGAAAATATTAAGACACGTCAACCCTAAAAAGTACTTAAGTAAGGATGAAACACTAAAAGACACTATATCTTAACAAATCCTTGCTTGAAAATCATGTTTTGCTAGAAGCACACACTCTGAAAGTGGAACATTAAGAGGCACCACCCCAATCAACGCCTCATCACATCACCCTAAGCACAAGCACTGTCCTAACCCTTTAAAACTGAGTAGACGTGCCCTAGGCAGGACTGAGTTAAGTCTCAAAAGGCGAGGTTTTGTTCACTAGGCACTTGGCTTTCATTCCCTTGGTAGAATCTGGTGGCTAGGCTGCGGGGGAGTGTCAAACGACCGCGGTTGTGGGGTCTATGGAACCGGAGGCGCAAGCTAAAGGAAGAACCTTCCCTGCAATCCCCTCGTAATCAACCTGGCCAGATTAGCCTTGGGAAGGGGAGTCCAGTGTTTACGGACTTAATCAACCTTTGTGAGATTTCTAGGTCTCCTAAGGAATACACCATAAGGATTAGGCTTGTTTGTTTGATTGAGTGCACAACTCTCTCTCATCTGTTCTTCCCGCATCCCTCCATTTCTTCCATGGATTTCAATGCCTATCCATCTTACCCAAATTACCCCCAACAGGATTTGTATGCTAACCCAAGTAGACCATACCCACAGCCGACTTGGGCTAACCAACCACCAAGTTGGGGATGCAACCTGGAATATCCCTCTTGGCCCAACTATGACCAAACCACACCAACCTCTTATTGGAATACACCCAACATAGCCACCCAAGGGTACGATTCAAATCATGGGGCTCCATATCTCGATTGTCCTCACGATGCCTCCTCATTTAGGTCCGACCCGCTCTACTGTGATAGGACCTACACTTTAGGAGAACACCAAGAACCCTACGCATCTCAAGATAATAACCAAGAAAGGTCATCTGAATTCAACAACCTTGCCTACTTGACCTTTGGATTAGAAGGAGTTCTAGACAAATGGAAATCAGAAAATGATCAGAAATCTAGGCAAGCCCAGGATCATCAACCTCTGATTTGGTCCCCTGATGAAGAATCTGACTGGGAGGAGGACTTAGAACCTCAACTATTCTGGAGTAGGACCAAACAGAGAATGGTTCCTCTTGAAGAACTGGACCCTGAATATGACAGAATAGAGGACCCACCCAAGAACCTAAACACCAATATGGATTCTGATCCACAACCTCAACCATACTCTCTTAACCTGGATTTCAAGGAGGAAATCCAAAGGACACCAAATGACACCATGTCAATTCTTGATAACCTCCAGTTAGAACTACACAGACAGAATCAAGAATTGGTTAAAGGGCAACATGCCATGTTGGAGTTGTTCCAACAATTGGGGGAAGAAGGCCAAAGAAAGCTGTTGCATACAACGCCATTCATGGAATTCATAAAGCAAGGACCTACCATGATCAATTGGACTACACCTAGTCATCCTGATTTGGTTCAGTCCACCATTGATACCCCTCAGAAGTTGGATAGCTCAGTGGATAAGGAAAGTAAGGATTCCGTGGAGCACAATTTGGGGAGCATTGAGAACAAACATCAGGAGGAAACTGAGAAGGTGAGGGGAGAGACCTTGGAATCTGAATCTAATCAGCTCAAGACAAGTAATCCGGTGGGTGTAGCAGCCAACATCGGAGATGGAGAATGGAGTTACAATTTCAAAGAAATTGATTATGAATCGGTTAGAATCCCCATCACAAATTTGGAGGAGGGCCGAGAGAAAGAATATGATCTAGAGAATGAAATTGACCCTACCTCTAATGCAACCCCAAACAGTGAATCTGATACAAAGGAGGTTGAAGAAAATATTCTTGAGATCAAGGCTTGGAGGGAATGAGCAATGAAACCATAGTTGCGGAAGAGATGGATTCGTCTTTGAAGAGAAGACTCATGCTTGGTTGTAGGGCTCAGTATGAAACTCTGGACTTTGTTACTTGCCCTACCAGAATAAAGATCCCGCAACCCGAATGCACTAGAATTGATACACTTTCGATGGATTACAATTTTATGGGGACACAAGCTGAATATAAGACCTACATCTTTAGTGTTTGGCATATCATATTTGGGGTGCGTTCGTCCACAGCAACTTGTTTGCATGCCCACAAACTAAGAGAGGATCTGACACGGGCATGCATGATATATCTGTTACAGAATTCCCACCCCTTAGGAACGGGACTCCACCACAACCTTATCCGCATCTGTGGACTTCTGATTTTGGGTCTGGTTAATTTTGAACATACCTTCTTGACCCAAGTCATTCCTGTTTGTGCACCGCCCAGCTGGAGGCGTTAAACTCAGCGCTTCCTGGGAGGCAACCCAGCGGATTCAGACTGATCTGGTAGTCTACGTCACTCAGGTACTATCTTTTTAAACCCTTCTGCATCCATGAATCTGCCAATGAGGACATTGTCCAACTTAAGCATGGGGGGGATGGTAAATTGCATAATCCTGAGCTTAATTAATCAGTCTGAATGAATAAAAAAAAAAAAAAATTGAATTTAGGAAGAAAAACTTAGGTATTAGAAACTTGTCAATAGTGGGAAATAATACACAAAGAACTTAAACACTTAGACTTTTCAGGCCTTCAGGCTTAATCAGCCCTGGTGTCCGTTAAAATATAGATTTAGCGGCGAGTCCTGGCAACTTTAAGCTATTCTAATCCACCTACTAAATAAGGTGATAAGTATACGACTTATCAACTCATCCTCTAACTCAGGAAAACTTTGAGTCTAAGCATCTGCACACATTTCTGCACAGACTCACTTCTCGGAGATTTTGACAGAAATTGGGTAGCTAATAAACTCTCTAGGGTGGTATGGCTGGCAAGTTGTCGTGGGTAACAGCCCATTGGCAGGTTGTTGACGTGCCTTCGTGCGTGTGTTAAGAGATGTCGTTATAGATGCACTTGATACGTCAGTTTTAAAAGAAGTAAACGGAGGTGAGTCCGAGTGTCGATCTCAGGGAGGCGTGGAAATCGGATTTTGTTTACCACTTGTTGTCACGAAAAAGGCGGAGTTTTGCTTGCGAAAGAGACGATTTTGAAAAGCGAGAGATAGAGAGAGAGTTTAGGGTTAGAAAGCTCTTGGTTTTGATCATGCACTTTAAACAGAAATTAAAATGGCAACTAAATGGAAAATAATTTCATTAAACATGCATTCATAGTTCATGGTTTACAACATTAAATACATGCTTCAACAAAAGTAAATGAAAGCTTAAAAGAGAGAGAGAGAGAGGTAGAGAGAGAGTGGAGAGCGACGAGGCAGCCACGGCGGTGGAGGAGGCTCCGTCGGTGGCTCGTCGTCTCCGGCGATTACAAGAGTGCCTAAGACTAGCTAGGAGAGGAGTGGAGTAGTTGCAAGTGGGAGAGGATGCCTTGAATGGTGGTAGAAGGGGGTTTAAATAGAGTTAAGGGCTTCCTAAAAGAAGAATGTGCTTTAGCGACATCCAGAAAGTCGCTAAAACCGCTTCCAGATCAACGGTCAGGATTTCTTGGGCCCATTGTGGGAGCTCCGGATGTCGGATTTGGCCGATCTTGAGTCCGTTAGACTCCGTTCGTCGTCCTGAATCCATCCGTGCGGTCCGATTGCTCATCTGAGGCCTGCTTTGACAAATGCTTTACACAAATGGCCATTAATACAGTTTATAAGCAATCCTGGTACTTGATGCATGCAATGCTCCTATTCTACTTTATGTTGTGCCTTTTATTCTAAAGATGGGCCATATTCAACCTAATTACTACCCCCTTGCGTGGCGTTATCATACCCCCATGCTTACTCCTTGCTAGTCCCTAGCAAGGTTTATTCTAGCCTTTATTTCTTTGGCGAATTTAAGAAGTAATTGCTTAGGCACTTCGTTACTTGTCAATAAGAGGAACTATACGAAGATCTTAATCTACAAAGACTAAGCAGCGCCCGGGTGTCTGCCAAAATACGAATCGCCCGAATCCTTGCTTTGTATATATAACTATACTTATGTATACGTATATATCTATATATGTCTTTTTAGAATTTTTAGAATTCAGTGTGGGTTGGTAACTTTTTACGGCTACCCAACCCACCCAAAACTCGGTCAAAACCCTAAGTGCTAAGCATCTTGGTGTGAATGTTGTGATAGACTTACTTAACGGTAATTGAGACAGACTTCGAGTTTCTACGCCTCTAGGTGACCGGAAAAGAAAATAAATTTTTGCCTGAAGGTGTATTTGTTCGATTGGTAGCTTTCTCCCTGCGTTCATTTTACTTGGGGTCAACACAAGGATTTTCCAGTGTATATCTCCCCGGCTTGTACTACTTCCCCGCTTCTTCCTTAGGTGTTTTTGGTCTTCTTTTTTTGTGCAATTATTGAGCTGGGCTCTGGACAACCGACCAATGGGCTGTTACCCACGATCACTTGCCAGCCATACTTGTGCGGTGAAGTGTGGTTTATTTTCTTTTCTTCTTTTCCCTTTTTTTTTTTTTTTTAATTATTATTTTTTTTACGTAGGTGGCTTCCCTAATCTCAAATGTACCTAGAGGCAGTGAAAAAGAAATGGCCTGTGGCTGGGTTCTGGACAAGGGGGTCGACTTGAAATCACTCAATACGACCTTGCAGCCCCATTAAAGCATACGAGGAGCTTCGCCGTGTCTTGGTGAAGGTGAGATGATGGGTGGCAGGCCGCGGGGCGACCTAGGCGTGAGTGCTTAGGTCGCTCTGTGGCCGTGTTTATGGGTTTGTTCGGTGGGTGTTTATGGCGGTGATGGCGGTCAGTGGATGGGCGAAAGGTGATCAGTGGACGATGGCGGAGGTGGTGAGGTGTCTGGCGAGGCGTGTGGAGGTGTGGAGCGGTGGAAGCGCCTCACCGGTGTGAGGCCGAAGATGGAGAAGATGGTGGTGGACAGTGGCTGTGAGGGGTCAAAAAGAGGAAATAGAAAGAGGGGAATTGAAGAGGGAATAAAGAGGAATAATTCTAACCTAGCTAAGTGGACGAAGGGGGAGAAGAGGCGGCTAGCCGTTCCTGCTGTCGCCGGAGAAGACGATGTCCAATGGAGGGGTGGTGGCGACGACGACGGGGCTAGAGGCACGCGCGTGGGTGTTGCGCGACGCGGAGGAAGGTGGTGAGGGCGGCTCTGCCACTGGTATTGTGGCAGAGTGACGAAAAGGAGGAGGGCTCGCTGGAACTCGCTAGACTCCTGACCGGAGGAGGAGGAAGAGACGAAATTGGGGTGATTCTTCAGCTAAGTCGAGCTTACCGATTCGACCGAACCTGGTGCTTCTTATATAGGCACGGGCAGAGGGTCAGGTGCAAGGAGGCGATCAAAAGTCCTTGCCGAAGGTATGGCCAGAAGTGATCCCATGCCTTTCGAGCATTCGCACAAGAGATATGGGATGATTCAGGGCATGGAAAGCTGCTCCGACGATAAGGAGTTTCACAGATGACTCGCTTTTCAAATCTGGGAGCTGCTCCCTGGGGAACCGAGGAGAAATCCTCTTCGAAACCTCGCCAGAGGTATGGGTCTCTGCTGCAATGGAAGAGGGACCTAAATGTGAAAAGTGACGAAGAAGTTGAGGGGGTCTTCGCAAGGGTTTTCAAAAGTTAGGGGCCAAAATGTAATTGGGTGAACTATTTTGCAAAGTAGGTCAAGATGACCTTCCCTTAGGTCCAAATTTTGGCACAAACCTAATTTGGACCTAAGGAATCTAATGGTGAAGTTGGATTTTATGTTTGACCATGTTTGACTAGATATTTTGTATAAAAATTCAAATTATGTCAAATATTGAGCTTGGACCCCAATCTAGGTCAAAATAGGTTCCAAATGTCAAATTGAAGGTTCTAAACCCTACAGAATATTTTTTCATGAATTTTAGAAGCTTAGTTGATTTTTATCCTGCCCAAAACCTTGTGAATTTAAGTGGATTTGTTTTAGAGTTATAGAATGTCATTTAATTCTTAAATTTCACAATAACCCTTTTCTGAGTGAACCATCCTACTTTTTCTCTTATTAAGTCCAATTGACCTATGTCTAGACCCTAAGAAATCCCGTTGATGTACTGCAATGGTAAAATTACAGTTTTACCCTTTCATGTATTCTTTTTAGATTAGTAATCTCTTGAGTTAGGTCTTCCTTTAGGTTATGCAGGAGATTTTGTTCACTTTATTAGGTCAAAAAGAGCTAGTTAGGTCTCATAATGAGGTTTTCATCAGATTGCAATCTCAATTTCAGAATTTCAATGAGATTGCAATGCAAAATTTCACCGTAATCGCGATCTCAAATCTCAACAAGATGAATGAAGAGGAGAATTTTTATGAGAATGGAGGAGCTTTTTTAAGAGAGAATAGAGGAGAACGTGTAATGAGAATAAGGGAAGGTGTGAGTTTATATAGCCGAGTGGAGGGAGAGGACGAGAGGCAAGCGTGTAACGGTTAGTCAGAGGTCGCTAGATGATCTAGTGATCTCTGCCAACGACTACAACATTCAACGACTCCTCGGAGGTCACTGGATGATCCAGCGACCTCTCAGGAAGTCGTTGGATGATCCAACAACATTTGACATCCAATGACCTTCGCTAACGGCCGGCTCGGGGGAGGGGTTCGCTGGATGATCCAGTGACCTGTCATCCAGTGACTTCTCCACCGTCACCTTACCAAGCCCATAGGTCGCTGGATCATCCAACGATCTATGGCCCCTTTTTAATATTTTCGAAATTCCAACCCCTTTTCCCAAATAAATGCCGCTGTGATGCCCCTAATGCCAAAATCCCCTCTCTCTTGCTCTTTTAATTCCCACGTAAGTCCCTCCTTTTCCAGCCATGCAACCATGCACGTTCTTGCCAATTCTCTTGCATGAGATCACGATCCCCTTGGTGCCGACCTTCCCAACTAATCACACTCCACACACCCTCTCGATCTACAACCATGCATGTCCCCCTTCACAAAATACACTAAAAACAGGGGTCCTAAAAATAGCCCCAACCTTTGCCTTTAAAACTCTCCTCCTCACCTATGTAAACACATGTCCATGGACGGCATCCCTGTACACCTCCTCTCCTCTCTACTCAAAGATAAGTTACTCCTCCACCTCCTTCACCTTCATTCTCCTCTCCCATGGCTGCCCTCTCTTCCTCTCTCCACGTAGAATGGCACCTCCCTCCATCTGTTCCTCCATTAGTATAGTTTCTCCTTACCTCCACCATCGATCAGCCCAACACCTCCTCCTAGCTTCTTCCTCTAGCGACACTCTCTCCCTTCGATGTGGAGTCCTCCATCGACCACCACAAGCAATGTCAGCATCCTGTTCTCTTGCTGACTTCTTCCCCCTTGTTAACATTCATCACCACTCCTCTTCAACCTCCTACAACGATCTTCATCTCCTCCAACTTCTTCTAGGCTCCCTAAACTTGGTGGTCACGAGACAACTTCTTTAATGTTCTTGCATAACTGTACAAGTGTTCCACAAGAGGAGCTCATCTCTCCCTCCATTCCTCTCTCTCTCTCTATATATATATATATATATATATATATATATAATTTTCCTATTTTCTCTATTTTGTTGTAGTTCATAAATTCCTTGTAGTAAACTTTGGCTTTTAATTATTATGTTTGAGAAGTATTTGCTTTGTCAATTTATACATCTACTTGAGTTTGGTTTCTAACTAGTATAAAAATGCAATAAAAGAATATAAAAAATAAAACACCAAATATAAATAGAGCGATTGAATGCCTTCATCTCACCTAGTAGAGAACAACTTTGGAATTATAAATTTATTTGATTCGGATTTTTGTAATCTACAAGAATGAGTTTTCAATCCTTCATAAATCGTAAATTTTTTGTAATCAATCATCTTAAATTCTATTCCAACAACGTTTAAATATCCCCTTATACAATATACCGTGATATTTAAATGTTGCTTTATATTGTCTAAAATGATGTTTAAATATCTGCTTATATATCTTATTTAAACATTTAAATATTACTTTAACTTGTTTTAAAAAGATACTTAAGCGACATCTCAAATTATATAAATATTCTTTCATTTCCATTTCTATCATTCATATTTAATAAATACACATACAACTATAATCATAGCACCTATAAAAAAAATATATACATTTTCCACTAGAATCACATGTAATATTTATATCATTTCACATTAAAAAAAATATTAAAATCATCCATTTACGTTAAAAAATTTACTAAAATAAATTGTTAATAATCCAAAAAAAAATGTTATATAAGATCATTATAAATTTATTTATTTAACATCAAAAATTTTCTTATTATAACATTATACTAATCTAACTTAAAATTATTACAATAATAACTCTTCTATTTTATCGTTTGAATTTACAGATTCTTTCTTCGATATTGCTGAAATTGGGATACAAATAATGATATTCACAAAAATACTATCAAATTAATAATATAATTTATAAATAAAATATAAGCAATGATTATAATTAATAATGACATAGATTCATTTCAAATAACTCAGAGAAATTAAGGAATGACTCATACCCTCGCAAGGAATGGTTATCCGAAGTTCACATCTTAGCATCCCAGGACCTCAATATAATCCGAACAGTGGAATTTGTGATAAGGATAGGGCTAATCCCAACGTATTGAGAAAAATGTATATGATCGAGAAACAATCAAGTTACCTTGGGGTTAGGAATGATTTCCATCTTAAGAGCATCTTGTTGAACGAGACATTTAATGGCCCTCAACCTCACCCACCCGTTCATTTCCAACTACCTGTAAATCCAATGTCGAAAATGATAGAGCTAAGACGACCTAAATGAAATCACACACAGGTTGTTGGTGTTGAAGATCTTAGACTTTTCAATTGACTTGAATTCACTGACCTGGATTGATAGACTAAACGATTAGTTCAGACAACATCCAAGCAAGCAATTAGTAAGCAGTCACACATGATAGAGAATAAAGACATTTCTCTATTGTTAACTTACATGTGCATCGGGAACTTGGGCAATTTCCAGGAGCTGCAAATTTAAGAAGAGAACAATCTTTAAGCATGAAATACTTGGAAAAAGGTCATGTGTTTCCCAACCTAGATATTGCTACGGTCTTAGCTAAATTCTGAAAGTGTTGTTTAGCTTCTCTTCCCTCGTAATATTCCTTAATTTAGCCACACAATGGAAAACAAATTACATTCCAGATTCCAGTTAGAACCATCCACTCACAATGAAATTGCATTGTATAAACTAAAACAACCAAGTTACACATTAGTACATATAACGACAGATTCGAACTCAACGGACTGCTGATGATATAGCCTGAAGAATCTTATTCATAAAAAATTTAGCACACTAAACAAAAACCAAGATTCTAGAGAATGATCTCGACAGACACTCCTGTGAAAATTGCAAGTTGAACAGTAATATTGAGAAATAATCCTCTAAACAAGGCATGGCGTTACTTTAATTTCAGGAAGCAACAGAGGAGCAAGTAAAGAGAAGCTATAGCTGGACATACCTGAGCTCTTCCTTCATAAGAAATAAGAGTTCAAACTTTGACATCTGCCAATGTTTTGGGAGTTACCTCCATGCGGTACTCGTTCTGGTTATTGATTAAATGGTTTAGGATTTCTGTCAGCTAAGTCGAGGATTACAATTATACATTAAAGACTTCCAGCAGAATGAAGAATGGCCACATACAGATTCAACTTGATCAAAAGAAAGTACTAAGAAAAATAACCTATCATGTAGAGGCTAGGAATGACCCACACACACACACACACTACATACATATTTATCCTATATAACTAAAATTGGGTCCTCCCTGCCACGTGTCGTGCTCCTCACCCCCCGTGCCCTCTATCTCTCTCTCTCTCTCTCTCTCTCTCTCAGCCCCACCCCTCCACCGTTTTCTTCACAGACTCCCCACTCCTCTCACCACGTACTCAGATGTGCCCCCCACCAAAAGTCCCTCTCCTCCATCAAACTAATTCCACCTTAAATAACAAAATACAAGGCACACAAATACAAAATAACAAAAAAAAATCAAAATTTCATAAATAAAGTACTTGCAACGGGGAACAAATTAAGTTCAGTTACGACAAGTATATTCACATAATTTAAAAGAAGAAAATTCTTTATATCAAAAAAAAAAAAAAAACCAAAAGAAAACAAAGAATAGGCAACCAAATTCACGTAAACATAGCCATACTAAAAGATAGAAATCGAACCACTAATCCAATGAGAATGGCTCGATGATTGAGTAGGTACGTATACTTCCATCAAAAACTTCAAAAAAATAAAATAAAATAATCAACAACACCCACGTAGATAATTCATGTAATTCAAGTCCTAACTTACCTGAAAAGAAGAACGTAACCTATGTAAAAAACACACGATTTATTTATATCAATAAAATTAAGGCTATGCCCATAAAGTGAAAAGAAAAAAGAATATATATATATATATATATATATATATATATATATATATATATATATATATATATATATATATATAATTGAGTTCTTGGATATCATAGGTTTACATATGATTTTTTTGCTCATTTTCATTCAAGGAGGTGTCCTTTGAAAATATATTTCATCATTTTATTATCTTCTCATGATCTATCTAATATTATCACAACTTGTATCTCCTTTCCTCTTACTCAATCACATCCTTCTATTGCATTACCAACCATGCACATCCCATTTTAGTTAGCAACATTTATGTTACATTTCCTTTCCTTATCCATCATGTATTCCATCACCTTCAAGTTTTAAGCAATACAAGCACCATGAATCATGTTCAACTGATTTTATTCAAGTTAAAAACGTTTACTATTTTTACTTTACTACATACAACCACTTTACCATCCTCGCCCCTACCCATACTCTTTTCTTTTTTTTATCTCTTGTCAAATTAAAGGTAAAGAAAAAAATGCTCAATAACATGCATCACCTAATCCTAATAATTATTTTTCATTTAATTATAATCTTAAAATATAAAATATGTATTTTTATATGATTTTTTATTTATAAGGAATTTTAATATATCCCAAAAATAAATTTAATTACATTGTTTCACATATTTGACGGCTCTCTTTCTCTTTATTTTCTCTCTCCCTCATTAATCCTACGACGAAATGCAGGGGTCAAACACACTAACATATACTACAAGAGGATACTTAAGTCAACAATGACAGCCACACCTTACCCGAGAATATAAAAGGAGCTCACATAGTGCTTAAATAAAGAGAAAGTGAACGTAAAATATAACTTTAGTTGAGTTTGAGAATCTATGCCAGAGGTGTTGCCCACAAACAATTGGCGTTGACGTGGATCAGTTCAGGCAGCATTTGATCGACGAGTGATTGGTTTTCCACGTGCGATGAGACACGCCGCCACTTTCCTCAGCAAAATCAACTTGGTATCCATCCCTAAGGATGGTACGAGCGAAAAGTACCTCCACGAATATACCTGCAAAGATTTAGAGGGAAACTTACATTTCATGGTGATTAACAATATATAAGGTTGCACTCCATGCTTAACAGCTTACTAAGGGCCCATCTTCTTTTCTTATTTGAGATGCAACCGTAACAATCATGGGTAGCGAGCACTCAATCGTCTAACTTACAATGCTCCTCCGATTGCCTTTCTTTTATACAGATGACATCATCATTTTACGAATGGAAATTTGAATTCCATTCGAAATATGTCCAATTTTATTTCCTCTTTTGAAGAAGCTTTCAATCAAAAGGTTAATCTCCACGAGAGCTTTTACTTTGTTGGAAAAAATTTTCCTTGTAGACAACTTCCTCGCCTACTCTCCATCATGGGATATCCAAATGACTCCTTTCTGTTCACCTACTTTGGTTGTCCCATCTTTTCTCGTAAAGACCAAAATTTACTACTTCTCTGATATCATTAAAAAGGTCCAATCCAAACTTACGGATCGGAAAGCAAATCTCTTTTCTGCTGCTACTAGAATGCTCTTGATTAAACATGTCCTTACCTCTATTCCTATATACATCATGGCTGTTCTTGATGTTCCCTCTACTGTGATTAGGAAGATTAATTCTATCTTTGCCAATTTTTTGTCGGGGAAATCTTTGGATCGTTCTCAACATCATTGGATATCTTGGAACACAATCACCTCTTCTCATGATCTGGGAGGCCTTGGCATTAGAAATTTGTCCTACTTCATTAAAGCCTTGAGAATGAAGAGGGTTTTGAACATCATCCATGGCAATTCCATTTTCTCTACCCATGTCTGCGATCTTTGGAAAACTGGTGGCCTCTCTACCCTTCCTTCCAGATTTCATGCTCTTTATAATGCTTATATGAATATGAAACCGTTCATTCGTTGGGAAGTCCATGAAGGTAGGATGGATTTTTGGTTTGACATTTGGGTTGGGAACTCGGTCCTTAAGGATTTTATTCTAGAAGATATTCCCGTCCAAAGTGTCCCCATGAAAGAGATCATCTCCACCTTTAAATCCAATCCTCTAAGAGGGTTCCTTCCCCATCACATCTTAGATTATATTGATAATACCTCGGTTGATGAGATGAAGGACAAGCTTATTTGGTCTCCCCATCCCTCGCGCTCCCTTTTGGTCTCCTTAGCATACCATCTCAACTCTGTTAATGCTGCTGCTATTCCCATGTTCAAGCATTTGTGGCACCTTAAACTTCCTATTCGTATCACCCTTTGTGTGTAGCGAATTTTGCACCAAAAACTTCCCACTGATGACAATATCTGTAAACTTGGTATTTTGATCTTTTCTAAATATTCTTACTGCCCTCATAACCCTTTCACTGAGACGTCTATCGAACATATTTTTTGTCATAGTGAGTTAGTCCTTAGAATCTCCAATTGGGTGTTTCAAAAAAATTTGATCTCCCTTATTGACTCAGATATGTTTTTCTCTATTATGAGGATTGGCCCTTCCCATAGATGGGAAAACAAAACGAAAGCTATGATTCATTTCATCTGGTATTATGTTTGGTGGGTTAAAAATAAATTTCATCATGACAATTTTAATTGGAACGGTTTGGATGGTTTTCTTGAGCATGGATGGCGCAATCTTCAAATGACCCTCTAGAATAAGAACCAAAGGCCTACGAAATTGGCTCTATCCTGGTTCTGCCCCAAAAATGGTTTCAAAATCAATGTGGCTGCTCAATCTGATAATTACAACTCCTTGGGTTGGGTCATCAGGGATCAGGTTGGTAACTTTATTTTGGATGCCTCTTCCAAAACATCCCTTGTTTCCTATGAAGTGGGTATTCTTAAAGCTTTGGATCATGCTCTATCCCTACCTTTGGTTAACTATACTCAGTAGGTCAAAGTGGACTCTACTCTCCTTTATTACTAGTGGAATGGTAAGATTTAGGTAACTTGGACAGCTTACAGGGACTTTCATTGCATTTTAAATATAAAGAATCAAATGCAATGCTTGTCATATGTTCACTACTCTGTTAACATTTTGGCTTCCAAGCTTGCAGAGACTGCAAGTGGTGATTGGTGGATTTTTACAGGAATTTCCGACCTCCCTAATAGGCTTAGGGGTGTTCTCCAACTTGACATAATTCAATGCCCATATGTCTTATTCTGATCTTCTCTCTTTAGGGGGTCATTCTTCCGTGTATCAAGCCATGAGTCATGGCTCATGTTTTTGTTGTATTGATATGTTTTGACTTGATCCCCTGTCTCTGTCTTGCCTCCTAGGAGTGGGGGATGAGTAATAAGGGTTCCTTTTTCTTGAAAAAAAGAAAAAACACCTAATTCTTTATACATTTAAAATAACAGATAAGCTCCCTCCACCGCTATAATCACTCCAGCAATGACCACAACTTTGTCTCGCAGCCAAGACACGATACGTGACCGCTACAGTTGCAAATGTGCCACAAAAATGAATGGAACCTAAAACACATATATGTGACGCCTCTCCCCAAAGAACATGGTCGCACCTGCCCCCCACCTCCATCTTTGTCCTTCTATTTCCTTGGATTGGATCATATTATTTGCATAAAAGATCTCAATTAGGTCCTATTTGTTTAGTATGATTGATTTAGCGAGATATATTTATTTTGGGAGTGAGATTATTTGGTAATTCTGAGATTATAAAGTTTTGATGTCTATTTCTTTATAGGTGATAATTCCAATGGATTTTAAAGATTACACCAATGAATTTGATTTTAAAAATTCCACCAATTAATTCTTAGATTTCACTGATTGATTTTCAAAATCCATCAATGTAATCTTCAAATTCCATCGGAGTTAACCCCTCCTCCCCGCCTCTCCGGACGGAATTAGGTAATACCAAGTAATTAATAACTTTTAACCCGATATTATTCCATCTGGAATATATTTCTTCCAAACGGAAGGCATACGTTCCGTATCCACGAAACAAAACGGTACCTTAGAATCCTATTCATCAGGCAAAACAATTTTCAATTTTGTTGTTGAAACTCGAAATTAACGGAGAGTAATTTTTTGGTGCTGTTTGTCACTACAATAAAAATTAGAGGTCGAAATAAACCAGGCAGGAGAACAAGGTTGGAGAGGCCTTAGTAGAGAAGGTGGGCATGTAGAGGAAGGTGGCTTTGGCGTGGTCGGAGGCATTGCCGGTGATCGATACAGATCGAGTTATTCTTTCAATTTTTGCCTTCTACGGTACAATATCAACGACGTCGTTTAAGGAATGTACAAGGAATGCAACACATCTCAACAACTAAATGTCGAGTAAAGGGCTTTCTTGTGACGTTTAAGCGCGAGTCAAGTTGTTCAATGTACGAATGGTTCTCATCCAAACCTTGTCCCAACGTTTAAATCTCGGATATTCACTTTTTACTGGCGTGTACCCTTATTCTTGCAGTTTGCATTTTGAGAAATTACATTCAAATTCTGGAGTAGCCCTCTACTTACTCTTCTGATCATTTCCTCTCACCTCCAACAATTCCATCTGGTGCTTATTTCAAGATTACAAGTTCTTCAACTGCTAAAAACCTAAACAATAATTCTTCTTACTTCACATCAACAAATTACCACCTTTTATTCTGCAAATTTATTCTACAAAGACGGTGAAATTAATGTTCTTTCACCTCTTTGTGCATCATATCATTGCTATTTTTTTATTACTTCTTATTCCTCTTAACCAATTTCACGCTAAAGTAAACGATACACAGGAAAGGTAAGATAAATTATGTTAAATGTGCAACTGTATGTACGGGAGTTAGATGGTGACTTGTATATTATAGATCGCTTCGAGAAAGTGACAGCCCAGCTTACATGGTAGCAGATGTTGAAACGACTGTTTGCCATCTCAAGTAGCTGATCATCACATAACGTTGTTACCGTTAGATTTTATGAGGTTTATTGAATTAATTGAGGTGGAATTGGTAAGTTATGATATGAAAATTTATATTGAAATTAAGGAGGGATGGGTGAAGTTTTTTATTTTTT
Source organism: Thalassia testudinum (assembly GCA_037157565.1). NCBI lineage: Eukaryota > Viridiplantae > Streptophyta > Magnoliopsida > Alismatales > Hydrocharitaceae > Thalassia > Thalassia testudinum. Next base: position 12,075,264 of record JAZHRO010000038.1, on the reverse strand, counting down.
ATATTGGAAGTGGATAAATTTTTAATTAGAAATAAAAGATTTTTATCACTCATGACTTTCATAGCAAAGATTAAAGGGTGGGTTCGTGAATCACGCATGTGCAGGTGCATATCTCATTGTAGGTTTGGGCAAGAATCAATTTAAAATTTAGGTTCTTTCACTACAAGTGTTCCCTTTGATTTTTGGGTTCACTCTTCAATTAATTGGATAATTAATTCATTGATTGAATTAGCCTTTGGATTGAGATCAATTTGCAAAGATTGTTAATGAATTCGAAGATCAAAGGAATGAATTTGTTGACTCTATTGATAAAGAATCATTATCAACACATATTGGTCATTCTAGAACTTCAATATCCTCGATCTGTGAATTTTCTTTGAAATATCCAACCCTAACCCATCTGAACCAATTTGCTTCATCGACGGAAGAGGAAGGGATGGATTCCAAAAACGAGGAAGAAAGGAAAGATCTAAAATACTTTGCTTCAAAGGTAGAAGAGAAAGGGATAGATTCTCAAAAGGAATTTCCACGTCATTTGATTGTTCAATCAAACTTTTTGATTTGTTAGATTTGGATTTTTGGCTCAAAATGTAGAGCTCCTGTTGATGTTTATTTATAAGAATCAGACAGGAAATAAGTTACAACATATTCAAGGATCTGTGTAGTGCAGTGGATTTGGCATGATTGTTACATGTATTCCATGATTAAGAGGTATAAGGCCATTTTGTTATACATGATAGAGACAAAAAATTTGAAATTTGAACTTCGTGGTCGACCAATCCAATATTTTGATCAATCAATTCATTCTTTTAATTGATGATAGCTTCTTGGCTACATTTTCTTGATCAAGGTGACATTCAAGGACGACTATGGGCAGAGCATGTCGCAAACGTCGGACTCGTGCATCAATAAAGCAGAGGCATCATCTCTCTAAGGAGAGTTCTCTTACGAATATTTTGATTGTATAACCTTTCGAACTCTTTCATTTTTGTTACTTGTGTCATATCTAGTCTAATCATAATTTCTTGTAGATTTTTGAATATAATTTTCCTATCCATAATTAAATTATTCTTGTTGTCGTCGATCGGTTGTCTGTATCATGAAAATATGCGTATGCTTGGATTTAACTTTTATCATTTATTGTATATCCACTTGTGCCTTAAATTTAACAACAATTACTACCATGATCAACTTCTCATCATGAGAATTGCACATTCAATGCCGCAATTCACAGGGCTACTAATCCAAGTTATGTATAAGAAAACATTTGACATATATAAAAGTATACACGTTCTTATACATTATTTCACGTCATGATTCATGATGTGTTACGTGATCGAATCATATCATGTATCTCTCTTTAATATATAGTATGCAAAAGTGTGTATATTTTTATATATACCTATCATTATCCGTATGTATATGCCTCAAGGGTGAAACTGCATGAAATGTTGCGAAGTCACGGTGGAGGCTGAGGTAGAATTTACCCAACAGCCGAAGGAGCCTTCTCCGAATTTGCCATACATACGTACTCTTCTGAGTACGTATATCTTGAAATATATATGCTCTTCCCTCGGTCACCGTTGGACTTGCGGACTCGTATTCAGAAGCACTTGATACTCCTCCCCACCCCCAAGTCAAAGCGATGGATTCGGTCAGGGAAGAAACGGAGGAGAAGCAACGAAAGATCCACTCTTGAATTCGATCGGACTCTCCCAGATACTTGACTCATCCAGCGATTAATCTCCCCTCCTCCCACTCAACGACCTGATGTAATTTGCAACCATAACCGTAAAATAATTAATATTCTCCATTACTTCGTACATAATTAACCCATTTTAATTATGAATAACAACGGGATAACCAATTAATAAATGGGTACAACATCATCGAAGGAAAGAGCAATTAGTACATTTTTTTTTTTCAAGGGACATAGTCACATAACTATTATTTGATTTACTTTCTCGTGGGATAAAATTACTCCCGTGGAATAATATATTCTACGCAGGATAGAATAAACTTATCCCACGCAAGAGAGAGAAATTTCTCACTTATCTCTTCAGATACCGATACCTTTCGTAAACACAAAAATCACCTTATCCCCTACCCGTCCTTTGATTTCACTTGCTTACAAAATTTATCGCCCAAAACAATCATATCCTTAATTAGATACGATCACAGGCTCTAAAACCCGCCGGTGACCAAAAAAAAGGCCCCTCCCCCACCCATCTTCCGCTCCGCTTTAGTTTCCTTCCTCAGAAGTTCCAGAGAGAGGAGTGGTCGTAGCACTGCTCCTCCTCTCCCGCAGCCGGCAAGTAGAGCTGATCGTAGAGGAGGTCGTCCATGACGGGCGCCGCGAACCCCGTGTCGAGGGAGTCTAGGAAGGACCAGTCCATGGCCTCCCAGGGGTCGGTGGTGGTGGAAGTGGTGGAGGAGGAGGAGGGGGAGGAGAAGGAGGAGGAGTGGGGGAGCTGCGTGAGGTCCAGCTGGTGGTTGGCGAAGTTGGAGGCGGCGAGCTGGATGTCGGCGGGGGTCATGGGGCCGTCGCGGCGGGGGATGTCGGGGATGGTGTGGGGGAAGTTGAAGCGGGGTGTGGCGTTGCGGCCGCGGAGGCAGAACATGGCGGCGTCGAAGGCCCTAGCGGCCTTCTCGGGGGAGTCGTAGGAGCCGAGCCATATGCGCTCGCGGCTGTTGGGAAGGCGTATCTCCGACACCCACTTCCCCCACTTGCGCTTCCTCACTCCTTTGTACCTCTTCTCCATGTTGTTGTTGTCAGCTGCTGCAGTGCTGCTGCTGCTAGTACTAGTAGTAGTGGTCGTGGACGAAAGGTCCCTCTTCTTCTTCATGGTGTGGAAGGAGATGGTATATACTGTTGTGTTGTGTGCTCCGTGTGGGAGGGAGTGAGCAGTACGTGTTTAACTTAGTGGCGGTGGAAGGGAAGAGGAGAGAGATGGGGGGAGTGGGGGGTTGGATAACTTTGTGGGGAATGGCTGCGGAGGGTCGATCCATATATGCAAGTGACGAGGGGTGGGGGCCACGCGGGGGTGTGGATTCCTGGGTATGATGTTGAGATTGGAGCACATGGAGAGGATCAAAACACGTGCGTTTCTGGAAGGAAAGTGGGGGCTTGGGGAGGTGGGTGTTGGCGTGTGTGTGTGATGGGGGCGGCGGGGGCTTTCTCCGCAAGCGGGGAGAAGCGGGAGCGAGACCCGGAGAGACGTAGACGGCGGACCCCTTTTCCGGCGTTGGGAGAGCGTAGACCTTCTCGAACTTCTCTCCCTTTTTAGGCAAATTCCAGGTACGCTGACGCCATGACGGTGGTTTAACTTTGCTCGAGGAATTAGCTTAATTTTGATGGGAATTTCCCAAAAAAAAGAGAGAGAAAAAAAAAAACCTTAATTTTGATGGATCTCCCTGCTGAGAGGAGAGAGTGACCACCAACTGTGTCCTACGAACTTAGAGGAGGTTGTGGGTGCCATTCCATGCGAGTGTCTTAAAAACTCATCTCTAATTCTTCCTAAGGTGAAGTTTTAGGTACAATGAATCCCTTATGCAGCACCTCTTTAGGGTTGGGGTTTTAATTTTTTCGGTATAGAGCCATCCTATATAAATGCGGTTGACATAATCAAAGATGATTGATCATGATTAACACTGATTAAGTAAGATAAATGATTACCGATCGCAACGAGCAAGACCATATGCTCTAGATAGGCTCTGATGAGATCACAAGCTAGGTCACCTGTCATTTTTTATGTTGACACAACAGTTGAGTTGTGCCATATTATAGAAAAAATATGGTCAGGTTATTACATTTGGATAGCCTTGAGATTGTGATGATGATTGGGTCAGCATTAAATTGTAAGTCTTTGGAATCTTGAGAAATGAAAAACCTTATACACATACCCTTCGATCCTACCATGGTTCATTATGAACCATCCACCCTGTATCTCACCCGGGTCTAAGGGTGAGAGGAGAGGGAAGGAAGTAGCGAAAGTGAAGGTTGTTTGAAAGGAAAAGAGAAGAGAGGAGAGCAAAATGGGTAGATAAAGGAGAAGCTACCATAGGTCCATAGAAAGGTAGAAAAAGTAGAGAGATCTTTCTCCCACTCAATATATTGTCATTTGTATGATTTTAGTCATTATATATTATCGTATAATGAAGCACCTTAGTGAGATCTTCCACAAGTAGGATGGCTTGGCCTATTGATGATTTCATGGTGAGACACATACAACAATGTACTACCTTGTTGTACAACATTGGGAGTCCCAAACATGTCTTTCACTAGCTCACAATGTGAGATTTTCAAATTCTTCATCATATGGTAATGTTATACACTACATACATTGTATCCTTTATGATAATTACATATCTTCGATAAACTTTTCTAGGCATGGAGACTTAGCAATTGGTGATTTAATGTGTGTCTAAGACATGTATAGCTTTATCCACTACCTATTGCACCCTCTTGGAGAGTCTTAAACACGATTCACCACTTCATTATACAAGATTTATTGAACTCTAAGTCACAGATGGACATTACGTGTTAATTGCCTTTAGGTTTTTTATATCCCGTAGAAGCCTAGGTTTTGTCAGAATTTTGGCTAAGATATGACTTTTTATAGTGGGGGTATTTTGGCAAAATTTTTGTTGTGACATGAATTTGCATCTTGGGAAGTTTTGTCAAAATCTTTTATGAGATTTCGAATGCAACTTATGAAAGATAGGCTAAAATGCCATTGACGTTGGCTAACAAATTTGCCCGATATAAGAAAAAAACTCTTGGGAAATTTTTTGAAGGACAAAGATACTATATCATGTCCACTTGCTGAGTAAATTATTAAGTATCAAGAACCTATAAATGAGCCCATGAAAATATCACATGAAGCACCGCATACCTCCCTGCTTCCTTTTCTTCACTTGATCCGCACAGACACTCTCAACCTTATTTTCTACTTCTCTAATGTTTGGAATCTTTACGTGCAAGAGATGCACTATAAGAAAAAAAAGACCTCTTCAGACATTTAATTTCTAAACATTCAAAAAAGTTATAATATTGTCTAAATATTTTACCAAATTAATATCGGGTAAGATTTATCGTGACATAATCTTATCTTTAAAAAGTATGTCACCGTAGATCTCACTCGATGTTAATTTTCATTAAATGTTTAGGTAATATTACAGTTATCTTGATATTTTATAAAATATGCATCAAGAAATATCTTTTTCTCCCTGCAATGCACTAAAGCCGACTTCCATCTTCTTCGATTAGTACCCATTACCATTTAAATGTGTGCTCCATTCCTTTTTCACTTAAAGCCACATTTGATTTATTTACTTCACTCTAATTTCTCCTTCCTTTTCTTAATAGCTTTCTTCGATAGCTCGTCGATCCACCATCATTAGAGTCTTATTTTCCGTAATTATAGAAGGTAATTCATTGAATATCATGGGCATTCATAAAATAAGAAGAAATCCACTAGCAAGCACCTTTTTAATAAAGAAAAATAGAGATGGGTGCGACGATATCATGAATCATAAACGTAAGTATATAAATTAACGTATACTTAAACATACACCTATCACTATTTTTTTATAAAATATTCACGTACACCTATCGATGCTCTTTTATAAAATGTTCAGGAAACTCTTTTCATAAATCAGAATTTGCATAGGACTCCCTTCAGTTAACCTCCAAATCCATGTCCCTGCGAACGAATGGGCACAGGCCAACACCTCCAAACTAGAAAGAGACAAAAGAGTACACAATCCATGTGCCAAACATGTGGCTCACCGACGACCTCTGGAAGAGGATAAGCAAGAAGAGGAAGGACCCTAGAAGTGGGGCTCTCTATTAAGGCTGATGGGACGAGCCGCACTCAGCTAAGGTTCAACTAGTTTTAAACCCACGTGTTGTCGCGGGATTGAAAAAGAAAGTTAAAAGGAATAGTATTGAAATTATTAAGGTAATCATTTTAAAAAATTTTGATAAGATATCCTTATTTTGTCAAAATTTTATCAAATAATTTTAGGAAACTTACAAAATATAAATTTAAAAAATATGTAAATTATAAGTAAAATAACGAAACAACGATCCTGATAATTTACCATATACTTTGAGCAATGGTATAACTCATGAACATAAAAGGATAGAAAAATTTTCAATGAACAATACATTCCATGCTCTTCGAAAGTATTTTGACTGGACTGTATAAATTGATTGTTGTTATTTGTTGAACAAAATCTAATATTTTCCCACATTTAAATTTCACAAAATATGTGTATTCAAATATGATCATAAGTGTAAATATGATATACTTCATCATGTGTCGTAACAAAATATAATTAGATTCAAACTTCATCAAAGTTGCTACTAAAAGCAAACATAACTTTCATTCAAAAAGCAAACTCCACTCAGCAGTAAACATGACTTCCATAAATTGTAGCAAGTATGAAGATCGTCAAAATTATAGTTGTGCACTTTGCCATGGAAGAGGCACGGCTTATTCCCTGGTGGCACACATAGAACTCTTCCTAGAGATGGCCATCAACTTGCTATTCTCTATCATCCACCATAGCCCCAGCCGTAATATAGTCAACCTCAAAAAAGATATCTACCAGAGCATCTCCCTGAATGCTACTGCGGAGATGCAGACATTTGCACTGGTTGCAGCAGGTAAAAGCTAGCCAACCTTGGCTTCCCAGAAGTAGATATCAGTGTGGCAAATAGAGGTGTAGTTGATCTTGATCCTCACCTCCCTGACTTCTGGTGGCGCCAACTCACCCTTTCTGTCAGCAGGGGCTTCTTTGCCTCCCATGCCACTGCAACCGTAACAGAAATTAGCATCCCATATTTGCCACCATCACCACCCATCAACACAAATTGCCAAATACAAAAACTATTTGTCGTAAAAAAAAATCAAAATTTATTTTTAACAAAGACTCATTAAAGGCACATCGGCATGTCATTTGAAGCTGCAAGACCCCATTTTGCTCCTTACCCACAATTAGAACAGAAGAACCACATGCAACCCCAAAATCCAGGAAGAGATTGTCAAATACCATGCGACCAAAGCCTTGGAGGGTGCATGTTCAAGTTGTGCAGTTAGACAACTTTAATACAACGAAATTGCACCATGTCAAGTCTTCTTCGGTGCTTCAGTCCGACACGAAGACCACCTTCTCATTTTCTTTTTGCAACAGCACGTTATAGAAATATGCATATAATCTAGCACCTCAATGTATCTCATGATGTATGGATTCCCGATTCTTCTAGTGGGAACTCATCTTTAGCCACCATCTCTTGTATACCAAACGAACAGAAGGCTCTCCATTACTTCCTACCCTTCCACTCTCTACTTGGACAGCACCACATTTTTTATCCATAATCTCCAAAACAGATGTACTCTATTATGGCATAAAAAACACCAGCAACCATCAGATAGAATCAGGAAAAGAGAGATGAAGCAACATGGTTAAGAACAGGCAGTACCTGCTAAAATTGATTTGAGATTTTGTAGGATATTGCAAATAGCTAGCTACCAAAAAAAAGTGTATGAATAAGATAACGATAAAAAAGTCACAACTACTTCCGAGATATAACAGAATCGATCGAATGCATAAATCTGATGAAATGGTTAACAGGATGAAAATTGATGGGACAACATTTTAAATAAGAACCTTCAAAGATTTTGATGTGATTACAAAAATCTCAGTGCGATAAATGGCCAAAGAGATTCCATCGTATCAAATCGACCCAGTGTGACCCCACCAATAGTATCACACAAGTAGAACATGAACAAAAGATTGAGTGAAGATGAAATCTCAATTTAGGAAGAACATATAATGGCAGCTTTCCCAACTGTATCAAAAGCAATAGAATAAAGAGTCACCCTTTCGGGTAGTTTTTGATCAAACTCACCAACCTACAACAATATCTTGCCATGAGTTTCAAAATAACACGTTTAAAAGGTTACTAAATATAATAACAAATATTGCATAAGATGCATAATGTCATATGCATGAGAAATTAGCACATACTCACAAGATCAATAACTACTGGATCATTTAGATACTTCCCTGTAAGTTACCTTATCCAAACAGCTTGATCTTTGTCTCAAAACTACAGCTAAATATGCAACTTCATCAGCCAAAAGTCTAACAGGTTCATGTAAAAATCAATGATTGCCAATCCCCTTTCATTCTTCAGTAATGATAGCATCAATCAAGCTTTATATCGGCACAAACAACATCTAAATTCACCCTTCAAATGACTTTAATCGGCAGCATCAATTAAAAATCCATATGTTTTATCCCAATCTGAAATAAAACATAGCTGGCAAGACATCTTCCAAACAGATAGAAATGACAACTTAACCAAAAATTTCGTAATATCTCTAGAGTTAAAAGTAGAATACTTAACTTTTGGGTGCATAAATGTGGATGTGTGCCCCTCAAAAGATCAAAGCTATACAATCCATCTCTAATCATGATGTGAAAACTGATTTGCGAAAGAGCTCCAATGCCAACATCAACTTAAATACAATCAGTAGTCACCAGAACCATATTCCAAGCACATGAAAACTTCATAATCCGAATCGGGCACAAATGAGAATAAGCAAATTAGGGACTTATCTTTTGGGCACATATCTGATGCAGATATGTTGGATACGTGCCCTTCAAAATCTGAAAGCTTCATAAAATCAGATCCCAATCATTCAGCCAGCAAGATCTTCCTTTGTATAAATACATCAATCACAGCAAAATCTTCTACCCAAATATTCCAGATTAATGAACTTATAATTGAGAATTAAAAAGAAAAGATAGGAAACTTAGCTGTTGTGTGCATATCCTAAAACGGATATGCATACTTCCCCATCTTCAAGTAAATTCTTAATTCTCAGGAACAACAATCCTCGGATTGAGGAAATCTCTGCTGAAAAGTAGAAAGACCAATAGCAGCAGCCAAATTCCCAAATATGCATGCATGCAAATAAAGTGGACAAATCATAACAAAGGAAAATATAAGCCAAGATTGAGGATCTATCTAGTGCGTGCATACCCATAAAGGATATGCACACTTCAAAAAAATTCTAGCTAATCCCCAATCCAATAAAAATTTAAAATCTTCAAACTATAGCTATTTCCATCTGAGAGAAATACTAGCAGCTCCAACAGTAGAGATTCCCAAAAATTAAATATAAGCTCCATTAACCCAAAGGCCAAAAATAAGAAGCAAGTGGATGACTTAGCTTTATGGGCACATATCCATAATGGATATGCACCCTTCATAGTCATCAAGCTCCAAACAAATCTAACTCTTTCTTCCAGTGGAATCACCACATGCAGAAAGCCATATCATCTACAATTCAGGTAAACCTTTCAAGAAAAAAATCTCCAATTCAGGTAAAAAGATCAAGCATCATATGAAAACAAAGACTACCGAGCTCATGGCATCATCTTGTCTTCGTTAAGAAATTGACACCCAAATTCTAATTAATTTTCATTAAGAAATTGACAACCAGATTCTAATTAATGGATATCATATTCATTAAATTTCAAATCGGTACCTTAAATGAAATATGATATGAAATCAATCAAATTCGACATTTCGAAATTTTTTTTTTAATCTTTCTTTTGGAAAGGATGCAAAAACATTTTCAATAGGGTACCATATGTGCTCCCATCAGTACTGCCACCCACCAAAGGGGTACTGGAAGATCTTAATATAGAAACGTGGTAAGCACTTTCACTTCGAAATTGAAAGGATAATAGGAAAAAAGGGGGGGGATAGCAATAAGAATAAGGTTAACGGAGCAAAGCATGCCATCACGGAAAGGAACCAATTACAAGCTACAATGCCCTGCATATTTGGAACCACCGCAACAAAGATATTCTATTTAAGAATTTTTTAAAAAAGCAAATCTACTGTAAATGGAGATGCTATGATCATGACAACAAAATAAGTCAATTACTACTGTAATGAAATCATCCATATGGTATATAAGAATCTCCTCCCAAATAGGTATTAGGTAAGTACTTCCTCCTAATTTGGATGTTGCAACATTCACATGAATCATGAGATCAGAAACAACAAAAGAAAATATAAAACTAAAAAGGAGGGGCATAAATTTATGTGACTACAGCCACATTGCGTAGCAACAGAATGCAATCCCTAATAGTTGCACCATCCTTCGTCCATGCTCGGCCCCCTTGACCAGGACTCCAAGGCCGCCGCAATAGGAACTGAGAACCCACCAGGAAGGAGGGGTGGGGGAGGCGATGGATAGATGGAGACGGTGGAGAGAGGGGAAGGATGGGGAAGGTTAACTTGCCACTTACTTAGGCTCCTCCATCATCCACAAACAACAACACACGCAAATCATCACCATCCTCTTCTCCTCGACTGAAGGTGGAGCCACGGCGGCACGACCCGCACTTGCTGCGCCTCCCCCTGCAAAACAACAATAGGTGTAAACCACCACCAAAGATCGCACCTTTCATCAAACAAAAGTAAGAGATCACAAATGGGAATCGAGCCCCTACCAGATCCGATGTTCAAGATGACGTCTTCGCGAAGAGCGGCTCCACCACCTGCAAAACAACCACAGATGTAAAGCATCGACAAAGATTGCACCTTTCATCAACCAAAAGCAAGAGATCGCAAAGGGGAATCGAGCCCCTACCGGATCCGATGTTCAAGATGACGTCTTTGCGAGGAGCGACGGGTAGAAGGACTCCATCGAGACGTTGGTTGCCTTCATCAGGGTGGTGATCTTCTCTACCTGTGAAGCGAGGGATTGAGAGGACAGAGAGAGATGTGGCAATGTGAACACACAACGAAGGTCGACGCCGAGGCGGCGGAGAGGGAGGTGGTGGGGGTGGAGGGAGAGGAGGTCAGCGTTGGGGGTGGGGGGTTGGATGGGGGAGGGAATCGGGTTTAGGGTTTAGGGTTCCACATCCCCGAGGATCAAAGCTTCCATCTCCATTGAGCTCACACTGACCCGACCCCCCCCCCCCCCCCCCCCCCCCCTCTCCTTCCTCTCATCCTCCTCCGTTTCCCAAGCGCCGCATCGGATCTCTCAAAAGAAGGAAAAGGAAGGCCATGGCGGGGAGGAGGAGGAGGTGAGGGAGAGCAACAGGAGCATGAGATGTGGAGATGTGCAGGGAACGATCAGAGTGGGTCACGGGTGAGATTCCGATCATGTCAGCACAGATAAAGAGATAGAGAGAGACGCTTAACGGACAAGAGAGGAAGGAGCAAAAGGGACGTGGCCTTTTTAATTATTATATGTGATGCCCCTCAGAAGAGCTACCACGGCAACATGAGATTCCTGCGTCCACGCTCCTTTAATAACCATATTCTTGATTGGCTCTAACCACTTTTGTACTGACGTGTTCTTCGAACTCATTTATCTTTGACTGAATTTAATAAATGAATCGTAAGTATATATATATTACAGTTTTAAAAGCTCTATATATATAAGATAAATTAAAATTCAAAATTCATCATCCACAACAATAATGACTAGTCAAAAATTTTTACACAGATGCTATTATCAAAGAACAACGAGGAAGGAGGGAGTAAGGGGGAAAAATTTTGAAATTTTATATCTCAGATTTCATATATTTGGCCAGCATGTAGACTATCAAGAAGGTACATTTAGATGCACGAATCCATAATCCCGAACCAGTCATGGCTTGCTTGCCTGATTTCTGCTTTATGCCGTGGTGTCGATCAAGTCTGTCTATTAAACAGCTAAGCTCTATTATTTGGAAACATATGCCCACGAATGGCAATGCTGTATAATTGCCTGTAAAGCCTATATGCTGTACTGTAACCTTTTTCACCGAATTGACATAAAATTAACTGCAAATGGAACGAGCATCTTTTCCGAATGAATCCTGTTAATTTAGTTTCGATTCATGAACCATGCAATTTCAGTAGCTTTTCCGTCAGTTGGTCGGTAGCTTTGCAAGAATGAACGGGCGATATATATATTATTATATACAGAATTGTATATTCATTCGTAGAAATATAATAGAATATTACATGACTTTCCTTTTTAACGAGAAATAGATATCATACGTATACACTTATATGAACATGAAATATTTTCCAATAAAATGGAAAAAATCTCAACCATCCACCTTGTAGTTGTTATAAATTATAGTGATAACCTCACTGCGTAGAGTTAACCACTTGGGGCGAACATTATTCATTATATCCTGCCATTAGGATAGGATTGAAAGATATCCACGGCCTAGAGACCTCCTCCCTCCTTGGCACGCGGACTAACGCTCCCCCACCCACCTCAAAAAGGTGGATACCATGGATATCTTGGTACAATACAGACACCTCTCCCACTCCACTCTCGTCTTGCATGCATAAATTTGTAATTAATTTAATTTTTTAATGATCTGTGCTTTCCTATTTTTTATCAATTAAATTTAAGTTAAAATATAAAAAAATATAAATAATGATATATGAAATCAGTTGATAATTAATATTTAATAGAAATAAATAAAATAATGTAAGATTTGTTATGTAATATATTCCATCATATATAAAAAAATCACCACATTATTTTAACTTAAAATACACGAGTGATAAATAATTTTATACCGATAATAAATTATTCTCAGTAATTTTACACAGGTGATAAATTATTCTAAGATATCTTTGTATCAGTGTAATTTTATTTTGCATTTATACAAAATTATTCCAAGAGTGATTTCACATGTCCAAAGTAATATTGACCTATGAGTTTATGCCCTAGGATTTAAGATTTACGGATTAAGTTTATGAAAAGTGATTTCACGTATAAGAAGTAATTTTTCACATAAAATGTGATTTTTCACCTTAGGATTTAGGGTTTAAGATTTAAGGCCCTAAACCTTAAATCCTAAACCCTAAAGTGAAAAATCATCTTTCAAGTATCCAATCACTTATCATAGGTGAAGAAACACTTGAAATTTAATTTTGCACCGTCCAGCCTTACTTTGAACTACTTTGCACCTGTACAAAGTAAGATTGTACCGGTGCAAAATTAGTTCAAAATAAGATTGCACCGACAATTTCACTTTACACTGGTGCAAAATCAATTTTCACCTTCGAAATACTTTTGCACCAGTGAAAAAGTATTTCGAAGGTGAAAATTGATTTTGCAACAGTGTAAAGTAAAATTGCATCAATTCAAAGTGGTTACGAAAGTAATTTAAGTGATTTGCACCTATACAAAAGTAGTCTGTTATTGATTTCATCAGAGGTCGAAACGACCCTTTCCAATGATTGTTTTATTTTCTTTCCAAACTTTAGGGGCCTTATCGTAATTTCTACGCACCAAAAGGTCTCCGTGCGGAATATTTTAATTTTTGAGAGATTAATGCAAAAACCTCCCCCATGCCCATGCACCATGCTCCCCGATGCCCCTACACCAAACACCCCACCATACCCACACCATACCCCCCATGCCTCATACCTCCCACCATACCTCCCCACCATACCCATGCCCATCCCTCACACATCCATAAACCCCCCTCCTCCATTTGTTCTCCTTGGTGCAAAATTATTTCGAAGGTGAAAATTGATTTTGCAACAGTGTAAAGTAAAATTGCATCAATTCAAAGTGGTTACGAAGGTAATTTAAGTGATTTGCACCTATACAAAAGTAGTCTGTTATTGATTTCATCAGAGGTCGAAACGACCCTTTCCAATGGTTGTTTTGTTTTCTTTCCAAACTTTAGGGGCATTATCGTAATTTCTACGCATCAAAAGGTCTCCGTGCGGAATATTTTAATTTTTGAGAGATTAATGCAAAAACCTCCCCCATGCCCATGCACCATGCTCCCCGATGCCCCTACACCAAACACCCCACCATACCCACACCATACCCCCCATGCCCCATACCTCCCACCATACCTCCCCACCATACCCATGCCCATCCCTCACACATCCATAAACCCCCCTCCTCCATTTGTTCTCCACCACAACAGCCGATTGAGGGAGAAGGAGAGGGAGAGCAGGGAGAAGGAGGAGATCGGAGGTGAGGGAGGGCGGTGGGAGGTACTAACGATGCTGCAGGAGCTACTACAGCTCTTGAGGAGAGAAGGAAGCTCGCGATGAGGTTTTACGGAGTCATTTTTCCACAGATTCAGATATCTGCAATACCTGCCAGACATTTGGAGGGACGTCTAGAAAGTACGCAAAGTGCCGAGGTGCCAAAGACATTGGGAAGGTGCGTTGACGCAGCATTCGATGCAGTTTAGGACATCTGGGAGCATCGTTAAACGTCCGACTGCTCTCCCAGACGACTGGGAGCAGTGCCAGACATCTCGAGATGCCCTCAGACGGCGGTGAAGGGTTCCAGACATTTGAAAAAGACACAGAAAGCAAGGTGAGATCCCGCGCTCGTTTAAGACGTCTAGAACTCTTCCTAGACATCTGATTTCTGTCAAGATGAGTGTTTTTAAGCTGGTTCAGGGTCCAAACGGAGTCGATTTTTCGCAAACCAAGTATCGTTGGTTTTCTTTCGAAATTCTCCACGTGCTAGTATAGTGTCTATTCTATTTTGAGCACGTTTAACATATTGGTCGACAATATAGGTCTCCAGTCCCTGGTGCACACGGAACCCGCGGAAATGTCGGGTTCCACCATTCAAGCCCCCATACCACCAGTATACCCTGGTAGAGTAGTCATCTGTACTTCTATGGTTTGAGTTAGTAAAGTGCATATTAATTTAAAAATATCTAATTGAAACCTAGGTTATGAGATGAACCCTAAGACCAAGAACGTGAATGAAGTATTTTCAGTGCATGAAATCTGAGAATGCAAGTTGTTAAATTTCATACTGTGATAACTGGAATATTTAAATAATGAAGTGATCGCTTATCCCGTAAATGATAATTACTTATCCTGTAAATTCACAAGTTGCCTGTTATATGAACAAAAAATCAGACAGCGAGACAGATACATGCCAAGTACTATGCATGAACCCTACAGGAAACTAGGAAATGAATCATAGTATAGTACAATGGATATTAGATGTATGATGGGACTCGTTGTCTACGAGTATGTTGATTGGTTGTTCGGACTTGGACATGGGAATTGAGTTGACCATCGTGTACGTGGAACCGAGGAGAGGAACTGTCTGTTTAGTATGGGAAGTGAACTGGCCCTCGTGTACGTGGTATCGATGAGAGCAACTGTCCCTTTAGTGTAAGGGGGAGCTAGCTACCCCATTAGCTTTGAACCCAAGGGTTAAGATTGACCACCCTACCTGACACCTGTTAGGCCCACTGGGCAAACCAGAATAGTCAGGCGAGGGTACGCAGACTGTTGAGGGGTAAGGCACATGTTCTGTTCTGTGTTGTACGTTTGGATATACCCACTAGGGGAAAGAACTAACCGCGTGTCAGTGCAGAGTAGCTACCCGTGTATTAATCGCGCATGCTGTAGTCACTACTACGCCGTGACCGTGACCTCGGGGTGGTAGCCCGAGTGTAAGACTACCACGGGGTACTCCCTCGACCAGGAGAGTGCCACATGTACATCCAGTATCATGGGAAAACTATAATCAAGATCGTTCCCTTAGGGAACAGGTGGATTAAGAAATGCTGTGGACCCTTACTAGAAACCGAATCAGAAACACATAGATGATTTAAACGAAAAACAAATAATATTACATAACTGAAAATTGTATGATTAGTTACACGCTTGTTCCTTTATGTTCAATTGCATGTAAATAACATATATGATGAGTCCATTTTAATGGACTAATATTACGCCTAAGTAACTTTAATCGTACTGTTTAAGTTTGTTAATAACTATATTAAGTTATAGAATGTTTGCATTCATCATAATTTAAGTTTACATCTATCTTATAGTATTCTATAACTTAATATGTAATGATTTACGTTTTTATGATTGCAGGAATAATATTTGGAAAGAGGAAGGGGGGATAAATTTCCCCAACATTTATCTGATCTCCGGCCAGCCCCAACTCCTCCCGCACATTTATTTGATCTCCCGCAACCCTCCCTCAACAAACGAGGCCAGAAATAGCTAAGGGATTTGAAAATCCCTTAACTCACACACGCACAAAGGAAAGGAGTTAAAGAGGAGGCGGAGAAAGGGGAAGAGGCATCATCCAGAAAGTGGGCAACCCCAGCATGCACCTGCCATCACCACACGGCCCCACCCGTGCCCGTAGGCACTTCGTCCTTCCAGCGAAACCACCTTGCGCACCCGCACAGCACCTCTCCGCAGCCTGCAAGCACCGCCCTCGCCTCACCCGCACCCCTGCAAGCGCCCGCAGGCGCTACACCGCACTGCCCTCGCCACCAGGCACCCGCTTCAGCGCAGGCACTTCCTCCTTCCAGCGCCTAGTGCTCCCAGCAAGCACCGCACGCCAAGCACCTCCAACTCTCCTGCAAGCGCTCATGCCATCACCTCCAGCTACGCCTTCACCTGCCAGGCCGTGCCCTACTACAGCGTGCCCCTCTCCAGCGCCAGCACCCTGCAGAAAGGCACCCGCTCCACTTTGCGTGCTCACCAACCACCACAGCCAGGCCGCACCCACATAGCATCTCCCTTCCGCAAGTGCGCCCTTCTCCAGCGCCTGCCTTCGCAACCGCACGCCAGCACCCGTCTCCTGCACTGCCCATCTCCACCTTGTTCCAGCGCTCCTGCAGGTGCATCCCCTCCCGCAGGCGTCCGCCCGCCTTCATCCTCCAGCCGCGCCATCTGCAGCGCCCCCCCCACCCCCCCCTCCGCAGGCGCTTCATAGCAGCAGGAGCACCCCCGCAGGCCCGCCTCCAGCGCCTCCTCCAACGTTCTTCTCCTCTGTCGGTCGACCATCTCCGTCGGCGCGGCGGCCTCCATCGGATAGGCCTCATCTTCGCCAACTTCCCTAGCGCATCCACAACCCCTCCGACGATCCTCCCCGCATGCAAGCAAGAGAGAGAGCAAATGCTCTATTTTGAGGGAGATTAAAAATTACATTTACTGCCATTGCCACCAGAAATTGATTTTTGATTTATTATTATTTTATTATGGCAAAATTGCGCATGCACACTCATGCTTTCTGATAATTGCATGTTATTGATATTCACCTGTTTTAATATTGGTTTTGGGATCAACATTGATGGTGACCGCTTTGGCTATTTTTGTGTCTTTATGTTTATTATAGTGCAGTCGTTATAGTATAAGACAAAGCAGCTACGGTTATCATTACAAAAGATTTTTTACTCGGAAATAGTTTTCCCGAGGTCAAACTCAGGGAGCTACTGGAATTCTAAAAGTACAAAGGTTACTCTAATTAGATTACAAAATAAAAGAGAGAGAGAGAGATCTTTTCTTCTTCTTTCTTGGTCGCTTTCTCTTCTTCCGCTTCTTCTTCTACCTCTTTACTCTTTTCTTCCTCTTTTCTTCTTCTTCTTCCTCTGGCCGCCTTCTTCTTCTATTCTTTCTTTTCTTTCTTTCTTTTGTTCTTCTCTTTCTTTTCTTTCTTTTGCTCTGGCGGCTATGTCTTCTTCCCTCTTCTTCTTCTTCATTTTCTTCTTTTCTTGCTTTATCTCCTCTGGCCACTGCTCAACCGTCGTCTGATGCAGTGGTCAGACGACTTAACTGTAGGTTTGCTACAGTGCTCCTCTTCTTCTTCTTCTGTTTCTTCTCTCTTGCTTCTCCTTCTTTCTTTCTTCTGAGCAGCTCAGGCTTCGGCCGCCTTCCTTTCTTCTTCTTCTTCTGCTCCTCCACGCTCACACAATGGGTCAGAGCAAAACCTACCCCTACCCTTTCCTCGCATCTCTCCCTCTCAGATTTCTCTCATAGGATCGCTCTCCCAGAGCCGGGTATTCGGGTACGGGTATCGCGCACGGGACCAGGCCCACCGGCGTACAGTGGTGGGCGAGGAGTGCGTGGGTACGAGTAATCGGATCCAGCCCAGACCTGCAAGGCGTGAGCGTGGGCGAGGGCGAGCTCGTGGCGCGCGGCGTGCGTGAGGGACCTGACCCCTATGTTCGAAGGCAGTAAGCTCTAAACACTTTTTCAATATAAGTGTGGGCGTGCAGCCGCACACTTACGAGGTGGGACTAAAGTCCCACCTCCCGATTTCGCGTCCGCAGGCGAGGAGTCTGCGACCAATTGGGGCAGCCGGTGAGGCTTTCGACCCAGCGGCAGGCTTGGATGCCTTCACAACATTAGCCTGCACAACCTGGAACTAGCACCTGGGCGAGAGCGAACCTGCAGCTGCAGGTGAAGGAGCTTCACCTGCTCAGTAATGGCGGTGAAGGGGGCGTGACCTGAAATCAAGAATACGACCTCTCGGCCCAATCAGAGGATGCAGGCAGCTTCGCCGGAGTGCGGCGAAGGCAGTGCGGGTGGTGGCAAGGCGTGAGGCGACGTATGGTGGTAGCCCTAGGTCGGACTGTGGTCGAAGAGATGGGTTTGTTCGGGGGGTCGTTGGGTGGCATGTGGCAGGGAATGGAAAGGGGGGATCTGTTGAGTGGAGTGAGGGGAAGCTTCTGAGGTAGTCGGCGAGGGGTGAGAAGGTCTATGGAGGTAGGATGAGCTCGCTGGAGAGGGTGGTCAAAGACGGAGCAGGCGGAGATGGAAGTTGTGTGTGGAGGGGCGAAAAGATAAATTGAGTGAGGGAAAATGTAAGGGAGGAGGAGGAGAAGCTATTTACTTAGGTTATGGACGAAGGGGGAGGGCGGAGCCACCGGCTCATACCTGCCGGAGATGGGGAAGAAAAGCCCTGGAGGGGGAGATCGGCGATGAGGAGGCAGGCGGAGGGTGCCGGCGGGTGCAACATGACACAGACGAGAAGGCTAGGAGAACCCTGCTGCAGGTAAGGCGGCAGAGCGAAGAGGAGGAAGAGGAGGGAGTCGCCGGAAGCTGCGGGCCGTCTGACGGAGGAGGAGGGGATGAAGTGTGGGGTTATTCTCCGTCAGAGAGAGCTTGCCAAAACTGGCAAGGGGTGCTGGTTCTTATAAAGGGGATGGCGGAGAGGGAGGCGTGGGCTGGCGACGTGCCAGCCTTGCCGGAGCATGGTCGGAGACGAGACCCATACCTTCCGTGCGTTCGCACGGAAGGTATGGTGGTCGGCAGGCAGCATGGCCGGGTCCCTGCGACAGAGGACGTCGCAGGAAACCCCGCGTCTGCTTTGCAAGATGGTCACCCCTCTTTACGCGACGCCATGCTCCTTGCAAAGTTGCCGGAGCATGGTGCTGCACAGAGTTTTGCAGGACGGACCTGTATGCAAAGAACGACGAGAAAGTTGGGGGCAAAAATGCAAGGGTTTCGAAAAATAAGGGTCAAAAAGTAAATGAAGAGGATCAAATTGCAAGGTCGGTCAAGGAGGTCTCTTCTTAGGCTCAAGTTTTTATACATGACTAATTCGAACCTAGGGATTTTAATGGTGAATTTTATTTCTAGGTTGGACCATGTTTGACTGGCCAATTTACGTAAAAACCCAGATTAAGTCATTAATTGGGCATGGTTTTCTTTGTAGGTCAAAATGGGTTTCTAAAGCCAAATTGAAGGTTCTAAACCCCAAAGATTATTTTTCTATGAATTTTAGAGGGTTTAGTTGATTTTTATCCTACCTCGAACCTCGTGAATTGAAGTGGGTTTGTTTTAGGGTTAAAGAATGTCATTGAATTTCCTAAAGTTGCTATAACCCTTTTTTGATCCGACCATCTCACTTTCCTTCTTATTAAGCTTGTTTGACCTATGTTTGGACCCTTAATTACCCTGTTTGCAAACTGCGTTGGTGAAATTAGAGTTCTACCCCTTATGATTTGTTTTCTTCTTGAACTCAGAATTTTCTGAGTTAAGCCTTTCTTTTGGTTATGTAGGAGCTTTTTCTTACATCTCTGGGTTAGATTGTGTTAGTTAGGGTTCATCATGAGGTTCTCATCATACCCCCATGCCTAGCTTTTGCTAGTCCCTTAGCAAAAACTTAAGGTTTCAACCTTTGTTCTAGACCATGAAGTTCTTAATGATTTCAGATAAGTGCTTTTTCCTTTGAAACCTAGATTAGGTTAGAATGCTAACCATAGGCCTAGAAGGTACTCTAGTACCAACCAAGATCCAGATCTGTCTAGCCTCAGCCTCAGTCCTTAGCAAAGGTTTTTAAGGCCTACAAGAACTAACCTAAGGTTTATTGGACTTTGTGGTTAAGGCACCCGTGCTTGAAATGGTTTTAGCCCTGACTTAGTTCGCAGTGCGTTTTGTAAGAAAGAGATATAGAAGATTTATCTGTTTGGAGAGTTTTCTCTCTCTTTTTCTTTTTAATTCTAGCTTAGGATTGGATTTTCAACACGGTCTGATCATATTCATTGTCCCCATCATCAATCCTCAAGGGTTCCTGGCAGTCGATGCTTTGAGATAGCACCGCCCATGGTAACCCCCGGAACCCTGGCTATTGAGATTTCGAGATAATCCCATCCATGGTGTTCCGAGGCCGAATTCAGACCCTTGCAATTGACATTTCGTGATAATGCCATCCATGGAATCTGAACTAGCAGAGTACTTACATGCCCCCGGGAGGATATGTAAATATCCTAAGAGACAAGCACCGAGGAGATGATATTTTGTTACGCATCTTTGAGGGAAATTTCCCACCTCTCCGCGCTGGGAACTTGTCCAAATCAACTTGTGCTGATCGGCCGCTCCCACTCTAGGTGTTATTTTCAGAATTTTGCGATGCTTCTACGTGATTTTGATTTTTACGCTTACTAAACCAGGCTGTGTGTAAGGTTTGGGTGCTTAGGTTACTGAGTCCCCTAAACCAAAAAATAGTTAATAAGGCCAAATACTTCCTAAGCCTTGGACCTAACACTTAAGCTTTTCATTTTCCTCAACATCTTGAGGAATGTCTAGATCTTAATGGGTACTAAGAGTCTATCCAAGAATGCCTAAGGTTTGCGTTCTTACTAATCTTACTGTGCACTTTTCAGTTCTTTTCTTGAATGAAGTCTAGAACTCAGGTTAATTCCTTAATTTCTTACTAATGACTATCACTTTTCTCTCATTTTTGTGCTCCTTTTTCATTTTGTTTCTTTTTCCTTCCTCTACAAAATTTCTTTCCTCCTTTTATTTTATTATGATTTTTCTTTTATCAAAATTTTTTTTTAATTTTTATGGTATTTTTGGCATATGTGAATTTTTTTGTTTAAAACCTTTTCTTACAAGTTCTGCATTTTCATATCCCCCCCCATGCGTAAGATTTGCAATGTCCTCATTGTGACTTAGGGGGTTTTTTATTCAACTTAGTTCATTCCTTAGGATAGGTATTTTTGTGAGTAAATGGGTCGGGGTGATTGTTGCGGACAATTTCTAATTCCAGATGTAAGCACCTGAGGTGGAGTCGGCTGTCTTAAAGGGTAAACCTTAAGTGCACAAAGGTGTAAAAAAAAGTTTCAGGTTTTCCAAGAGAATGACGGGCTGCCTCCCGTTGAGCGCTGAGTTTTATGCCGTCGACTGGGCGCAATAAGCTCATGGGGAATGGAAGATATAAGATGATTCAGCCAAATCAGTAGAAGTTACATCAATGAACGGTTTGAGTCTCTAACCATTCACGATGAAAGGTTCAGAATCATGGCTGAGTGGGCTGATCTCGACGGCTCCATTTCCAAAAACCTGACGGACCAAGTATGGTCTGCCCCACTTGGATCGCAGCTTCCCAGGGAAAAGTTTGAGTCGGGCATCAAAGAGTTAGACCTTCTGACCTGGATAAAAGATCTTTCTAGAGATATGCTTGCCATGGAAGGCTTTCACCCGCTCCTTATAGAGTCGCGAGTTCTCGTACGCATCGAGACGTAGCTCATCGATCTCGCTGATTTGAAGCTTTCTGTGGGTTCCAACCTTCGAAAGATCTAGATTACAATTCCGTATTGCCCAATAAGCTTTGTGCTCCAGTTCAACGGGAAGGTGACACGCCTTTCCGTACACCAGTCTAAAGGGAGACATGCCTAATTAGGTTTTGTGGGCTGTCCTATAAGCCCACAATGCTTCCGGAAGTTGGGACGACTAGTCCTTCCTGTTAGGCCGAACAGTGACCTGCAGGATTTTCTTGATCTCCCAATTTGAAGCTCAGCTAGACCATTAGTTTGGGGGTGATAAGGAGTGGAGATTTGGTGAGACACCCTGTATTTGGTCATCAGTGACCTAAATTGAGCATTTGTGAAATGGGTCCCCCCATCTGAGATGATAGCACGAGGAATCCCGAACCGTGAGAAGATATTGTGATGAATGAATTTGAGAACGATTTTGTGATCACAGGTTCGGGTCGGTATGGCTTCGATCCATTAGGACACGTAGTCCACAGCCAACAGAATGTATTAGAAATCATCCGAAATAGGAAAGGGGCCCATAAAATCAATCCCCCAAACATCAAAGATTTCGCATACGAGAATCGGCTGCAAAGACATCATGTCACGGTGGCTCATGTTGCCCAAAGTTTGGCAACGACTGCATGCTTTGCAGTGACTGTATGCATCTTTGAACAGAGTGGGCCAATAAAAGCCACACTGGAGGATTTTTGATGGGGTTTTGTGCCCAGAGAAATAGCCACCGCATGCCTGGTCATGGCAGAAGGAAAGAATATCATTGACTTCATCTTTCGAGACACATCTCCGGATGATTTGGTCAGCACCTATGGGGAAGAGGTACGGATCTTCCCAAATGTAATACTTGGCATCAGAGCACAATTTGTCTTTCTTGGCCTTCGGCCAATCAGACGAGATCTGATGAGATGCCAAGTAGTTTACTATATCAGCAAACCATGGAAGTTTAGTACCAATAGTCAGCAGGTGCTCATCAAGGAAATGCTCCGTGATGGGTCCGGAAGGGTCGACAATCTCATAAGGAAGGCGGGACAAATGGTCAGCTACCACATTTTGTCTTCCCGCCTTGTCGCGAATCTCGAGATCGAATTCTTGCAACAGCAAGATCCATCGGATTAGTCGGGGCTTTGCGTCCTTCTTGGCAAGGAGATGCCTCACAGCCGTATGATCCAAGTAGATGATGATGTGGGAACCCAGGAGGTAAGATCGGAATTTTTCGAGGGCAAATACTACGGCTAGCAGCTCTTTCTCCGTAACTATATAGTTACGCTGAGCCTCGTCAAGTGTCTTGCTAACGTAGTAGATGACTACAGGCTTCCCGTCAACTTTCTGCCCCAGAACCGCTCCGATGGCGAAATCAGACGCATCGCACATGATCTCAAAGGGTTGAGACCAGTCAAGGGATTGTAGGGCACCTGGGTGACTCGTTCAAAAAGGTTTTCAAAGGCTGGAGTGCATTCCTTGGAGATTTCAAAGGGTACATCC
The DNA here is from genome assembly GCA_037157565.1 of Thalassia testudinum. Classification (NCBI taxonomy): domain Eukaryota; kingdom Viridiplantae; phylum Streptophyta; class Magnoliopsida; order Alismatales; family Hydrocharitaceae; genus Thalassia; species Thalassia testudinum. The sequence continues at coordinate 12,051,933 of JAZHRO010000038.1, read as the reverse complement.
TTAGAGAGGAGAGTTGTCAGGGGGCGCACGATTTTCGAGAAGTCAGGAATGAAACGACGGTAAAAACCGACGTGCCCCAGAAAAGAACGGATGTCCCTGATCGAGCTAGGCATAGGAAGGCGAGAGATTAGATAAACCTTAGCTCGATCCACCTGGATGCCCTTCTCAGAAATTAGGTGTCCTAGGACGATCCCCTTAGGCACCATAAAGTGCTCTTTTCCCAGGAAAGAACCAAATTAACATCGATGCAGCACCTCAGTAAATGGACCAAGTGCTGGAGGCAATCATCAAATGATGCCCCGAAAACTGAAAAGTCATCCATGAAGACTTCCAGATAATCACCTACCATATCAGAGAATATGGCAAGCATGCACCACTGAAAAGTCGTGGGTGCATTGCAGAGACCGAAAGGCATCCTTCGGAATGCGTACGTTCCGAAGGGGCAGGTGAATGTGGTCTTCTCTTGGTCCTCAGGATGAATAGCTACTTGGTTATAACCGGAGTACCCGTCAAGGAAGCAGAAGAATCAATTTCTTGCTAATTTCTCGAGAATCTGATCAATGAAAGGTAGTGGGAAATGATCCTTCTCCGTGGAGGAATTGAGTCATCGGTAATCTATGCAGACTCCCCACGAGTTGGCTAATCGGGTAGGTATGACTTCCCCGGATTCAGTCGTTATGGTGGTGAGCCCTGCCTTTTTAGGCACAACCTGGATTGGGCTCACCCAACGACTGTCGGAGATCGGGTAGATGATCCCTGCATCTAACCACATCATGATCTCCTTTTTTACGACCTCCTGCAGATTGGGGTTCAGACGTCTTTGCATTTCACGAGAAGGTCGTGCACCCACTTCTGAGTAAATATGGAGTGTGCAATAAGAGGGATTTATTCCAGTCAAATCATCGAGAGTCCATCCAATGGCACTGCGATGTTGCTGGAGAACAGTAATCAGACGGGATTCCTGTTCAGGATTAAGCTTGGAATTAATAATCACAGGAAGGGTCTGATTAGAACCAAGAAAGATGTATTTCAAATGATCGGGAAGAGGTTTCAGTTCAAGGATGGGGTTATCAGTAGCAGCGGGTAGTTCAAGGTAAATGTGAGGTTCACGGGTTGGAGTTATGGATCTGTCTAAATTTGGTTGACTCCTCTGATTGCGATTCAAAATCTTTTTGTGGTTGATGAGGTATAATCAGGTCATTCTCAAAATGTGTTTCATCAACCAAAGGCCTGATATCACAAATCTGTTCGATGACACCGCAATTGATTCCTTGTTGGGCCTTAAATATATCAATTTTTAGGGTTTGATTTCCAAATTTGAGCTCTATTTGGCCCTCCTCACAGCTAATGTTGGCTCTAGCGGTAGCCAAGAAAGGTCTCCCTAGAATGATCGGTGTATCCTTAGGGTTTTCATGTGCGTCCATGTCTAAGACTATAAAGTCTACAGGAAAATAGAAATCTCGCACTCTTACAATAACATCCTCGAGAATCCCTTTTGGTGACTTTATAGATCGATCTGCTAATTGTAATGTCACCTCAGTCGATTTTAGCTCAGATTCTTCTAGGTGGTTAAGCAAGGATGTGGGTATCAGATTTATGGAAACACCCAAGTTTAGCAATGCTCTGTCGAATTGGGCATCACCTATCCTGCAGGAAATCAGGGGAGTACTAGGATCTTTAGCATTGGGTGGGAGTCTGCTTAGGATTACAGAGCTGGCTTGCTCTGACGGTACAATTAGACTCCCACTCTTGGTTCGCGGCTTACGCTGGGGTGTACACACATTCTTTAGGAATCATGCGTAAGCCGGTACGTGGCAAATCGCATCCATCAAGGGGATGTTTATTTGGACCTGCTCAAAGAGCTTGACCAGGTCCTCCTCAGGTGCCACAGGCTTGGTGGTCTTCTTTCCCTTGGTCAAGGCCTCGGGAAACGGAACCTTGGTTGGTTCCTCTAGGATAGGTCCATGTTATGAACGCGTGCCCCAGACGTCTTTTAAGACGTCTGGGAGGTGGGCCAGACGTCGGACCAGACGTCTGGAATCACTTCTAGACGTCGTATCAGACGTCTGGGATCGTTGCCAGACGTCTGTAAATCTGTTATCTTTGACACGCGCGGGTCGTCTGCGCGCCTGAGCGCGCAGACCCGCATATTCGCTTATTCCTTCCTCCTGCGGCTGCAGATTCCCCTACCGCGCTCCTTCTCTCTCCTCCTGGCGCGGCCTTAAAAGGCCACGCACACTTCCGTCACCACTGCCTCCTTCCTCTTCTCCTTCAGCCAATGAGCGCGAGAGCGAGCGCGAGGTTTCAGCAGCAGCGGCCGCAGCAGTGAGCGCGGAGGAGGTGCTGCGTGCGAGAGCGGCGCTCAGCCGTGAGGGCGAGCTCGCTGGGGCAGCCAGGGCCGACCGGCGGGGAGCGCAACGGGCGCGGGGCGACGCGGGGGGGACTGCTGCGGTCCGAGTAGCATGCGCACGAGGTGCGACGAGGCGCGGCGTCGCGAGCGGAGGGCGAGTCGCGGCCTGATTCTGGAAACATTTCCAGAATCAAACGTCTAGGCTGATAGCCAGACGGCGGGGGAGACGTCTGGAAGACCATCTAGACGTCTGAAAGGTGAGTTCTTCTGTCTTCTTCCTTCCTGTCGACTGACCGTACTGAGAGAGAGAGAGTTGGGTGCGCACAGGCTCGATGTTTCGTTATCCAATGCGAATCAGACGTCTGGCTGTAGTACCAGACGGCGGGAGCGACCTCCAGACGTCCGGGGTGACCATCGGACGTTTGGGAACTAGGCCAGACGTCCCCGCAGGTTTCTGGACGTCTGAGAAACCACACAGAACAAGGTAATTCTCTAATCCACTTTTTAAGACGTCTGGAAGAAGTTCCAGACGTCTGATTTTGCACAGTGTCGTCGTTTTCGACCCGTTGAGGGCCCATTCGGGTTTCGATTTCCGCGTTTCGAGTTAAGTTCTTTCCGGAATTAAATCCTCTACCCGTCTACAGTAGCTATACATTGTTTTAAGACACTCCTTGTGTTAGATCCTTGTGATAGGACCTCGTTCCGTTGCAGTCTTGAGGGTCGCGGAGGCATGCGGGATTCCCGATCACGCCCCCATTTCTCCCGTCGTACCTAATAGAGTGCCTTTTAAGTATAACCTGTTAAATTGTGGAATCATAAATAGAACCTAGGACATTGCATGAATCCTAGGAATGAAAAACAGATTGAATGATAGATCCTAGGTGTTGCATGAATCCTAAGGCTGGAAAATTAGATTGTATGATAGATCCTAGGATACGGCATGAATCCTAGGACGGGAAAACTAGTGGAACAGATGAATACTGCAGTCTTGGAAAAATGGAAAGGAACAAATAGCTGCCTATTGAATAAATAAACGTGTTTGAGAACATGGATTGTGATAACGTGAAACTGGAAGGTGAAACTTAGACGTTCTTAGCTGGAACCCTACGGGGAAGTAGGAGTAGAACTCCTGGAAAGTGAATGGAATAGAATTGGGGAAGTGAGCTGGCCCTTGAGTACGGAGTACCAAGGAGAGCGACTGTCCCCCTGTTTAGTGCAGAGCAGAGCTAGCCGCCCCTGGGACCCGGGGTTAGGACTGGCCACTCTGTACCGACTTGCTGGCCCTCGTGTACGTAGTACCGAGGAGAGCTACTAGTGTAGGGAGGTACTAGCTGCCCCACGGGCCCCGAGGTTCTGCTAGCCTCCCACACCGACTTGTTAGGCCCACTGGGGCAAACCAGGGTAGTCAGGCGAGGATGCGTGGACTGTGGAGGGCAAGGCCCCTGTTTGGTTACTGTGGAGGGGTTGGACCCCTGTTACTGAGAGGGCTCTGCCCTGTACTGGTTCCGTGCTGTGCTTTGGGCGCACCCGTTAACGGAAATGACTGACCGCGTGCCAGTGCGGGTTAGCTACCTGTGCGTTTACCGCGCGTGCCGTAGTCACCGTTACGTCTGTCAGTGACCTTGGGGTAGTTGACTGAGAGTAGGATCACCACGGGGGACTCTCCCGGCCAGGAGAGCACCACGTGCTACTTCTACTGTTCGGAAAAGACTGCAATCAAGATCGTTCCCACGAGGAACATTCGAGATCAAGTGAAAGATCTGAGAAATAGATAAATCGTGAGATAATTGAAAGACTTAAATAAAGAAAGTAACAGAACTTAACAGCTACTATACACCCTACTGTTTCCTTAGTTTTAGTTGCCACTCTACTCAGCGTTTTGCTGACGTGTTACACTCGTTACCTTTCAGGACCAGGTGTTGAGCAGCCAGGGTCAGCGGCTGCAGAGGACGCTGGGCCGAGTAGGGTCCAATAGAGTTACCACTGTTTCTTGTACCTCTTTTTGTTCCGTTATAGTGAGTAGTTCTTGTTTCCGCTGTACTTTTCTTTACTTGCAGTTCATATTCAGTTATGAATGTTGTTCTACTGTTGTGGTGGTATATACTGTAGTAGTTTCTTTCCTTGCTGTTGTATTTTCTTACTGTTAGATATATTCATGTTGAATGTGGTTTATTTTACTGCTCTTTTGGTTACTTCCTCGTTGGACGACTAGGTCTTGGGATTAGTTGAGTCGGTCCGGTTCTCGTGTCTCGTAGGGGCTCGGGAACCGAGTCGTTACAGTCCAGGTCTTTGATCTGGAACAAGGATAGGAACGTCCTGGATTACTGTCCTAGGGTTGGGATTACTACCAAGCTTGGAGTGGTCTGGATAGGGTGGATCTTGGGTTTCCTTACCACTACGGGTTGTTACAGAGTTTAGCCCTGCCTGATTTTGGTTAGGGTTGGGTAAGATGGGTTGCTGCTGATAGCCCGCATAGGAAGTGGAGGCCTCCATCCCGTCGAGTGAAGGAACAGAGGGGGCCTGATAAATCATGTGTGATTGGCCCGGGTTTGGGTTCATAGCACGCCGCTGGGTCAACACGTTATTCGGGTTAGGAAGATGTTGGGAAGGAAGTGTGCCTAGCTGGCGAGAATTTGCCAACTGGGTCAGTTGATTTCGAACCTCTGTAAGTTCGTCCTTGTGTTGCTTCTGAATAGCCGCATTTATTCTTTGAATGTCAGCCAGAGTCTGAAGGATGAGAGACATTTGGTCCTGATTTGGCCCGGATAGATAGGTAGGGTTGGGCCGAGGCTGAGGCGGCTGGTAAGGACGAGATGGTTGTGAACGGGGCTGAAAGGGTGGTCTCTGGGTTTGGGAATTTCCCGCCCACTGGAAGTTGGGATGATTTCGCCATCCAGGGTTATAGGTGTTGGAGAATGGTTGAGGTCCTCGTAGGTCTGAGGAACCTCCAAAGAATCAGAGAAAGGGGGAATGGAATTCCCCGGACTGGTATAGAAAGGATCGGATGACCCTCCGATCCGAGAATCAGATGGGGGTGGATATGGATCCATCCCAGGAGAAGATCGATGGAGAATGTTTTGCACAGTTTCCCATGTGGAAGGAGGCTGTGCAAAGGAGCTATGCGCAGAGGTGGCTCACTGCAAGTGCTGAGTCAGCTCATCTACCTTCTTCTCAATGATGGAGACCTTGTCCAATCGACTGGCTATTAGTTCCAAGTCGACTGATGCGGACAGGCTTTGCGTCACGTGTGTTCCCCTAAGGTTCGTCGATGCGCGGGTATTCGTCCTGTCGAATAAGCCCAAGGAGTCATTGTTGATGGAGTTTTCGCACATGTTTTCGAGAATCTCCCACACGGTGTCCTCATGTTGACCAATGATATTCCCTCCGCAAGTTGCATTGACGAAAAGCCTGATATCCTCACGGAGTCCCTGGTGAAAAGACTAGACTTGTTCCCATTTAGGAACTCCGTGATGGGGGCACTTTCTCATGATATCCTGAAAGCGATCCCATGCCTCATGGAGAGGTTCTCCTGTTTGCTGAGTGAAGTGAGTAATCTGATGGCGTAAGGCATTGGTCCGACCAACAGGAAAGAACTTCTTCAAAAATTCAGACTGAAGTTCTTCCCAATTGTTGATTGGCCGGGTCTGAGTCTAGTACCAATGAGCGGCCTTGTCCATAAGGGAGAAGAGAACATCTTCATGAGGAGAATGTCTCGATTTTGTTCATCTGACCCAAAAGTTTGGGCCAGATGCTTCAGTTGTTTGATATGCTGGAAGGGGTCTTCAGAATTAAGCCCATGGAATTTAGGTATAGTATGAATCATATTGGGCTTTAATTCAGAATCAGGTCCTCCAGTCGAGATTCTGACTCGAGCCTCAATAGCCACCGCAGTAGGATTATAATGGTCCCGCATCATAGGACGCTGCGGTGGGTCCACAAAGTTCTGGAAGAGGACATTGAGTCGCTGGAGCTAGTGCTCCAGATTGTTTTCTTCCTCAACTGGCTAAGCCATTGTGGAAGAAGAAGGCGAGTTGGGTTCGGAGTCGAAGGAGAGGTCGATGTGAAGTGTTGTTTTCTCAAACAAGGGCACTGAGGCTCGGCCTCGACGAGAGTGAAGTGCTAAAGGAGGTTTCAAGGACCTCCTACCAAACATACACTGTTGGAAGAGATGAGTTTAACAGGTGCTGGACCCAATCAAGGCACCCAAAATGTTGGGTGACTATAGAGGTGCGGGGCAGATGGACCCCTTGATCAAAAGATCGACCACCTGAGAATTACCTGGGCAGCCAGAGAGGGTGAGTCCCGCGAAGACCCCTACACGGTAGAGCGTCCCCACGGGTTACAGGGTTTCCCCCACCCAACCTCTCTTGTCACTGAGATTCCAGGTAGACCAGAATGGGGATCTTGACCTCTTAAGTCTACCAATTTTAGTTTAAGATCAAGGTGCTTAAGTTTTCACTTGAACTTTTAGCTTTTTGAGTGCGAAGAGTGACCTAAGTTGAAGGTTGGCTGACCCTAAGGGGTCAACTTCACCTATTGATTCCTTTGAGAACTTATTAGGTCTTGTCTTTTAGGGTTCAAGTGTTTTAGAGAGCTAATTGCTTAGGATTTTTCTGAATAGGTATATTCAATCAATGGCTTAGACACACTTCTTTTGGGACTTCTCAATTCTTGATTAAGTAGTGTGTCTCTAAAATCCTAGTGTTAATTCCTATGTTGGCTCTACTTGGTCCAGTTAACTACTTGTTGGGTAATTAGGGCTCGGACAAGAAGATGTTAGCCCTTAATTACCCTTAGTAGTGTGTGCAGGAATAGTGGTTTTGAAAACATGCAGCTGTTACTAAGTATGAAAGACAGGTGATGCCTATATGGTTTTTTTTTTTTTCTTCCTCTTTAGAATTGATGGGTTAATAGTGAGAGGATAGATGTTACCTGTCCTTGGAGTGGTTGTTGTGCGGTTGTTTCTTAATTTTTCCTATACCTGCACACAAGAGAGAAGAGATTATTAGAAACTCTCAAACAGAGAATTTATAAGTTCTAGAATAGCCGTTGCTCCCCGGCAACGACGCCAAGTGATGGTAACCGCTTTGGCTATTTTTGTCTTTATGTTTATTATAGTGCAGTCGTTATAGTATAAGACAAAGCAGCTACGGTTATCATTACAAAAGATTTTTCACTCGGAAATAGTTTTCCCGAGGTCAAACTCAGGGAGCTACTGGAATTCTAGAAGTACAAAGGTTACTCTAATTAGATTACAAAATAAAAGAGAGAGAGAGAGAGATCTTTTCTTCTTCTTTCTTGGTCGCTTTCTCTTCTTCTTCTACCTCTTTACTCTTTTCTTTCTTCTTCTCTTTTCTTCTTCTTCTTCCTCTGGCCGCCTTCTTCTTCTATTCTTTCTTTTCTTTCTTTCTTTTGTTCTTCTCTTTCTTTTCTTTCTTTTGCTCTGGCAGCTATGTCTTCTTCCCTCTTCTTCTTCTTCTTCATTTTCTTCTTTTCTTGCTTTATCTCCTCTGGCCACTGCTCAACCGTCGTCTGATGCAGTGGTCAGACGACTTAACTGTAGGTTTGCAACAGTGCTCCTCTTCTTCTTCTGTTTCTTCTCTCTTGCTTCTCCTTCTTTCTTTCTTCTAAGCGGCTCAGGCTTCGGCCGCCTTCCCTTCTTCTTCTTCTACTCCTACACGCTCACATAATGGGTCAGAGCAAAACCTATCCCTACCCTTTCCCTGCATCACTCCCTCTCAGATTTCTCTCATAGGATCGCTCTCCCAGAGCAGGGTATTCGGGTACAGGTATCGCACCCGAGACCAAGCCCACCGGCGTGTGGTGGTGGGCGAGGTGTGCGTGGGTACGAGTAATTGGATCCGGCCCAGACCCGCAGGGCGTGAGCGCAGGCGAGGGCGAGCGCGTGGCGCACGACGTGCGTGAGGGACCTGACCCCTGTGTTCGAAGGCAGTAAGCTCTAAACACTTTTTCAATATAAGTGTGGGCGCGCGGCGGCACACTTACGAGGTGGGACTAAAGTCGCACCTCCCGATTTCGCGTCTGCAGGCGAGGAGTCCGCGACCAATTGGGGCAGCCTGTGAGGCTTTCAACCCAGCAGCAGGCTTGGATGCCTTCGCGACATTAGCCCGCACAACTTGGGACTAGCGCCTGGGCGAGAGCAAACCTACAGCTGTATGTGAAGGAGCTTCACCTGCTCAGTAATGGCGGTGAAGGGCGCGTGACCTGAAATCAAGAATACGACCTCTCGACCCAATCAGAGGATGCAAGGAGCTTCGCCGGAGTGCGGCGAAGGCAGTGCGGGTGGTGGCGAGGCGTGAGGCGGCGTATGGTGGTAGCCCTAGGTCGGACTGTGGTCGAAGAGATGGGTTTGTTCGGGGGGTCGTTGGGTGGCGTGTGGCAGGGAATGGAAAGGGGGGATCTGTTGAGTGGAGTGAGGGCAAGCTTCTGAGGTAGTCGGCGAGGGGTGAGAAGGTCTGTGGAGGTGGGATGAGCTCGCCGGAGAGGGTGGTCGGAGACGGAGCAGGCGGAGATGGAAGTTGTGTGTGGAGGGGCAAAAAGATAAATTGAGTGAGGGAAAATGTAAGGGAGGAGGAGGAGAAGCTATTTACCTAGGTTATGGACGAAGGGGGAGGGTGGAGCCACCGGCTCGTACCTGCCGGAGATGGGGAAGAAAAGGCCCTGGAGGGGGAGATCGGCGATGAGGAGGCAGGCGGAGGGTGCCGGCGGGTGCAGCACGACACAGACGAGAGGGCTAGGAGAATCCTGCTACAGGTAAGGCGGTAGAGCGACGAGGAGGAAGAGGAGGGAGTCGCCGGAAGCTGCGGGCCGTCTGACGGAGGAGGAGGGGATGAAGTGGGGGGTTATTCTCCGTCAGAGAGAGCTTGCCAGAACCGGCAGGGGGTGCTGGTTCTTATAAAGGGGATGGCGGAGAGGGAGGCGCGGGCTGGCGACGTGCCAGCCTCGCCGGAGCGTGGTCGGAGACGAGACCCATACCTTCCGTGCGTTCGCACGGAAGGTATGGTGGTCGGCAGGCAGCATGGCCGGGTCCCTGCGACAGAGGACGTCGCAGGGAATCCCGCGTCTGCTTTGCAGGGTGGCCACCCCTCTCTGCGCGGCGCCATGCTCCTCGCAAAGTCGCCGGAGCATGGTGCTGCGCAGAGTTTTGCAAGAGGGACCTATCTACAAATAACGACGAGAAAGTTGGGAGCCAAAATGCAAGAGTTTTGAAAAATAAGGGTCAAAAAGTAAATGAAGAGGACCAAATTGCAAAGTCGGTCAAGGAGGTCTCTTCTTAGGCTCAAGCTTTTATACATGACTAATTCGAACCTAGGGATTAGAATGGTGAATTTTATTTCTAAGTTAGACCATGTTTGACCGACCAATTTACGTAAAAATTCAGATTAAGTCATTAATTGGGCATGGTTCTTTTTGTAGGTCAAAATGGGTTTCTAAGGCCAAATTTAAGGTTCTAAAACCTAGAGATTATTTTTTTATGAATTTTAGAGGGTTTAGTTGATTTTTATCTTGTTTCGAACCTCGTGAATTGAAATAGGTTTATTTTAGGGTTACAGAATGTCATTTAATTTCCTAAAGTTGCTATAACCCTTTTTAGATCCGACCATCCCACTTTCCTTCTTATTAGGCTTGTTTGACCTGTGTTTGGACCCTTAATTACCCTGTTTGCAAACTGCGTCGGTGAAATTGCAGTTTTACCCCTTATGATTTATTTTCTTCTTGAACTCGAAATTTTCTGAGTTAAGCCTTTCTTTTGGTTATGTAAGAGATTTTTCTTACATCTATGGGTTAGATTATGCTAGTTAGGGTTCATGATGGGGTTCTCGTCAAACATGTGCACCAATTTTCTCTAGTATATGTCAAGTGAAAATTACATAAAATCATCATATATTTATAGAAGATTTCAGTGAGGAAATTGCACATATACCCTTATATTTTTAAGTAATTGTGAATCTTCTTTCCATCGCATTTTATGTCGGATTTAACTAGGGATTTCGCACTTGACCGAAAGAATACGAAATAATCGAGAGTTTATTGCATAATTGCCTCCCTGTGGACATGACACGCTCTTCTATGAGTGGTTATTTTTATTGTTAATTATTCGATTTTTCCACCACTTAAATACTACAACGCATAGAGAAAAATCGACTCGTCAATATACACCACTCTACTCAGTGTTAGCTGACCACAGATATATGTAACTTATTCTGGCTAGGGAGTTGAGCAGCCAGCACCACCAGCTACAGAGGGTGCTGGGTCCAGTCGAAGCCAACCATAGTTGTACCTTCGCTGTTTCCATTTCAGAGGCACATTTCTGTTGTTAGTTAGTGTTTTTAGCATGTAATGTCTGTCTCTGTTTAATCTCTAGATTATGATGGCTATAATCATACTTCTCTGCTTGTGGCATGTAACACATTAGGATTTATGTTCTTTTTTTTCGTTACTACCTATTATTTATTATCTATCTAGTTACATTGCATGTGTGGTTGTGTAATGATTATTCATTTAGTTACTTCTCGTTGGACGACTGGATATTGGGATTAGTCGAGACAAGCCATTCCCGAGTTCCACGAGGGCTAGGTTTGGGTCGTAACAATGGTGGACCTCACCATGTGTGGATACTTTTTTTGCATAGAAAGGAGATATGTCAAGTGAGGACCACATTCATAATATTCAACTTTTACGTTTCTAAACCTATATCCTAAATTTAAATTATACAAATCTTCTTAATCTAATTATTTTCAAGATTTTTATTCAATAAATTTTAAACCTCTTCTTTTTTAAAAGTAAATGGATTTGACCCATCCTAACCCTAGCCTATTTATATTAGGTTGGACTTGAGTTTAGGTTAAGATTTTACAAATTTAAAGGACATAGGCATGTCTCATGAGTCCGCTAAGTTAGGTCTTAATTGGCCATGAACACGTAACTCTATACTAAACCCTATCCTTAGGTAATTCTAATCAGGATTTAGAGAGAAAACAAGGAATATGCAAATCTCATGTTGCCCCTTACGATAACCCTGTGGCTCATCAAAGTTAGTGCCAATTTACCTAAATAACCCTCGCTTCCTCTATTAAAATGATTAACCAATCAATTAATATAGCTATCAATTCTAAGTCATTATATCACCTATCCCGCCTCTGGTCCGCATCTACAAGTAAACGTCCCTAATCACGTCACAATATATTCCCACGTGCTGTCTCTCTTACGGTAAACACAAATGCAAAATATCCACCCTTGCAAAGTAAATACATACATGGATATCCCCTGTTCCATAATTTCAAACCTAAATTTTCTGACTTACAAGCCCTTAAGTCTAACTTACAACGGGGTATTCCTTCAAAGCATAGGATATTCCCTATTTAACAATAGGGATATCCCCATAACCTAAGTTTAGGGGGGAAATCCTAGGGTATAATCTCATTTACACCATGATAAACGTTAATGCTAGTTACTCTAGCCAGGAGTAGCCCATCAAATTTTATTGCAATTTTCCTAAATAATCATTTCTTTCTAGACAAAAATAATAATACAAAAGATAATAGATGTTATGACTAGTTTACTTAAAGTATTAATCCTTAAAATGAGAGTTTACCTCCATTTACTTAACTATTTAATCTCTTATTTTGTAACCTGTGTAAAAATCGTACACTACTCACGTCTCTGACAACTCTCATGTTTCATATTCCTAACACCACTACCAAGTAAATGTCACAAAAATTAATACCACAACTTAATACTAATTTAAGTAAATACAAACTATTGTCAAAACCACTCTACAAATAAATAATTGCAGGTTAACACTACTTTTACATTTCTTGACACTACTTTCCTAACCTCCTAAGTAAACTAGCCCAAATGGATTGCATGTGCATTGCACTAACATGCTATAGGCCATTTGTGTTGGTGCAAGGCACCATGATCGTCAATTTTAATGATAACAAAACACTTCTATTTTAACATCTACATTTGAGTTTTAAATTTCAGAAAAATGCAAATGGTTGCAAGTGTGAAAGACAAAGCTCAAGCTCGCATCCATGATTGATTGGAGGAGCTCGACAGAAGAGAAGGAGCCTTCGCTCGGAGCAAGAGCTTAAAGAAAGGAGATGAAGAATAGGATAGAAAATTATTCTATTCATGTAATCTATTTCTGTTATTCTTTATCTTTTAATTCTTAGATCATATGTTAAAGAGCCACAAAATTACCTAACAGTAGTCCTAGGAACAGTTACACAACCCTATGATACTTAGGTTTTTCGTAGAAGACTTAGAAAACCAAAATAAGCTTCAGATAGCCTATTCATACGTTTAATACTAAAATCAGACGTCTAATAGTGAACTTTAAGATGTCTGAATGTTGAATCAGACGTCCAAATAATAAGGCCAGACTTAGTACCTTCTGTCTGCTTATTTCAGACAACCAACCTTTTGTCCAGACGTCTTAGAAGTCGTATGATGACCATGCCAGATGTTCAATTAATAGAACCTTGCCTTAGAAAAATGATCGTTGAGAAACGACCCCATATCTTCTATCAAACATCCATAGAGGACCTTAGACGTCTAATAAATAGACGTTAGCCCTCGATTGAGCCAAAATCACCTTTCATCAATAATATAGTTGTTTGTGCGTTGGGAAATCCATTCCCGCAGTATTTTCGATTTCCAGACGTCCAACCTGTCATCTGATCAACTATTACAAGAACCCTATTTAAGTCTGACTCAAGTCAGGAAGGAAACTGTTTAGTATTAGACATCTAATCTTATTTCCAAATGTCTTATACTTGTTTACCAGACATCTGATATTAGACCCAGACATCTGATAACCCTATCAGAATCATTAATGATTCTGATTGCAACCTGATTTGCCTTCGGATAATTCCCAACGGCTATCTAAGGCTTCCACAACCTCTCTAAGCCATCCTAGGCCTTCTATAAATAGAGGAGTACCCTTACCAAGCAAACACACACCCAAGCAATACCACTTCCACATTATTTTGTGTCCAAAACACTTTAGAAGAGATCTTGCTCTCCAAACCGCTGTCTACTCTTGAGAGATTCATCTTCGCTGCACACCTGCTCTCCCATCCTTACATTCGATAGCACCGCCTGTGCCATTGCGTGGATCACGCATCCATGTTGCTAGACAACACACTTCCACCAAAGGGAAGAACCTTAACCTATAGTAGCTAGATTCATTTTTTTCACTTTGTTGGCTCTATAGAACTGTTGTAGTTTATTGTCTTTGGGTTGGGTATTCGTTTTGCGAATTTCCATCTCCATCGCGAGACAAAAACCTTCTCATGAAGAGGAGGTGTTTGAGGTACACTACCCTCGAATTCAAAGTAGTGTGGTTGTAAGAGGTTCAATCACCTTCGTTTAAGTGACTGGGTTAGTGGATTTGATCGACTAAGTCGATCGGAAAATCCTAAGTTGAGAGCCTTAAGTGGTGATTTTTACTCGGGTCTAGATTCCCACCTAAAAAATCGACTGTGCACTTGTGTAATTGATTTTTGTGAGATTGTTTATTTTATTTCCACTTATTTTTCGCTTCACGCATATCTCACCCCCTTCCGTAGGAATCTACAATTTGTGTCAAGGGGGCAATAATGGCATTAAAAAAGAAAAGCAGGATAATATATGTAAGGATAAGAATTTTTTTGTTTTATAATTATTCTAGCAACTAATTAAATCTAATCTTCATTTCTGTGGTTGAGGGAGTTGAAATTCCCTTTGAATTGGACCCACTCATACACATTAGTTGTTAACAAAAAAAGGAAAAAGTAGAGGGACCCTGTGTGGGAAGAACTTGTTAATGGACTCTTAATTAAGCTTTGATTTGGGTGGAGGGATATGCCTTGTAATTTTTTAACCACATCTAAATTGGGGTGTTTTCTTGTGTAGGAAGCAAAAATGCCTCCCCCAAAATGTTTGCAAGGGAGAGGGTGAGATCACCAGCATCGGCTACTCCATCCACCCCCTTCCTCGAGGCAGCCCTCCTCCTCTCCTCCACACAACCCCTCTCCTTCCCATCTTCCACGACACCGATGGCAGTGCTACTACGATGTTTGTTGTCGTGGGCTTGGGGGAAAGAAGAAGGGGAACTGAAGGACCTTCCCTCTGTCTTGGCTTCCACCGCAAGTCACCACATCCCCTATTGGTCACCGGCTCCTCTTGCACTGACCTCTCTCCTCCTTTCCTTGCCGGTCACATCTCCTCCCCCACTCACCTGCCAGCCAACCACAACGCTACCATCGCCGCTATTGCCACTGCTGTTGCACCTTATTGCCATCGCTATAGTAAACCTCGCACACGCGTGAGGGCTATAGCTACACAGGTGATGCTATTACTGCTCATGGCAGCAGCATATGCTACTTCTAAAGCTAGGTCCAACCAAGGAAGATGATCCCTGGCAGGGCCTTACCTAAGGTGAGCACATCCCTTTCCTTTACCCAAATCTCTAGCCCTTGGTTGTGTGAACCATAGGGATTTGGGATATTTTTGGCACGTTGGGGGGTTGATCTTAGTCGATAATTTCTGATGTGTGTGTGTTGTGTGATTTTGTGCGAGGAATCTAGTGGCGTGGCAGCCACCTAACGACAAGGAGGTTAGGAAGCTCGTGGCAAGGTAGGAATATTTTCCCTTGAGAAGCCCTAATTTCTTTTATTCCTTGGGTTAGGAATATGCTGGGTGGGTGAACTTTATCTTAATATGGCCACTGTGTATGTAAAGATTTGTGCAAGGAATGAGGTTTATTTTTATTTTTCTTGCATGCATGTTGTTGAGGAATTGGACATGAAAATTAGAGCTTGAAATATGGCTTGATAGTGGCTCACTAATGATTAGAAGTGCTTAGTATTGGGCTTGGGGAAGAGAAGATATGGGACTAATATTGGGTTATGAGGGCAAACTCACTACCAAATATACATTAGTACAACGTCACCCTGCTATGAATTTTGTTATAACTACTATATACTTAGTCCCAATGGGATATTGCTGGTTGTTGGTGCATAGTTGGAATGGCATTTTTTCTTTTATATAAAAAAGCCTCAACTGGGTTTCTTAACATTGGCCACCCTAATAGTAAGTCTCAGCCACTGTTTAATGTTAGTAGTAGTGTTAGGAGGGGTCTAGTTGGGGAAGATGGAAAGAGACTGACTACGACACAAATGTCAATCATAATAAAGTACTATTGTCGAATTTTTATCCTCGGCAACGACGTCAAAAGTATGATCGCGAACAATCTGTGTTGCATAAAAACAGTGATTCTAATTATGTTGTTGTTGTAGAAGTATAATATTACAATGCAAACAGATGTCGTGTCATTTTATTTATTTACATAAGTTTTACTAATTTATTTCAAGTCATTTACTGGAAAACAGTTATAGATATACATTACTCCCTATGTTCTAAAAATATTCTTTTATTCCAAAAATATCAATTATATATATAAAATGGATCGATGAATTAAATAATAAATGAATTAGGTTAATTATATACAAAATAAATTAATGAATGATAGCTATAATGTCTTAAACATATTTACAATTAAACAAACATCAAAAATTAAAACTATTCTACATTAGTTATATACAACTATCCTAAATAATACCTAAGCATAGGTACAAAAATAACTATTAATATGTACTTAATTAAATTATACTAACTATAGTAATAACTTTAGTAACATATACTACATATACAGTAACATATATAAGTGTTACTATAGTATTATAAAACATATATACATAATAAGGTACACATATATTTTGTACTCTAACTTTACTAATTATATATACACATATGCTTATACTACAAATACTTATATACTATATATCTATATACAGTGTACACATTATATATACACTTTTATATATATACAAATACATATATACTCAACACACTTACACTCACACACTAAGGCATACATAGATACTCGACACTTAGCCGCACTTAGTCTCACACGGAGTCAAAGAGTCCCTCATGTTTCAACACTTAGAATTTTTTAGGCTCTTAACACTCACAACACACTCTTCATTTAATAAAAATTAGCTTTTTAGTTGGTGAGCCGAGTTTTTCGTGGGATACACAGCACCCGTAGAGGTGAAACCAAACCACTACTAAGTCTAGTTCTAACTTTGATTATGTATATTTTTATCCAATTTCCTATTTAGCCCATAGCAGGCCCAATACTGTGCAAATCACGCTCCTAGCTCACTAAAATGCTCAATAGTATCAATATATGCTCATAATGGTCAGAGGGTAATGAGATTAAGTGCATCAAGCGCTTGATGACTGCATCGTAAGGAAACGCAATTCCTTTTATCCGACAACAGGCACTCGCAGACCTTCGATGCGACATTATTACAGCTCCATTTCCAGCACACGCCAACGCAATTTGGGTCAAAGTTTGGCTCTCGATCTAGGGGACCAAATGTTATCCAAATTTCAATTAAATTATACCATTGTAAAATACTTATATAGGGCTACATAATTGTGTAATTAATTTAAAATAATAACTTAATTAGCTATACTTAAAAATTAGTTAGTATACATGATAAGGTTTTTAATTTATTTTTAGTTGTTTATTTTAATTTATATACATTTTTATACATATTTTTAATAGATATGTACATATTTAAGTATAAATGCTATACTACAGTATAAATACATTATAAATAGAATGAAAATAATCAAAATAATCACATACAAGTATACAATTTAAATTACTTCGATATTAACTTAATTTATTAATTTATTTTATTTTAACTTAATAACTTAGCTATATAATGTAATAACATAAATATATACAATAAATACTTAAATAAATAAATATACAGGTATCTTACAGTGTAGAATAATTACATTAATCTGTATGTATAATTATAAATACTATTATACAATATATAGATAGTTATTATTATACATATATTATGCACTTATAATACAAATAAATAATATATAAATAAATTATTATTATTCATGCTACATAAGTTACTATAAATACTTAACTTAATATATACAATACATACATACATACATACATATATATATGTATATATATGCATGTATGTATGTATAAGTAGTTATATACACTTAGATTAATATATATACACAAATATATACACTATGTAATAGGTATCTTTAGGGATTTTTCTAATTTTTATAGTGTTTTTGTGTTTTATGGAAGTAAGATGAGAGAGAGAGAAGGTGAGATGATAAAAGAGAGTTTCTTTTTGTATTTTTTAGTTTAAGTTCTTTTATTGAGTTTCAGAGTAGATTCGTCGGTTGGTATGTTCTACCAGCTCGGGGTTTCAGAATACTTTGAAACTTTGCAAGTACCTAAATATATACCTAATCCTACTCAAGACACATTTCTTTCATTTTTTTACAAATTCTTTAGATTTTCTTATATTTTTACAATTTCAGCAAAATGTGACCTAAATGAGTTTGAAGTAATGCAACCAAAGACCTCTAAGTGAGTTCTATTAGATGTAAAAGTTCTATTTACATTCAAATATGTCCAACACATCACCAAGAAGATATTAGAACCAATAATCATGATTTCCATTTCAAATTTCATTCATTTAACATGTTCGGACAGTACATTAACAAATATCTGACGATGATTAAAAGTATGAACTACATGCTGCTCAAGTCGAATTTAACTCAAGTAAGTGTACATAAATGCTTCTCACAAGAAATTCTAACAGTACTTTATACGAAAACCTTAATTAAATTCTAAAATACACTTGGATTAGCCAAACCACCTCCTGAATTCTTTCTAGAATTGTTGTTGCAGCTGCATTTCAATGCAACAAACCTGATTTAGCAGGTAAGGCTACTGTTGCTGCTATAGAATCAGCAGCTGAGTGCTGCTACATTGAATAAGACTAGACAACTAAGATAAGACCTTCTCAGGTCTGATCTGAGCCAATTCTATACCCCATCAAATCTGAAAATACAAGATCAAGGAGCTATGAACTCCTCACAACAATTCAAATCTTAAGACCACTGAAAATCAACTTTCAAAACAATGCAAAGCATCTTCTGAAGGTATGAAAACAGTGGAGTTAGTTCATACTCTTTAAAAATCTCTGAGGATCTCAGTATAATCTTCACTCTACATTATAGACAATGTAGAGGGAATTGATCACATTAAGTATTTAAAATCATTTCAAACAACCCTAAATCTTCATTTTAACCTTGAAAACATCATTTGAACCTTTAATATCAGAGTGAAATCATAGTTGGTTAGAAATCCATGTAGCCCTATTTAGGCTTTTAATTTTAGGATTTAGTTAAGTGATCTGATCACCAGGAGCACCTAAACACAAAAGATTCGTGTTTAGGCACTCAAGCAATCCTATAGAAGCCAAATGAGTCATGGTTATACCTCATCTTAGTAATTCTGAGATTCATTGACAAAACTACTCAACACAAGGCTTAAATTGGGCATTTGCTTATTTGAGAATAAAACTTCAATCAACTCACCTCAAACTCATCGCAATACGTCTAATTAAGCAAATCTAAACTCAAATCGCTCGATTAAATCCATTTAAAATCAAATTGACTCCAAATCACAAGATTGGGTGTCAAAATCAAATCTGAAAGAATCGAGCAAATCGATGCGATCAAAACCAGATCGAGGGCCTTTGTGAACATATGAAGTGAATGGAGAGATCCTCGGATGGATTTGAGCACTATTTAATCGCAAAGCCTGAGAACTTCGGATCTAAATATTCTCGGATGGATGGGGAGAATTATGAATCAAAATGTGAGAAAAACATTGAAGATGGAATTGTGAGGCGTAGAGGAATATCAGTGAATCAATACGAATGCATGAAAACAGCTCTTCAATATGAACTGATCGGAGAGGGCGAATCAAAGCTAGTCTAATCCACTTCGAATCTAAACTACAAAATCTGTGAGTTGGGCTAACTAATCTACTAACTAATTTAAAAAGCTGGAAATCTACCAAGAAAGCAGTAATTCTATCTAGGAAAGCAGTAAATCCTATCTAATGAAGGAAGGTGATGTCCAAGGTTCACCAGTCGTCGATCGATGGCGACGAAAGGGAGGATACCCTCAGCTGACGAAGGAGGTGTCCAAGAGCCAGGACCCAGCGGCTGAAGGGGATTAAAAGAGAGAGGTGACCTGTGCTATCACCATAGGCGAGGAATGGAGGAAGGAGAGCTGAGGGGATGGATTGAAGGGACCAACTCGAGGGGAGGGAGCTAATGGCACGCACAAGGGTCCAAGGAGGGTGCTTACGTGGATCAGGTGACTAGTTAGGTGAGATTCAACGTTTAAAGCGTAACGGTGGGATGAGTTAGATAAGAGGGCGGGAAGCTCTAAACCAAATGCCCACCGTCAAATCAGATCTAGATGAGGCAACAGAGCTTCGCACAAAGGCATAGGATCAAAGGTAGCAAATCCACCGTAGGATCAAAGGATCATAAGAACGACAACCTAGGTGGGCTGTGTTCTTCACTGATGAACAGTGAACTCGCAGTGCAAGTGTAATGGGACATTCACAAGGAAGGGCTTAAATAGAAATGCTACACGTTTTGCGGCCAAGACCATAAGTGGTAGGAATGTTAACCAAGAAGCCCCTGAAGTCTAACAAAAAGGCCCCTATGGGTATCAAATGAGTCCCTAGAAGGTTTTGTACGCATGAAATGTAAGGGAATGAAGGACCTATATGTAATGTGATGGTTTCAAAGTCCTATTGATGTCCAGATGCAATGTAATTTTTATTGGTGTTTAATTGAACATTTCAGAACATGATTTCACTCTTGATTTGAATTTTTGAATCTAAAAATGTGTTCAATTAGCAATTAAATCATCATTTTGTATTTACATAGAATATCTCATAAATTGACCTAATTATGCATTTTGAACCCAATTTTGATGTGTTAGGTCATTTCTGTTAATTCTCGCACTTAACCCATTAATTGTGTTAAAAACATAGTGTTTAACCTAGTTTTTAGCTTAACTTTGGCATTTTAGCTATGATGAGCCACACCTCATCAGGAACCATGAAAGAGTAATTAATGATTCAGACTTGCCACAATGCTAATGCTAATGACCTTGTAAAGGTCTTAACGAATGGATTCCAGGTCTCGAAGATCATGAGGGAGCACTGGGCAATCTAAGAAAACTCCATAAGTCTAAGGACCAGATGGAAGCTAAATCCTGAAGGTAGTGAGCAAAGGATTGAGCCATTCACAAGTGGAATTGTATGCTATGCGAACTGGGATCTGGGGATGCCCAGTATTGGCACTAAGTGTTTGTGTCGATATTGGCTCCTTTTGGAGGCCAGTAGGCTATGGCACCCAAGATCGATGCTGATCGTCGGTGGCAGTATGGCTATTTTTGAATGGTAAGGTGTAACCATAAATTATGACGAACTTGAAGGGTAAACCTAACTTGAATTGGGACTCTTAAGAACATGGAATCTAAAATACTAAGCATCTTTGATGGTTGTCAAGAAAGCAACGCTTCTAAAACCCCAAGGACAGGTTAAAACCCAAAGTATAATCAGCTAAATCTAAAGTGAAAACCGGAACAGTGAATCTTGTCGACTCTATCATGAGTCTACAGAAAAGGACGCTTGGATCCTAAGATCTGAAGCTAGACCCTGGTGATCCAGTACGTCCTTAGGATTTTGTTCCTGGTACAAGAACTAAAATGGATTAAAAGATGAGTAAATCTATTAGGTGAGCTCATGTTGCGCCATTGACTTATAAACCAAGGGTTCACTATTTCGAGTAGAAGACCCAAAGAGCTGAGGTAGCTAGTGGCTACTTGCAACTAGCCATGGGATCTAAAGGACTCCTAGTCACGATGACTTGCTAGGTGGTTATCATCGAGTTTAGGTACCAACGAGCACCTGAATCTGATTGACGTCACATAACATGTGTCGAATGCGAGACCTGGTCATAGCCTCAGTACAGACAACGGATTGAAAAGGTACACCCAAAAGATCGTGTTCCATAAGGGAACAATGGTGTTGCCCGTTAAACATCTGGCCAACTCTACTTTTGTAACGACCCAATTCTCGAGTCCCTACGAGACACGAGAATCGGACCGACTCGACTAATCCCAAAACCTAGTCGTCCAACGAGGAAGTAACCAAAAGAGCAGTAAAATAAACCACATTCAACATGAAATATAACTAGTAATAACAAAATACAGCAGTAAGAAAAAGAACTAGTACAGCATGTACCACCACAACAGTAGAACAACATTTATAACATAACAAGAACTATGAGGAAAGAAAAGTACAGAGAGTAACGAAAACTACTCACTACAGTGGAACAAAAAGGGCATAAAAGAATAGTGGTAACTTTACTGGACCCTACTCGGCCCAGCGTCCTCTGCAGCCGCTGACCCTAGCTGCTCAACACCTGGTCCTGAAAAGTAACGAGTGTAACACGTCAGCAAAATGTTGAATAGAGTGGCAGCTAAAACTAAAGAAGCAGTAAAGTGTACAGTAGCTGTTTTATTTTCTTTCTTCCTTTATTTACGTCTTTCTATTGTTTCACAATTTATCTATTTCTCAGATCCTTCACTTGATCTCGAATGTTCCTCGTGGGAACGATCTTGATTGCAGTCTTTTTCGAACAGTAGAAGTAACACGTGGTGCTCTCCTGGCTGAGAGAGTCCCCCGTGATGATCCTACTCTCAGTCAACCACCCCAAGGTCACTGACAGACGTAACGGTGACTACGGCACACGCGGTAAACGCACGGGTAGCTAACCCGCACTGGCACGCGGTCAGTCGTTTTCGTTAACGGGTGCGCCCAAAGCACAGCACGGAACCAGTATAGGGCAGAGCCCTCTTAGGGGTCCAACCCCTCCACAGTAACCAAATAGGGGCCTTGCCACTCCACAGTAACCAAACAGGGGCTTTACCCCTCCACAGTCCGCGCACCCTCGCCTGACTACCCTGGTTTGCCCAGTGGGACTATCAAGTCGGTGTAGGTGAGCTAAGAGAACCCCGGGGCCCGTGGGGTAGCTAATACTCGCTCTACATTAGTAGCTCTCCTCGGTACTATGTACACGAGGGCCAACAAGTCTGTACAAAGTG
This sequence comes from Thalassia testudinum, assembly GCA_037157565.1. Classification (NCBI taxonomy): domain Eukaryota; kingdom Viridiplantae; phylum Streptophyta; class Magnoliopsida; order Alismatales; family Hydrocharitaceae; genus Thalassia; species Thalassia testudinum. Next base: position 12,029,471 of record JAZHRO010000038.1, on the reverse strand, counting down.
GCCAAACCTAACCCCGGGTCCCTGGGACGGCTGGCTCCGCTCTGCACTAAGCAGGTAACAGGTGCTTCCCCTAGCACTACGTACCCAAGAGACAACGCACCTCCACATCTTTCCTTCTCAGTTCCATTTCATTCTCTTTCCAGGAGTTCTACTCCTAATTCCCCGTAGGGTTCTAGCTCTTTTAATTCAGCACATTCAGGTTTCACCTTTCCAGTTTCACGTTCATACAACCCATATTCTCAATCATGTTCATTTATTCATAACAAGCAACTGTTAAACCAATTTACAGGCAGCTATTATTTCCCTTCCACATTTTTCAAGACTGCAATATGTATATTCATTTCCCTAGTTTTTCAGTCCTAGGATTCATGCTGTACCCTAGAATCTATCATTCAATCTAGTTTTCCAGCCTTAGGTTTCATGCAATACCCTAGGATCTATCATTCAATCTGGTTTCACATTCCTAGGATTCATGCAATGCCCTAAGTTCTATTAATTGTTCCATAATTGTAACAAATTATGTTAATAATTTCTAAAGCCACTCTGCCAGTTACAACGGGAGTACTGGGGGCGTGGTCGGGAATCCCGCGTGCCTCCGCAACCCCCGAGACTGCAATGAAATGGGGTCCTATCACAAGGATCAAACACAAGGAGTTTCTCAAAATAGTATATAATTACTGTAGACGGGTAGAAGATTTAATTCCGAGAAGAACGCAACTCGAAACGCGGAAAACGGACTCCGAACGGGCCCTAAACGAGTCGAAAACGACGAAACAATGTAAAATCAGACGTCTGGAACCTCTTCCAGACGTCTTAAAATAAGGATCAGATGGTACCTTCGCTCTGTATAGTCTCTCAGACGTCCAGAAGCCTGCGGGGGCGTCTGGCCTCGTTCCCAGACGTCCGATGGTCACCCCGGACGTCTGGAAGTCTTTCCTGTCGTCTGGCACTGCAGCCAGACGTCTGATTCGCGTTGGATGGCGAATCTCAGAACCTGCGCATACCCATTCTCGCTCTCAGTATGGACGGTCGAAGAAAAGGAGGAAGTACGAAAATAACTTACCTTTCAGATGTCCGGACAGTCATCTAGACGTCTTCCCCGTCGTCTGGTTGGAAACCCAGACATCTGATTCTGGAAAACTTCCAGAATCAGAGCGCTACTCGCCCTCCGCCCGCGACGCACGGCCGCGCCTCGTCCGCCTGCTGCTCGAGCTGCAGCAGACCTCCCGCGTCACTCCGTGCCCGCTGCGCCCCCGCCGGCCCACTCTCGCTGCCCCAGCAAGCTCGAGCCCTCACGGCCGAGCGCCTCCTCCCTCGCGTAGCACCTCCTCCCGCACTCACCGCGGCTGTCGCTGTCGCCGCTCGCTCACGCTCGCACTCGCTGGAAGAAGAAGGAGGAGCGGAGGTGATGAGAGTGAGGGAGAGGGCGAGGCTTTTTAAAGCCGCGCGGGGAGAGGGAGAGAGAGAGAACGCAGACTGCGGTCGCAGGAGAGAGGGAAAAGGAGAGAGGTGCGGCGGTTGCGGGCCTGCGCACGCCTGCGCGCAGATGCAGCCCCACGTGCCACCCAAATAAAATCCCAGACGTCTGGAAGGGGTTCCAGACGTCTGTTCAGACGTCTGGGCCACCTCCCAGACGTCTTAAAAAAAACATCTTGCAATGCGTTCGTAACAACTTTAGATGGGCAAGAGTTGTAGCATCAGCCAGATGGCTGCCTGAGAGGGTACACCCGAAGTATGTGCTCCTAGCGGGAGGCACTGGTGTGGCCAGTTAAACATCCAACCTACCCTACCACAATTAAATACGAATAATCATGACCATGCCTCTATGGGTATGAGTTAAGTTGCTCTTTACAATCTCGGGAATTTGGCCTAGGTAGCTCCCAAGAGGCCCAACATTTCTAACCGAGGTCAACAACATTGTAGACATATTGAGAATGGGTATGCCTTTTTGCCAGGGTTACCAACCCTGCTAGCTTCTCCCTTAGCCATGGAGAAACTACCAGGCTGGGATCCAAGGTAAAGGATATAACTCAATCTCCTCTAGTGTAGAGAGATGATTTCCAGAATCTAACTTCTGAGGCGAGTGAGGGAATAAATCATATAGCAATAAAACTAAATGATCAAGTGAATAAATCCCAGCAAATGAGGAAAAAGACAGATAGCTAGCTTGTATTCTTAAGGAAAATCGATGTAAAGTTGAGATTAAGGAAAAGGCTTGTGGTTAGCCTGTTTCAAAATTGAGGCATAACTAAACGAGGAAAATGGCATGTAATTGGCCTAGGTATATCTACCCGCACACTATCCTTTTCTACTTCAATGTTACAGTGGTTTTGTCCCTACTGAGCCATTTGACTCACCCCTACATTTGTGACTCATTTTCAGGTTTCGCGATCATGACATAGGTAACATATTCCACGAAGTGCAAACCTAAGAGGGCCTCGGCATGTAGCACAATGTCGGCCTTTGCTCTTGTTTTTAGAAGGTTCTTTTGGCAAAGGGGTGCGTATGGTGTTATTAAGTTCTCTTTAATCTTGTGATAAAAACAAAAATAGTTTTGTTGTATTGAGGGGCATGTGTAAAGGGTTGTAATTAAAGAATGAACACTTGTACATGAATCGGTGCATGATGACAGACAGTGTGTTGCATGACTATAATGTAGACATGTATTATGTATATATTTGTAGTGATGGATTAGCGGTAAATTGGGTGTTGTTCTCTCGCTATTGTTTTTCTTTGTTTTCATCGCTTTTGAATGCGGGGTGTGCCCACTTGAGTATTATTGCTTTTATTCATTTTGTGGCTTGATTGTGGGGTGCAGCCACTTATATTGCATGCACAGGTGCAAGTTGTATGTACAGATTTTGGGAAAATGTTGAATAAACAAGAGAAACTCTATTAAATTTTTGGTAGGCTTCAACCTTATAATTTATGTGTTAAGTTGATGTTCTTTAACGTACCTCATTAGATGGATTTCAATTTTATAACCCAAACCAGCTGGTATTTGGAACCTTAGCTCCTATCCACCAGGCGATCCTCTCCCGTTTCGTCGAGAGGGTTATCGGGCCATAACAATATCAACCCTGCCATTTATCAAAACTTCATCTTCCACTCTATTCATTTATCAAAAGGCACTAGTACGAAAACACGTGTTACAATACATTTTGCAACGTATGACCCCCACTTATATCCCCGTTAAAAAAAATACAAAACACATCGATTTAAAATCAAAATTAATCGAGTGAAAGTCAAAATCCACCAATTGAAAACCAACTAGACCAACTAGAAATCAATATACACCGGTTGAAAATGATTTTCCACAGATTAAAAATGAAAACACACTAGTTGAAAATAAAAATACACTGATGTATCTTGTCTCTCAACTAATATTGATTCGAAATGTTTTTTACTAGTTGAAAATTAAACACATTAGTTAAAAATAAAAAATATACCTATAAAAAGTAATTTTTTACCTATAAAAAATAATTTTCACCAATAAAAAATCAAAACACATCAACTCAAAATACATTCTCTCATTCCAACATTGCAAAATACTTACGGCATATATTTATTAACCCTTTGGTTTTATCAAATTTCCAAGAATTGAACAGCTATATTTATCCAAATATAAATAGCAAATGTGTTAAAGGTGCACACGAGTAACTGACAAGATTGATTAAGCGAGTGCAACTACCTGCTTATGGATTTTTCCAAATAGACTAGACATCAAAAACCGTTTCACTTTTACAAGAACGGTCTGCAGTCTACAAGCTTAGCTAACAATAGTAAATCAAAATATTCCCAACAGATGGCACCCATAACGTGAACAAGCGTAAATGCCTAAAAATGTAAAGATGTCACAGCACTAAGGTAAGACCTACGTCCAAACCTAATCCGAACCTACGATTCCTTGGGTTGGGTCCACTCACGGATAATGCAAGCTATCCAGGATGCAAGGTATATATTCGAATTATAATAAGGCTTATATAAAGTTCATTCTACTATAATTTCTCCTTTGAAAAGAAAAAATTGTTCAACTCTTGAGATATAATTTCTCCCATGCTTTTTCCTTGGTATGTTCCATGGTTTCCATGTTTTATCTTGGTGTTCTAACACCATTTTGATGGTTGGCACATATTTTTCCTAGTGAATAACCGTCTCACTGTCACATACTAACATCCCAAATCATCATTGATTCGACAAGTACTGATAGTTTCCAGTTACTTAGATGATCTATTACCTTAGTGGTAACCGTCTCACTGTCACATACTAACATCCCAAATCATCATTGATTGGACAAGTACTGATAGTTTCCAGTTACTTAGATGATCTATTACTTTAGTGGATTACATGCATACGATATGTTTTCATATTGACATCTCCCTCCCAAACCTTGGATGTGACTCGTATTGTTTCACCTTGATGTCCTCCACTTCAATAATTGAAGTAGAAAATTAAAGATTGTATTCTGATTAATGGTGTTTTGGAGTGCAAGCCAAGTTAGGTAGGCTAGGATCATATGAAGGAGCTCCATGCCATGGCGCTCATTCTCCATCCGTGGCCTACCATATCAATCGCAATCTCCAAACTCCGAAGTTCAATTAGTAAGCAGGTTTTGCAAGGGCAGACTGATCGGAGCAAAACCCCAAGGATCCTTCTCAGTCAAAGCAGAGTTGGGTCCCAACCACAAGAACGAAACATAGAATAGAGATACTCACCAAAGGGACCACAAAAGGCATGCATTTATTAGTAACCCAGTTCTAACTCCTCAAATGTGCACTTAAGAGAAGGGTCTAACCATCTACTTCCACCATGATGGGAAAAATTAAGTACAATAAGGTGCTTTCAAGATCTCTTGATACAAGGATTCTCTCAGAAAAGAAAGCAAGAATGCAGGAAACTTGGATAATCCTCCCACTATTTCCACATCCTTTTATGGACCCTTTCAATCGTGATCATGTTAGGATTTTGATCGTTGAATCACAAGAAATTTGACTCCAAAACTACGGGTGATCATCTTTTAAGGGTTTCTCAGAGATCGGGACTCTTGAAGAATTTCGAATTGTCGTTACCTTCGAATATTTTCTTGGATACCCATTACGAAGATCACAGCTAAATCTATCATATGGATCAAAACATTAAAAAGAAAGCGACAGCCACAACGGAAAGTACCACCTAGCGTGTATGGAGTAGCTACCATCCCACCTAACATACTTTAAGTAGTTACCTACCTATTGTGTAGGTACCTAACTAGGTCTTAATGTTTCAAGGGTCGCAGTCGTAGCTACCATCCCACACGTGATCTGCCATCTGAACCGACATTGATATGGGTCGACTGAATTGTCTATAAGAAGGCTTTTGCGACCCATCTTGTGTTTTATCACATATATGAAGGTTATTTAGGTATTTACTTAATTGGACTATGACTGTGTTGTATGCCATGGAGCAATTTTTTGAAAGGGTAAACCTCCATGCACGTTCCAGGGAGGTTTGTTTTGAGCCTGCGAGTCGAGAGGGATCAGTTCGTGAGCTTATTTAGAAAATTAGAAGCCCATCCATAGATTTCCCTTATGATTCATCGTGTACACATGGCACACGCATGATATTTGAAGATTTCCCCAATCACATGCCATCTGTTACGAGCACATAAGGGAAGAACAGAGACCTCACGAGTAATGCCCAAATCACTGTAGCTACGCAAAAGATGAAAGCAACTGACAACTTGTCCTTTACTTCACTTCAAGATGGAGCAAGAGTTCTAAACTTTTATTTGCCTATTACCATGAAGCTTATAAATGTCACAAACCAGAATCAAAATATTCTTTTGAGTAACTTATATGAAAGTTTCTAAACTTATACTCAAATTTCAATGTCATCCCTCAACTTCAAAATGTGTCATTTTGTGCTTGATCTTTCTAAGCTTGCAGATGTTATCCACCTCTTTCTACATTGAACTAATTTAATTGAAGTCCAGAAACTTTTCTGTCAAGGTTTAGACGTTGACATGGCAGGCCTTCTAGCTCTTATTGTCGTTTAGGCATTGTCCAACTCACAGAACTCTAGCCATTGTCCAAATCACAGAACTCGCCTTGACAAATTCAATGCCCTCAAAGAAGCTGTCAAAGCCAAAATCGTTGTCGATAACAAGCTCAACATCTACATGAGAGGATGAGCAAAAATAAATTAAAAAGATAATGTCATGTCTATTTTGTTCAAAAAAATAACCCAAGATAATTGTGAAACTCACTGGGGTCAGAAGCTAGATGTAACAAGAGAGACCACACTGGTTTACTTAATAAGACCAAGGACCGCATTGATGTGCCTTGACGTTCAGGATTGGCATTGAGATTTCGGTGTAAGTTTAAGGGTTTTTTTTGTAAGCTACTACTCTTTGAGAAGGAGAATCAAAAAATACTATACATTTAGGGCAAACATATTACATGATACAAAGACAGAGACACTAACATGTAAAAAAGCATTAGCCTGAAAAAGATCCAAATGCAAGCGCACTTTCATTATTGCTAGGAAATAAACATATGACAATAGAGAACTATCAATAAGAAAGAAACAGCATCATTATGTTACCAATTCCTTATCAAAGACAGGAAATTAAAGTTTCAAGAACCCGCAGACAATCTCACTACATTTTTGGAGACATTTTTCAGAAAAATCAGACATGGAAGTACTAGACTTCCCAAAGTCAAAAGAAAAGATAATAACATAGTGTCCAAGCATTCACTGCTGTCAGGTATCAACAAGAATGAGCTCATCCAAACTCATACAAATTTAAGAAATAAAATGTTTGGCAAAATTCAGGAAATGGAGCATAGAATAATTCATACAAGAATTTGGAATGGCGGCTAATGAGTATTTTAAAAAATGAATCAAAAACATTAGTAGCAATTCTCTGATGATGCACCACATACAACATATATTTGAGTATAGCTCGTGAAGCACATAAACCTCACTGGCAGGTGCCAATATAAGTGCTACAACAACTTTTTCAAAAAAGAAAAAGGAAAAAAAAAGTTGGTACAAGGAAAGAAATAAGTTGGAGAACTTAGGAGTAAAGAACCACAGGCAACCATATCAGATATCAGAAGGGTTCTTTTTTTTCATTTACGACAAATAACCAAGAAAAAGAAAGAATCTTACCCTGAAGCCCTTTGTGTTTGGGGCAATAAGCATTGATAAAGACAGAACAATCACTACTCGGGAAAAAAGTAAAAATGCAAGTGGCACCTGAATTCATAAAAACCCAAACTCCTATGAGGTTGTATGGAAAACAAAAGGTAAATGCGCTGTTACTAATTACTAAGGACCTGCTAAAGCACTGCAAGCTTGAGAATAAATGTCTCAAATTCCATCGCCATGTCTTACATTTTAAACTTTGAGCTCCAAAAAGGTATCAAAAGAAGATCCAAAACTTTCATAAATATCAAATTCAAGTTGTAGTGAATGGTGATCCTGGTAACGAAAATCAAACCTCAAAAAAATGGAAGATACATGGCTCAAACCAGATTGCCAGATGCTTAGATAATGCCCAGAAAGTAGCTTTTCTACCAGCTATACCTCCATCAACACCCTATTAGAGATTACAGGATTGTTCTAAAAATTTTAGTTTGATGATTCCTAGTCTAAAGAAATCATCGACCTCTCAGATCAAATGATCACCAAACTATTACTCTTTGTGGGAAAACAAGCTATAAAAGCTAATCAATCGCAGTTAATTTTTCTGTCAAAAAAAAAAACAACAATTTTTATTTGTTTAGCTTTCTTGCAATGCTATGGAACTAAATGGTCCAGTAAGCAACATCTAATTTCTATTGCTGTAACAGTAAGGACTGAACCAATATGACTGGAACAATCTGTTAGACCGCATGGACTATGAGCTTGACTAACATGAACGAACTAGCATGCTGTAACCATTGTTGTCATGAGTATTTCCTGTGCCTAAGATAACCTATGTGATTCTCCACAGAATGGATCTAGGTTGAGCCACAGGTCATAATAATATTCCATTTTCACTGCCTTGCCTTCTTCTCTGTCGTCTTTTTTTATTTTTGTTGATTTTTCTTCTTCTCTCTGTTTGTGTGGCATCTTCTTGCATTGCATTTGTGTCACATCTTCTTGCATTGCATTTGTGTCTAGTGGGACCACTCCACAAGTAATCTGTATGACCACCAAGGAACTTCTTTATGGATTTCTTCACATTCTTCCCTTTCATCATTGATTTCTTCTAGAGTTTTGCAGGCAAATGTTGACTCTTTTCTCCTTCATTCATAGAGGTCAACCCATACCACGACCACTTAGAATCAATTGGTTCTTAGTTCATTCTGCCATGCTTCCCAATGAATTATTCAGATTTATTTTCAATAGGATCTGTCAGTCATGGGTTTCATCATTCCTATAGCTCCTCTAGGAATGGTTAGGCCCGAACTCTACAATGGAGCTCCCAACGAAAATGGTTCCTGAGTCAAATATAGATATAAACGTTAGGATCCCAAGAACGTGTTCAAGGATTCATCAGCTCAGATTCAGTTTTCAGTTATTTCTATTACAGGTCCCAAACCTCTCTTTTGTTATGTACAAAAATGTACCGCTGTGCGTTCAAGTGACTGTGATTCGCTTCTTATCTTTATTTTGGTCAAGAAGCGAATCCTTGCAGACATTGTACCAGCAAAATTCTAAATTTTACAGTATGCCGTTTCCCTAGGACCAAGTATGTTGATACGCTTGGCATGACATTTTTCAGGAGATGCTGAGAGTATCTCAGCAATTTTTCCCAAAAAGGGATGAAATGGGTTGACCTGGTTCAAAATTTCCATGAAATAGAGGAGCCTGACAAGGATTGTGTACATACCTTGACCTTTTTGTATTTGTGAGTCATTCTAAGTTACCTCCTATCTCTCAATCTCTTTTCCCCCCTTCCATCCTCACCTCTTTTCTATTGGAGTTTGGCTTGGCTACATCTCCTCAGAAGAGTTGCTCGAAGCTTGACAGCTAGTAATACGGTAGATCTCTTCCCCATATATAAATTCTCTACTTTTATTAGTTCTTGTCACCTAGAAGATTATATCTAAGATTGTATTTGAGTTAGCTTGTGCGAATAAGAGCTTCGCATAGCTATTTTGATCTTGTGTTAGGCCTGTCTTAGGTAGATCTAAGCACCATTAAGCTTGTATTAGATATTAGGTTAAGCTTACCTAGCAATATAGCTATGCTGCTATGGCACATAATGTTAATGTTGAAACAATCTGTTTCATTGGTCATGCTAGTTAAGTATTATATGTTAAGGTGGTAAGTTTCAAGCGTTATTTGTTCTTTCACATTTTAAAGTTCAATGCTATGGCTTGTAAGATGTATTATATTTACCATGTCAATAGTGTATTTCTTTTCAGACTGCTCTGTTTATGTGCAAACAAGCCAAAACTCCTGAATCTCCTCCAATTTGCCAATAGTGTGTAGATAAGTACCTATTGATACATTTAGTAGCTATTAGAATCTTAATTTGTGAAAAAAAAAAAAAAAACTGAGCTCAAAATGACATTTCTACCTTTTCCAGGATGTTTCTGGCAAACTGACAAAGTGCCGTCAACATGCCCTTTCTGGACATGGCAAAAAAGCGTAGAAATTGGTGCTTAAAACCTTGGGGTGTCTTTTTACCACACAGATATGAATCATAGCACTTTCCATTTTCTAGGGGCGTCGGGGCATCTCAACAAAATTTCCTTAAAAGAGGACGAAATGAAGGGAAACTTTCCTAGAATGGGGCAACATAGCAAGGCTAAAAGGGATTGTGCACATAGCACGTGTAAAAGAGAGAGGACCCTTCCAGTTAAATGAGCCACTGTGATATTTAATCTATTTTCAATCTTTATATGAGAAAGCCAACCACATGGACAAAGAAAAGTACTTACAAATAGTTAATAGGCTTTGTAAATTATATATAAACCTTGACAGCTCATTTGTAGCAACATTTGCCATGGAGAGCAATTGGTATGTTTTATTGTGAATCACATTAAAGAGCACCTAAGCATCTTCCTCAGTCAATCCCAAAGGTTAATCATCTAAGACTATTACACTGAAGGGGGAAGCTTTACCTCCTTGGGCAACACAATGATAGGTCTCCAAAGGAAGAAAAGCTTAAGCAAGAGAGAAAAAAGCCAATCCTTGCCAGAATAGTAAATTATCTTCTCCCAAGACTTTTTTTTTTTAAAAAAAAAGGGGGAAAGGGTGGATATCCTCCCAAATTTTTCCAAGACTATTTTACAACCTATCTTCTAGATATGCTTCATTGCCGAATCTTAATGGCCCCTGGATATCCAATAAATTTACTTTGACAAACAGCATGGAAGAATGAGCACGCATAAAACACAAAATGGAAAGAAGATGAAGCAGAAATTGCAGACCATGCTTGAGCTTTTGATGAACTGCATCCCGTAAGCCAGTAATTGCAGCAAGAACCACCGAGAGTTGACAAGAAACTCGGGGTAAACGATATGACACAATGAGGCAGATATAAATCATCACGATATCCTTACAACCATCTTGTTCTTCTTCCCAGCAGACAACAGCAGCATTTTCCCATCTATGATGTCGGCTGCATCGATAACTCTATCCTCGCTGTCTACCCTCCTATTGTTCAGATAAAGACCCCCTTGTTTCATCATCCTTCGGGCCGCAGACTTGCTACCGAACAAACCGGTCGAAACAGAAAGATCAACCAAGGAGGAATGCAAGACCTCGTCGTGAGCCATCGAACACGACGGGACATCCTTGGCAATCTCATTTATAGCCTCCGCATTCAGCTCGGTTTCTGCCCCAGGCCTCAAAGCCTCCGTGGCCCTCAATGCCTCCCGAAGGCCGTCCTCCCCGTGCACGAAACGCGTGACCTCCTCCGCAAGCCTCCTCTGGGCGGAATTCGGCACATAGTCAGGCCTCCTCATCCCTTCCTCCAACTCAGCAATCTCATCCATGCTCAGGAAGGTGAGGATCTTCATGAAACGTATGACGTCGACGTCGGGGACCGAGTAGAAGTACTGGTAGAACTTGTAAGGCGACAACATCGTTGGGGACAGCCAGACCGCGCCGCTCTCCGACTTCCCGAACTTCGTGCCGTCGGTTTTGAGCAGCAGGGGGAATGTAAGGCCATAGGCTCCCTCCGCCTGGAGGATCTTCCTGATCAGGTCGGTCCCCGCGGTTATGTTCCCCCACTGGTCGCTCCCCCCGATCTGGACGTTCACCCCCATGTTCTTGAACATGTGGAGGAAGTCATAGGCCTGTAGGAGCTGGTAGGTGAACTCCGTGAAGCTCATACCCTCCTCAGATGATAGCCGCTTCTTCACGCTCTCCTTCGCCATCATCGTCCCCACGCGGGCGAACCTCCCGACCTCCCGGAGGAAGTCCAGAAGCCTCGCCTCCTTCCACCAGTCGTAGTTGTTGAGGATCGTGAAGGAGTCGCCGCTCGGGTTGTTGTTCCTGCCTGTCAATCCATTCATTCACAACCGAATTAATTAGTTACGGCTCGGTTTGCAACGATTATTACAGAATGCGCACTGCCTTTGTTATATTCACAGATCACGTCAAATTCTGTTCGATTTACGTTTCGGTCCTTTGGACCGCTTACCGAGGATTGTGGAGAGGGTGGAGCGGATGGCGGCGGCGTTGCGCTCGAGGGTGTGGGGGTCGAGATCAGGCCGCTCGGAGCTCTTGCCGGAGGGGTCGCCGACGCGGCCGGTGGCGCCGCCGACGAGGGCGACGACCTTGTGGCCGGAGCGCTGGAACCAGGAGAGGACGATGATGCCGAGGAGGTTGCCGAGGTGGAGGCTCTCGGCGGTGGGGTCGAAGCCGCAGTAGACGCGGAGTGGGTCGGAGGAGGCGGAGCGGAGGAGGTCGCTGGTGAGGGACTCGAGGAGGCCGCGCTCCTGGAGGATGTCGACGACGTTGGGGGAACGAGAGGAGGAGGCTTCGCCGGGGGAACGGGATGGAGAGGAGAGGGCGAGGGAGCGGCGGGGGAGGAGGCGAGGGGGGATGCGGCTGGACGGGGAGAGAAGGGCGGAGGGTTTCAGGGCGTCGGTTGCTGTGCGGGAGAGGAGGAGCGCGCGGGAGGAAAACGCGGCGACGGCTGCGGCCGCCGCCATTGTTGCAGGGAGTTTTTAGGACTGAAGTGCAGGCACCCACAACTCGAGTCAAATCCGGCTTCACCTTCGCTGATCCCCTTCGTTTCCTTTTCGTCCACGAGCCGATGAAGTTGGTAACTTGGCACCGGGGTTTTACGTGTACATCCTTAAAAATATCAGAAAAGGCGTCCCTATCTCTCAGTATAATCTATATTTACATGTGTTCTCCTGTGAAGTTGCTTTAATGTGATAATGTATTCCTGCTACGTTAAATTTAACGTAAAATATTTTAAAATATAAAAAAAAATTATATTTATCTACTTAAAAGCTTTTTCATATTTCTATCAAGTCCCCTTCCTCCCTTTTTCCTCCTCTTCCACCTCTCCCTCCTTCCCAACCTCCTCCACCTACTAGAATCCCCATTCCTATCCCTATCCCCATCCCAATGCTCCTCTCTCCTATTTACCCCACTACCAGGTGTTGCTGTGACCACTCCTCAATGGTGGAACCCTTTCGATCTCCTCCCTTATGATCTTAATTGAGACCTCATTGTCTCCACCTCTACTCTAATGAAGGTGCCAGGCACCCTGACGCCTTCACACTTGGCACTCTCATGTTATGATGCCTATCAACTTACCACTCGTTAGTGAGCTCGAGGGGAGATGTTATGACCTAGCTCGAACCCATATGAGAGCCGAGTTGAACCATGTCTCATTCCTTAAGATCTAGTCATCCAACCAATGATAAACATAAAATATGTACACAACCCACATATGCAATTGTAATAAAATAGAAAATAATTTAAGAAAACAAAAAAGATAATCACTAGTTAAAGATAAAAACAATACATAGCCATCATAACCAAATGTCAGAGTACGGAAACGAAATAGTTTAGTTCTATAACATCAAAAGAACTCCAACAGAAAAGGAGAAAATAAGCTATCACTACTAGCTGAAGCCACCACAACTATGGTGCGAGATTGGGTCCAACATCGTCTCCCTCTATAGTCGCTAGAATTGGTTGCCCACTAACCTGACCAAAATGCACAAAACCAGGGTAAATGTCAACAAAGTTGAGTAGAGTGGCCCAAGCCAAATATGTGTAGAAAAACATAGCAAGGTGACGTAAAGAAACCAGTGGAAACCCAAAAGTGGTTGTGTTATCAATTTTAATAACTTTAGTAGCTTATACCAATTCCATTTTCATTTATTTAATCATTTTCTATTTTCCCCTGAATCCCACTGGATATAGTCAAGTTCTTCCCCACTCAACTGTCTCTTATAGAGACGATCTTGTTGTAGTGAATTCAAGTTGAGGGTGAGCATGGGATACTCTCTTACCCAGGAGAATGCCCTGCACTTGCCCTTACAACTTAGTCTATCGCCTCGAAGTCATGGTTGCAGTGTAGTAGAGACTATGGCACGTGCAATAAACATGCGGGGAGCTACCCCGCGCTAGCACAAGGTCAACTGTTTCCACTAACAGGTACTTACAAGAATAGTAACCAAAACCACTTTACCTCAACACTACGTACTCCTCACCCAGCTATCCCAGTTGGCCTCGGGCAAGCTCAACAAAGAGTTCACGCAGAAAGGCCAACTTTGTCTCAAGTCCCAAATTCGAGGAGGTCAGCTCTTTCCCTACGACATGGATGGTTAGCTCTCCTCGGTACTGATATACTCGAGAGCCATCTCATCCCCACACATCGGCACCCTAGCACGGGTCTATCACCCATACCTCTTAACTTATCAAGTTCCACATGAAAGTTCTTCCCTACCAGGAGGGGTGACGTAATAAAATTGCGGAAATAAAAATATAAAGCAATATCACAAGAAATAAGCAATCACAAAATGTACACAGGTATTTTTAGGTGGAAACCCAAACCGGGTGAAAACCACCACCTAACCCTCTCGAGTTAGGATTTTCCGATCAACCTAGTTGATCAAATCCACTAACCGAATCACTTTGAACGAGGGTGATTCAACCTCAATACAACCACGCTACAAGTACGAGGGTAGCGTTCCTCAACCCCTTCTCTCCACGAGAAGGATTTTGTCCCACGAAGGAGACGGGAATTCGCAAAGCGAATACCCAACCAAAATACAAAGATAAAATAAAACAACAGTCCTATAGAGCCAACAAAATTAAACCTAGCTTCTATAGGAAATAGGAAACTCCCCTTTGCAAGGAGTGCGTCGACGATGACGCGGTGCGTGTGCCACGCGATGGCGCTACGTCGCTCTCGTTATCAACGCCGGGAGAGCGGGTGCGCAACGGTTGAATGCTCTCAAGAAAATGGAGCTTGAGCTTAGAGAGCAAGAGCTTCTTGGACACAAGAGTGTGAGAGTGTATTACAAGGTGTCTCTTGGCGTTTCTAAGTGTATATCTTGTGTGTTTTTGTGTTGCAAAGGCTCCCCTCTATTTATAGAGGCCTTAGGAAGGCTTTGGAAGGCTTAGAAAAGCTTCCATAGCCGTTGGGTGCAAAGCCCAAGAGAATCAGGCCGAAATCAGGACAATGATTGCATTTGACAGGGTTATCAGACGTCTAACTCTGGCATCAGACGTCTGGAAGGCCACTTTAAGACGTCTGATTCCAAGGTCAGACGTCTGATTCTATGCGGGTTTCTCCCTGACTTGAATCAGATCTAAACAGGGTTTTTGTGCAAGTCCATCAGACGACATGCAGGACGTCTGGCACTAAGTATGGACGTCTGGAAACCTAGTTTTACTGTGGGAATTGATTTCCAAACGTTGCAACGGCTAGAAAATCTCTGAGAAGAGATTTTGGGTCAGCCGAGGCAAAACGGTCATTTATCAGACGTCTGTTAAGCCCTATGGACGTCTGATAAGGCTCTAACGGTCATATTCTTGAGTGTCTTCTAAGCCAGCCAACGGTCCACTAACTGGACGTCTGGCAAAGTCATCAGACGTCTCCTAAGACGTCTGGTATAAGGTCTGGACGTCTGAATTCATCAGACAGAACTAACTATGTCCAGCCTAACAGTTATCAGACGTCTGAAACAACAGTCAGACGTCTTAAAATACTTTATCAGACGTCTGATTTTGGGATTAGACGTCTGGAAATGCTGTTTGAGCCCTATATTGGTTTTCTAAGTATTCTACAGAAAACCTAAGTATCCTAGGGTTGTGCAGGTGTTCCTAGGACTACTTTTAGGGTACTTTGAGGCTCTTTAACATAATGTTCTAAGGAATCAAAAAGAGCAAGAAAATAAATACAAGAGATACATGAAAGGATAAAAAAGAATCTATCCTATTCTTCTTGTCTTCCATCTCCAATCTTTCGCTCCACGCGAACCTCCTGTGTTTTCCGTCAAGCTCCTCCAATCCGTCCTGGATGCGAGCTTGAACTCCGTCTAAACACGTCCACATTTGCAATTGACCTGAAATCTAGGACTCAAATTGCAAATGTTAAATAACACGTGTTTTGTTATCATCAAAACAAATGATCGTGGTGCTCTAGCACCAACACCACATAATTTCTAATTCACCACAAATGCCAACTTTTCCCACAATCCTCGATTTTCATCTTTATATCCCTTATCTTCTTTAGGGTTCAAGTTGTATAGTACATGTCATTATAGTTTTCTCCTAGGGTTCAGTAATGCCTTTGTTTTTGTTGCTAACGTGCTCCACGATCATTGTCTTGTACGTTGGGAAAACAAATAAACATTCATATATTCAATAGCCACCCTACCTCATTATAGGCATTAGCAAGTATATGCAGGGTATAATGCCTTTTTAAGTAACCAACTACCAATCTTGTGGGCAAATCATATGATTAAGGAACAACAATTTTAGTATCATGATGACAAAATATGTGCACTCACCAAGAAAAAATCAAGGGCATAACACGAGCAAAAATCAACGTTTGTAGGCATTTAAGACTACAAAGGACTTAAGTCAAAAACATGAAGAGGATGGGGTGGTCCACTCTACCTCAATCCACCGGGAGCTCTACAGTGAAGTGCCAAGGCCATTAGTTCAACCTCTTCTAATATATGTTTTGATGATTTTATAAAATAAAAAAAAGGATCGAACCACTTTTTCTTGTCTCTATCATAACCCAATTGTAGGTTTTATCTCATCATCTCAAAAGGAAGATTAAAGGATGAAGATGTCAAGTGTTTAGGTCATAGATCAATTTGTATATGTTCTTATGAAAAGAGTTGTAATTTTTATATTTATTGAGATTAGAAGAGTTGTAAAGAGCCTCCATGTAGATATAGAATTTCTTGACTTAGGCTCTCAACACTTAGGTAAAACTTAGAAACGAAATCCAATAGTAAAACCAACATATACCTTAGTATCAGACATCTGATGATGATCTAGACATCTAATATAGAAAGTTAAGTCATTTGATACTTAGATCAAACAACTACGTATCATATACATTGCCTTAAGAAATTAAACACTTAAGCTTTAGAAGACTAGATTTAGGATCAAGCATCCATAAGACACTCTAGACATCTGAACCTACACTCAACCGTCCAAATATACTACCGTTAAACTTAATCAAACCCAAATCTCCTCAGTCAAAACCAAATCCATGCAATCCAACCTTAGGAGATTTTTAATCCTTGTTCCAGACATCTGGACATGGATCCAGACATCCAATATTGGAACGTTAGGTTCAATTTAACTCAAAGTGAGATTTGTCGAATATAATCTTGATTCTGTGATTCACTTGTAATCCAAAATATGAGGTCGTCATGGCCATCGGACATCCAACAGTAGGGGCAGATGTCTAGTAGGCGTCTGACCATTATACACTAGATCCTTGTTTGGATATGATTCAATCCAGGAAATAACCCATATATTTTCATACATCCAAATTTTCCATCAGACATCCTAAAATGGGTTATCAGACATCTAACCCTTCGTACCAAGTACATTGTTTAGATTCAATTAATTCCAGTAACACTGACCCTCCTCATTGATCATCCAGATTTGTTATCAGACGTCCATAAACCCTAGATTAGACGTCTAACTTACTTTTTAGATGTCTAATTCTGTTGTCAGAAATATTGATTGCCTGATTTGAATTGGACTTCGACCAAATCAAGGGAGATTTGCCTCCAACAGCTAGGGGGAGGCTCTCAAGCCTTCTTAAAGGTTCCTTTGAGTCCTATATATACCATTTAACCCTCCTTAGGCATGACACACCCATTGGAAATAAAATACAAGCTTTATACATCATATTCTTCCATGCTCACTTGCCCTACTATTGTGCAATCTCATCCTTGGGCAAACACTCCGTCTCACTCACCACCCTGGTGCCATTATTCCTCACAAGGAGTCTCTTAATCACCCATAGTAGCTGTAACGATCCGGTTCCCGAGTCCCTACGAGACACAAGAACCGGACCGACTCGACTAATCCCAAGACCTAGTCGTCCAACGAGGAAGTAACCAAAAGACAGTAAAATAAACCACATTCAGCATGAATATAACTAACAGTAAGAAAGTACAGCAGTAAGGAAAGAAACTACTACAGTAGGTACCACCACAACAGTAAAACAGCATTCATCATATAACAGAAACTGCAGGTAAAGAAGGTACAGCGGAAACAAAACTACTCACTAGAACAGAAACAAAAGAGGTACAAAAGGCTGTGGTAACTCTACTGGACCCTACTCGGCCCAGCGTCCTCTGCAGCCGCCGACCCTGGCTGCTCAACACCTGGTCCTGAAAAAGGTAACGAGTGTAACACGTCAGCAAAACGCTGAGTAGAGTGGCAAACTAACTAAAGGCAACAGTAGAGTGTACAGTAGCTGTTATGTTCTATTACTTCCTTTATTCACATCTTTCAATTTTTCTCACTATTTCATTTATTTCTCAGGTCCTTTACTTGATCTCGAATGTCCTCGTGGGAACGATCTTGATTGCAGTCTTTTCCAAAAGTAGAAGTAGCACGTGGTGCTCTCCTGGCCGGGAGAGTCCCCCGTGGTGATCCTACCCTCAGTCAACCACCCCAAGGTCACTGACAGACGTAACGGTGACTACGGCACGCGCGATAAATGCACAGGTAGCTAGCCCGCACTGGCACGCGGTCAGTCGTTTCCGTTAACGGGTGCGCCCAAAGCACAGCACGGAACCAGGGCAGAGCCCTCTCAGTAACAGGGGTCCAACCCCTCCACAGTAACCAAACCGGGGCCTTGCCCCTCCACAGTCCGCGCACCCTCGCCTGACTACCCTGGTTTGCCCTAGTGGGCCTAACAAGTCGGTGAAGGAGGCTAGCAGAACCCCGGGGCCCGTGGGGTAGCTAGTACTCTCCTAACACTACTAGCTCTCCTCGGTACTACGTACACGAGGGCCAACAAGTCGGTACAGAGCGGCCAATCCTAACCCCGGGTCCCTGGGGCGGCTGGCCCCACTCTGCACTAAACAGGTACAGGTACTTCCCTTGGTACTGCGTACCCAAGGGACAGTACAAACTACATCTCAGTTCCATTCCTTTTTCTTTCCAGGAGTTCCACTCCTAATTCCCCGTAGGGTTCCAGCTCTTTATCTCAGAACATCATATGTTTCACTTTCCAGATTCACGTTCTCAAAATCCATGATCTCAAACATGTTTCTTTATTCATAACAGGCAGCTGTTAATTCAAATTACAGGCAGCTTTATATTCCTTTCCATTTTTCCAAGACTGCAGTATTATACATTCCACTAGTTTTTCCATCCTAAGATTCATGCCACATCCTAGGATCTAGCATACAACTAGTTTTCCAGCCCTAGGATTCATGCATCACCTAGGAGCTATCATTCCATACATTTCTCATTCCTAGGATTCATGCAATGTCCTAGATTCTAGTTATGGTTCCATACTTTAACAGATTTTAAAAAATAACTTAAGCCACTCTACCAGGTACAACGGGAGTAGTGGGGGCGTGATCGGGAATCCCGCGTGCCTCCGCAACTCTCAAGACTGCAACCGAACGAGGTCCTATCACAAGGATCAAACACAAGGAGTGTCTCAAAACAGTGTATAGCTACTGTAGGCGGGTAGAGGAATTAATTCTGAAACGAACGCAACTCGAATCGCGGAAAACGGAGCCCAAATGGGCCCTAAACGGGTCGAGAAAGACGATACTGTGCAAAATCAGACGTCTGGAACTCCTTCCAGACGTCTTAAACGGTGGATCAGAGAATTACCTGTTCAGCTTGGTTTCCCGGACGTCCAGAAGTCTGCGGGGACGTCTGTCCTATACCCCAGGCGTCCGATGGTCCACACGGACGTCTGTAGGTCACTCCCGCCGTCTGGTACAACTTACAGACGTCTGATTCGCAAAGGATGGCGAATCAGCGAACCTGCGCACAGCCAACCCCCCTCCCACAGTACGGTCAGTCGACAAGAAGGAAGAAGAAAGCGGAAACTCACCTTTCAGACGTCTGTATGATCTTACAGACGTCGACCTTGCCGTCTGGCTATCAACCCAGACGTCTGATTCTGGAAATTTTTCCAGAATCAGAACCCTGCTCGGCCTCCGCTCGCGACGCCGCCCGCGTCGCACCTCGCGCGTCTGCTGCTCAGCCCGCCGCAGGTCCCTCTCCGCGTCGCTCCGCGCCCCCTGCGCCCTCCGCCGGCCGGCCAAGCCGCTCCGGCGAGCTCGCCCTCACGGCAGAGCCCCGCCCTCGCATGCCGTACCTCCTCCGCGCTCACTGCGGCTGCCGCTGCCGCCCTCGCGCTCGCTCGCTCTCGCGCACAGGAAGGAGAAGAAGGAGGAGACGGTGGAGACGGGAGGGGAGGCGTGGCCCTTTTAAGGCCGCGCGAGGAGGAGAGAGAAGGTGGTCGCAGCGCGCCTGCAGCCGCAGAGAGAGAGAGAGAGAGGAATCGCAGGTCTGCGCGCACAGGCGCGCAGACAAATCTCCCGTGCGAACATAACTGTTCTCCAGACGTCTGTAAACGATCCCGGACGTCTGGTCAGACGTCTGGATGTGATCCCAGACGTCTGGTCCGACGTCTGGGCCACCTCCCAGACGTCTTAAAAGGCGTCTGGGGCACGCGTTCGTTACAGTAGCTATACCATTTTACTATCTATTTGGGGTGCTTTATAGGGTGTTGTTTACTTTCACTTATTTTCTTATTGTGTTTGGGTGCTCGACCTATCTGATTCCCGTCTCTTCCTTATGAAGGGAGAAACCTCCGTTTAGGGATTCGGAGATTTTGCTTGTTAGAAAAATACGTCGGGAGAATACGTCGTCGTAGTAAAATCATGTGGTAGAAAAATCCCAGATAAAAGATATTTATCAGTAAAACTAACCATGGTGAATTAGGTCATATCCACAGGAAAGAATGACTACAATAAATTCACAAATACTTTCCCCTGATATTCACCCAATTATGTGCGGAATATATACCCAAATCTTATGCGAAATGAGGTGAAAAGAAGATGGCACACAACAACTTAAAAATGCGAGGGTTATGTGTGCAATTTTTTGCCAATAAAATAATTCGATAAAGATGTGATCAGTAGTGGCATCTTATGTAATTTCCAATTGCATGTGTACTAGAGAGGAATTGTGTAAATTCGAATCCAAATCGGGTGCTAGACAAGGTGATCAAAAAGAGTGAGCAATAATGTAGTTGTACAAGGGTTAGTTAGCAAAATCCCACATAATATCTTGAATATTTAAATAAAATCCAAACTAGGCAATGGAAATGTAATGAAAATATTAATTAAACCCAAAACAAAGGATTTGTTCCTCTTAATTGTGCGCGAAGAAGAGGCGATGGCAGGTCGTGTGGAGCTCGGAGGAGGTCGGTGTTGTCGAGAGCATCGCGTCGGAGGTTGCTCCAAGGAGAACGGTGGCAGGCGACGGCCGAACGGTAGGAAGGGAGACACTGGCGGTGGGGCTGTCCTCGCATGCGCGTGGATCGTAGTTGGCGGTTTTAGGGGCGTGGCCGTGGTCATGAGGGCCCGGTGAGTCCAGTGGAGGCGATGGTGTAAAGTTTCATGACCTCAAAGGCCGGCTACATGTAGAGGTTATCGGTGGTCGATGGGTTCCTCTGTTGGGGGCCATCGGTGTGTCTGAAGAAGACGAGGCTTGTGTGTGCGTGTGCAGCCCAAAGAGAGGAGGTCGAGGAGTAGCAAGGGCCAAGGTGGAGGTGCGGTGCGTTCGTCTGAGATCAAGAGGATGGAGCAGAGGAGCGGACGGGTGGCCAACGTTGGGTTCTTCTCTGTTGGAGAAGATGAACAGTGCTTGGTGC